>JAWHQI010000119.1:6487500-7087500 GCA_033032865.1 Dactylorhiza incarnata | reverse complement strand
GTATTAAAAAGTGATATAGATCTAACCATCTCAAAACTCAGAACCAACACAGCGGAAACAATAAATAAACCACAGAAGTTATCCACATCTACATAATGGTACTACGGCCTTAAGGCCTTACAAGACTCATACTCAAGTCAAAACAAAAAGGGCATAGAAATGTTCAACAGATCACAACAATCCTAAGCTACCTCGGCATGCAAGCCGGAACAGGTAAAGACATCAGAATCAAACAAGAGAGCATGAAAAGTGCACTTCATAAAGCTTAGGCCTTTCTGGCCGGTGAGCTAGGTCCAGCCTGCGATCCTTGCCCTGCATCCAAATCACAAAGAATGGTATAACGAGGGTTAGCTTTGGCTGACCAACAATGGTGTAGCAACACCCCTCCTCCCGGACGTCCTAGCGGACCCCGGGGAACTACTTCACCCTGCAAGTCAGCACTTCGTATGCAAATGTAATAAACAGTATTAACATAAACACGAGAGGCATGAGTGTCACAATCATCATCCATGTTTCTATATTGAGCAATAAAAGTAAGGGGATCTAGCAATGCAGCATGTATGCAAACCTGGGATTCACCCAAGGCACACTATGGCGAGTATGCTTCTAACATAACAACACACATCAACATTTCATATGAAACCAAGGGTACTCATCATTTCCCCCACGAGCGTACAAGCCCAAGGCCAAGAACTCCACTGAGACCTCACCCCTTACATTGCTCATCTTGCCAACGGGCGCATCAGCATACTTATTCTCGCCACAATCACTAAGCCAAAAGCCAAGAACTCCACTGGACCTCACCCCTTACATGGCTCATCATGCCAACGGGCGAACCAACATACTTGTTCTTGTCAGTTAGCCCAGAAGGGGACTTTTCCTGCTGGGACACTCTCCCCACATGAATCCAAGCATTCACCGGCTAGCCAGTCGACCACAAAGACAAACCACGCCTTCATATACACATAACAATTACCCTTTCCAAACCAACGTTCATTCTCACATGAACATAAGGGAAACACATACGACATTTTCGCCTTCATCGGATTTCTAGCAAAATCCCTAAAATGCACGTTAAGCAACTTCACCGAATCGGACCACCGATCACGATTTCGGCTTCACCCAAAATGCCTATCACACTAACAGAGCGGATCTCTAGTGCAAAATCATGTTGGGGACGGACTCAATCAACCCGATGGTTCTTCTTGAACCAAGGCGACCCAAACCCCTCTCATTTGAGAGATCTGGTGCCATAAAATTTCAGAAAAAAAAAAAGAAAGTAAAAGCATAGATGTCATGCACGCATCCTAAAACCGGGAGGAGAGATGCCATTACCCTAAGAGTTCTCTTCCTCGCCATGGATCTGTTGAAAGGCACGGATAGAAAGAAGCGCCTTCTAGTCCTCTCCACGGATCTGGTCTCGGATCGGTGAACGGAGCTCCAGTGCTCTGGTGCTCCAATAATGGCGGATCTAGCCTTATTCTTCCTCCAAACCCTACCTCTCTTCTACGCCTCCAAAAGCACAAAGGACTTAACGAAAATAGAATAGAACTTCTCTGTCCTAAATAAAACCTTAGGACGCACTTATCTAGACCGTAGGATCAAGATCCAAACAGATCAGACGTCCAGGAAATGCTACTTACGGAATAGGTTCTGTCAGCTAACGCCGGCGTTAGCGCTAGCGCCCGCATTAGCTCTTCGTCGAACCCCCTTCGACGAACACCCTTCGTCAAACTCCCTTCTACGAGACTCCCTTCGTCGAACTCCCTTCGACGAATGAAGCCAACTCAACGTCCCAGTGGTTCCGAACTCCCTTCGTAGAACTACGTTCGACGAACTCCCTTCGTCGAACTCCCTTCGTCGAACTCCCTTCGACTAACTCCCTTCGACGAACGAAGCCATCTCAATGTCCCAGTGGTTCCGAACTCCTTTCGTCGAACTGCGTTCGACGAACTCCCCTCGTCTAACACAATTGCAAAAGGGATGCAGCTAACGCCTGCGTTAACACCTAATGCTGGCGCTAGCTCCCAGATACAGAAAACCTGTGGTGTTACATCTCAAGATTCAAGTCGTCGAGGAAACAAGTAGGATCCGTCGATATCTTGCTTGGTAGCATTTTAGCCTTGCAAGTATTCCATCTCAATACTTTCCTCACAAAATACAGAGAAAAGTGTCAAAAATAACTGCATTGATAGAATATTTACAAAAAAGATCTAATGAAAGAACTATCAAGAGAAAAACGTTTTAAATCATCTCCACTCCAAGTGTGAGATATTTCCTCCCCTTAATTGGTTTGAAGACAATAAGCACCATTTTGAGCACTTCATTAATGATGAATGTCTCTGCCCAATTAGGATTCATCTTTCCAACTGAACCAGATCTTACTGCTACATCTACTTTCTTTAGAACTAAATTACCAATGGTGAACTCCTTTACCTTGACATTTTGGTCAAAATATTTAGCCATTCTTCGTTCACTTCTTCTTGTATGATTGTTGCTGTATCTCTTAATTCTTCGATGAGGTCGAGACTGCATTTCAGCTCTTCATTGTTTGCTTCCATCCATCTATCTTTGTACTTCTTTGATAATAATACCTTTGGACTCATCACCTCAAATTCAACTGGAATGAGATCTTTCGAGCAATGAGACAATTTAAAAGGAGTTTCACCAGTAGCTGATGTTGGAGTTGTTCTTAAAGCCCAGAGCACTGAGGACAACTGTTCTGCCCAGTTACCACTAAGATTTTCATCTTTCTTTTTTAGGAGATTTAAGATCAACTTGTTTACTGCATCTAACTGCCCATTGTTTCTTGGATGGTGTATCGAAGCAAAATCGAAGCTCAGTTCCTATCTGATCACAGGAATTTATCAGTTCAAAGTTATTGAATTGAGGACCATTATCGGTGATGATGGCCATCAGAATTCGTGTCTGCACACGATTTCACCCTATATGAAGTTTTTCATGATCTGCATGGTAGTTTTAGCAAATGCCTTTGCTTCAATCCACTTGTTGAAATAGTCAATCATTACAAGAATAAAATGGCATTGGCCACTTGCCATAGGAACAAGTCTGATAAAACCCATCCCCCAAACTATTAATGGCCATGGAGTTGCTATCGACCTAAACTGCTGAGCTGGTTGATGCTATAAAGGAGCAAAGTTTTGACATTGTACACTTCTATTTGTGAATTTTTCAGCGTCTTTCCTCATTTAAGGCCAAAAATATCCTTGCCTTAGAATTCTTTCCTCCAGGGTTCTAGCACCTGAATGACTGCCACATTCTCCTGAATGAACTTCCTGGAGTATAACTAGAATCTCTTCTTCAGAAACACACGTTGCCAGTGGTGAGAGAAAAGTTTTCTGTATAAAACTCATGCGGCATGATAGTAATGAGCTGCCTTTAACTTAAACCACTTCTAATCTTTTATGGATGGATGGAATGCTACGGTTGAGAGATAGAGGATGAACGGATCTACCCAAGATGGATGTTGATCTATCTGCATGACCTCACCCTCATCAATAGCTGGATGAAATAATTTTGTGGTAGTTCCTCCTGAAAGAAGATCAAACTTTGCTATTTCATCTGCCTCTGCGTTTTCTGAACGTGAGATAAGCTGAATAGTGAAACTTCTTAACTTGCTGATCTCTATTTTTACCAACATCTGGTATTGCTTTAGAATGGAATCTCTAGTTTCATAAGTTCCATTTACTTGGGAAGTCATCACTAGTGAATCAATTTTCACTTCTACAACCTCAATACCCAGTTCCCTTGCGAATCGGAGACCTGCAAGCAGTGCTTCATATTTCTCTTGATTATTTATAGTAGGGAAGTAGAATTTCAGTGCTCGATCTAATATAACTCCATTGGGATTGATTAGAACAATTCCTGCTCTAGAGGAGTTGCTACCTTAAGCTCTGTAAAAAATGATTGTCCAAGCTAGAGGTTCTCTAACCTCTTTTCCTGAGCTGCTTTCTACTGTATCGACCATAAAATCATCCAATACTTGAGCTTTGATGCCATCCTAGGCACATATGAGATGTCGAACTCAATAAGCTCTATTGCCCACTCTGCTAACCTTCCCAAATGCTCTAGCTTTTCTAGGACATTCTTTAATGTCAAGTTAGTTACTACCTGAATAGAATGAGCCTGAAAATATGGTCGAAGCCAGCGAGCTGAGGTGACAAGCATTAATGCTAGCTTCTCAAGAATTGGGTAACGGGTTTCTATGTCTTTAAGTATTCTGCTAACATAATAAACTGGAAATTTTCTTTTCTTCTCTTCTCTGACCAAACTGAGCTTATTACATCAGAACCAACTCCAAGGTAAAGGAAAAGATCCTCGCCTTCTCGAGGGCTCTGAAGCAAGGGAGTTGATGTTAACTGCTTCTTCAATTGATCAAATGAGTCATCACACTCATTGGTCCATTCAAATTTTCCTCCCCCACGTAGAGGTTTGAAGAACAGAGCACTCTTATCTCCTAAATGAGATTTGAATCGACTCAAACCTGCCATCCTTCCACCTAGTTGTTGAACATCTATAGGTGATCTCAGAGGTGTTATATCTAAGATCGCTTTTACCTTGTTGGGATTTTGTTCCAACCCTTATGGGTTGAGGAGGTGATCACCAAGGAACTTCCCTTTTAATCTCATGTTAAAGGCTCGTAGGGTTGCAAACGTCTCAGTAAGATCATTGAGATGAGTACAAAAGGCTTTGCTTTTTATTAGGAGGTGGTCAACATAAACTTCCAAGTTTCTTCCTTTCTAATTTTTGAACACGGTATCCATCATTCTTTAATACGTCGCACCAACATTTTTTAGCCTGAAAGGCATCACGTAATAACATAAGCATTTGTCATTTATGATGAAAGAGGTATGAGGAATGCGGGCTTATGCATTTTAATTTGGTGATAACCAGAGAAGGCATCTAAGAAGCTCATGCATGAGTACCCAACCGTAGAATAAACTAAAGAATCTATCTGAAGCAAGGGGTAGCAATCTTTTGGGCAAGCTTTATTAAGCTTTGTGAAATCTACTCACATTCTCCATTAACCTCCTGCCTTTTTACCATTACAATGTTCAAAACCCAATCAGGGTATTGAATCTCTTGAATGAATTTTGCCTCAAGGAGCTTATCCACCTCCTCCCTTATGGCCTTAGCAAGAGTTACAATTATCGCCCTCTTGTTCTGCTTAACTGGAGTGAAGCTCAGATTGATGTTGAGGTGGTGGCAAGCGACATCAATATCAACTCCTGACATATCATTTGTTGACCAGGCAAAGACATCTAGATTCTTCAAAAGACAGGAGACAAGCTAGCTCTTCTCTTCTTTGGACCGCTATGCATTGATGGAGAGCATCTTGTTCCATCCTTCTTATAAATAGGAACAACTTGAGTCATCTGGGCAGGTTCTAGATGATCTCCTTCTCTAACATCTTTTTTCGTTGATTCTTCCACAACTTTAGGGTGATCAGCATCTCGATGCACTAGAAAGGTCTCAAACACCTTCACGGGAGGAGAAGATTTAGTCATATTGACCGTCTTGACAAAACATTCTCGAGCCTTCTTAGGATCACTCCTGATCTGATACTACTTTCCATTGAGGGAGAACTTGACAACTAGATGGAAGGTGGAGAACCACCTCCTGATATTCATTAAATATTGTCCTTCCAAAGATAGCGTTGTAGCTACTTGGAGCATCAATTACTATAAACTGAACAAGCTTGGTGATCCCACTGAGTGTCACGGAGAGTGTGACACTTCCTCCACCTCCTTCTTCTCTCCATAAAAACCATTGAGTGGCCCTTCATTGGATAAGAGAGTCTTCCCAGTCTTTAGGGCCTCATAAGTTGGTTCGAAAAGGAGGTTCACAAAACTACCAGTGTCGATCAGGATTTTCTCCACCATGTAGTTTTCGATCACAGCCTTGATGACCACAACATCATTGAATGGATTGGTGGCTGGAGGAAGGTCATCTTGCCCAAAGTTGACGATCCCCCTAACAGGAGCTTAAGAAGCGGTCACATCAACCTCTGATCGGAAAACTCTCGAAAGGCTAGCCTTTCAAGATGATTCAAGCCCTTCCCCTCCATGAATGCAGAAGAGGTAGCCCAAGGATCCTTCGTTATTAGCCCTTATGCATTCACTATGATAACCTATGTTTCCAAAGAGGCCAAGATCGTTCACTTACTCACATTCCCAATGAGCTTCCGCCACTTCCTTGCCCTTGGAGGTGGAAGCCTTTGAGGAATCACTCTCCAAGACTAGGTCTTGCAACTTCCCTTCCTTCAAAAGCTTTTCCACCAGCAATTAGAAAGCTCAGAAATTCTCCATCAGATGCTCCCTCTCTCTATGATACTCATAGTAGAGGGAGAGGGTTCTAGACTTAGGCTCGGATTGCATGGGACCGGCCTTTTGTAGAAAGGTTGCTTCTGAAGAATCTGAACTACCTCGCTCACTGGAAGGCTAAGCTTGGTGAAGGACTCTTGTGAATCATCATAGGGGTGTTGTGACTGAGATGGAGGAGGTGGATAGAACTGAATTTGGTTTGTTGGGAAAAACACCCTTGTGATTTATCTAACAAATTATCTTAAGGTGATTTCATAATCTAGTATATATTACCCATGTTGTATAGAGAGGGTAATCTAGTCATTAGATGTCTTAAGATATCACATTCACACTACAGAGTCAATACCTGTCCAAAACAAGCACAAAACTCAGTTGAGTTAAACTTGCGTCGAATAGAAGTCAACGTAACTTCGACTAGAAGTCGAAGCAAATTCGAATACAAATAGAAGTAACTCAGTCCAAAGTCGAAGTATAGTTGATGTCGACGCACATCGAAATGATCTCGACGCAGAAGATAGAGCTTGTCAAAGCTATATCAGAAGTCGACGCAACTTTGATTTGAAGTCGACGCAACTTTGATTTGAAGTCGACGCAGAAGTTCACGATCAAAGTCCAAGTCTACAACTCGACAGATACGTAGATAGGTATTCGATGCAACGTCGACATCTGAGTTCAGTCACAGCTAAGAAAGATTTCGAAGCTGCTTCTATAAGAACTCAGAGGTGCGTCGAATAGAGAAAAAATGAAATCGACGCCACATCGAATACAGACAGAAAAGGAAGGTTTTCTGATATCCTTTCTAATGCCTTTCCAAAAGGTATCCAAGGCTATAGTCTGACTTCCAACGGCTCCTTTTTTCCAAGAATGGAATGAAGTACTTTAGATGGACAACAAAGACATTCTTGGAAGTTATTCATAATAGATTGACGGGTCGGGAAACATAAATAGAAAGAAATACTTTTGTCCAAAGGATATTCATTCTAAGGATAGATCAAAAGAGGAAAGAAATTCAAATACAATTCGACAAAGAATAAGTATACACACAGAGATAGAAGGAAATAAGGAATTAATCTTTCAGTTTTCTTCTTCTTCAGAAAGCTTTCTCTCTGAAAAGAAAAGAAAAGAAAAGAAAAAGAAGAACAACTCTGTACAGGAATACAAACAAGGCAGCTTCTTCTTCTTTATATCTTACAGCAGTATGCAAACTACAGTACAGAGATTACAAAGGATCACAAGCTCATAACCCTTACATTCTTCTCTACTATAAGCAAGGGTTCATCATATACAAATCCTCAAGAACATCAAACGACAACATCCTGTGTGATAACTATAGAAGGATTCATACAGCAGAATCCTCCTTCTCCTCTTCTTCTTCTTCTATACTTGTTGTTTTTATTATGTAACTGGAAAAAGAGTCCTAAGAATCCATCTCCAAAGGATTCAGTTTGTTCTAAGAGTCTCCTTATCAAAAGACTCAGTGGTTCTAAGAGTCTGCTTGTCAAAAGACTCAGTGTGTGGTTCTACAAGTCTGCTTATCAAAAGACTCAGTGTTGGTTCTGAGAGTCTCCTTATCAAGAGACCCAGACACTAGATAGTGCAATCCTACCAGCTGGTAGAAGAGTGGGCTACCCACATTTTGGGGAACCACTATAAAAATTCTGTGTCTTCTGTGTTTGCTTTTCTGTGCTATCCCTTTACTGTTTACTATTTTATATTTTCTGTGTTAACATTATTCTATGTTGGTTGTGCTGATTGCATAGTTATTGGAATAGTTTATTATTGTGTGTGCATAATTAAGGTAAAGATTTTAAATCTCTATTCACCCCCCTTCTAGAGAATACTCAGAGGTTACACTGTGCACTTTTAATTGGTATCAGAGAGTGGTTGATCATAAAAAGGCTAACACCTAGATCAAAATATCTCCTCACATATTTATATATTTAAAAACTATTTTTTGAAAAAGGAGTTCTAAAGACTATGCATCAACAAGACCACCAGTGTGTAACCTAAATAAGTTTACATTTGGAAGGTCATAATAAAGTTATACATGAGCTCTATTGATGAAGACATTTTCAATGTCATTATTACAGGTCCCCCAGCACCAGTCAGAAATGATGCCAGTTGAGCCATGACACATCAAACTGTGCCAAGCGCTGATTGGAGAGAACTTGAAAAGAAGCAGAATGCATGTGATGCCAAAGCAATGAATATTCTTGTGTCTACAATGTATGATGACATCTTCCAGAAAGTAGTTGACTGCCAATCAGCAAAAGAGATCTAGGATCCCTTTCCAGATTGGTAGAAGGAAGCACTGATGAAAGGAAGGACAGAAAGTCCCTTTTCATATCCTAATACGAGAACTTTCAAAGAAAGCTGAGGAAAGTGTTGCTGAAATGCATGAGAGATTCAGCACTATAATAAATAAGTTGAGAGGTTTGGATAAAGAGATTTCTCAGACAGAAATAAATGACAAACTCCTCATGTGCTTCGCAAGCACATAGTACTTAAGGATCTGGGCCATCAAATAGTACAGATGTCATAGAGAGATCTCCACTGATGCTTTGCTAGGAAAGCTCAAATCCTACAAGCTACTTTTAAAAAGAAGGGCTAAGACAGAGGCCAATGAGGTAGTCTCAACTCCCATCCAAAGGAGCATTGCCCTGAAGGCTGTTGAAGGAGAACCTTCCACTACTGAAGATGAGATGTTCAACCTTTTATCAAGAAGATTCAGAAAGTGGGTCAAGACAGAAGATTCCAGAAGAAAAGAGTGGAGCTCAAAACCCATATTTGATAAAACTCCAAAGCAGGAAGTGATCTATTTTTCCTGTAGAAAACTAGGACATATAGCTCCTGAGTGTCCTGAAGAGCAACAGGACATGAGCAGTAGTAGAAAAGAGCACAAGAAGAAGAATACCTCCAAGAAAAAGGACAAGAATAAGGGAAAGGGTTTCATTGCTGAAACCTGGAGTGATACAGAATCTGATTCAAGATCCTCTTCATCAGAGAGTGATGAAGAAACTGCTGATGAAGTTGTCTACTTGATGGCATTAGAGTTCTTCTCAGATGATGAAGAAGATCAGGCAAGTCTCTTTGATAACTTTAAATTTAATTCAGAAGAATTTAAAAGTAGATTTATGGACTTTTGTAGTGATTACCTTAAGGTTCAAAAAGAAATAGAAATAGCTAGGGAAGAGTTAGAAGACTTTCAGAAAGATGATTTGTATTCTATAAATTATGACTTGAGAAATCAAACCTGTAAGAAGGAATCAGAACTAACTAAACTAAGTAATGAAAATTTAGCTTTAAAAGAAGAGCTTACAAAGGCAAAAGCCTTTGAAGACTCACTCAATGGGAGGAGTCAAAAGCTTAAAGATATTAAACAAAATCTCTCCATGAGGTTTAAGCACCTAGGTCTAGGAGCAGACCCATGCACTAACATAGAAGTCCCTAGTAGACCTGCCTGGAAAAATCCAATTAGATTTGTTAGACCTAGTAACTACCAAACAAGTGAAAGGAGTGTAGTATTTCAGGATCAGGACAATAATAATCCTCATAAAATCACTGTACTTAATAAATAAAATTCTAATAGTGAGAATAGACCTCTAGGGAAAAACAATCCAGACAAACCAATGAATCTAAATAAAAAGGGTGTTATAAAAAGTAAAATTATTAAGCATTCGACAGATTTATAATATTTAGACTCATTCTATGCACATTTCAAGTGCCAAGGTAATAAACCTAGATTTAATAAACTCATTCTCTGTCATTCAAAAGGATATCATGAAAGACCATTCTGTTCTTTCATTACATCTTATAATGGTAAAATCAACGGGCCCAAGCTAACCTGGGTATCTTCTAATGGTTGAATTACATGTGCAGTAAGGATTAGAGTTCTTTCCTCAGATATGATGAAGAGGAAGAATGAACTCAATTTTCAATAAAGAACTACAAATCTTCAAAGGGAGTGAATCTTTATCTAAAACTCTTGATGTTACATCCTAATTACTCACATATATTCATATAAATACTGATTTCAATAAACACCATTGCAAGGAAAAACATCCTAAATTTTCTAAAGAAATACAACTGTATAGTCAGAGTTGCGTCGAATAGATCTCGACGCAACGTCGAGCTCCACTCAACGCTAGCTTTGAAAGACACTTGAATTAGACAACTCGAATAGCATTAGATGCAACATCGATTATATATCGACGCATGCGTCTAATTAATAGCGACTGAGTAATCTCGAAGGTACGTCGATTACTAATCGACGCAACGTCAACTTGACAAACGCGCACAGATTCGCTTCTAGAAGCTGCTTTGACACATTTTGGCGCGCTGAATATTAATCTTTGTTGATGGTGCTTCGAATATAACCCTAAGTTACGATGAATCGTCTTCCTTTAAGCAACTTAGACGTCAAATTTGTTACGCTTCCAAATTCTCTCCTTCTTTCTCTCGTGCTTTCTTTCTCACCAGCTATCTTGCGTTCTTGATCTTGTTTCTCTCTCTCTTTTTCACTCTTTTCTTTGCAGGTACATTGCTCCAGATCCTATGGCACCTCCTAAGGTGAATTCTAGATTCGATGTGGAAGTGGAATCATTCAACGCAGCATTTGATAACTTCAAAGCCATTCTCGGCTTATTTCATACTGCTGGGTTGACCAAGTTTATATCAACAAGGTGCAAGATTCTTGATGTTGAGTTGACAAAGCTGAAGGACAACATTCACATAGGAGATGATGGCCCCCTCAATGGAAGAATGTTGAAATTGACATCAACATTACAGAGGAAATGCTATGTCAAACCTTTGATCTACCAAGTGGTAGTGACTCGGATGAACTGACAGGGGAAGAGACTAGTAAGGCATTACAGATAATGCAGTTCAGAAAGGAAAATGTCATCAATCTGAAGAAGAAGAATTTGGCTGAGGAATATATATTTCTACCAGATATAGTGGGGAAGGTGTTGTTATGCAAGATATCAGCATATGATATTATACCCAAGCAGCAGTTGCAGATCATGGGTGTTCTGGTCCTTAACAAAAAGATAAACTGGGGGAGATGCCTCCTGAAACAAATTGGTCACAAATATTCACATTATTTACCCAGAAATCGGCGATCCTTTTCGAGGAGATTTTTTCTGCGTTTCTCCTACAGGTCATGCGGCTAGGGATCTCCTACCCGCCCAGCAGGGGCGGTCTCCTTCTTCAGGTCATCTAGCCGGGGCGGCCTCCTCCTTTAGACCGCGCGGGTAGGCGGTCTCGTCCTTTAGACCGCGCGGGTAGGAGGCCTCCCCCTTCAGACCCAGCAGGGGTGGCCTCCTCCTTTAGCCCGCGCGGGTAGGCGGTCTCGTCCTTCAGACCGTGCGGGTAGGCGGCCTCCCCCTTCAGACCCAACAGGGGCGGCCTCCTCCTTTAGACCGCGCGGGTAGGCGGTCTCGTCCTTCAGACCGCGCGGGTAGGCGGCCTCCCCCTTTAGACCCAGCAGGGGCGGCCTCCTCCTTTAGACCGCGCGGGTAGGCGATCTCGTCCTTCAGACCGCGCGGGTAGGCGACCTTCCCCCTTCAGACCGCCCATAGCGGGCGGCCTTCTCCTTCAGACCGCCCAAGGTGGCGGTCTCCATTGTTCAGACCGCGCGGGCAAGGATCCGGTCACCAGCTCACCGGAGGTGACGACATCGACCCAGAGCCTATAAATAGGACCCTCGACCATGAACAAAGGACATGCAAGTGGGGGGACAAAACTGGCGGCTAGAAACAGTGAGACCGCACCAAGCTGCGACCTATCCGGGCGACTTGTCCGTGCGACCTGTCCGGGCGACCTGTCCGGGCGACCTGTCCAGGCGACCTGTCCGGGCGACCTGTCCGGGCGACCTCTGCGAACAGGCCGGGCGGCCTCGGCGACTAGTCCGGGCGACCTCGACAAACAGCCCGCGCGGCTTACTCTTTTCTTACCCGCAACTCTCTTGTATTTTCTCTTGTTTCCATGTACTAAGCACAACAAGCTATAATACAGATTATTAAATAAAGGGAAAGCCCATCGCAGGAGTGGCATTTGCCGCGGCGGGCGAAGTCTGGCCTCGCCGCAAGCTAGCGGCCCTCTCTTCTTCTCTCTCACTCAGCTCTTCATTTGCGACTCAAATAACTAGCTGCTCGACCACTTCCCCCTCTCGTTCCTCTGGGATTGAGCGTCGAGGGCGTGGGGACGTTTTTGGATTCAACACACATAAAGAAAATGCCTATATGAGAATTATGAGCCAGGTGTTCTTCCACCATTATCCAATGGTGTGCAAGTCAAAAGGAGTGTCTATTCCTCCAGGGAAGAGAATGAACATAGGGATCTTTTCCAAGTGGACCAGGCAGATTCTGAAGCCTGGTCAAGCTGCTCTCTCTCCTCTTCTTCTCCAGTTCCACAAGATACCACTAATCAAAACCTCCAGTCTACTCCATCTACTCAAGCTCCAGAACCCACACCATAGATTTCTCTCCAACCACAACAACAACAATAACCATCCACCACCATCTCAGTAGAAAATCCTCCAGACATCCATTTTACTCCTCTACCACAATCTCTCTTAATTCCAGAAGAGAATCAAGCACAATACCCTATTCACCAAAATTTCCCAGACTTCAATTAAGATTCCACAGCTCTACATGAGACACCTTCTATCATCCACAATCTAAAAGATATCAATGTTGCTACAATAAGAATTCCTCCAATCATCAGATCCACACCTCCAAATGACACATCTCTTGCTTATACCACCCAATCTGCACCTCCCTTTGATGCTGAGCATATAATTTTCAAAGCAGTAGGACTGGCTACTCGTACATATGTTAATTTGCTAGCCACTCAAGCCAGAAAATTCAACAAAACGTATACTCAGATGGAGTTTGAGCTACAAGAATTAAAAGAGACACTATTGGCACTCAAATCCTTTGTCTCCTCCTCCATGGTCACCAAGTCTTTCTTAACCTCCCTTGTAAGTAAGGTTCAAAAGGGGGAGAATATGCATGAGGAGGAGGAGCTGTGTCTTCAAGAAAATGTGAGTGGCCAGGGGAAGGAAAAGTGTTTATAAGAAAAAGAGACTGTTCCAAATGCCCCAAATGCTGAAGTTCCCGATCATAATATGGTCACAATATTTCAAAAAGGAATAATACAGAGGGAGTCTATTATAGATGCTCAGGAAGCTGTTTTCATCACTGAACAACTGGCAACAACTCAGGGTGAGATACCTACATCAAACTGAGGCAAGCTTGGGGAGATGCTTGTATCAACCCAGGGGGAGCCCTTAGAAAAAGATCAGTTCTTGGATGAAGTTTCAACAATTGCTAAGGAGGTTGCTCAGACTGCTGAAAAAGATGCACAAATTCATGGGGAGCCTCCCAAAGAAGATGACATTCAGGATGAAGACGACGAGCCTTTGGCCTTTGCTTCAAGGAAGGTAACAAAAACGTTTTTCTCAAGGAAGAGGAAAACTCCTCCAAAGGAATAGAATAATACTGGTGAACAATCTCTATAGTAATTTCTCAATACACATATTTGAAGTTATATAATTATGGAAGACAATTTGATCAATTGGAAGCTTATCATGTTGATCTATGCTTCTATGAAATGATGTCATTTTATGTCTTGTTATATATGTTGTATACTATGCTTATTTAACAGCGTGTTTGAAATCACTTAAATTATTTGTAAAATTTGTTAAGATAAATAGGGGGAGATTGTTGGAAAAAACACCCTTGTGATTTATCTAACAAATTATCTTAAGGTGATTTCATAATCTAGGATATATTACCCATTTTGTATAGAGAGGGTAATCTGGTCATTAGATAGCCTAGGATATCACATTCACACTAGAGAGTCAAGACCTATCTAAAACAAGCACAAAACTTAGTTGAGTTAAACTTGCATCGAATAGAAGTTGACGCAACTTCAACTAGAAGTCGAAGCAACTTTGAATACAAATAGAAGTAACTTAGTCTGAAGTCGATGTATAGTTGATGTCTACACAACATCAAAATGATCTCGACGCAGAAGACAGAGCTTGTCAAAACTATATCAGAAGTCATCGCAACTTCGATTTGAATTCAACACATAAGAAGAATCTGTCAAAGTAATATCAGAAGTCGACGCAACTTCGATTTGAAGTCGATGCAAAAGTTCAAGTTCAAAGTCCAAGTCTACAACTCGACAGATACATCGATAGGTATTCGATGCAACGTCGACATCTGAGTTCAGTCAGAGCTAAGAAAGATTTCGAAGCCGCTTCTATATGAACTCAGAGGTGCGTAGAATAGAGGGAAAATGAAATCGACGCTGCGTTATACAGCCAGAAAAATGAAGGTTTTCTGCTATCCTTTCTAATGCCTTACCAGAAGGTACTTCAGATGGGCATCAAAGGCATTCTTGGAAGTTATTCAAAATAGATTGTCGGGTCGGGAAACATAAATAGAAAGAAATACTTTTGTCCAAAGGATATTCCTTCTAAGGACATATCAGAAGAGGAAAGAAATTCAAATACTATTTGACAAAAAATAAGCATACACACAGAGGCAGAAGGAAATAAGGAATTAATCTTCTAGTCTTCTTCTTCTTCTTCCTAAAGCTTTCTCTCTGAAAAAAAAAGGAAAGAAAAGGAAGAACAACTCTGTACAGGAATACAAACAAGGATGTTGCTTCTTCTTTATATCTTACAGCAGCAAGCAAACAAGAGTACAAAGATTACATAGGATCACAAGCTCATAACCCTTGCATTCTTCTTTACCATAAGCAAGGGTTCATCATATACAAATCCTCAAGAACATCAAAAGACAGCATCTTGTGTGATAGTTTTAGAAGGATTCATACAGCAGAATCCTCCTCTTCTTCTTCTTCTTATTTACTTCTCTGTCTTTATTCTGTAACTGAAAAAAGAGTCCTAAGAATCCCTCTCCAAAGGATTCAGATGGTTCTAAGAGTCTCCTTGTCAAAAGACTCAGTGTGTGGTTCTAAGAGTCTCCGTATCAAAATACTCAGTGCTGGTTCTGAGAGTCTCCTTATCAAAAGACTCAGGCACTAGATAGTACAATCCTACCAGGTAGTAGAAGAGTGGACTACCCACATTTTGGGAAACAACTATAAAAAATTCTATCTTTTGTGTTTGCTTTTCTGTGATGTCCCTTTACTGTTTACTATTTTATATTTCCCGTATTTACTTTATTATGTGTTGGTTGTGCTGATTGCATAGTTATTGGAATAGTTTATTATTATGTATGCATATTTAGGGTAATGTTTTTAAACCTCTATTCAAACCCCCCCCCCCCCTAAAGAATACTCAGAGGCTACATTGTGCACTTTCTTGGTTGATCAGAATTGGTTGGAGAGCTGGAATGACTAGGGTGGCAAACATAGGTCCCTTCTATTGAAACTACTGATGGCCTTGATATGGACGATGATGACGAAGGTTCCTTCCTCTTCGAGAAGGAGGTTAGAACTTTTGGCGAGGAGGCCTCACCGGCTGCTGAGGAGCAGTGATGAAACAGGCAGAGCCTTTCTGACTGGCTCTTAATGTTAGATTGGAGACATTGGTGGGGTTGCTGATCTCCCCTTCTATGAAGCAATTGGCGATGCTGATCAGCTCCTGATATGAGCTAGGCCCTCTAGTAGTAACCTCAAACTGGAGGGGGCCTTCCTGAAGTCCGTTGACTAGGGAAACTATGTAGAGTGAAGGATCTACATCCCTGATCCTGAGAATCTCTTTCTGAAAGAGATCAATGAAGCGAGCTAAGGTTTCATTTTCACCTTGCTTGATCCGGAAGAGGGTTGTAGGACCACTCTTCCTATTTATGGAGGTTGCAAAACTTAAGAGAAGGTCTTGCCTAAGCACATCAAAGCAGGCGATGGACTAGGGAGGTAGTTTGTAAAACCACTCCCGTGCTTCCCATCAAAAGACGTGATAAGAAGCTTACACCTCGTCGCATCTGTGAGAGATCTCAGAGCAACAACTGACTCGAAAGCCTGGAGATGAAAAATTGGATCACTCTCCCTGGTGAACATAGGCAAATGGGGCTCTCTAAAGCCATTGGGAATGGGGTCCCAACGAACTATATCTGTGAAGAAATATGACTCTTCCTCTTCAACAACATCGGGAGGAGCAGAGGGATAGGTAACATCAGCAGAAATTGGAGGATAAACATAATCCTCCTGAAAATTTAGCACTCGCGCTAGATTTCCTTGAGTTGTTGTTCTAAAGAAATCGCAACGAGCAACGAATTCTTTACCCTGAGCCATAGATGAGCATCAGGTTGAGGGACCATGCACTCAGGCACATGACTGTCGGCTGGACGACCGGCTGGGGTAGCTATCAGAGTGATCTGAGGAACTAACCGCTGTGAGATTATTACTAGATCCTGGCTTCTTACAGCTACAGAGCGGTCGCTTGCTGAGCCTGGGCGGCCTCTCAACGAGCTTGTTCGAGACAAAGCTCAAGAAGTTCCAAAGAGGTCACAATGCTTGCATTGGGATGACTGCTAGCAAGAGGAAACTGTTGGATGTCACAATCTGACATTCTCTTGGCCGCAAATTCACCAAATACTTTGATCTGAAGGTCGCGTGTTCATTCTGTTGGCACAAAAATCGTACCTCAAACTCACACTACAAAAATACGGGGGGGGGGGGGGGGGGGGGGGGGGGGGGGGGAGACTGTGGAGTGCCGGTTATTTGGGTTAGTGAATGCTAAAAAAGTGAGTCACTAAGCGATGAGGACTGACTGTCCTCAATGGGAACTCTTATCACGAGTGAGCTGATTGTTTAAAAGAGGGTTACAAAGAAGTCTAAAACAGGTCAGGAGTTGAGACCGGAAAGAGACTGAATTTGAGACCACTTATCTAGGTGATAAACTTCGAGACTCGAATCAAAAGTCCTTTCTGAGTACCCCCTCCCCTCTATTTATATACGTGAGGCCTGCCCAAATGGGCAGGTCTAAAAATAATGGGATGCCCGTGGTACAGGAGAATCGGGGCAGGGGAAAGAGGATACATGTGGTGCAAATAGCAAAAACAGGACAAAAACCCTACGCACGATCATGTGGTCTCACTGGCACCTTGGAATTTTCTATTGGGAGAGGAACGGACGGTCTGGGCGGTCTCCAAAAACTGTGAAGACAGACGTCGACAGTCTTGATTGAGAACTGAGGTCGCGAACTTCCGGGCAAACAAGGTGAATTTCCCCCATTATCCTCACACAGAACTAGTTGCCACCACAAGGGCGATTCCTTCTACACTCAACAATTATGTAATCAAAAACAAAAGAAAATACAATGATAGAGAAGATAGAATTATTTTTGAACAAAGACTACCTAAGAACTTCTAAAGGCGGGCGCAAAGGAATGTTTGAGATTGCTACTGTAGATTTGTTCGTTCTTCCTTTGGAATATACTTTGATGATCTCAGCCTTCGAAGCCTCTTCCATTTGTTGTAGGGGTGTCTTGGTTCTCCTCGGGACCTCTAGGATGAAACCTCTCTTCAGAAATAATTGTGTTCGAGCTCAAGAGAAGGAGTGAAGGGATCTGTATATAGGAGTCTGCCTACTATTGCTTGTAGTAGGGATAGCGTACGACGGTAACCTTTTAGAAATAATTTTCCCGCTTGAGAAGCCTGAAATGGTAGTTTTCTCTAATTCTTTAGGCAACAAATATTGCGGAGTGATAAGTCCTATCGCCTAGCGGTAACGTTGTAACATCCTACCTATACAAATAATATAACATGGGTCCGGTCGGAGCCCCATCACATACTGATACCTCTATTTTATATAGTTATTTACCCTTGTAATTCATACATTTTTCATGTTGTTATACCATGCTCTTAGTAGCATTTCATGCATATTTACTTCAGTCTTACCATCTATGGAAATCTGCAAATTTGTTTTCGAATTACAGGTGTGGACATTTTTGTGATTTAGGTGAGGTTATGTTCAATTTTTCTCACGCACGCCCTTGCATCTCTATGCGTGTGCATGTTCTTTTCATTGATCGACAACCTAGGCAGAAATTTCTGTAATCTATTGTTGGGCGTGCATTTTGTCATGCATACCTGTGTGCAGACTATTTGTTCCCATTGCGTGCTCTGGGACTCAATTTGTGTCATTCTGATGGTGGGAGTGCATTTTGTTCATGCGTGCCCGTGCACTTGTGGCTTGTACATGTGTGGTCATTCCTTGTGAAATAGTCAATTTGCTTTTGGGAATGCATTTTGTTCACGCACGCCCGTGTGGCTGCTCACGCTCATCTTATGTTCATCTTCCCATTTTATAATAACATTGTGCATGCCCGTGCTTATAATGGCACATGGGGCATGCACAATCATTTTTCCTGCTTCTATTTATATGCAATTTTAGGTCATTGGCCGGAAGAACACCATTTTCAGCGCCATTTTTCATGCTCTAAGCTCCCTAAGTAATTTTTAGGGCAAGAATCCATCATCCACCTCCAACGAAAGCATCATGGATGGATTCTAAGTAAGGGAAAGGTTCTGGAAGTTTTGTGCCTACAATACGAGGTTTTGGATGACGTGAGGAGAAGATGGGTCGATTAGTCAGAGGTGATTGCTCCTTCCTCTACCCCAGACGACAACCAAAGGTTTTCCTAGAGAGTCAGAGTGATTATCCATTGGCTCTTCCCATCCCGAGGAATATCATCTGCCTTGTATTTACGGTGCAATCTTTTTCACCGCCTCTTCCTCTAGCTTATGTTTCCTGCAATTTATGATTGTAATCATGCAATGCCTTATGATATAGGATCAAATTGTCTGTGTATTAGATAATTTCCAATCTATTACATTGTTGGTTAACCAATTCATTTTTATTTTGGTGTGATGATGAAATCTCCCTATGTTTTGTTGGTTGTGCACATACTAATTTCTTTGTTTAGAACTAATTGTAATTTAGGATTAGAATTAGTACCCTTTCAATTATCATTCGTTTAGCTAGCCCAAGGTATGTGACGTCTTAGTATCTTCACTCGTGCTCCACGTGATTTGATATTAGGTGGAAAGCCTCTGTTTAATATTACTTCGATCGGTGCACTACCGGTGTTAATCCACCAGGATAACGTTCATCTGTAGTTTAGCGGTCAAGTTTTTGGCACTATTGCCAGGGTGCGCGGTAGATTTAATCAGAAGGTCAAGGAAAGAGTGTATCTAGGTTAGTTTAAATATTTCTAGTTTTTGTTTTCAATTTCGTTTCCTTGTTTTTCTATTTCAATTTCACTTACAAGCTCGCTTTTAAATTCAAGTTTACCAGTGTGAAAATTTCTATAGAAGCGAGAATAAGGCGTAGGAACACTTCAACCATAACTAAGCCAAGAAACCAGTAACAATAGAAGGACAAGAAAAATCTTGTATTAACCAATCTTCTTAACAATGCGAGACATACTTGGCGAGACACGATATATCAGAACACCAGATGGAGAAAAATAGAAAACAAACAAGGAGCCGGCGGACAAAAAAACTGTGACCACCAGAGACATCTCAAACTGCCAGACTGCACGGCAATAGCTGAGACCGCGTGAATAGCACAGGTCATCAACCTGCTATCTTCCAGGCTACCACCTCAGACCGCTCGAACTACTGACTTATTGCTCTGTTGAGAAAACTACCTGTTCGCACTTCCTGATCGCCTGACCGCAAGGTCACATAACCACAGAACCTGCCCACGAGTAGAATAAAGGAACTGCACAAGCTGTCACCTAACCGCAACTCCTATTCGCCTGACCACAAAGGTTGCCTGACCGCCGAGCATTCTGAGAATAGCTGAAGAACTACCACAAATTGCCCAGACCGCTAGAACCTGAGACCGCACAAACAGAATCAGTTCGCCAACCTCAGACCGCCTGAGTTGTAGTTCTTACAGTTCTCTATTCTCTTATTTTTTTGTGTTCTTCTTATGTGTTTAATGATGGGACCTGCACCACTATTTATAGGAAGACATACGGATGTCGTCACATCCCCAGAGATATACAATAACTGCCCAACCAGATCGCGGCCAAGCAGATCGCGTGGTCACCATCAGGAAAACATCTTGAGCCCAACTAGCCGTGACTTCGACTAGTCCATAGAGAGAGCCCGCACAGACCGCGCGCTCTCTGCGGTCTGACCTCCTCAGACTACCCACTCCACTTCTACATCCACTTCAAAAAATTCAACACTCCCCCTTGAAGTGGGAAGTGGAAGTCAGCCCAAGCAAACCCCGTAACCGACCAAATGGTCTCTTCGACAACGGCTTTGTGAAGATGGTCGCGACATTGTCCTCGCTTCGCATATACTCAGCCATCAGAGATCCCTCCAGCACCTTCTCTCAAATGAAGTGATGCTCGATCTCGATGTGCTTGGTCTGCGCATGACAAACAAGATTATTAACCATTTTAAGCGCACTCTCAATGTCACCGCATAGCAGAGAAGGACCTCGCACCTCCTCATGAATGTCCTCCACTAGCCTCCTAAGCCAGATGGATTCCTGAGCTGCCAAGGTCGAATCCTTAGATTATGCATCTGTAGTGGAGACATACACTGAATCCCGCTTCTTGCTGCACCATGAGACAGCTACAGAGCCAGTCATAAAGATATACCCAGAAGTTGACTTCCGATCATCTATATCTCCTCCATAATCAGCATCTGTGTAACCATGCGGATTGAAGCTCGAGTTCCTCCCATAAAAGAGACCCATATCAGAGGTGGACTTCACGTACTTCAGAATACTCTTTGCCTCCACCAAATGTGGTTTCCGCAGCTCTGCCATATATCGACTCACTCGGCCCACAACATAAGCAATATCCGGCCTCATAATCGTCAGATATATAAGACTTCCAACCAAAGCCCGGAACAACAAGGGATCAGAAAGAACCCTTCCCTCATCCCTTCGAAGCTTCAAACCAACCTCTAGTGGAGTAGAGTTGCTCTTTCTGTAAGCTCCCCCCCCCCCCCCCCCCCGCCACAAAAAAAAACTGAACCCGGTTCGGGGAGGGGAGACTTACTGCCCAAGGAGCCCACTTAGCGCTACTCGGGTGGCGATGGCCTGCCCTCTCAAGAACTAAGCGATCGCCTTGTCAGGCACATAATCATCACATTACACATCAGAATCACACAACGGAAGCAGAATTTAGGGATACAGGCACAAACTATATACATATCTAACAAAAAAGGGTCGTGGCCTACTATTTACACAAAACGCCTCGTGGGCTACAATAAGTATAGTAAATACTCCTTATTTAGCCTTATGCTCTAGTGATTCACTTCACGGAAGATAGGGGTGAGGCTGGAGTGTCCGATCAAGCAATCTCTAGGGCTGGTAAGTCATCCTGTGGTGCGGGGGCTTCATGCCGTCCCATCTCCTGAGAATGGTTATAAGAATAACCGTTAGTCATAGAGCTAAGTTGAAAACACATTCCCTCCCCGGATCCGTATCCTGGGGGCGGGCTAAAGTACTAAAATAAATAGTCGAAGCAAGGGAAAGGTTAGCAGCAGTTATATATATATATATATATATATATATATATCAATCGGGCCCCACCGGCCATAATCTCGAAAAAGCAGATGGGGACGCGCTATTTATGACAACATTAGCAACCCTATGTTGCACACACACACATCAGGTATTCAAGCCTGAATACACACAATCCTGTGTCGACACAGTTTGGACCGCTTCTCTTCTAGCCGGGTAGCGAACCCCGCGGGCCTCACTGATGTGGCCGTCGGTGACAGTGGCCAGTCCTGCCACTTCTGAGTGTAGTCATACCGTATTACCCAGGCCCTCTCATACATCTTGGTGTACTAATTGGATGTGAGCGACATCCGGCGATTCTGCGATTTAGGCTGACTAGTGGAGGAAAAACAGCGGGTTCGAAGTGGTGATAACCTGCGGTGCACACCTCCCTGTCGCCACGAGTCGTCATCTCTCCCTCACTGGTATGAACGTTCTGCGGGCGTGACTGACCCGCCACTTCCATAGCAAGCAATTTGCAAACAATTTATAGAAAGAACGACTACTCGAGGTCCACCGCGGTTCCCTTGACTCAACCGGCTAAATGAACTTTGGCCGGGAAACACATCGGAAGTGGGGCATCTTATTTGGGACTAACCCTTAGAGGATGAACTCAACTCTTGGTTATCCCCAACTAAGATCTTATAGCAGCATAGAAATAACCGCTATCTAGCGCGGGACCCGGGGTTAGTATAAAATAAAGCAAAGTAAACAGCAGTGCTGAGTAATAAAACACTTAACAGTATGAAGGTCGAAGGCAAGGGCCGAATTGACGGGACTAGTACAAGACTGGAGTATCGAAAGGAATGAACAGAAAGCAAATAAAGTGACCAGTGCGAGACTGGAGTACTGGAAATGAACAAACAGAAAGTAAATAAATTGACCAGTGCGAGACAGGAATACTGGAAAGAATAATTGCAGGAAGTAAATGCAGGACCAGTACGAGACTGGAGCATTAAAAGAATAATTGCAGAAAGTAAATGCAGGACCAGTACGAGACTGGAGCATTAAAAGAAAAATTGCAAAAAGTAAATGCAGGACCAGTACGAGACTGGAGCATTACAAGAATAAGCGGGTTAGTAGTCCAATCACTCCATATTAGGAGGCTTTAGTGTCGTCTCCGTTCTTAGGAAGAATTCTGTTCTTTCCCGTTCATAGTGGCCTTTTCTCCATTCATAGGAGCTTGTTTATTTTAGTTATCGATCGGGGCCGACTTATATTTTATGAGATTCCTTATTTCAGTGTGCCTTGGGTTCACCCTTTAGTTTTCATGTCATTACTGATTTAGGAATGTCGCCTCGCGATTGCGATCCAATTGCGCGTTTCGATACTTTTAATTTAGTCGATTCCTTGCCGAAATCGGCGGGCTTACCGATTATCCTTGCCCGATTCGCTTAATTTCATTATATAGTTATAATGATGCATCGAGGGACCGCAAGATTGTCCCAATTATTTCCGTCCATTTTAGGACGTTATTTTGCTCGTAGAAATCTTATTTAGGTCCTCAAAATTATCAAAATAATTGATAAAATATCCAAATTTTGATAGTAGTTGTATAACAGCCTAAGAGTGAGCCTATAATTGTTTTGGGAATTTTCCAAAGTCATTTGGGTATTTAATTCCTTTGAAGAAATCTTGTATAGGCTTTTAAAAATAGCAAAGCTCAACCTAAAAATCTCAAAAAATTACTGGAGGTGCCCCTCTGATTGGGGAACATTCTTCATGTTGGAATTTTTTGTCACAGGGGCGTATATTACCCTCAGAAAATATAGAAAAGGTTTGCTAAGAGTGGTCTGCGGATAGAGGATTTGAGAGGGAGCTAGGGGCGCCGAACCGTGCGCTATTTTGAGGTCCCCACAGCGGATCTGCAGCCAATCCGCTGTGGCGGCACTCAATTTAAGGAGGGGGCGGGAAATAAGATTACAGGGGCCGTCCGATCTCATCGTGGAGATCGGACGACCCCCGTTAATCACAGGGTTGCCGGGGATGGCAGCCGCTGCCACCGTCGGAAAGCGGCCCGCTGGCGCCAGTGCTGCCACCGGCCGGTTCGCCGGGGGCCGGCGACCACTCCTATGGTGGTCCGGCGGACTGGCGCCGCCGGCAACCACCAGATTTAAACGAAAAACGGGGGCAGGGGCGGGGCGCAGCCTGCATGGGCCATGCAGGCCAGCGCTGTGCCACCTCTCCCGCCGGGAGAGCTTTCCCCCACCACTGGCTGGGTCGCCAGGGGAGGGGCTTATCTCCGGTGGTGGTCCAGGGGCCAGGCACCATCGGCCGCCACCAGTGGTGGGCGTCGATCCCGTACAGGAAAATAGGGAGAGGGGAGGAGCGCGCGGATGCCGCCGGAGGTGCGTTCTCCGGTGGATCTGCCGCCTTCCCTTGTCGGAGCCGAGTTCCCTGGGTGGGGACCTGCTCCCCCAGCGCCACCACCGACGCTGGGGGTGCGGCTTTCACGGCCATCCCCCACCCGAGCCTAGGCAAGGCTCGGGGTGGCGCTGGCAGCGTTCCGACGATGGGGAGGGGGCTGGCTTGCCTCGGGGAGGTGGGAAGGGGGAGGGAGAAGGGTTCCACCTGAGAGGGGGGGGGGGGCTCTAGAGGTTAATGGTCATCCAGCCATGGAGGGGCGGTAGTGGAGGCTTCGGGGAGGGCTTCTCCGATGAGGTGGCTGCTCGGCAGGGAGGGGAAGAGGCTGGGGAGGGGGTTTTGGTTCAGCTAGAGGGGGGAGGGGGGGGGGGGGGGGGGGGGGGTCGGATCCCTTTTATAGGGAAGGAGGGAGGCCGCCCCTCTCCATCCCTTTAATCCCACGTGGGGATAAAGGGAGGGATGGGTGGGGGGAGATATCTTCTCCCCGCTTCCCTCTTCTGCCCTAGCATGGGCTGCCTATTCATGGGCAGCCCCCTCCCTTGAGGGAGGAGTCCCTTTTTCTCCCCCCCCCCCACCCCTCTTTTCCTTTCCAAGAAAATCAAGCTTGGGGGTGGGGCGGGGGGGGGGGGGGGGGGGGAGTTTGACCAAGGTCAACTTATGGTGGGGTCCCCCATGGCCCTGGGGGTCCACCAAGACTTACTGGAGTCGCTTCCGAGTTCGTGTTCTCCGTATTTTGCTTGTTATGTTGTGGCGGTCTACATAACCTAAAATGGACATATTCCCTGTATGACCTCAGATTGACATGCAACGAGTCCCGTGTCGCTCGTATGGATCGTATGAGTCTAACGGGATTGACGGGAGTCAATTCGGAGTACGCCTGGTCACTAATTTACAATAATATGGTTGCGATGCGCTACGTCACTCAAAATGGTCATTTTCCCTAAACGACCTCGGATCGGGGTGGACCGAATTCAATTGCGCTCGTATTGGCCATACGAGTCTAACGGAATTGACAAAAGTCAAATCGGAGTACGTATGACCACTATTCCACAATAGTGTGGTTGTGGCGCGCTACAATACTCAAAATGGTCATTTTCCCTAAACGACCTTAGATCGGGGTGGAACGAATTCCGTTGCGCTCATATTGGCCATACGTGTCTAATGGAACAGACAAAAGTCAAATCTGAGTACGTTTGGCCACTATTCCACAATAGTGTGGTTGTGGCGCTCCACAATACTCAAATGGTCATTTTCCCTAAACGACCTTGGATCGGGGTGCAACGAATTCTGTTGCCCTCGTATTGGTCATACGAGTCTAACGGAACTGACGGAAGTTAAATCAGAGTACGTTTGGTCAATATTCCACAATAGTGTGGTTGTGACGTGCTACGCTACTCAAAGCGGTCATTTTCCCTAAACAACCTCGGATCGGGGTGCAACGAATTCCGTTGCGCTCGTATTGGTCACACAAGTCTGACGGAACTGACAGAGATCAAATCGGAGTTTCGTAGCACAGTATCCCCTAATCGTGTTACTCCCTACCTTTGGGGTTTACTTTTATTGGGTCCACTAGGGTCTAGGGACCCAATAAAAGTCAGGATGTTACACTTTCCCTCTCCCATGCTGAATCACTTCATGATCCATTCTGCATAGCCCTTCTGAGAAACGAGCACACCGCTCTCTTTCCTCTCCACCTCAAGTCCAAGGAAATATTGGAGCTCACCCAGATCCTTCACCTCGAATGTAATAGTAGCTCAGCCCGGAGCCTAGCTACCTCCTCTTAAGAGTTCCCCGTAATGATCATGTCGTCTACGTACAACAACACCAAGACCTGAAGCTCCCCCGACTTCCTTACAAATAAACAAGCTCGAATTAGAATCAGAAACAAAATAACCGCAGAAATGGAGATATTCTGCATTCTTCCCATACCACGCCCGAGGCGCTTGCTTCAAGCCGTAAAGATCCTTCTTAAGATTGCAAACATGTCCTGGATGAACTTCAGAAACATAGCCAGGTGGCTGCACCATAAAGATATCCTAATTAATCTCGACGTAAAGGAAAGCATTCTTCACGTCGAGTTGCCAAATCTTCCATCCTTGGCAACCTGCCAACGCAATCACCACCTGCACCAAAGTCATCTTGGCAACAAGACTAAACATCTCTTCATATTCTTCTCCGTACTGTTGTGAGATCCCTCGAGCTAAAAGGCGGGCCTTGTACTTCTCAATTATTGGGAATAGTGCCCAACAATGTTCCTGATTTGAAGAAGTGCTTAGGTCAATGATAAGTACAAGTTGTATCTGATGTGCATTTGATGTGACATGAGCAGGTTAGAATGTTATACACACTAAGCAGAATGCAGAAGGATCGAGCAAAAATATCTAAGGGAAATATCATCGTGTCAACAAGATACACATGACGATATCATTGTAACAATGAGTATCATCGTTGAGAAGACTCGTGAAGGATCTAGGCTAACTACAGAGTATAGACTGTGTGTCCAGTACTTCTCTAATCTCTCTAAATCCAAAATCATTGAGAATGACTGGATATATCATCGAATAAATATGAATATCATTAATACCACTCACAGATATCAGCAGAAAGACTATATTACAAATGGTCGTAACAATATGGACAACATGATGATATCGTTGTGTCAACAAAGTACACACGACGATATCGTTGTGTGAACAAGAAGAATCAACCAAGTCACAGTGTCGTCATGTCAACAAGAATCACACGACGATATCGTGGTGAAATTTGGCTAAGAAGATTTGCCGTCGAGAAAGAAAGAATGCCATTGGAAAGACTGCCTTACAAAAGTTCTTCAGGAATCTTAATAGAAAAGTCCAGCTAAGTCGACAACATCGTCGTAAAGGAACCTTATCATCGAGAAAACTAAGTCAGAATGCATAGAGACAGTTTGCAGCTGAAGTGTTCCTTACCGTCAGGATGATCACGACTATACCAACGATAAGTTGGATGATCTCAACAATATCGTCAAGAAGAACTTAAGCCAGCAAGATGTTCACGACGACATCGTTGAGATGACTTCATGTCGTCGTGTGTGCAAGTGTAGCTGTGATATCTTGCATCGTCGAGATTTCCTTCTCAGATGAATACTTAAGAAAACTTGAAGAATTGTCTAAGTTCAAGATGGATCACCGAGATGACAAGCTAAGTCGTCGAGATGTCGCTTATGTCGTCGAGATAGGCCAGGATTTTTTGAAATGCGCTGCCAGCATTTAACGTCGCCGAGAGGTGGTCCAATCAATTCGTGCAGTTAAGGAATGGGTCTCTGAAACTTAAAGGGACATTTGAGTAGACCGTTAGACGGCCCCTCAGTCATATAAAAAGGATAAGTGTCTGCCCTAATTTTAACAACTCCAACAGAGAACGTTCTTCGAAATCGAATCGGAAAAGCGGCTTAGTGTAGAAGGAAAAAACACCAATGAACAATTTTCTTGATCTCTGTTCTCCAAGAAACAATCAAGCATCATCAACTGATAAGTGTGTTCCAGATTGAAGAAAGGATTGAAGTGAAGCCTTTGCTGTGAAGAAAGATCATTCTTGTTATCTCTTCAAGTCCAGAAGCTGCCATCATTAGGCTTCAAAAGAACACATCAGTATTTTCCTTACTGTGTGTAAAGATCTCAATATTGTACTTCATTCTTTCTCTGTAGGGCTTGAGGGCCTAAGTTGTAGGGTTTGAGGGCCTGAGTTGTAGGACTTTTACAAGTCTGAGTTGTTGGGCTTGAGGTCCTGAGTTGTAGGGTTCCTGGAACCTGAGTTGGATCCTGGAAGGATCTGAGCTGTAGGGCCTGTGTGCCTGAGTTGTAAGATCTGTGTAGGAGATCTGAGTTTTGGGGGAGCTTGCTGACTCTAGCATACTGCTAGATAGGTATAGAGGGATAGTGGAGTACTCCACACACATTGTTTAGGGGACTCATTTTAAATCATTGTGTTTTTTGTGGTGTGCTTCAAGTATATCTACATCCTCAAGAAAGAACTATCATTAATTAAAAGAACTCTAAAATCTTTGAAACACCCATTCTCCCCCCCCCCCCCCCCCCCCCCCCCCCCCCCCCCCCCCCCTTAGGTGATTAGAAAACATCCCAAACTAACAAGTGGTATCATAGGGGGGTTATTCAAGGTAAAGCTTAACAGCTTGAACAGATCTGCCCTTGGGTGTGTCTAGTTATCATCATAAAAAGTCGAAGCTCAATGAAGACAGTCAGAAGATCTAATGTCAAGATGTTCAAATCTTTAAGTGAAAGCAGTTGCTGCTCCCTTTACTGTGAAGAAGAAACATTCATGCGGCAAAGTGAAAAGGGATCAGAGCACCTCTTACTCTCTCAGACAGTAAGTTTGAGGATGAAGACTGCCCTGTGGCTAGAAAAGGGATAAGAACACCTCTCACTCTCTCAGACTATGAATTTGTGGATGAGGAGTTCTTTGGGTTTGTTGCCCTATCTAATGAAGAAGATCAGGATGGCTCACATTCTGCTCAGTTATGCACCCCTCACACATCTTCATTATCTGCTTTATTTGAAAAGACCAAAAGTGCATCCGATGATTACTCACCATCTGATAATGATGCAGAAAACTGCTCATCATGCAACAATGAGGACCATACTGATCTAATAGAATAA
Source organism: Dactylorhiza incarnata (assembly GCA_033032865.1). Taxonomy (NCBI): domain Eukaryota; kingdom Viridiplantae; phylum Streptophyta; class Magnoliopsida; order Asparagales; family Orchidaceae; genus Dactylorhiza; species Dactylorhiza incarnata. The sequence goes on along the minus strand of JAWHQI010000119.1, from coordinate 7,058,624 downwards.
TATGGTATTCTCTTAGCAGCTCATAAAAGGAGCAAGAAATTGGTCAAATCTCAAGATGAGGAAATAAGAATCTTTAAGCCATTCAGATCTCAAATAGATGAGAAGACCAAAGAGGTGACTAATTTGCCCAATGAGCTTATCCTACTTCAGAAGAGATCTGAGGATCAAGATTGGACAATTAAGTCTCTAGAAAACAAGCATGTCTCAGAAAGAAAGCTTGTGGCTAGCTTCATTAAGCCCAAAACTATTTTTCCTATTATAGATACCTTCACCACTCACTATAGAGGGGGACTATGGAATAAAAAGGAAAATGGAGAGACCTTCTAATCTAGAACTATCTTCCAAAATGTTATCTCTCCACATGCACCATCATTCAAAAAGAAGGAAAAAGCTTTACCTCAAAAGTCTATTCCTAAAGTAAAATCATTGACTGTGCAGCCTCCCAGATTAATGCACAATCACATGATTAGTAGAAATGCTTGTTGTTAAGCAGCCTGCTCTTCCAGACACCTGCCCTCCATTCAGAAGGTGACTCAGAAAAGGAGGTATAATAGGTTTGAGTGCTGGTGCTATGGCAAGGTTGGGGACTTTTCTATAGGACGTTGGTTCAACCCAACAATAACTAGAGGAAGGCATGAGAAGCCAGTCAGTGGTTTAGTTGCGAGAATCCTAGTAGTTAGGGCTAACAAGACCCTAGGACCCAAACTCATTTGGGTTCCTAAGGAATAGTAATCCTTGTCTTGCAGGTTTTTCCAATGGCCAACTAAAATCAAATATGGCTATTGGACAATAAGGGATCCATGCATAATTCTGGATTAAGAAGAATTTCATCAAAAACAAATATAACACACTCAACAAATATATTGGATCTTACAATCACAGCCATTAATTCTAAATCAATACAATCTGTCCACCAATCCAGGTATGCGCCCCTTCACATTCATAAATGAGACATATATATATAAATAGGTTACATGTTTAGAAATAGAATGCGACCTATATTTGCTCTAAGCCATCAAGAATGGGGTTGGAAATACCCCATTGAGAGTGACAACAAAAGGATTCTTCAAGGCACCTCATCTATCTAGATTCTCAAAAGAAATTTCAAAGGAAAAACTCTTGACTGCAAGGAAGTGGTGCAACTATGCAGGACAACTGCATGGTACCCTGGAAAAGTCTGACTTTAATACAAAAAGGGAAAAAATGAAAGTGCACAGTGTGCCTTTGAGAATTCTCTAGAGGGGGATGAATAGAGATTTAAAATCTTTTCTCTCCTAACTATTCATACATTAAAACACCTAAGGAATTATGCTTCAGCAACACCAATGTGCAGAATAAATGAAGTGCAGTAATTATAAAAATAGAGAAACAGTAAGCAATAAATAAGGGGACAGCATAGAAAAAGCACAACACACAAGACACAAGATTTTATAGAGGTTCACCAAAATATGGGTAGTTCTCTCTTCAACCACCTGGTAGGAATGCACAACATGTGCCTGAGTCTTTTGATAAGGAGACTCTCAGAACCAAAGATCTTTTGATAAGGAGATCTTGAACCACTCAGATTTTTTGATAAGGAGATCTTGAACCACTGAATCCTTTGAAAAGGGATTCTTAAAACTCTAAATAGTTAAGGAAGTTGAAAGAAGGAGGGTGAAGAGGAGGAATTATGTTCTCATAATTCTGTAGAAGCTCTCAGCTTTTAATTTTCCCTTCTATGGATCTGCTAATGATGAACCCATGCTTAAGGTTGTGATGATTTGCAAGGGTTATTTTCTTTAGATCGTTTTGTCTTTCTTTTGCTTGCTATCTGGCTGTTATATGATGTAGATGAAGAAGCAGCTCAGTTTTCTGTTCTGAAAGAGCACTTGTTTTTCTCAGTTTTTCTCTGATTGGGTTCCAGGAGGAAGAAGAAGAAGTGGGAACCCTAATCGACCAAAACTACATTAGATAGTGATGAGTGTTGTGTATTCTTCTCTCCTCACTTCCTATTTATTGTCCATCATTAATTTTTGAATTCTTTTCCTCTTTTAGGTTGTCCTGAAAAGGCACAATCTTGGACAATTAATCCTCTTTCTTCATTTGCTCACGACCCATCTGCCAACTGTTTGAATCTTTTCCAAGAAAGCTTTTCCTATCTTCTTTACTGCTCCTCTGTATTCTAGGCAATAAACAAGACGTTGTAGAACGGTCTTTAGTGTTATGGGACTTCAGAGAGAGTTCTAAAAGGACAACTAAAAAGGTTTCTTTTTCAGACTGTATTCGACACTGCGTCGACTTCGTTTTCTCTCTTATCGATGTGCCTTGGAGTTCTTGTAAGAGCAGCTTCGAATTCATTCTTGCTCTTGTTGAACTATGTTGTCGATGTTGAGTCGAATACTTATCGACATAACCGTCGAGATGAAGACTTCATTTTGAACTTCATTGTCTGCGTCAAATTATAGTCGTTCCGTCGACTTCATATGGCTTCGACAGATACTTCCTTTTGCGTTGAATTGAAGTCGAGGTTGTGTCGACTTCTAAAACAACTTCGACATACTTCTTTATCTGCGTCAACTCCTATTCGACGTAGCGTCGACTTGATATATTTTGACAGAGAGATTGAGTTGCTTGGACTTCTAATCTGAGTTGCTTCGATAGCAAGTCGAAGTTGCGACAAATTATATTCGACGCAAGTATTGATTCAACTCAGATTTTGCTTGCCCTGACCTAGTCTTGACACTCTAAGTTGAGTATGACATCCTAAGACATCTAATGACCGGATTACCCTTACTATACAATGTGGGTAAGAAATCTAGAAGGTAAAATTACCTATAAGTAATTTGTTAAGTTAAATCATAAGGGGTTTTCCCAACAATCTCCCCCTATTTATCTCAACAAATTTTAGAGATTGTTTTGAAGTGATTTTACACATTCTTTTGCATAAACAGAAATATATACAAGATAACATATACAATCACAGTATGATAAAATTGTTGGGTTTTCTATACACCATATGTAGATAGCATATCACATATGCGCATCAGAAATAAAGAACAATAATAACCCTAAACAGTTCAAGGAACTTGCGATTTCATGAATCAAGAAATGAGAGAAGCAACACATTGCAATACCTAAAGGGGATTGTGTCAACACTCAACCAAGATGCTCCAAGAAGAAATATTGAAGACAAACTCTAAGTCTCAAGCGCAGAAATGGATCGGCGAATCTATCGGAGTCCACACGAGCGATGAAGAACCCTAGCTTCTTGTCGCACAAGAACTAGGTCGGAGAAGAAGAGCCCTCTACATCTTCCACGGACTGCTAGATCCGATGACAGGAAGAGGCGGTGTCAGGTTGCGGAATCAAGACCGTTGGAACGCTTCCGTCATTCTTCTCAGAGTCGCAAAAGGGTCGAGTGCACCTTAGGGTATAAATCGGGTTCTATTTATACCTAGGCAAAAGAAAACAAGATAACCGCAGACCCACAACTTGAATTAGAGTAAATACAGAATTCGTCGAGTGACCATGAATTCGTTGAGTTAACATAGAATTCGTCGAGTGATCAGGAATTCGTCGTGCCATGAATTCGTCGAGACACCATAAATTCGCCGAACCATGAATTCGTTGAATCAACCCGGATTCGTCGAGTGATCATGGATTCGTCGAGTCATGAATTCGTAGGGTTCGCTGAGTCAATATGGATTCGTTGAGTCAACATGGATTCGCCGAGTCAACATGGATTCGTCGAGTCAACATGGATTCGAACATTCGACGAACTGAGGTAAGAGTCGTCGTGACATTCTCGACGACTCATCTCGAAAACTTGCCAACACGCTCCATACAATATTCAAAATACCTGTGGAGCATTCACTCGACTCGACCCAACTCCAATAAGTCTTAGGATTGGTCCTTCACTCATATCCAATATGAGTAAGGCCAACACAATTCTTCCTCCAACTTCTCCAAACACTCTTGTGTGTGACCCCATAGGCTCATATCGTGTTTGTAGTGAGACTAAATGTTTGAACACTTCCAGATCACCTTGGAAACACCAACAGTCTCCCACTTGATCTTGGTCATATCAAACAAAAGTCTCACAAATAATGAGCGACATCTAGCAATACATCATTGCTACCCAAGCAATAAGAGTTCATAACTTAACAAGCCTGTCCTGACCAATGTATCAGTGTTGTCATGTCCCTTTGTCCGTTACATCTGGAAAGAACTAGAGGCATGGACCGTGTCACCCCCATAATTGTTCAATCCTAATTTCCTGATCTAGAATAGACTATCTGAAATAGGTGAGCTCAATATCATATATTGACTCAACCAAGCATGGCATGCATTTCTCAGTCTCATTCCATCAAGGGGCCCATGGATGTAACTCCTGTCATATAGGAGGTCAAATTCCATTTCTGTCCACACACAAACACCCAAATGATTCGTAACATACCCAATAACCACCCTTATCATCAACCTTTCTCAAGGAAGACTTTAGATGGCATCAAAGTATGCTCTTCCTCACTTGATGAATGATGTGACTTCAGGTCAAAGAACTATAAACACCATTGTCAGTTGAGACCTACTTGTGACACGTTCATATAACAATCCAAAAAGTAGTCTCAAGGTGGGTCTGTCCAGTACAACTTGTTTACTAATAAGTACCCATGTATTGACTTGATATCATAATATCATGACCTGTGAGAACCGGTCATCAGTCAACGCACATGCTAGTCTTAATGTATCATCATTTCCCTTCATCTTTTAAGATGATAGTCCGACCAGGGACCATTTAAGAATGAAGCTTCTAATTAAACATAGGCTCTCACATTCAAGTCACGCATTTGAATTCTTATGGAAGCAAACATTCTAAGGGCATCTATTATGCTAATTAATCAGTCATATAAAAGCAGTTGACATAATAATAAGAACTTGCCATAAGTAAAATATAAAGTACTTTGTTCATCACATGAATAAACATCAACCGACAAATACATACATAAATTAATCCACAAGACTCCCACTAGAGATGATCATTCAAGTATCTAATACCCATTGATCTAGTATGACCATCATGCTTTCTATGTGCAAGATTCTTCTTCAGTGGATCCGCAATATTATCTTTAATCGACACTCTGCATATGCTCTCATCTCCTCGATCGACAATCTTTCGTATAAGATGGAACCGCCAAAGTATGTGCTTGGAGCGCTGATGAGATCTAGGTTCCGTGGCTTATGCAATAGCACTATTGTTGTCACAGTTGAGAACTATGGGATCAATAATGCTAGGAACTACACCATGCTCGCTGATGAATTTCCTAATCCACACAGCCTCCTTCGCCGCATTTGGGCAACGATATACTCGGCCTCAGTCATAGAATCAGCAACTGTCTCTTGCTTGGAACTCTTCCATCTTACAGCTCCTCCATTTAGGCAAAATTCAAAACCTGATTGGGACTTTGAATTGTCCCTATCAGCTGGGAGCTAGCATCCATGTAACCCTTTACAACGAGCTCTTCGTCTCCACCAAACACCAAGAATACATCCTTCATCCTTCTCAAGTACTTTAGGATATTCTTGACAGCTATCCAATGACCATCACCAGGATCAGACGGTTACCTGCTCATCATGCTCAAAGCATATGAGACATCGGGTCGAGTACACAACATTGCATACATGATTGATCCAATTGCCAAAGCATATGGAATCAACTTCATGCGGTCCTTATCTTCCAAAGATTTATGACATTGTTCCTTAGAGAGACTCACGCCATGTGACATGGGTAAGAATCCCTTCTTGGACTCAAGCATGTTGAACCGTTTCAACACCTTCTCAATGTATGTACTCTGGGTCAAACCCAGCAACTTCTTTGATCTATCTCTATAGATCTTAATACCAAGTATATAAGTCGCTTCACCCAAGTCCTTCATAGAAAAGCAGTCCCCTAGCCTATTCTTAACATCTTGCGGGGTCAGAATGTCATTCCTGATCAGCAGTATGTCATCCGCATACAATTTCAGGAAAACAACAATGCTCCCACTAATCCTCTTGTAAACACAAGGATCATCCTCGTTCTTGATGAAACCAAACTCTTTGATTTTCTCATCAAAACACAGATTCCAACTTCGAGAAGCTTATTTCAATCAATAAATGGATCGATTCAACTTGCATATTTTAGTGGCTTAACTTGGAGATAAAAAACCCTCGGGTTGTGTCATATACACTTCCTGAAGGAGGTTTCCATTAAGGAAAGCCATTTTGACATCCATTTGCTAGATCTCATAGTCATAATACGCAGCAATAGCAAGTAAAATTCTGATGGACTTTACCATGACAATATGGAAAAAGGTCTCATCATAGTCAACACCATGAATTTGCCTGAAACCTTTAGCCATTAGCCGGCCTTTGAATGCCTATACATTCCCATCCATGTCGGTCTTCTTCTTGAAGACCCACTTGCACCATATGGGTCTTTCCCCTTCAGGTGGTTTCACCAAGGTTCAAATATGGTTTGTATACATGGAGTCAATTTCAGATTTCATGGCTTCAAGCCACTTCTCGGAGTAAGGTCTATTCATAGCCTCTTGGTAGGTTGCAAGCTCATCATCATAATTTACTACAAGAAAACAGACTTTTGGCCAGGGCAAATTGCCGTGGCAAAAAGTCCAAAACCGTGGCTAAAGAGATTTCGCCACGGTCTAGCCACGGGAAAAATTTGTGGCTAAAGGTCGCGTGGAGAAAGATTTTTAGCCACGAATTGGCCGTGGCAAAAGGTATTGGCCACGAACAAATATTGTCGTGGCTAATAATTTAACTTTTAGCCACGGTTTCATACACTGGCAAAAGCTTCTTAATACAGTTAAAATAGACTATTTGCCACGGCTTTAGGCCGTGGCAAATAATCTGACTATTAGCCACGGTTTGAAACCCTGGCTAATAATAAATTCAATATTTTTTAAAAAACTATTAGCCACGGTTTCAAACCGTGGCAAATAATAAAATATGAATTTTTTAAAAAAAAATTACATGCCAATATATTGTTCAAGACTTCTGAGCATCATTTTCGAACCATTGAACATCTTAAAAAAACTGCATGCTCAATAACTTGTGGCTTCTGAAACCATTGAACTCCTAAGAAACATCCTGGCCCAAGTTTATCCACGATAAAGCATGTCACTTGAAATACAACTCATTTAAAATGTTGACCTTCATGTATTCACTTTACTGTCAAAATGTGTAAATTATGCTCAACTGCTACTCCGACAGAGAGATTATTTCCTCAAAATTTAGATGAAATTGGGGTAAAAAGAAAAACGATATCACAGGGAAAATAAAAGGAAGATGAGTCAAAAGCACTTCATTCTCATTCCATACTACTGAGATTACAATTTCAGTTAACAATGTTGTTCCTTATATTGAATGAAAAACCAAAATATGACATTCTAGAACATAGATCAAACAATGACATGTCAAAAACTCGATGGATAAAATCACACCTCATCATCAGAGTCAGAATCGCTTTCTGAGCTGTTACTTGATTCATCTTTCTTTTTAAGTGCAGTGGTTAGAGCAGCCTTTACAGCAACTAGACCACTCTTTGTGGAAAAAGAAACATTGTAACATCATCCTCCTCCTACAAACAGAACAAAAAAAAAGAGTAGAGATTTATGAAATGCAGGTATTTCTACTCGAAAACAAAAAATAAATAAAGCAACAACACAATCAGAATAAAAACTGAAATAAATCATGTTGGGACGCTAATAGACTGGGTAACCATGTTTAAACTGAAATAACTCTACACGTTTAAACTAAAAGATATCTGCATTACTAATTTAAAAAATCATTCAGGCAGAAAGCATAATGCTATGGGAAAAACGGCACCGCGGCTAGAAGCATGATGCTATGGAAAAAAAAGGTTAAAAGCGGAGCATCAGAGAGGGAAAAAGGAGCAGCATTATCGCTTCACCTTTTGTCTCCAGGAGTATCTCCTCTAGAAGAAGCAGGCTCATTCAATTTATATATACCACACCACTTGTGATTTGTGAAGCTTGTTAATAACATGTTTAATATACCAGTTTTTTGATAACACCGCATTTATCTCGATCAACAAAAACACCAGTTCAAGCGGCCTCCAAAAATATTGATAAGTAACAATAATTAATTAACTTACTAAATTTTATTTCAACTGAAAATTTTCAGGGAGTCCTATGCCTGATGAGTCCCATTTATATATATATATTCTTGGACTCATTTGGGCTGTTATTCTAGTGTTTGCACCACATTTTAGGCACATTACCATTCATATGTACTATTCCATGCTAGGTGCACTTTTAAGCCCGTTTCGGTGTGCAATTGCATTCCTTGTTATTGGGGGTAAGCACATTGTGCTCCCCTTCCCTTCTTTTATGTATTTCTGTGCTGGATGTGTATTCCCAGCTAGTATATCTTGTGTGCAGGTGACCTGATTGCCCCGTTTTCCCATAAGTAATTTCTGTGCATATCGCACGGTCGTGCATTTTCCTTGACGCACGGTCTGTGCGGTCGTGCGTTTGTGTCTGGGCAAGAAAATGGAGCATCGGAGTTTACTCGTGCATTTTGACGCACGGGCGGATTCGCCCGTGCGTGAACAAAACGCACGGTCGACCTGTGTCTTGCTGATTTCAGAGCATCGGAGTTTACCCGTGCGTCTTAACGCACGGGCAGCGTTGGTCATGCGTGAACAAATCGCACGGGCGGCGCAGCGTCTTCTCCAAGCCTTATTTCTTCTGTTAATATCGCACGGTCTGCGCACGATCGTGCGTTCGACCGTGCGTGACCAATTTTCAGCCTGTTTCCTATAAAAGCTGCAGGAATCGAGGACGAGAAGAAAAGGACGACCAGGGCATGAGCGGGAGCGATTCTGAGGGCGGGAAAACTCTTCCTTCCCGCTGCTCTTGAGGGATGAAGGCTTCTCCTTCATCTCCTCCACCATCAAGGCCATTTCCGGTGACTTTCCACCTCCATCCTTCCATCGAGGAGCACTAGGAAGCTTCATCCACCATTAGGTCAAGCACTCCTTGCCAAGTAGACCAAGGAAGTGCTGAAGATCATAGGAGCTGTGACAGCCTCCTTCGAGCCAAGCTCACCATCTGAGGGCCGAGTCCGGAGAGAGCCCGACAACCTCTCATTCCGGCCGTGAACCCAAGACGTGATTTCTTCGTTGTGGTCCTCTCTAACCTTTGTTGCTTGAACTTGTTTGCAGTTGCTTTATAAATGCGTGTTAAGTAGATCTTATGGATTACTGCTTGTTTTCATATGCAATGTTATTGTGGTGGCATGAATAGCCCCTTTGTTTCTTGCTATTTTTTGTGTTACGTTGTGGTTGAAGCCGCTAGCAAAAGCTAGCCGTGATGTTTTGAGAAGAGGTGTGTGCGACCCTCAACCGTCATAGTGATATTCCGCCCACGCGCCTTCCGAAGCACTGCATCGCGGCCGTTGCACCCATCTCGCCGTGCGAAGCGGAGTTTAGACCCGCATCTTTCTTCATTCTGCAATAGCATAGGAAACCCAATCAAGACCCCCGTTGTTACTATTTTATCCTTTGAACTGATTTCCTGCGAGAGCAAATCGTACTACCTAACTTGCGGTCCTTGAGAGATCGATATTCGGGGAGTTCCTCCCTATTTTATTACTTGACAACGACCGGTGCACTGCCGTCGTATCGCATTTCGTGCCTGCTAATTAGCAGTGCCGAATTAGCGCATCAATGCCCTATATTGAATATCTACACTAAGAAAATATAAATGGAGAGTAATTTACCTGCATCCCATGATCTTCCATCACTATTTGCAAGGTCAGCCCCTAATTTTTCAACTTCACGTGCCATTGAGACCAAATTTTTCTCCATTGCCTATCTTTGCTCTAGTAGTTCAGCATTTCCTTTTTTCTCAAACTCAATTGCAGTCCTTCACAAGGAATAAGGATGAAAGAAACATACATTAATTGACTTAACCATGAACACAGGTAACATGCATGTATTGGCACAAGATATTGTGTTGTAAACTACATGTTTGAAATGTAAAAAAAATTGCATGTGAGAAACAACCTTGCTCCATATCCCGCAAGTCAGCTTCCAACTTCAAGCCTTTCTCTAATAAATCCTCAGATTGCGCATCTTTTTCAACACGTGTATCATGAAAGTATCCTATTCACATATGATGAATCTCCTCCTTAGCAGCAACAAGTTCCTGCAGAAATGCCATTCGATCCTCAGCAAGCCTACGATTATCCCCCAACAGCTTCCTGATCTCATGTTGCTGCACTTCAAGCTCTTTTCCGTAGACTTACGGATGAGGAGGGCGAGGGGTATGACTGCGAGCATATGGTCCTTCGGGAATAGCAATCGAATGTTCTGTTGAGTAAAAACTTGAACAACAGTAGGATTTAATCCAAACTAGAAGAAAAAATTTGATCGATAAAGGCATACCAAGCGGGAGTTCTTCGTCCAATGCAAGAAATGGGTCCGATGGAAGAGGATAGGGTTTCAGCATGGTCGGCCGCAGGGAATCGGCGAGGTGAGCGGTAGAGTATCGGGGAAAGTGGGTTTTGCAGGCAGAGCTTCTATCTATCAGGTGTGCGGCAGACGCCAGGGGAGAATGTGTTCAAAGGTGCTGTGAATTTTGACTAAACCTGGTTCCATTAAGAAAGAATGTAACATATTACGACAAGAACGAGTAAACATCAGGTAATATTAGCTCATTACAAAATAGTTTCGCTAACCTCTCCATCATCCTCATCCCCTTCAAAATCTTCCTCATCAGCTTCCTGATCAACGACAGGTAAAAAAATTATTAGGTGTCTATGGAATTACTATAAATTAGGGAGAGAGGAAAATTACTTACATTATTGAAATACCTCAACGGGTTAGGCCACAAGTCTTCTTTTAAATCTCAGCAACCTTACACATTGTTGCAACTACAGTTTTACAAGTCATAGATGGTTACATGAAGTAAGAATACGAACATCTAACAAGTAATAAATCATACAATGTGCGTATTTCATAGGACTTAAAACTAGAAAGTTGTTTATCAAGAACTCTATAAGAAAATTTTGTAAATAAGATGGTGCTGATATTCTAGTGTCTAAAAATTGTGAACAGAATCATAATGTTTAATACATATATATTGTAGATATGTATTTGCATCTGCATATACAATTAAATACTTAAACGAAGTACATGTAATAGCCATCAGAACTTATACATATATAAGTTTCTAAAAGGCTGAAATAGAGATATTTGCACCCAGCCGAACCAAAGATCATGTTTAGATTGGATTTCATTTTGAGAGAACTGAAAGAGCACTATCTCTTTGAAAGGTTCTATGCATCAGCACTTTCTAAAATCATTTCTTTAGATACTCCTTTTCCCTTTTCAATACTTCTTAGAACATGAAGTCATTAAATAAGTCAGATCCCAGTATTATTTTAGTTCTACTAACCCATATTTTCATATAGAAAAATTAGTTAGACATGTTAAAAGAAAACAAAACATTCTCCTGACACAACTAGGATATCCAACAGGTATTCATAAAAAAAGCCTAGTCCATGCAAAAAAATTGCATGGATGATTACACACATGTATATTGAAAAACTAATATAACTTGTAATGTCATAAAAGCCTAGAAATACAACTTGTAAACTTGTATATCTTGATGTTATCCTATGTCATTTTTATGCATGATCAAAAGATGTCCAATGAAAAGATATTGGAGTAACCAAAAGTGTATGATTCTAGTTTGTTAAAACATCAAACAAAAAAATACGAAATCACAATTCAAAGCCCAACACCAAATCATATATGTTTGCAACATGTCATTCCTTTTGTCAAAAACTAATTATCTAGAAAAACAAAATAAATTGAACTTCTGAAAACTACAAAACAAACGTGCAGACCAAATTGTTTAGCTTGGTATTTGTTATCTCCTTAAAGATGCTCAACCTCACCATATTTATCAAAAGAAGTATAAATATCCTTACAACCCTTCACATCTAATTGAAGGTCTAAAAAGGCATAATTCAATAAATCAAGCTATGTGAGAAGGTTCGTGTTTACAAGAGTGAACTCAAGTTACAACCAACAACTGCATAAAATAAAAAGATTCCCTTCTGGTTGACTTGTAATCAACATGAATACGTTCAATATAATTCATATGATGTCCTACAAATAGCTTTTGAATTTTTCCTTCCAAAATAGATGTTATGTAAGTTAAAAACTAAATATACAAAGACCAAAAATGGCAAGGCAAAAGTTTTAGATGCAAGTGAAATTTCCTCTCCTCAAATAATTCAAGAAAATGAACCATGCATATCAAATTTATATACAAAAATTAAATATAATCATATTTAGAGAAGTCAATTTTTGTACACATTTAAGCTCCTCGTCTCTTATTACCTAAGAAGTATTATTAGCATAGATGGAAACATACTTGATTCTATCCCTTACATGATCATTTGAGCTCCTGCAAAAATAAACATTTAACAAAATAAAGAGATAAGATCTTAAAATTTGTTAAAATAATAAGCATCATTTAATGCTTACAGAGAAAGTAATAGATGTTGAAAAAGACCATAATACACTACCCAATTTATACTAGAGAGTTTCCATGAGAAATTACAAAGCCTAGTACTAAGACGCAAAAGGAGAAATGCTAAAACTAATGTACATGTCAATAAGTACAGTTATATAAAGAGCCAAAAAGGATTAAGGTTCAGCCAAACTCAAGTATCTGGTAGCTAGAACTTTATTATATTTGCTCTTAGTTACTTTTTTGTTCAATAAGCAACCTCAATCTCCGGGCCAACAAATCCAGCTCAGCAATCCGCTACTCTTGAATTTTTTGGACATCTTCTTCATCTCTCATCCTAGATCCAAAGAACCATATAATGAAATAAATGAGAAAATTAGAATGGATTATCATCTAGTATCTATCTACTCAAGTGAACTTCAAGTACAATCCTCACTAGAATATTAACAAAACCTAAACCCCTCTAACATACCAAACCAACCACTAAACCTAAAGAAAGAGAGGAAATGGGAGGGAAGAGAGAATTAGTGGATACCGTGAAGATGGAGAAGGTAGTCCCGTCATTTTTGGGCACGGGCTAACACTCGGTCTTGAGAAGAGTCATGTCCTCGCCCTCCTTCCTCCGGTTGGCGACACCATGGAGGATGTCGGGCTTCTCAAAAAATATCATCCCTCAATTCCCGCTTGAGTATCACAGAGAGTGGCATCATCCAATAGTTGTCGGCGCTTCCTCCGGCCATCGAAAACATGGACTGGACCTTTACATACTCTCCTCAGTCAGTGGGATCGATCATGGAAGAACCATCGGGAGGGCTGAATTCGTCGCCCGGCTAGAAAAAATGGCGCCTCGATGCTCCGCCCATCCTCGTCTCAGCGGGTCATGCGGCTCATGCCCTAATCGCTGGAGGAGAAAATGATAGAAAAAGGCACTCGCTGGTGAGGGAGTATTCGACAGATTTCAGTGAGAACTTGTAGGAGAGGGAGCTACAAGATCTCTAAAAATTGTAGGTCGCGTGGAAAGGGATTTGAGTAAGGGCGGTCTGCGGATGCGAATTGCTGAAAGGAGAGGGACAGGGTTATGCGAGCGGCGGAAAATAAATCCCGTGGCAAATGAAAAAAACAAAATAAGTATTTGCTACAAAAATGAATGAACTGTGGCGAATAGTTCACTTTTTTGCCACGGTTATAATTTATCATGGCTAAAATATACATATTAGCCATGAATATTTCAGCCTTGGATAAAACATGACTTTTAGCCACGATTTTGGCAGTCGTGGATAATACTAATTTAATAGCCACGTTTTTTGAACCCTGGCTAAAAAAATGTAGCTAAAAAACACTTTTCTAGTAGTCTTCACCTTGATCATATCAAACAAAAGTCTCACAAACAATGAGCGACGTCTAGCAATACATCATTGCTACCCAAGCAATAAGAGTTCATAACTTAACAAGCCTGTCTTGACCAATGTATTAGTGTTGTCATGTCCCTTTGTCCGTTACATCCGGAAAGAACTAGAGGCATGGACCGTGTCACCCTCATAATTGATCAATCCTAATTTCCTGATCTAGAATAGACTATCTAAAATTGGTGAGCTCAATACCATATATTGACTCAACCAAGCATGCCCTGCATTTCTCAGTCTCATTCCATCAAGGGGCCCATGGATGTAACTCCTATCATATAGGAGGTCAAATTCCATTTCTGTCCACACACAAACACCCAAATGATTCGTAACATACCCAATAACCACCCTTATCATCAACCTTTCTCAAGGAAGACTTTAGATGGCATCAAAGTACGCTCTTCCTCACTTGATGAATGATGTGACTTCAGGTCAAAGAACTACAAACACCATTGTCAGTTGAGACCTACTTGTGACACGTTCATATAACAATCCACAAAGTAGTCTCAAGGTGGGTCTGTCCAGTACAACTTGTTTACTAACAAGTACCCATGTGTTGACTTGATATCATAATATCATGACCTGTGAGAACCGGTCATCAGTCAACGCACATGCTAGTCTTAATGTATCATCATTGCCCTTCATCTTTTAAGATGATACTCCGACCAGGGACCATTTAAGAATGAAGATTCTAATTAAACATAGGCCCTCACATTCAAGTCACGCATTTGAATTCTTATGGAAGCAAACATTCTAAGGGCATATATTATGCTAATTAATCAGTCATATAGAAGCAGTTGACATAATAATAAGAACTTGCCATAAAAATATAAAGTACTTTGTTCATCACATAAATAAACATCAACCGACAAATATATATATAAATTAATCCACAAGACTCCCACTAGAGATGATCATTCAGGTATCCAATACCCATTGATCTAGTATGACCATCATGCTTTCTATGTGCAAGATTCTTCTTCAGTGGATCCGCAATATTATCTTCAGTCGACACTCTGCATATGCTCTCATCTCCTCGATCGATAATCTTTCGTATAAGATGGAACCGCCAAAATATGTTCTTGGAGCGCTGATGAGATCTAGGTTCCTTAGTTTATGCAATAGCACTATTGTTGTCACAGTTGAGAACTATGGGATCAATAATGCTAGGAACTACACCATGCTCGCTGATGAATTTCCTAATCCACACAGCCTCCTTCACCGCATTTGCCGCGATGATATACTCGTCCTCAATCATTGAATCAGCAACTGTCTCTTGCTTGGTACTCTCCCATCTTACAACTCCTCCATTTAGGCAAAATACAAAACCTGATTGGGACTTTGAATTGTCCCTATCAGTCTGGGAGCTAGCATCTGTGTAACCCTTTACAACGAGCTCTTCCTCTCCACCAAACACCAAGAATACATCCTTCGTCCTTCTCAAGTACCTTAGGATATTCTTGACAGCTATCCAATGACCATCACCAGTATTAGACTGTTACCTGCTCATCATGCTCAAAGCATATGAGACATCGGGTCCAGTACACAATATTGCATACATGATTGATCCAATTGCCGAAGCACATGGAATCAACTTCATGCGGTCCTTATCTTCCAAAGATTTAGGACACTGGTCCTTAGAGAGACTCACGCCATGTGACATGGGTAAGAATCCCTTCTTGGACTTAAGCATGTTAAAACGTTTCAACACCTTCTCAATGTATGTACTCTGGGTAAAACCCAACAACTTCTTTGATCTATCTCTATAGATCTTAATACCAAGTATATAAGTCGCTTCACCCAAGTACTTCATAGAAAAGCAGCCCCCTAGCCTATTCTTAACAGCTTGCGGGGTCGGAATGTCATTCCCGATCAGCAGTATGTCATCCGCATACAATATCAGGAAAATGACAATGCTCCCACTAATCCTCTTGTAAACACAAGGCTCATCCTCGTTCTTGATGAAACCAAACTCTTTGATTTTCTCATCAAAATGCAGATTCCAACTTTGAGAAGCTTATTTCAATCAATAAATGGATCGATTCAACTTGCATATTTTAGTGGCTTAACTTGGAGATACAAAACCCTCGGGTTATGTCATATACACTTCCTGAAGGAGGTTTCCATTAAGGAAAGCCATTTTGACATCCATTTGCCAGATCTCGTAGTCATAATACGCAGCAATAGCAAGTAGAATTCTGATGGACTTTACCATGACAACATGGGAAAAGGTCTCATCATAGTCAACACCATGAATTTTCCTGAAACCTTTAGCCATCACCCGGCCTTTGAATGCCTATGCATTCCCATCCATGTCGGTCTTCTTCTTGAAGACCCACTTGCACCCTATGGGTCTTACCCCTTCGGGTGGTTCCACCAAGGATTAAACATGGTTTGTATACATGGAGTCCATTTTAGATTTCATGGCCTCAATCCACTTCTCGGAGTAAGGTCTATTCATAGCCTCTTGGTAGGTTGCAAGCTCATCATCATGATCCATAAGCAACACATTACCTATTTGAGACACGAGAAATCCATATCTCTCATGCTCAAATCTTGGTCTACCAGATCTACGCAGGACTTGTGTTTCTTGAGCAGGCTCTCTAGCTACAACTACTTGTAGTCCTTGCTCAGGTTCCAATCTAGGTTCATCTTCAGTTTGTGGTTCATGAACTTCTTCAAATTCTACCTTTGCAGTCTTTCTGGACAAGAACTCTTTCTCCAAAAAGATGTCTGTCCTTGCAACAAACACTTTGCCCTCAGATGGCAGGTAAAAGTAGTACCCTTTGGTCTCCATAGGATACCCCACTAGATAACATTTATCCGATTTAGGTTCCATCTTGTCAGGCATTTGACGTCGCACGTATGCCTCACAACCCCAAATCTTAATGAAACACATACCAGGACGCTTCCCAGTCCATATCTCATATGGTGTCTTTTGAACCGTTTTCGTTGGAGCGCCATTTAAAGTGAAAGCAGCAGTCTCTATAGCAAATCCCCAGAAGTAAATGGGCAAATCTTCATGACTCATCATTGACCGTACCATTCTAACAAAGTACGATTCCTCCTCTCAGACACACCATTATGCTGAGGTGTTCCAGGCGGAGTGAGCTGTGATACAATACCACATTCTCTCAGATGATCATGAAACTCATGACTTAGATATTCGCCACCTCGATCAGATCGAAGTGCTTTTATCCTTTTTCCCAGTTGGTTCTCTGCTTCATTCTTAAACTCTTTGAACTTTTCAATGGTTTTGGATTTGTTCTTCATAAGAAACATGTATCCGTATCTACTGAAATCATGAGTGAATGTAACAAAGTAGTAGAACCCACCTATAGCCATAGAACTCATGGGTCCGCATACATCACAATGCATCACACCCAAGAGATCATTAGCCCTCTCATTATTACTAGTGAAAGGGGCTTTTGTCATCTTGCCTAATAAACATGACTCGCATCTCTCAAAAGATTCATAATCAAATGAGTCCAACATTCCATCTTTATGGATCTTGGATATGCGTTTCTCATTTATATGGCCTAAATGACAATGCCAAAGATACGAAGGATTCGAGTCATTAGTTTTTAGTCTTTTAGTATTTTTATGTTATAGATTGGCTGATCTAAGTTCAAAATGTATAAGCCATTAAATAGTTGGGCTACACCATAACAAACATCATTCATAAATATAGAACAACTATTGTTCTTAATAATGAAAGAAAATCTTCTCATGTCTAAACATGACACAGATATAATGTTTCGAGTTATGGCTGAAACAAAATAACAATTATCTAATTCTATTATAAGCCATGTGGGCAAAGAAAGGTGATACACTCCTACGACAACGGCAGCAACTCTTGCTCCATTTCAAATGCGTAGGTCTACCTCTCCTTTACCCAGCAGTCTTCTCATTACCAGTTCCTGCACATTTGTACAAATGTGAGAACCGCATCTGGTATCCAATACCCAAGATGAAGGAGCAGAAAGGTTTATTTCTATAACAAATATACCTGAAGTGAAAGTCACACTTCCTTTCTTCTTTTGCAAATCTTCAAGATAGAGGGAATAATTCCTCCTCCAGTGCCCTGTCTTACCACAATGGTGGCACTTCCCTTCCTTTGCCAAGCCTTTATTCTTCAGTGGTGAAGACTTGGGATTAAGATATGACTTAGGTCATACCTTAGTCTTCTTGAATCTCTTGGTCTTGCCCTTGCTTTTATGCACCATCAATATGGGGCTAGTAGGCTTGACCTTCTTCATATTGATTTCAGCAGTTCTTAACATGCCTAGGAGCTCGAGCAGTGTCTTGTCAATTTCATTCATATTGTAATTCAAGACAAACTGCTCGTAACTGTCTGACAATGATTGCAGGATCAGATCAGTGGCCAACTCTTGGCTTAAAGGAAACCCCAGTCTTTCAAGGTTCTCTATATACCCAATCATCTTGAGTATGTGAGTCCCTAATGGGTCTCGAGCTCCCATCTTACACTAAAATAACGCCCTGGATATGTCAAACCTCTCTTAGCGAGCTTTCCCTTGAAACATTTTCTTCAGGTGGTTGACCATCTCGTAACAACTCATGTTCTCGTGTTGCTTTTGAAGCTCAGAGTTCATGGTCGCAAGCATAAGGCATTCAACATCCGAGGAGTCATCTCCATACTTCTTGTAAGCATCTTTATCTGCATGTGGTGCAGTAGCGGCTAGCTCTTGGGGGGATCTTCTTCCAGGACATAGAGCTTACGCTCTTGCCTGAGAACAATTCTCGGGTTCCTGAACCAGTCAAGGAAGTTAGTCCCATTGAGCTTGTCCTTCTCAAGGATCGCCCTTAGGGACAAGGTGGCGTGAGAACCACTTGCCATGGATATTCTACAACGAATTTTGCAAAGTAAAATTTTAGTACTATATTTTAAAATACATTTTATTTTAATAAGGACTTTTATTAAAAGCTCCCACTATTTTATTCAAACTGATAACCCTTAATATCAATTCAAAGAGTTTATGCGAGCTACTCTCTTAGTGGACAAGATTCGTACTTCACCAACACAATGAGTCTGCTTTGGCGTTCCTCTCATAATGCGGTTATTTAGGTAGACAACACTTGTCAATTGCATCACTATGCAACTCTTGTATGATTGGTGGATAACTCTTTATTCACATTCATCATATGGAGCATGCCAACCCTATGCCTCTAGGAACTCAACCTTTGAGGTCACCTAGTTAAGATAGACCCGATGTCAACATTGGGATATCACAATTATCTGCTCGCACCCTTACTAAGATAGATTAATGCACCTTGCTTTGGCAAGCCCACACTTCATCGATCGAGGAAGGAAGAGTGTCATCCATCAGAAGGCATCTGAATACTTAATATTGGATAAGGGGTTTTAGGATTCAATCGATGAACATTTCATCGTGATTAACATTTAATCACTGTGCACATTCACACAATCAAAATACAATATTCACAAACCAAATACATCCCCAATGTGCACAAAATAAAATTATCAACACTTTGATAAGTAGAGCTAAATCTGAAAACTCAGAACACTTCTAAATATCCAGATTTACATGCATTGAACATAGGCAAAATGACTCCACTAATGCCGTACACAAGCTTGTCTCTCAATGTCAGATTCAAAATCTAAGACATTTGATTTCACAAATCACTTTGAGGGACGGTTACTGCAAAGGAGAAACAATTTTTGAAATAATGAAATCACAACGCAATCACATGCATTCCTAGCGGGGTTCCAAGGGGCCGCGCCCCTGGCAGGGTCTTAGGGTCAGATCCCCTAATGGGGTCCAAGGGGAAGCAACCCTGGCGGTGGTCTCAAAGAAATTTAGGTACTTAGAACACTTCTAAATTTCTAGATTTACACGCACGGGACTAGAACCTACCTCTGATAACACTGTTGGGTTTTCTATGCACCATATGCAGATAGCATATCACATATGCACATCGGAAATAAAGAACAAGAACAACCCTAAACAGTTCAAGGAACTTGCGATTTCATGAATCAAGAAATGGGAGAAGCAAAGCATTGCAATACGTGAAGGGATTGAGTCAACACTGAACCAAGATGCTCCAAGAAGTAATCTCGAAGAGAAACTCTAAGTCTCATGAGCAGAAATGGATCGACGCCTCTACGGGAGTCCACACGAGCAATGAAGGATCATAGCTTCTTGTCGCAAAAGAATTAGGTCGGAGAAGAAGAGCCCTCTACGTCTTCTACGGACTGCTAGATCTGATGACAGGAACAGGCGGCGTCGGGTTGCAGAATCAAGACCATCGGTATAGGTTTCTGTGTAGAAGCTCCACTGTCATCCTTCTTGTATGGGGCTGGAGGACCTGTAATGATAACATCAAAAATGTCCTCATCAATGGAGTTCATATAGAGTTTTATTCTGGCCTTCCAGAGTGTAAATTTATTTAGGTTACACACTAGTGGTCTTATTGAGGCATAATCCTTAGAACTCATTTTCTTAATAAACTAAATTTATTGTAGAGAAATACATGCAGGAGGTTTTTTTATCAAGGTGTTAACCTTTTAATTATCAACCTCCCTCTGATACCAATTGAAAGTGCACAGTGTGCCTCTGAGAATTCTCTAGAGGGGGTGAATAGAGATTTAAAATCTTTTCTATCATAACTATGCATACAATAAAACACCTAAGGAATTATGCTTCAGCAACACCAAGGTGCAGAATAAATGAAGTGCAGTAATTATAAAAATAGAGAAACAGTAAGTAATAAATAAGGGGACAACATAGAAAAAGCACAACACAGAAGACATAAGATTTTATAGAGGTTCCCCAAAATGTGGGTAGTCCTCTCTTCTACCACCTGGTAGGAATGCACAACCTGTGCCCGAGCCTTTTGATAAGGAGACTCTCAGAACCAAAGATCTTTTGATAAGGAGATCTTAAACCACACAGATCTGTTGATAAAGAGATCTTGAACCACTCAGATATTTTGATAAGGAGATATTGAACAACTCAGATCTTTTGATAAGGAGATTTTGAACCACTGAATCCTTTGAAGAGGGATTCTTAAAACTCTGTATAGTTGAGGAAGTTGAAAGAAGAAGGAGGATGAAGAGGAGGAATTCTGTTCTCATAATTTTGTAGAAGCTCTCAGCTTCTATTTTTACCATCCATGTATCTGTTAATGATGAACCCTTGCTTAAGATTATGATGATTTGCAAGGGTTATTTTCTTTTTCAGACTGTATTCGACGCTACGTCTACTTCGTTTTCTCTCTTATCGATGTGCCTTCGAGTTCTTGTAAGAGCAGCTTCGAATTCCTTCCTGTTCTTGTTGAACTATGTTGTTGATGTTGCGTCGAATACTTATCGATGTAACCGTCGAGATGAAGACTTCATTTTGAACTTCATTGTCTACGTCGAATTGTAGTCGTCGTTGCGTCGACTTCAAATGGCTTCGACAGATACTTCCTTCTGCGTTGAATTGAAGTCGAGGTTGTGTCGACTTCTAAAACAACTTCGACATACTCCTTTATCTACGTCGACTCCTATTCGACGTAGTGTCGACTTGATATGCTTTGATAGAGAGATTGAGTTGCTTGGACTTCTAGACTAAGTTGCGTCGACAGCAAGTCGAAGTTGCGTCAAATTATATTCGACGCAAGCATTATTCAACTCAGATTGTGCTTGCCCTGACCTAGTATTGATACTCTAAGTTGAGTGTGACATCCGAAGACATCTAATGACCAGATTACCCTTACTATACAATGTGGGTAATAAACCTAGAAGGTAAAATCACTTATAAGTAATTTGTTAAGTTAAATCATAAGGGTTTTTCCCAACAAAAAATATCACTAAAAGTAAGGACAGCTCATATGTAGGAAGAGATAGCTTATCAAATCCAAAACCACATGCAAAGAATCTGGTTGCTGCCATGACAACACCTGAAGACTTGTATGTTAGAGAGAATAGTACATCAGTTGTGGGGGAGACTAATGCTGAGCTGCCCAAGAGAATAATGCCCAAGGGACTGAGTTACCTATCAGGAATATGGTTGCTATTGAGGGGGAGTCTCAAAATGAACCCCTTGCTCCAGAGGCTGAGGAGACAACTAACAATGAGGGTGCAGTACATGAAGACTTAAAATACACCAGGATGGATGTTGAAGACAGTATTCTTAAAAAGGCAAAATCTTGAACTAGAGAATTTGTGTACTGAGCTCATCTTGATTCGAGATGAAGAGGCTGCCAAAGATACTAAAAATGTTCATCAAAGACAGAATTCTCCTAATATCCTCTTGATGATAAGATCATGGCTGGTATGGATGAAGACCTGGAAGGGAAAGCAACTGAGTAGAAGCAAGATCTGACAGGAACATCTGATGACAGTAATGTGAATGCACTGCAATCCCTTGGTGAAAGAATAAACATCTCACCACATCAAAGTCAACAGGCAGTTGAAATTCTGGAAAGATAAACTAGATGGCTATCCACAAAAATTGGTGTTAGTCAAGGTCTGATCATAACTAGGTGCATTGACTCAAATGAATTCACTCATTATTCTTTAAACACCAAATTAGAGCAAAGTACTAAATAAATTATACAGTGAATTGGTGACTCAAGTAAGAAAAGAAAAACCATAATTGTGAATGAAGAACTACCTCTCAAAAGAAAAAGGGATGGACAAGACCTCTGTGATCCAAGCCATAATTCTTTTTGCCCATGGTCAGTAGAAATAGTATGGTCTACATGGAGAAACTTTGGAAAAGTAGCAAGGACATATCCAGACACTACCCCTCAAATGAGTGGGATAAGCACTGGAAGACATAAGCCTTAAGAACACTGTACAAACAACATCAATAGGGAAGAACACTGGCAAAGAATGCTCCTTCTATTCCTGATAGATACATTCTAAAGCCATTCTCCCATTTTGAAAAACAAGAGCAGAAGCTTCAAAGGAAGAAGAAAGATGTAAAGAAAAGAAGGAACTGTTCAAGTAAAACTGGCATATGTGATAGCTAGAAGCAAATGTTGTTGCAACTCTATTTTGAAAACATTTGGCTTATCTATAAAATCTTAATGAAATTTATGACATACTTGTTCATGTAATTACTTCCTTATACATGCTAAGCTTGTGCCAACACAAAATTTATAATCAACTTATTTGTCAGCTAATGATAAGTCAACACAGCTAAGATAAAAAGGCGCTAAGCACCATAACAAATGTATAAGCTTATGTCACTAAATTAACAAAGCATCCTTAAGAAAGCATACAAGAATGATGTTGCGGCTGACACACAACACACTGATCATGCAAGAGAGAAAAACAAGACAATATCATTTTGTTCACAAAACGATATCGTCGTAATAACAGAGTGTATCGTTGAAATGACTCTACGACTTCATCATAAAGTTACGACGATACCTAACTATCTGTTCAAAAACTCAGAAATCCAAAATAAATCAATCACAACCATTCAATCTGAAATAATCAAACACTTAACACGCGACTCCTCACCTCCTACATCAGAAGAAAGTATAAATAGGGTCAAATGTCTTGAAATTAAAAACACATCTACATTTTCCCTAAAAGGTCGTCTTATACTTTCCGTCTTGCACAAGTAAACAAGACGATACTGCTCGAACCTCCTTCAAAAATCTGGAAGATGACCCCAAAGAAGTAAGGATATCTGTATGAAGGATGTGAGATCGAGAGGAATGGATTTCTAAAGGTACCGGAAATAATTTAAGGTACTATCAGAATGCTCGATTCCATCAACTTGGAGTTCATGCTATCAGAATCGACGCTGATATTGAAAAGAGAAAACCTCGAATTCTATTCGAATGCCAAGGTTAGCTATAAAGGGATGACAATCAAAAGTAAGATCAATGGAATAAAAATAAAAGTAACTATAAAAAGATTGGCTAAGGCTCTTCAGCTGCCCAACTTTGCCAAAGAAGAAGAGAATGAAGAGGTCACCCAAAAAGACCTAGATGATGTCGTAGCATGGTGTGTGCACTCCAGGAAGACCTATGGGTCTCTGGAAAGGAAAAGCTTCAATCAGCAGGGAAAACTGCTAGCTGATATAGTGGGAAAAGCCCTTCTCTGCAAGGTAGGATCACATAATAGGATATCCAAACCAATGATTGACATATTGGCAAGGATTATCCTGAGCAAGAGAATAGATTGGGCTCAAATCATCTTCAGGAGAATACATGAAAGCTTTAAAGTGGCCAATCTTGGCAGGATACTATCCCTTTATCTGCAATTGTTGTATCCTGAAAACTTCAACAAGAAATAAGGAGTAAAAATCCATCACATGAGAAGGATGGATATAATGATACTTGAAAAGTGGGAGAAGGTTCTGACAAAGTCTCCCAAGGGAATAAAGATTGCACAAGATCTGGAAAGTGAGTAAGAAAGCTCCTCTGCAGAGAGTGAAACTATACACAATCCAGATCTATTAATCTCTGAGGAGAATGTAGAGAAGAGGAATGTCTCTCTTCAGATTTCAGTATTGAGCATGGGTCCAGGACCACTGCAGGAACAAATCTAGAGAATGCTGAAACTGAGGGGGGAGCATGGTACTGAGCTCCCTGCCCATGTGGAAGATGTGATCAACAAGATCACTTGGGCTAAGGATTCTATCCATCCTGGATTAGCAGTCCAAGAGAACCCAAGTAGATGTCAACAAGAAGCAAATTAAGATGATCCTGCTGATAAGACAAGCAGAGACCTGCCAAATGTTGAAGAATCAACTATGCCTGAGGATGAAGAGAGATAATCTCCCTTCAGAAGATCTCCCTCTCCGATGTTTGATGAGTTTGAAGGAATGGATGACTACCTCTCCACATTAATGAAGAAGAAGACTGGGGAGGAACCTGAGAAACTAAGTTCTTCCCCAAATAAAAGGATAGAGGACTCCTCATTGCTGCTACAGATAAGGATGCACTTGGAAGAGTAAAGAATCCAACTTGAAAAATATGTTAATAATGTTGTCAATGACATAAGAAAAGATCTATCAAGTGAGACTGCCTGTCTGAAAATTTATATGAAGAATCTGCTAAAGAAAACACTGCCACACAGCTAGAGCTCACTCACAAGGGTCTAGCTGATGTCATTCAAAATCAGGTTGTGACCTCCGACAATCTGGAAAAGGTCTACATAGCTACCACAAGGCAAATAACTGAGCACAAAGTAACCATTCAGGAAAAGCTAGATCTCTGCACTCAGGAGCTGGACAGTCATCTACTCCAAACCAAGAATCATCTAGAAAAAGGAATTCACATGCTAAAAGACATGATTCCAAATCTTCAGGGGAGCCTACAAAAGGACATCTCAGAAGAAGTCATAAAGGGGGAGAGATCTATGATAAAGGTCGGTGGTGAGCATGCCATCTGGACCTCCAATACAATCAGGGAAGCAATGAATATACCTCCTATCTTCTATGATGAGCCTGCTAATACATCTGCTACTGCTGCTGATCAAAGTAAAGGAAAGGAGATAACAGAGGAAGATGGGGTAAAACCGAAGAAAAAAGATAGAGAAGAAATGGAGAAGAAGGAGAGCAAGAAGTGAAGTAGTTTTGAGGAACCAGAAACATAGATGGCTAGTTCATGTCTGGGCAAATATAGAACTGCTAAAATTTCAAAATGTACCTCACTATTTATAAATTTTCAATGAAATGATGTTTGTTACTCTATATCTTATATTGTGATCATCTCATATCATATAAACTAAACTGAAATAACTTTACAATATGTTGATTTTTATTAGATGTACTTTATCATTGAATGAGTTATGACTTCTTTAAATAGCGGGAGATTGTTGGGAACATTGCCTAGCAATGTTCATGATTTGAAGAAGTGCTCAGGTCAATGATTAGTAGAAGTTCTATCTGATGTGCATTCGATGTGACATGAGCAGGTTAGAATATCATGCACACTAAGCATAATGTATAAGGATCAAGCAAAAATATCTAAGGGAAATATCATCGTGTCAACAAGATACACACGATGATATCATTGTAACAACGAGTATCATCATTGAGAAGACTCATGAAGGATCAAGGCTAACTACAGAGTATAGACTGTGTGTCTAGTACTTCTCTAATCTCTCTAAGTCCAAAATCGTTGAGAAGGACTGGACATATCGTCGAATAAATATGTATATCATTGATACTACTCGCAGAGATCAGCAGAAAGATGATATTACTAATCATCGTAACAATATGGACAACATGATGATATCATTGTGTCAACAAAGTACACATGATGATATCATTGTGTGAACATGAAGAATCAACCAAGTCATAGTGTCGTCATGTCAACAAGAATCACACGACGATATCGTTATGAATTCTGGCTAAGAAGATTTATCGTCGAGAAAGAAAGAATGTCGTTGGAAAGACTGCCTTACAGAAGTTCTTCAGGAATCTTAATAGAAAAGTCCAGCTAAGTCGATGACATCATCGAGAAGACTAAGTCAAAATGCATAGAGACAGTTTGCAGTTGAAGTGTTCCGTACCGTCAGGATGATCACGATGATACCAAAGTTAAGTTGGATGATCTCTAAGATATCGTCAAGAAGAACTTAAGCCAGCAAGATGTTCACAACGACATCGTTGAGATGACTTCATGTCGCCGTTTGTGCAAGTCTAGCTGTGATATCTCACATCGTCGAGAAATCCTTCTCAGAAGAACACTTAAGAAGACTTGAAGAATTGTCTAAGTTTAAGATGGATTGCAAAGACAACAAGCTCTGTCATCGAGTTGCACTTATGTCATCGAGACAGGATAAGATTTTTCAAAATGCACTGTCAGCATTTAATGCTGTCGCGTAATGGTCCAATTAATTCGTGTCGTTAAGGAATGATTCTTTAACACTTAAAAGGGCATATGAGTAGTCCGTTAGACGACCCCTCAGTCATATAAAAAGGATAAGTGTCTGCCCTAATTTTAACAACTACAATAGAGAACGTTCGTTAAAATCGAACAGGAAAAGCGGCTGAGTGTAGAAGGAAAAAATACCAGAGAACAATTTTCTTGATCTCTGTTCTCCAAGAAATAGTCAAGCATCATCGACTGATAAGTGTGTCCCAGATTGAAGAAAGGATTGAAGAGACTCATTTGCTGTGAAGAAAGATCATTTTTGTTATCTCTTCAATTACAGAAGCTGTCATCATCAGGCTTCAAAAGAACACATCAATATTTTCCTTACTGTGTGTAAAGATCTCAATATTGTACTTCATTATTTCTCTTTAGGGCTTGAGAGCCTGAGTTGTAGGGCTTGAGGGCCTGAGTTATAGGACTTTTACAAGTCTGAGTTGTAGGGCATGAGGGCCTGAGTTGTAGGGCTTGAGGGCCCGAGCTGTAGGGTTCCTGGAACCTGAGGTAGGATCCAGGAAGTATCTGAGCTTTAGGGCCTGTGTGCCTGAGTTGTAAGATCTGTGTAGTAGATCTGTGTTTTGGGGGAGCTTGCTTACTCTAGCATGCTACTAGATAGGCATAGAGGTACAATGGAGTACTCTATACACATTGTGTCTGGGAACCACTATAAATCATTCTGTGTTTTCTGTGGTGTGCATCAAGTATATCTATATCCTCAAGAAAGAAGTGTCATTAATTAAAAGAACTCAAAAATCTTTGAAACACCCATTCACCCCCACCCCCACCCCCACCCCCTCTAGGTGATTAGACAACATCCCAAACTAACATCGATGTTGTCGTCAGCCTTCTTCTTCAGCTTGTAAACCCGCTAACATGTCACAGGAGTAATGCCTTCGACCTTGGGCACAAGATCCCAGGTCTCATTCTTCCTGAGGGCAGTCATCTCCTCATCCATGAAATCTTCCCACTCCTTGACACCAGTGACATTTTCAAAACATGATGGCTCTTACTCATCTAGGGGGACAACAAAGAAGCATGATACGAAGCCCACCAAATTCCTCCTTATATATCGAGCTGGTGGAATAATAGTCTGCTTGGACCTCCGTAGGGCTTTACCCTGATCCACCACTTCTGTTGCTTCTTCAAGACTATCTATTATTCCTGGCACACTTGGAGCATCGCTTCCCCTGCTTCTAGAACCAGAAGCACTTGTCACAGAGCTAGAAACAATGGGAGCACCTGGTGACACAGGCAACTCCACCATAAGTTCTTTAGCAGCTTCTCTTTGCCCTCCATCTGACCTGCTCTCTTATAACTCCACAATTGAGCTACGCTGGTATGACGTTAGCTTGTCGAATGCCACATCCATTGACACCACAAACATTCATGTCTCGAGATCCATACATCGCCAACCCTTCTTTCGGTCATCATAACGATGAACACTAGCTTCCTTGCTTTCGCATCAAGCTTCATTCTAAGAGCATCAGGAACATGTATGTAGCAAGTAGATACAAACACTCGAAAGTGTTCCACACTAGGCTTCTCCTTAAACATCAACTCATGTGAATTCTTCATGTTGATAGGACTAAGAGGCATCTAATTGATGACGTATGCTGCACAAGATATTCCCTCTGCCCAGAAGGACCTAGGAATGCTTTTGGCATGAAGCCAACACTTGCAGGTCTCCATCAGATGATGGATCTTCCACTCTGTAACTCCATTCTGCTGTGGAGAATGTGCACAAGAAATCTCCATCCGGATGCCATGCTTCCTACAAAAGTTGAAGAACTCTCTTGAGGTGAACTCCCCTCCATTGGCAGTTCTCAAATTCTTGATCCGCAGACCAAGATGGCCATCCACAATCTCCTTGAACTCCACGAACTTCCCAAATGCCTCCGACTTTCCTTCACAAAGTATAACAAATTAAATCTAGTGAAATCATAAATCAAGACCAGCATATACCTGCTACCTCCTAGACTGGCAGTTGCGGTGGGTCCAAACAAATCACCATGAATACACTCCAATAGTGTTTTACACCTAGTCCGTGACTTGTCAAATGGAAGGCGATGAGCCTTACCAAACTGACATTCTGCACAAACATGACCATCACGTAAGGATGATAGACTAGGCAAGTCATTCACCAAGCCTCTTTTCGCCATAGCCTTCAGCTTATCTATACCAACATGCCCCAACCTCTCATGCCAGATAGCAACGCTGTCATTAGCCTCATCTTATCAACATAGGAGCTTGTTGATAAAACAAACAAGTCCTTCACCCTCCTTCCAACATAAGTGACATCAGCCTTCACGGTTGACACATTATAGAGAAACTTCACTTCTATTGGGCCGAACAGAACGTGATACCCAGCCTCTACAACATTGTTCATAGAGAAGAGGTTCTTCTTCATACCGACACATGATACACACTCCTCAAGGTGAGTGGACCTCTATCATTGCCCAAAGAAATGAGACTGTCCTTCTCAACTGCATGAATAGTATCATCAGCAATAATAATATCATCATTACCTGAGTATGCCTGCAGAGAAGAGAACATCGACTCATCCCCGGTGAGGTGATGACCACACCCTGAGTCCACAATCCAATCATCTTGGTAGTTGATGGAAGCCAAAGCATGAACACAACTGCTCATCATGAAGGCACCTCCACCCCAACTACCTTCAACACTAGAATCTGCCTCTCCTTTTCCTGCAGCATGCCCTGGCTGAAGATTAACTCTGCAGTCCTTTTTGAAATGACCAGGCATATTGCACCTATAGCACCTTGGCCCTTCCTTCTTCATCCTATTTCTCTTAAGAGCATACCTCCTCTCCTGCTGATATGATGTCTAAGGACCATCACAATAAATCAACTTCTTCTTGTCCCATCTCTTCTTCTTACCAGAATAAAGAGCTTCAATTTCTCCCTCAGAGATAGATATCCCAACCATCTGCTTAGTTAAGCTCTCGTGCGTAGCAAGCAGATTCTCCAACCTAGCAAAGATGCTGATTGGCCCAGCCTTACACAAAAGTAACAAAGGCCACATACTCCCTCCGCAAGCCGTAGATTTTGTGCCTCTTCAGTTTCACTTCTGAGATAGTCTCTTCAGGGTCCAATGCCAATATCTCAGCACATAGGTTCTTCATCTTTAGAAAGAAGGATGAAATTGACAATTCACCTTGAGTTGTTTTCGCCAACCCATTCTCAAGAAATTGTAGTCACGCTTCATTCTTCTTGTTAAATAGGCCATCCAAGGCCGTCCATATCTCAGCAGCAGACCGACATCCTATGATGCAGTTGAAAAGCTCAGGGATGATAGCTCGCTTAAGTGTGAACTCTGCCTTAGCATTTGTTCTCTTCCAAGCCTTCACCTGCTCACCATTCCCTTCAGCAGCTACCACTGCTTGTCTTGCTTCTCCACCAACTACCTCCCACAAGTACTCTCTAAGAAGATAACTCTCCATGCACGAATTCCAATTCTTGAAGTTAGTCTGCGTAAGAAGCTCAATACCAAGAGCTCTTGCATATTCTCCTTTCATTGCTATACCACTAGTTAACTTGAACTTCTAGAAATTCAAGCAAGATACTATAGTTGATCACTGCCCAAACCTTCTGTCCTTCTGATACCATGTGAAAATTTCTACAAAAGCGGGAATAAGGCGCATGAACACTTCAACCATAACCAAGCCAAGCAACCAATAACAATAGAAGGACTAGAAAAATTTTGTATTAACCAGTCTTCTTTACAATGCGAGACATAAATGACGAGATATGATTTATCAGAACACCAGATGGAGAAAAACTGAAAACAAACAAGGAGCCAGCAGACAGAAAAATAGTGACCTTCAGAGACAGCTCAAACTGCCAGACCATACGGCAACAACTGAGACCGTGCAAACAACACAGGTCATCAACCTGCTATCTTCCAGACTGCCACCTCAGACCGTAAGAACTACTAACTTATTGCTCTGCTAAGCAAACTAAATGTCTGCACTTCCTGATCGCCTGACTGCAAGGTCGCATAACCACAGAAGCTGCCCACAAATAGAAGAAAGGAACTGCACAAGCTGTCGCCTAATCGCAACTCCTAGTCACCTGTCCGCAAAGGTCGCCTGAACGTCGAGCTTGCCGCGAATAGCTGAAGAACTACCACAAACTGTCCAGACCACCACAACCTGAGACCGCGCGAATAGAATCGGATTGCCAACCTTAGACCGCCTGAGTTATAGTTCTTACAATTCTCTATTCTCTTCTTTTTTGTGTGTTCTTCTTATGTGTTTAATGATGGGCCCTGCACCTCTATTTATAGGTATACAGATTGATGTCATCACCGCCCAGAGAGATACAATAACCACCCAACCAGATTACGACAAAGCATATCGTGCGGTCACCATCAAGAAAACATCTTGATCCCAACTAGCTGTGACCTCGACTAGTCTCCAGAGAGAGCACGCGCAGACCGTGCGGTCTCTGCGGTCTGATGACCTCCTCAGACCGCCCACTCCACTTCAAAAAATTCAACAACGAGTGTATTGAATCGTATTAATTCTTATAGAATCCACCATTTCTCAATGATGTTTGAATTTGATCCATGTCGTTGGTGTAGATTGATTCGACATTATATTTATCGATGTCTAGATGGAGATTATAGAGCTAATTCGTGTAGCTCTCAATATGGGGAATTGACTTCGAACTATTTTTCATATTGAGAACCCCACCTATTAAACATATGCACCTACATAGTGTGCATCTCCTTCTCTAGTAGGTTTGGTTTCTTCAAAACCTGAGCACACTGGGAAGAGATGTTTGTTTTGTCATAGTTTTGATCACGTATTGAAGGATTGTGCTCAATTTAAATCGATAATGGAGGAGAATGATGGACCCAACATCATATTTCCATCAACCTCCACTCATTGTCCTTATGCTTCATTTGTTGACGAGTTATATTCATTTCCCCCTTATTGGGAGTCTCACATATCCCTTGATCAGCACTGTCATTGATCAAAACGATGACTTGGAGCTATCAATTTCTCCCTCTGGTATATTGTTTCATTTTTGGATTTAACTTTGGAGGATAGTTTAGATAATTTATCTGGATCTATTAATATTATTCCTTTATTTTTTGTCGATTCTTTTACACATGTATATTTTGATCCTATGGTTGTTATTATTTCTTCGCAGGAGGAGCTTGATGAGCCTGGTTTGGCTCTTAAATGTGCTGAGGAGGATGAGATGGATTCCAAATCATCACCAATGGACCATCTAGTAGTTCATCCACTGCTTGTGTGGAGGAGTAGTGCACTGATAGTGATCAGTGCATGGAGCTTGATGAGAGTAATTTTGGGATCACTCTCTCTATAAGTACTTCTTCTCTTTTATTTCTAATTTTATTTATGCACCTTTTAGTTTGTTTGATTCATTTGAAGATTAAGCTTTGCATGATCCCTTCATTGGAGTTCTATCGACCTTATTTTCCAAACGAATCAAGCCAGGGTAATGATTAACACCCAATTCTCTTTTCTGAATTGGAGTGTCATGAGCGCCTTTTATTTCTCCTCTATCTTTGTTCCTTTACATGGAAGACCACTTTTGCGGAGAAGAGGGATATTGTGTCGGTGTTGGTACTACTTACCGTCTCGTGAATTAAAGAGAATTCATGTGCACTTCCAATTTTCAACTCCAATTAGTTAGGATTAAAAAAAATTAGAACAAGTCATGCTGGGAAAAATGAACCCAGTAATTATCCTTTTATTTCATGCATTATCTTTTTGTTATTTTCTTGCTGAGTAATGTAGTTGTCTATATCTCTTTTCTACTTTGCTTTGTGTATTTTGCTAATAAATTTTGTAGGTGTTTTGGTGGAAGTGGATTTCTCCACATTTTCTGGCATATCTTATTTGGGTGCTGCACATCAACGTTGGGTAACTTCTACCTTTTTATACCACTCCTTCTTGTTCTTTAATTTTGCATTGGGGACAGTGTTATAAGCAAGTTTGGGGGTATGAGTAATTAGGTTAGATTTATACGCATTTTCATTTTTTGCATCCCACTATCTAGCTTTAGTTTTTAATTTTCATGAATAAGAATTATAGTTAAATACACTTGAATTTTAATTAATTTTTTATTTTTAAGTAGAACTAGCTCACTTTATGGGATAATTTGAACACGTAGTAAATTTTACTTTTCTTCCCCATAGTCTCCAATTCACACATTTGTTTCACGTGAAATTCTTCTTAAGTCTTGATAAATCAATATTAGTGTGAGCTAGTTTTTTATTCTGCAAGCTTTTCTATTTTATTTTTTTATTTGTACTAGTTGTAGAATTTCTTATTGGTGTAGTACTGCAGTAGATCGCATATTGTAGAATTCCCACTCTCTTGAAATCGGAATAATTTTTTGTAATTCCTAGAACTTTCTTTGACGCTATCTTTGAAATGTTCATAAGTGAATTTTGGTTTGGAATGGGATCTAGGCCTTCTCTTGGATAGTTTAAGCCCTTGCACTATGCCTTTATATCTCACCTTTGCTCGCCCACTTTGAGGCTATTCCATTTCTTTTGTTTAGCACCACCTCTCACAATCACCAAAGCCAAATCTCCTTCCTATCTGTTTACCTAGAAATCGGCGATCCATTCAAGGAGGCCAAAGAAACCCTGACAGCCTAAAAAGAGCTCATCCCAGCACCCGTGCGGTCTCCCACTACCCGGGCGGTGTGGCCAGGCAAGTAGCCTCGACAGTACCCTGGCAGTCTCCCACTGCCCGGGCGGTCTGGCCAGCCGGGCAGCCTCGCTAGCACCCGGGTGATCTCCCACTGCCTGGGCGGTCTCTCCAGGCTGGTGGCCTTGCCAGTACCCAGGTGGTCTCCAACTGCCCAGGAGGTCTCGCCAGGTGGGCGGCCTCGCTAGTACAATGGCAGTATCCCACTACCCGGGCAGTCTCGTAAGGCGTGCGACCGCGCCAGCACCCGGGCTATTTCCCACTACCCGGGCGGTCTCGCCAAGCAGGTGGCCTCGCCAACACCCAGGCGGTCTCCCATTGCCCAGGCAGTCTCGCCATGCAGGAAGCCTCGCTAGCACCCAGGCTATCTCCCATCGCCCATGCGATCTCACTAGCTCCCCGAGCCCGTGCGATCTCCCATCTCCCGGGTGATCTCCCATCACCAGAGCGATCTTGCCAGCTCCTCGAGCTAGGGCGATCTCCCATCTCCCTGGCGATCTCGCCAACTCACCATGCCCGGGCGGTCTCTCATCGCCCGAGCGATCTCGCCAGCTCACCAAGCCCGGGCGATCTCCAACCGTCGGGTGGTCACACCGAGCCCGGGCGATCTCCCATCACCCGGGCGATCTCACTTCTTCCGATCACTTGAGACTCGGGCAGCCCATTTTTCCTGAACTTGCCCATTCGAGCAAGTCCCGCGTCTATAAATAGAGGGGCAGGGGTACCAGAAAAAGGACTTCGGAGAGTTTCCAACCCCAGCCAGTGACTTGAGCCGTCTCCCGTTTTGAGACCGCGATGAGCTCTCCCCCTTGTCTGGGCTATCTCCCACATGTTGGATGATCTCCCTCGGCGACCTCTTTTCTGCTCGCAACCATCTCTTTTCTTCCTCTCTCATTCCTTCACTCGTTGCTCAAAATAACTGACCACCCAACAGTTTTTCCCCCGCATCCTTCTCCAGCTTGAGCATGTGTGGACCCAGTACATTTTTTGTTCGAACATAACACGCGACCTTCAGATCTTGAGTGGTTGATGAACAAAAGTTGCGATGAAGACGTGGGATTTTGCCAAGAATGACACCCAATCTTAAAACAGCTATAACTTTTGATCCTCGATAGCTCTTTATCCCTCCTCCTTCTTCTTCTTCTCTCTTCCTAAATATTTTGTGGCAGGATTATTCCGCGAGATTCCGCTGCCGGGATTTCTTAGCAGGTGGGGTAGGTTGATCTCACAGATGAGGTTTTCAGGTTTTCATTTGCTGTATTATCCCGTGAGATTCCGCTGCCGGTCTTTCATAGACGGTGGGGCAGGTTGATCACACTGAGGAGGTTTTCAGGTTTTTAGTTGCCGTATCATCCCGTGAGATTCCGCTGTCGGGCTTTCATAGTCGGTGAGTCAGGTTGATCTCACAGATGAGGTTTTCAGGTTTTCTATTGCTGAATTATCCCTTGAGATTCCACTGCCAGACTTTCGTAGCCGGTGGGGCAGGTTGATCTCATGGAGAGGTCTTCAAAAGAAAGTTTATACTACTTCATCAAGAACGGGAGGTCTGAAATATCAGAGACCGGAAATTCTGAATTCAGTCTTCAAGATTATACTATATCGTTAGGAGCTGGCGGTCTGAAATATTGGAGATCGCCATTTTTTTATTTCTTTTTATAAGTCTATCTGTGACACCTAAGACAGCAAGTTAGGCTCATATTGTTATATTTAAAGTGCGGCCCGAAGTATTGGAGACCACCAATTGCGATTAGCAAACATTTGAAATCATCATTGGAGGGCTTCTCATGCGTACTCTCATAATGGAGATGGTCTAAAGAATTGATGACCGCGCGAGCTAAATATCTTATTCTTTCTCAAAGTCTATTACATTCATGGATTTTCTCTTATACTCATCCATTGAGTGGCGATCTGTAAAATTTGAAGATCGCACGACATCTGCCTCACAAAAATTCCAAGGTCTTCTGAATGTCAAAGAATTTGGTTTAAATGGGAGGATTCAAAGCTTAAGATCTGATTGTTTGCAAAAAGAGCGGTCTGAATTATTGAGATCACTGCTAATCTCTTGCTCAAGTGCGATTTTTCAAGTTTAACAATTAGGATCATTTATTTCGTAAATGGATATGATTCTGTCTTAGCAGAGAATTTTCGCAACATAGTGGTTTTCATATGATTAAGGTGAGTCGCAACGCCGTCTTGCAGAGCCGTCTGATTAAAAGGAGACCGTCATTATGAAGTTGATCGCAATATAGAACACTGTATATAGCTTCTCTTTCGAACTTGGTTATATCTAAGGCCTTGAGATCGAATGCCATTTCTACCTCACAAATGTGAGATCGCAAGCAATAAAAGTTATTCTAGTAATCCACTAAGATCGATTATATCTTGCTCAAATGATATGATGAGATCGCAAACAGAATAATCGACATGAATATAAGAAAATATAAGGAGCATTCATCCACACAAAAAAAGGTATGCAAGAACGTTGTTTATATTTCATTGTGTAATTACGTAGTTCGCCCGGTCTCAATACCAGTGATCAAACTTTAAAGCAAAGTTACAAGACAACTATTCTCTCCTCATTCTCTTCGGAGATCGCTCATCTGATGAAGAGGAATCGGTCTCTTCTGAAGATTATTCTGAGCTTCCAGGAGGAATCTTGGACCCAGAGCTTGAGCCCGCAACAGACCTTTCATCATTAACCTCAGTATATTGACTTCCACTTATTCCATCTGCGTCTTCTTCAATCTCTGCATCTTCCTCCTCTTCAACAGTGATCACATTCACGGAGAATGACTGTTCATCTATTGCTCTTACTGCACTTGGGAAGAGATCGACAAATTTAACTTCTTTGAATTCGTTAGTAAGACTGTCGCGGTTTCGAAGCTCTAATATTGTCTGCTCCGACGTCTCTTTCACATGATGCATCATAGCATTTTTAAAATCAACATTGTCCGCATCATATGCTATTTTTCTTGATTCTTGCAAAGGAAATTGTTAGATCGCGGGGTCATGAAAAAGGAGAAGTAGAGATCTCAGGTAAAATAATCTTACGGCCAGCTCTTTTTGCAGGCGCTCGATATATCTCAAGGCACCTTTCAAAGATCGCCTCATGTGATGATTTAAGACCGTGCTCCTAGCGGTCGCCTATGCACAGACATCAGGAAGCACGTCAGTCTCAAAATTGTAGGCCTCTTTATCATTTCTTTTCCCATAAAGAGCAGCAGTGACCGCAAAGGCTTGGCGCGACAGCTTCCCACTCTGGAGAGGGAAATCGGCGGACACCTTCACACTCTTCCCTTTCGCGCCCCACTTGAGGAGGGGCTTGCCTTTTGTGTCCTTCAGCTTTTCCCATAATCGACCAAGGAAAATATAATGTTGGCGGTCTCAGACCCATGCTGCGCGGTCTCCATTTCGCGGGCTCTCTTCTTCCTCTTTTCTCTTTGAGTGAGCTCGTCCTCAGCTGGTGCCATAGGATCAATCTCCGGGACTATGAAGGTCCCTGAAAAAGGAATATATTAGAACAACAAATACAGAGACCGCACTAGACCGCTAGAAATAATAGAGATCGCACTAGCCGCCAGAAATAACAGAGACTGCACTAGACATACTCTCTTCATTAGTAATCTCCACGACCTTTGGCCAAATAGCCAAATAATGTATAAGATCAAATCGCTTGTTCGCCAGGAAAGCCAGAAAGTCGATCTCCCCCTATTGGAGGATTTTTGGGCTGCGGAAGACCCCTTCAAAACGGCTTGATGGCGTAGGTTTGAGACCGCAGAGATTGTTGGATCTTGAGGAGCCCTTAGAGGTGGGGGGGGGGGGGGGGGGGAGGGGTGAATAAGGGTTCTAGAAATCTTTAAACTTTAATAGAAAACTTTTGATATTTTGGTAGAAGTATGTTAAATCAAAAGAAAAGAGATAATGAAATTAGAAATGAAATCAATTTTATTAAATAAGAAAAGACATGATTATCATTTATAATATTGATTACAAAATCTGATTTCTAGGACGCTAGAAATCGAAGGTGAAATAAGAAATATTCTTTTTGTTTTCTATACCGACTTGTATCACCACGAACCGGTTGGCTTTAACCGATCTCTCCCCAGATACGGCCTCAAGCCGCTCTAGCCTTCTTATCCCGAGAAAGGCCTCGAGCACCCCCTAGATCTACACCCTAGACCTAGTTGCCAACACGAGGCGAATTACTCTCTAAGTCCTACCCAGACCTAGTCGCCAACACGAGGCGAATTTCCGAACCGATTACAAAGATTAAAATAAAAGACAAATACAAAAGACAAATATGAAACTCCCTATGAGGTAATCTGGAGGAGACGCCAAAGAATCACTGAAGATCATTGAAGTCCAAGCGTGCGTTCTTTGCATTGAGTTCGAGTGTTGATCCAAGCCTCCTTCGATTCCTCCTTTTGAAATTGAGTGGGAGAAGTGTTGGTCTGGAAATACGGCCCTCTTAGAGTATCTGAAGTACTGGAATAGGGCTCTTCTCAATCAGTGCATGGGGAAGATGAAATCCACCTTTTTGTAGGACTGGAAGATAACGTCGGCATTAAGAGTTAACGCCGGGCGTTGACTCAGTATAGAAATAACTTGATGGCTTGGATCTTCAAAATAGGAAGGAGATTTTGCATCTTTGGAAACTTTCATTTTAGGCAACCTTAACGCTGGCGTTGACTCTAACGCCGTGCGTTGAGTCAAAACATTCCCAAAATTCTCCTTCAATCATGGCTGCATTCCTCCTTTCCATAATCATCAATTGATAATGCCAGCATTAAGTACTAACGCCTGGCGTTGAGTTTCTTTCTTTTTTTATTCAGTCGGCAAGCCATCCCGTCGATCGACATCCCATCCGATCGATCGACATCCCATCCGATCGATCGACATCCCATCCCTCCGATCGCTAATGCCCAACGTTAAGTCCTAACATCTGGCGTTAGACATCTTTCAATCTTTCTTCCTGTAGATAGTACTAGACCAGTATTATAGCAACCTGGTGTCATATCTGTCCAAACCTGCATGCTAAAAACACAATGGCAAACAAGTTCAAAGACAAGTAGGATTTGTTATTCTCAAATTAAAGGGATGTGGAAAGCCAAGTTCCAACAATCTCCCCCTTTTGATAATAACAAATCCAATAGAGATAAATCATAATCATATTTAGGATATGTGTTTTTAGAAGGATATATGACACAAAGTAATCATAGAGATAATAATAAGAGTTATAGTTCTTTAAACATTGAACTCCACCTACTTAAGTGCTCCCCCTACTAAAGTGTTCACCCTTAGTGTATGCACCCATATACTAGATTCATGCTCCCCCTTAATCTAGTGAATCCTACTCCTTGTGATTTATCAATTTATTCTCCTCCTTTTGTTATTAGCAAAAGTGGGTGGAGTGAAACAAAACTAAAATAAAGAGGAAAAAAGTTGTGACATAACTAAGAGAGGATTAAGAGTTTTGTGTAAACATAAAGTAAGTCATGATCGAGCTAAGGGAGAGTGTATCACAACAGAAAAAATATATGATAAGCGTGAAAGAAAAACAATCCATTATTTTACCAAAGGAATTCTACCACTTGCTTTTCAAATTAAATTTTAAGAAGAATGGTACTTGTTGAAAGAGATTCAATATTGTTTGACAAGTACTAGTGAAAGACAAATCCTTAGAAATATGCATGAGAATACGTAAAAAAATACATGATCAAATAGGAATGCGGAAAGATAAAACAAAGTTATTAAGATTAATATTTTTGTAATAGTTTGACTATTTCAACAATATATATATGTAGACTTTTCACATTTGAGCATTTTAACTTTGAAAATTTTCATAACTAATAGGCAAGCATGATTTAACATATTCAAAAAGATAATAGCTACAATGTAACCAATTCATATTTCAAGTAAAGCATTGTAGAAATCATGCATTGCAATCTAGGGCTTTTACTTATAGTTTTAGAGAATTATGTAATTTTGCATTAGGATCCAATTCTCATGAGTAAAAGCTTTATGAAAAACAATGATGTGTGCATAAGGTGTTTTGATAAAACTTTACAAGTGAAATAATCAAAACACATGTCATATGTAATGAAATAGTAACAACACTAGATTGCAAGGCAATCTTATAATTACTTTCACACATCATATTTAGAATGAAATTTCAAAGCACAAAACATAAGTACAACTACCAAGGTGCTTCGCCCACACAATGCTCATTAAGACTTATCAGGGAGCGAAGTATTGCTTGGGGGATCACGTAAGCATTTGTATACAGATTTTATTTTAATGATCCGGTGTACAAATAGAAGTGAGAAAAAGAGATATGTTTGCACAAGACACTTTACAATTCTTTCCAAGGTGCTCAACCTCACCATGCTCATTAAGACTTATCAGGAGGGTGAGTAGTGCTTGGTGGAGTTATCTTTTGCGTATTATTAATTAATTTTTTGTTGAGGCCAAAAGTCTATGAATTCACTTGTTGTTGCAAACATGTATAATTTGGAAGTAACACTTCTATGTGTGCAAGAAA
The DNA here is from genome assembly GCA_033032865.1 of Dactylorhiza incarnata. Lineage (NCBI taxonomy): Eukaryota > Viridiplantae > Streptophyta > Magnoliopsida > Asparagales > Orchidaceae > Dactylorhiza > Dactylorhiza incarnata. Next base: position 7,018,553 of record JAWHQI010000119.1, on the reverse strand, counting down.
TTTATTTTTAACAGACGGTGTAGGTAATTTAGATATACAACTTAATGAGTTAAAACTATTACACTACACAAACATGCAAGACTAAGATTATAAACACATGTAGATTATCAAAATAGTGAGTGCATGAATCATTGATTATCATAAAACATTACTCATACTTAGAGGCATGCTAGGCAAGCATACACAATTATCTATATGCTATTTCATTACACATAATTAGATTAAGGTCAAGGCATGAAAAAACAATGATTAGAAAATTTGAAATTAAAATTAGACATTGAAGAGAATCCTTGTGAGTATGCCAAAATCAATTTTGACCATTTGAAAACAAAATAACAAAGATGTTTGCTCTTGTGAAGTTTTATAGTCAAACCATAATTTTGTAAAGAGTTAAAGCAAAACAAATAACAAAAACATATTTTTGATCATTTTGAATTATTTGAAATTTTTTGTATTTTGGAATAAAACAACAAAATTAATAACAAAATATTCTGAAATCAGACAAAATAAACTGAGAAAAATCAATAGAAAAATAATAGAAATATGCTAGAGAAAGCAGAATTGCAATTTGGTCAGAAAGGCTAACGCCTGGCGTTAACTAGTTAACGCTTAAACAGTACTCAATTTTTTGAGATTTTTGAAAACTCTTTCTTTGGACTAGGTAGTATGTATATAGACCTTCTAAGTGTAGAAATTTCAGAGAAGTTGGAAATGTGTGTTTTATAAGATCATTAGAGCTCAAAAATGGAAAGATATGCAAAACACAACACAAGCACGTTCGATCAAGACAAGAATGCATGAATAATATAATCATAAAGAGTGCATGCAAAATATACGATATAGGAATGTCCTAGATTATAATACTCTAACAATATGCCTACACACTAGCCCCGTACTAAGTGGTGGATGGGCATGAGGAGCTACACACATGCCGTAGGTTGGGGTGTTAATCACATATGCACACACTAGAGAACGCTCAACCTAGCACTCTTTCCCCCAGTGCCTCGCAAGGCCCCACTAGAACCCTCCACGATTAAGGACAAGACATGACTTAGAGGTTAGGTCTTCTAATGCATACAATCCTACGCCCTCGCTATTGTGAGACACATAATGTGGGAGAATTATCATGGACATCGTAAGCAATTTGTCCTATGGAAACAATTTAAAGTCGCATAGTTATTTTATCTTTCCATTTTTCTACTTTAAGATGGATTCATTATGCCATTATTTGATAACTAACACGAATGATAATAATTATTAGTTGATAATGCTAGAATGATGAGTTCATATTATGCCATAAGAATAATTCATGTCTTTTAAATTGATAGAAATTCCATTTGTAGACCTAGAATTAAGTGATGATTTGATTTGATGTTATTGATATCAAGGTGATTCTAAGGTCTAGATATAGCAAGATACATGCAACCACAATTCATAATTTATTCATATAATTATCATGATTACCAATCATATGTTAGGACCAAAAGGATCTTTTGTAGTTATGTGTAATGTTCAAATTAAAAGATCTTTCATATTACATAATTATGTTCAATAATTTTATCACATAGAAATTTTGATATTCATAATTAATTATTGTAAGTGAAATATATAAAACAATTCATATTCAACCTTTTCAAAATATTAAAGAGAAAGATTGTAAGGTGAATAATGAATACAATGAGAAACTAATTTTTTTTGTTATTTTTGAAAGGTTTTATAAAATTTATCTTTGGTTTTTGAATATTAAACAAAAACATATATATAATTTTCTTGACTTTTAATTTTCATTATTCTATTTTTCTTTAGCATAACATGGTATATCTAGCATAGACATTGATTTATTCTTATAGTAAGTGATGATGATAGAAAGAGAAAGTTATGGTAATAAGGTTCAACGTTATGTAAAGATTACAAGCATATGATTTTCTGGAAGGGGACACAGGGGCCTGTGACATAAAATCCGTAGACACAAAAAAAAAATTGCCGAAAAAGAAAAACTGATATAACTTATAAACATAGTTGAATTTTGGCAATTCTGAGGGTCCAAATGAACTCAAACGAGCTAAGCTGGTTTGCCATTGCATAGATCTTTTTGTCCTCGTTCCGAAAAGTTATTATGGGAGAAAATCGGACTAGCGGATCAAAAGTTATGATCGTTTGAAGTTTGCATCAAAATCTCGCATATTTTTGTAAATTTAATTTTGGTTTTTGTTTAAAAACATATGATTTTTGCAATTATTCAATTCCAATTTTTCGTGATTATGATTAACATATTAGAGTCTATCAAATGACATCAAGATATTAAATAAGTAACCAATCACTTTTGCATTTTATACATTTAGCCAAAGACCCCATAATCTACCTTTAAATCCCTTTTTGACAATTATTCTATTAGTCTTGATAATGTCATATAAACATTTAGCATTTAATTTATAATGATGATATAAGACATTTAAAGTTAATGGATTTAGAAGAATAAAAATAAAAAGGATTGATAGGTCACTTGAGAGATGATATGACTTTTATTCAATTTCATTCAATTTGATTCATTAATGAATTTGTGGCTTAATGTGTGAAAGTCATATCACATGTTATACAAAATGACCATAGCATGATGGTTAAAAAAAAAGTTTAAGCATATCATGAAGTAGAGTTGATGATATTTCATATTTAATTATTTCTACTTCATGCATTTGTATGATACTTAATAAATAAGAGTTTTAGGTATCCAAAGGGGACTAAGTGTGGTGGTTCCTTTGGGTACCCAAATATAACATGTTTGCTTTTGGGGAGATGGAAATGAATGAGCCCTTTTGAGTGGAGTTTGTGTTTCATCTTTAACTTTGGGTCTCCATTCAAACCTTGGTTTAATATTATTTTTATGTATCAAATTTCCATTGTGATTATCTTTATCTTTAAGATTATAATTGTAATGATTATTGAAAGTATTTTTCATAGGAAGTTTGTGAACATTTAATTTCATGTTGGGAGAAGATTGATGTTGTAAATGATAATGATGATTGTATTTTGGAATTTCATTTTCAATTTTTTGAAGATTTTTATTTCCATTGTTTGACTTATTCAACTTTTGAGATATCATATTAAACTTTCTTTTGGATTTTGCATTATATTGAGAATGAACGTTTTGAGAATTTTTCTTTATGATTTCCTTGAGCAAGTTGATTTTAGTTTTTAATTCATTATTCTTAATTTTTAAATTATGTCTAGCTTTATTATTAGCGATTGTGCTATTTTTAAGAGTGGAAACAATTGAATCAATATGATTTTGATAGTTATTTCTACATTCTTCAAATGTTTCATCCATCTCTTTAATTTCAATTTTATAGTCTTTGCACTTAGCACAATCATTTTTCAAAGATGAATTTTCTAAACATAATCTTTCATTTTGTTCTTTTACAAAAATAAACTCTTTTTCAAGTTTCTTGTGTTTTTCTGTTAATTCATTATATTCTACACAAGGTGTAATGTATTAAACTAAGGATCCATGGGTAGACCGAGATAACTCAAAATTTGATTCTTCATTAACTTTTGCTTTTAAACCTTTATTTTTTAAGCGCAATTTGCAATTAGCATTTTTCAATTTCTTAATGTTTCGCTTTGTAGTTTGAAGCAATTGTAATGTAGAAATAGAATTACATACAATAAGAGATTTTGATTTCCTTACAGCGCTTGTGGATGATGCAAGATTTGAACATATAGTTCCTTTGACATCATTTTGGCACTCCTCTTCCGAAGATAAGATTTCTTCTTCTCTTCCTCTAGATGTGCACTCCATTGATCCATCCCGTGAGGAGCATTCTTGAACATTTGTGCAAGCTTGTATATTCTCTAGTTCTTGTGATTGTTCCATACCTATAGAAGGAGAATCATAAGTTCTTTCAAGGAAATTCCAAATCTAATATGCGGTAGGTAAAATATAAATAAGTTTGAAAATATTTTGATATAACGCACAAAATAAACTATTTATAGATTTTGCATTTAAAATAATTTTGTTTCTAGTTAGTACGCTAGGTGGCTTTTCAAAAGTAATATTCCAAACTTTTTCATCTAAGGCTTTAAGAAAATTTTTCAATAATATTTTTCACCCATTATAATTTTTGCCCATAAATAAAGGTGGTGATTATACTTTTTCATTTATATTAAAATTTTCCTCACTAGTAGAAGAGAGATCATGATCAAGAGACGTCATTATTCCCAATTTTTAAGCCTATTTGGAATATTCTCGCTCTGATACCACTTGTTGGATCTTGAGGTGCCCATAGAGGGGGGGGGGGGGGTGAATAAGGGTTCTAGAAAACTTTAAACTTTAATAAAATTTTTTGGATATTTTGGTAGAAGTTAAATCAAAAGTAAAGAGATAATGAAATTAGAAATGAAATCAATTTTATTAAACAAGAAAAGACATGATTATCATTTGTAATATTAATTACAAAATCTGATTTCTATGACGCTAGAAATCGAAGGCGAAATATGAAATATTCTTTTCGTTTTCTATACCGACTCGTATCCCCACGAACCGGTTGGCTTTAGCAAATCTCTCCCCAGATACGGCCTCAAGCCGCTCTAGCCTTCCTATCCCCAGAAAGGCCTCGAGCACCCCCTAGATCTACTCCCTAGACCTAGTCTCCAACACAAGGTGAATTACTCCCTAAGTCCTACCCAGACCTAGTCGCCAACATGAGGCGAATTTTTGAACCGATTACAAAGATTAAAATAAAAGACAAATACAAAAGACAAATATGAAACTCCCTCTGAGGTAATCTGAAGGAGACGTCGAAGAATCGTTGAAGATCGTTGAAGTCTAAGCGTGCATTCTTCGCATTGAGTTAGCGTGTTGATCCAAGCCTCCTTCGATTCCTCCTTTTGAAATTGAGTGGGAGAAGTGTTGGTCTGGAAATACGGCCCTCTCAGATTATCTGAAGTGCTGGAATAGGGCTCTTCTCAATCAGTGCATGGGGAAGATGAAATCCACCTTTTCATAGGACTGGAAGCTAACGCCGCCGTTAAGAGCTAACGTCGGGCGTTGACTCAGTATAGAAAAAACTTGATGGCTCGGATCTTCAAAACAGGAAGGAGATTCTGCATCTTTCGAAACTTTCATTTTAGGCAACCTTAATGCTGGCGTTAACTCTAACGTCGGACGTTGAGTCAAAACATTCCCAAAATGCTCCTTCAATCATGGCTGCATTCCTCCTTTCCATAATCATCAATCGATAACATCGGCGTTAAGTACTAAGGCCTGGCGTTGAGTTTCTTTCTCTTTTTATTCAGTCGGTAAGCCATCCCGTTGATTGGCATCCCATCCCGTCGATCGGTTGACCATCCCTTCGATCACTAACGCCCAACGTTAAGTCCTAACGCATGGCGTTAGACATCTTTCAATCTTCCTGCCTGTGGATAGTACCAGACAAGTATTACAGCAACCTGGTGTCATATATGTCCAAACCTATATGCTATAAACACAATGACAAACAAGATCAAATACACGTAGGATTTGTTATTATCAAATTAAAGGGATGCGGAAAGCCATGTTCCAACAGAGATCCCCTTCGAACACCAAGAACCTTTCAGTCCAGAAAGGTATCTTGTTCGGCAAGTTGAGGACCTTTATCCCATTGCAGGAAAAATAAAGGAGGCCCTTGAATTCCTCCTTCTTCTTCCCTTCCTTCAGTGACTTTACAGAGAAGGTCGCGCGAAATAGATCGATGGTGAATGTGATTCTCACCGATCTCAGATAGGTTATAAAAATAGTTATGAGACCGATGGAGTTCGGTGGCAGCTAAGCGAGCACCAGACCGTAGTATCTCATCACTTCCAAAAGCTCCTAGGAGAGAGATAGCGTCAGGCCCCAATCAAAGTGATCGATTGGGATGATGAATTTATTATCCTCTCCAAAATTCATGTCTTCTTCCATTGGCGGTCTCACAACGATTCGATTCTGGATCATATGTTTCTTAACAAAGTTCAAAAACACCTCCCTAGAAAGATGGCTGGGATTGTGATCGGCAGCCAGGAAGATTTCAGAAGCTAGAGCACGAGCGGTCACCATTGTAGGAGATCGCTAAGACCGGTGCTTTGGGCGCATTCAAAAAGTGTGAAATGAAGGATCCAAAGAGAAATATTTATAAGAAAGTAAGGATAGTTTCGTAATCATTATTTTTTAGGAGACCGTCCAGGAAGCACGTCAGATCGCTGAACTTGAATAAGTTGAGAAAAATAGCAAGCAGTATAGTCGGTCCCAATAAAGTAAGACCGCAACATTTTAAGCATCAATATAGAAATTAGCTAAAGGAAAGAGATCGACATCATAACAAGCACAAAGATCGCATACAACAAAGAATCAGATTGTCATAATATTTTACAATATTTTCAAATTATTCAAAATAAATTTCTCGAGACTGCATAATACTAACAACTAAAATCAATCTCTTCGGTTGGTGTTTTCTTCCGATAAAAGCCGTAACATCATGCATTTCATTGACCCCAGATAAAGAAGTCACCAAGCTGTGATTCACTGACATTGCAGCTCAATGGATTTTCGCGACCTCTTTATCTACCTGCTCCATAGGAATCACAAGGATCTCAGAAGTTGACCTCTCTTTAGGGAGACCGCCAGAAGTTCCTGGACTCATTGACATTTGTGTAGGGCCGCTTCTGAACATTGCAACCTCAGCGGATAGGGCAGTGGCTTTCCCCTTATAATACTCAGCATTTTTTTTCATCTTTTCGAAGCGCTCGGGCGAGCTCAACATTTTTTAGATTGCATTCCTCTCAAACTTGTTTCTCTTTAGCGCACATCTTCTCTTCAAAATCGACGGTGAGAAGCCAGAGTTGATCGTCTAGTGCTCGCTCCCGAGCTCTCGTCGCGTGGACATCCTCAAACATAGGCTTGAGAATATCGGCGAGCTGGGGAGGAATTACCAGTAGTTGCTGCTAAATTTCCCCTTCTTCAGGAGTCACAACGACCTCATCAGCATCTACGATCAGAAGGAGAGCAGTTAGCCCAGCCATAAATAAATTTAAAATGAAAGAGCTCGCACAAAGGAATACTTGGAAAGGAATCAAGACCGCAGTCTTGTAAGGCGAGCTCAACATCTTTTGAGACCGCATTGTCAGCAGTACACAAAAGGCGGTCCGAACCTCTAAAGCATTCCAGGTTCATTCTTTCCAACACCCTTTTTTGCGATCTCTCTCCTTCTTTCCTTCTTCTTTTCAATTCAGCATTACTAACGAGGATGTCATCTTTTTCAATAATGACAATCTCACACCTTTCTTTTGGAGATCGAGGTCAAAGAGCAGGCAAAGGAAAGAGTTCGAGCAGTCTCACAACTAATTTTGCCTTACTAGTTCGCATGGCAATGACCGCTGTCGGGCGGTCAGCTGCTGTCGTATTCAGCCGAGTTTCCAGGTCAACAGAGGTGATCATCAGACCGTCGGATAATGCGGTCTTCTCTTTTTTGATTTGGCGGATTCTTTCTGTCTCCTCCTCTTCTCCCTCAGTAACTTTCTTTTTCTTCTTGCCTTTTTTCACTCTACCAGCAGCGGTCAGTGTTGTTTTCTTGTCTTTCTCCTACTTCTCAGTGGCAGACCGCTCCATCTTCTCTTTATCCTCCTTCTCAGTGGCAACCCGCTCCATCTTCTCTTTCTCCTCTTTCTCCTTCTCCGCAGTAATCTTATCTCCATTTCCTCTTCTTTCTTCTTCTCTGGGGAGGCATGCACTTCCTTCTCTACATCTTCCCTCTTCTTTTTCTCCACAGTGATCTGCACTGCTTTCTTTTCCTCTTCCTTCCTCCGCTCAGCAGCGATCTGCATCGCTTTCTCCTCTCTTTCCTTCTTATCCTTCTCTTCCTTCTCTTTCCTCTCCGCCTCAGCCTTTTCTTTGATCGCCTCCTCCGTGATTTTCTTTTTCTACTCCTCGGCGGCCTCTCAAAGGATCTCAGTTTCAAAAGGATCAATCACATGCAAGAGAGGATGGACAAAGACATTAGAAGAGTCACAATCAAGATAAGTGGTCAACTCTTGGTCTACCCCAATTGAAGAAGTTGAGACCGCAGAAAGGGAAGAAAGATCAATTTAGTCATTTACCTTCTTAGAAGCGACCACAGAAGGATGACTGAGTTCACCATCTTCAGGAATTGTGACCGCCTCTTTAGCGGTCACCGCTTTACTCTCGCCACTTTTTCTTTTCTTAATAATTTGGGTGGAAGGATTTGTGCTTTTTCTTTTTATTTTCTTTAAAACATCCAGCTTATCCGCGATCTGCTGCCTTATGTTTTCTGCTGCAGACTTCTGCTCTTGAAACTGGGCCTTGATAACCTCAGTAGAGGCGGTCTCACCGGCCTACACAACGATCTAGATAAGAGCTTCCTCTGACTTATGACGGTCAAAGGAAATAGAGACATCCTGAAGATTTAGCACAGGAGGTCCTGAGGAGCTAGCTGATAAATCAATAACGTTAGAGATCGGCAGGATCACACTATCTTTCATCGCTTCATGCTGTTTTTCCTTTGGGAGAGAGCCAACAGGTTTATTTGCATCATCTACACCCAAAGGGTTAGATGCCTTGACCGTTGGAGCCTTCTTGTAGATAGCGGTCACTTTTCCTTTATCTTTTCCTTTTGGCGAAGCCACCTTAGGCAATCGCTTAGCCAGACGGTTCAGCATGGTTGACATTTCAGAGTTCGCTCCAATCAAAGTAGTGGTGACCGCTTTAGGAACAAGCTCGCAGTTCTTTCCAGAAAATTTTGGAAACTGAAGCCGTAAAGCCGTATTTATAGATTCTTGCGCATTTATGGCGGTCGCGGTCTCAGCGGCAAAGCGAACATTTCCGAAGTTCTAGCGCAACTTGAAAATGTGTGGGGATCATGTTTGCCCAAAATCCCGTGACCTCTCCTTTTATGTCAGAATGATCTGTTCGGGTTGTCTCCATTATGGGAGACTGCCTGTCTCATATCTAGCAATCCTTCTAAGTCATTGGCAGCCAGGCTCCAGGAAGATCGCCAGACCGCGCGATCTGGGGTTTTTCCTCTTTTTTGTTATTTGCACCCCTTGTCTCTGCCCCGGTTCTCCTGTACCCCGGGCAACCTGTAATTTTTGGATCTGCTCATTTGGGCAGCCTCCACGTCTATAAATTGAGAGATTGGGGTACTTGAAAAGGGACTTTTTCTTTAAGACTCCAGCTTACAACTTGTGTAAGCGGTCTTGAATTCTGTCACTTTTCAACCACTCACCCCGACCAGTTTTAAACCCCCTCCTATAATCCTTCTTGAGATCAATTCAAAACAGTTTTTCCTCCAGAGATCTCTCTTCTAACATCCCTCGTCCTAAATAGCTGGAACTCGGCGGTTCTCTCTCATCTCCTTTTAGTATGAGTCTTGGAGGTACATTTTCTATACCAACAGAACTAACATGCGACCTTCAGATCTTGAGTGGTTGATGAACAACAGTTGCAATGAAGATGTGGGATTTTGCCAAGAATGACACCCAATCATAAGAAGCTATAACTTTTGATCTGCTTGTCCATTTTCAGCCCACAATAGCTTTTCGGAACCGGCTCGGAGCCGTCCATCCATTTACTTGTTTGAGTTCATTTAGCACCCTCAGATTGCCCAAATTCAACTATGTTTACAAGTTATCGCAACTTTTCTCTTTCGGCAATTTCGGCGGTTTTTGTTTTTGTGCGCGCAATTAGCCATGGCTGACCGTGAGTTCGCCCAGCTTCCTGTCAAATCTATCCCAGGTGAATCAATCATCTGGGAAGCCTTTGATAAGTATCATCGTCAGATCGATCAGCATCTCGAAGCCTTAAACCGATCCTCGGTCAACCTCATCCGATAGTTACTACTTCAAGCTCCTTTTGAGGAGGTTGCCCATCTTCCCCCTCAAGCTACGACTCCTCTTGTTGCTCCTAATCTCCTAACTCCTCACTTTTTAGCTAATTAAGAAGATCCATCTCCCTTCACTGATAGAATTCGTTGGGAGCCAATTCCCAATGGCTTTAGGAAGCCTTGTTTGCCAACCTTCTCTGGAGGAGAAGACCCCATCAACAATCTTCAAGCTTTCAAATCCACTATGTCTTTAAGAGCTGTCTCAAAAGAGATCAAGTGCAAATTCTTAGTTACATCCTTCAGCGGTCGATCTAGAGAATGGTTTTGTAATCTTCCACCTCAATCAATTACTTGCTTCACTGACCATCGAAGAGAGCTCCTGTCGAGGTTTGCCACCTCAAAGAAGTGGAAAAGAGGCCCAGAAGCTCTCTTTCAGATCAAGCAAGGATATGATGAGACTCTTGCACACTTCGTTGACAGATTCCAAAGAGAAATACTTGAAATTATTGATGTTGATCAGAACTTGTACAAAATTGCCTTAATATATGTGTTACAAGAAGGTCTTCTCAAATTTACAGTCAACCGAACTAAGCCCGAGACTTACGGGCTTCTTATCTGGACAGTAAATTGATTTATTGAATGAGAGGCAGCAAATCCTAACTTCGCTTTTTCTCAGATGACCAAACAATGGAAAAGGAACTCTTATTGCCAGCATCCGTCTTCATCACAAAATATTTCCGCAAGCAGAAGACTTCAAATTTCACTTTTTTCTCAGAATATATCTGCTCAACTTCCATAGCAAGATGCATCACCTGAATTTTTGGAAGCTTGTCCTATTCAATCTTATGATCCGAGAACATTTGAATTCAAAAGTTATCCAGAAAAGTGTAATAGGCTTAATATTCCCATGGAAGAAGTTCTTCTGATTATCCGAGATATGCCAGAGCTAAAATATCATCGTCGTATGAGATCGAAGGAAAAGTTGTTAAATTTTTTGATTTGAATCGTTTAGGAGTAAGCAGGAGTTGCATCAACTGAGTTAAAGCCAAACAACCACAATGCCACACATCAACACAAGAAACTTTTTTGAAACACAATCTTCATTTACATTGCGAGGCATACATGGCGAGACATGATTCATCAGAATCACAGAGACGAGAAGAACAAAACACACCAAAACAAATCTGGCGGCTAGACAAGCTGAGACCACATAGACCGCTCGACTCCAGAAGTCGCCTGGCTTGACCTGAGATCGCACGAACAGAAACCGGATAGACTGCCAGCACTGCAAGACCGCACCTCAGATCGTACGAACTGGAGCTTAATGGAACGAAGAACTGAAGCTGTCGCCAGACCACAACTCAGACTGCCTAACCACTGAAGGTCGTCTGATCATTGAGCTCGCTACGAACAGCACAAGAACGAACATAAACCAGTTCGCAGATAGACCGCTGCCGAACTGTTTATTCTAGCCGCTAGGAATCACCAAGGAAGAAGACCGCAACCTGCTGATCGCAAACCTGCGAAAACAACAAACAGTCAGCTCGCTTCCGAGACCTCCCGACCTCAAAGTGAGACCGCACGAATTAACCCAGGCTCAGTTCTTACAGTTCTCATTAGCAATGAATGGACCTGCACCTCTATTTATAGGCGGGTAGATGGATGTCGTCGTCGCACAGAAGAGATACAATCACCACCCGTCAGATCGCCAGCGGTCTCATAAGGCAGACCGCGTGATCAGACCTCTTGGATGATCATCCGACCAAGACGCAGATCAGCAGACAAGATTGCGCACAGGTCGCGCGAGCACGAGACCGCGCACAAGTCGCGCGGTCACATAGGTACTCCTTCCTTAGATCACCAGGAGCAAACCAGAAACCATCTGGCCGACTTAGAACAAGTTGCCTGATCGCCAAGTACAAACTTCCCGGACAGGCGGTCACACATAGGAACACCGCCCGGTCTTCCAACAAGGAAGACAAGCCAACCAGCAGAGCAACTCGGGAATAGACCGCAGCGAACAAGAATAAACCAACCAACCAGCAGAACGCCAGAACAGACCGGCAGAGCCAGACCGACAGATAACATACACAAGCCGCGCGGTCTTGGCGGTCTCCCAAAATTAGACCGCCCAGCTTCCACTTCACTTCAAAATTTCAACACTCCCCCTTGAAGTGGGAAGTGGAGACTAGCCCGAGTAAACTCCGCAGCCGTGTAAATGGTCCCTTCACCAGCGGCTTTGTGAAGATGTCTGCGACATTGTCCGCACTCCGAACATGCTCGACCATAAGAGATCCTCCCAACACCTTTTCACGAATGAAATGGTGCTCAATCTCTATATGCTTGGTCCTCGCGTGACAGAATGGATTGTTAACCAGCTTGAGAGCACTCTCATTGTCCCCGCGTAGCATAGTGGGACCTAGAACCTCCTCATGAACGTCCTCCACCAACCTTTTGAGCCAAACGGCTTCCTGAGCGGCCAAGGCCGAAGCCTTGTACTCCGATTCTGTGGTAGATACGGACACCGAGTCCTGCTTTTTGCTGCACCAAGAGATAGCTGTGGGGCCCATCATAAAGACATTGTTGGAACACGGTCTTCCGCATCTCCTAGGTTTGAGAATAACAAATCCTATGTGTGTATTTAATCTTGTGTGATCTAAGTGTGCAGGATAACAGGTCAAAATGACTCAAGGTTTACATATGGTGGTTGCCCCCAAAATTGAGCCATCAACTCCAAACTGATCACTAGCGCAGGCGATAGTGGATAGCGCCGGCGCACAGAAGGCTTGCTGGAAATGTTGCCTCGGATTGAAGATCTTGCCGCGCAAAGAGTTTCTTAACTTGGGATAGCGCCGGCGGTAGTAGATAGCGCCGGTGGTAGTAGATAGCGCCGGCGGTAGCATGACTCACTTAAGGCATAGTGCAAGAGGTTGCCGCGGATGGGAGATTCTGCCACGCAAAATGTTGCCTAATCCGGGCTAGCGCCGGCGGTAGCGCTAGCGCCGGCGGTAGTGTGAAAGTTATAAATTGGACCCCTTGCCTTCGTATTCATCATCCTCCTCCAATTCCAAAACTCCAGAGCTTCGTGCCATAGCAGAGAGAGGAAGATTCAGAGCGATACTCCCATAATTCCATAAAGCCTTAAGGAGATCCGTGGAGAAGATTTCAACACACGTCATCATCGTGACGAAAGGCCACATCGACTACGATCATACTCTGCGGGCCTTCGTCCACTTCTCCAAGAGATCCACATAGAGGGAGTTTTTATATTATTGTCTTTTCATTTTATATCTTTTCTGTAAACGGTAGTGAAATCGCCTCGTGTTGGCGACTAGGTCTGGGGTAGGACTTAGGGCTAAAATTCGCCTCGTGTTGGCGACTAGATCTAGGCTAGTTCTAGGGGGTGCTGAGGCCTTTCTGGGGATAGATTGGCTAGAGCGGCTTGAGGCCGTATCTGGGGAGAGATCGGCTAAAGCCAACCGGTTCGTGGGGATACGAGTCGGTATAGAAAACGAAAAAGAGTTTTACTAGTCGCCTTAGATTTCTAGCGTCATAGAAGTCAAGTTTTGTAAAACATTATTTGATATTAATAAAGCATGTCTCTTCTTTTGTTTTTACTAAACTTCTTATTGTTTTAATATTGCATTATATCAAAGTTTTCTAAATATAATCTAAACTTATTGAAAACCCTTATTCACCCCCCCCCCCCTCTAAGGGCGCCGACCGATCCAACAAGTGGTATCAGAGGGAGGTTGTTCCAAATCGGCTTAACAACCGGGAATAATGGCGTCTCATGATCTCGCTTCAACTAGTGGGGAAAATTTTTGTGAAGAGGAAAAATCACTTGCACCACCTTTATTTGAAGGGACAAATTATAAAGGATGGAAAATCTTAATTGAAAAATTTATTAAAACTTTAGACATCGAAGTTTGGAATTTAGCAATAGCAAGACCCGCAAATGAAGCAAATAAAAAAGAACTTCAATTAAATGCAAAAGCTAAACACTATTTGTTTTGCGGTCTATTTAATGAAATTTTCAAATTAATATATTGCTTTTCAAGTGCATATAAAGTATGGAATTTTCTTGAAGAAATGTATGATTCTCCTTCTACAGGTATAGAACAATCGCAAGAACCGGAGAATATGCTAGCATGCACAAATCTTCAAGAATGCCCCTCTCATGACGGATCAATGGAGCACACATCTAATAGAAGAGAAGAAGAAGTATTGTGTTCGGAAGAGGAGTGCCAAAAAGATGTCAAAGAAATGATATGTTCAAATCGTGCCTCTCCCGAAAGCAATGTAAGGAAATCAAATTCCATCTTTTGCACTTCTATCTCTTCATTACAATTGCTTCAAACTACAAAGCGCAAAATTAATAAATTAAAAAATGCTAATAAACATTTGCGCTTAGAAAATAAAAATTTAAAGGCAAAAATTAATGAAAAATCAAATTTATCTAGTTCTACACATTGCTCCTTAGTAGAAAACACCACAACTTGTGTAGAATATAATGAATTAAAAGAAAAGCACAAGAAACTTGAAAAGGATTTTATTTTAGTAAAAGAACAAAATGAAAAATTATGTTTAGAAAATTCATCTTTGATAAATGATTGTGCTAAGTGTAAAGAATATAAAATTGAAATTAAAGAGATGGATGAAACATTTGATGAATATAGAAACAACTATCAAGATCATATTGATTCAATTGTTTCCATTCTTAAAAATAGCACAATCGCTTATAATAAAGCTAGACATAATTTTAAAATTAAAAATGATGAATTAAAATAAAAAATCAACTTGCTTATGAAAATTGTAAATACAAATTCTCAATATCAAGAAATATCCAAAAGCAAGTTGAACATGAATATGAATATCATAACTAAGTCTAATAATGGGAATAAAAAACATAAAGAATTTGTAAATCAAAATCATCATTATTTACAAAACTATGTTTCTTCAAAATTAAAATCAAATTTGCAAAAGTTTCCTATGAAAAATGATTTCAATAGTCATCATTATTTTAAGCCTAAATTTAATATATATGGAAATTTAATGCAAAATTATAATATTAAACCTAAGTATGAGTGGAGACCCAAAATTAAAGATGAAACATCAACTCCACTTGAAAGGGTCCATTCGTACTTGTCTCCCCAAAAGTCATCTCGCTATATTTGGGTACCCAAAGGAACCGCTACTCCCGGTCTTCTTTGGATTCCTAAATCTCTTACTCATTAGTATCTCATCATTTGCATGAAGTAGAAATCAATTAAAAATGAAATATCATTTCTCTACTTCATGATATGCTTAAACTTTTTTTGTTTATTTTCTTTTGTTTTTGAACTATCATGTCATGGTCATCCTATACAATATTGAAAATATGATCTTATCTCTTAAAAGCTTAATATGTTTATAAAATCAAATTGATCAAATTCAAAATCATATTTTTATTTTGATGACCTATCTTTTATTCTTATATTCATTGCTTCTAAAATATCTTATATTATCCATTTGAATCAAACTCTAAATTTGTTATAAGATATTTTAAATTAAATTCGGGTATTAGATTTTTAGCCTTCACCAACAAGTTATAAAATTCTGAATTTGCTATGAGATACTTATCTAAATTAAAAAGAAAAACACATAAGACATATTGAAAGATTAATTGTCATAAATATTGATGCCATACGCACCACCATGATCTATTGATATCTTTTGCTAAAACTCTCTAAAATCATAAATATGTAAAATCAAAAGATCTCTAAATTCAAAAGATCCACTCAGTTCTAACATTTCATTGGTGATCATAATAATTACATGAATGAATTAATGTAGTATGACTTGCATGTATCTCATTTGTTTATAAACCATAGAATCAACTTTATACTAATCAAATGAAATCATTCATTCTATGTCAAAATATTAAATCATTATCTCAATTAAATCAAATGAAATCAAATGAAATCACTTTCTTGAATACATGCAACATTATCTCAATTAATCTTGTGGTATAACAATTACAATCAAACTCATTATTCTAGCATTATCAACAAATAGATATTATTCATGCTAGTTATCTCATATTACCATAATGAATTAATTACGAAGTAAAATAAAATTGAACGATAAAATAACTATGTGACTAGAAAAATTTGAGTTCACATACATTATGATAATCTATCTTATAGCTCATGCAAGATCTCGTTTGTCAAGACTTGAGATAGGTGTCCTAGATCTTTCATGTTAAAACATGCTTACAAATGCAATTTTCTTCATTTTTAACCATCAAAAACATTTCCAAAAATTCTGCAAATTCAGCATGAAACTACTAATGGGACACCTAATCAAATCCAAGCATCAAAATTTTCAAAACCCTAAAAAATCACTTACTGTTTCCCGCGCTAGCGCTAGCGCTGGCGCTAGCGTCGAGTTTCGAATTTCTGTGTTTTTAAAATTTCTAAAAATTCCTAAAAATATTTTGATCTATATTTTCTACTTAGTTTTGCACTTCGGTGTTTCTTTATTTTTTGAAAAATCAAATACAAAACTACAAAAAACCAAATTACAAAAAATATGTTTTGTTTTTTTCGCTTGTGTTGTTTCCTTTATTTAAAGTTCATCTTTATGCAAAAATCAAATATAAAAATTACAAAAGCAAAAATTACAAAAATATGCTTTTATTTGTAAAAATCAACTACAAAAATATAAAACAAAACAAAAACAAGTATCAAAATTATTCTTCTGAACTTAACTTTTCTATGTATCTTGCGAAAGGGTGATTTGGGCTATCATCCCATCATATCACCTAGTACCGGGCGAACCTCTCACAAGGTAGTCCTCGGGAAGTCCAAGATCAATCTTATGAGTTCAAACTTTAATTCAAAATTATTTCTCAAAAATATCAAAAATACTGTATGGACTGTATTGAAAATCAAGCATGATTTAACCCATCATTTAGAACTTCTATGATGTTGCAATTTATCTTTTCAAACTACTTTGAACATTTCTTTCATCATGCTTTGATACATCTATTAATGTGTGCATTAATTATATTGTAAAAGTTGTGTAGAACTATGCATAGCATGCCTCTAAGTATGAGTAAATGTTTTATGTTTGATAATGATCTTTATTCACTCACTTATTTTTGGCATTGTCTACATTTGTGTTTAAATCTAAGAATGCTTATGTATGTTCTGTATTAGTACAATGAATTAAAATTGCACAAGTATCTTATCTACACTCCTTTATTTGCACTTTTACAAATTAAGAAAAGTGGTTATCTTTCTTATAAATTATATTGGTTTGCAAAACAAGTGTATTCGGAGAACTTTGCACAAAACAAAAAAACATGAAATAATTTAACAAAGTTATCTCCACCAAGCACTACTTGAACCTCATGATAAGTCTTAATAAGCATTGTGAGGTTGAGCACCTTGGAAAGAATAATAAAGTATCTTGTGCAAACCATATCTTTCTTTCAAAATAAAAACCACTTATTCTTAAGTACACCGGATCACAATAAAAAAACACAAGAATAAAATTATGTGATCCCCCAAGCACTACTTTGCACCCTGATAAGTCTTAATGAGCATTGTGTGTGCAGAGCACCTTGGTTGTTGTACATTTTTCTTTGTGCATTGAAGTGAGTGGAAGTAAAATTATTTGTGTTTTATTGTGCTCTTTACTTTACATATTACTTGTATTTTTGATTAAAACATTTGTTTACTCTACTCAAAAATACACTAATGTGCACATCATTATCTTCCATAACACTTCTTCTCATGAGTATTGGATCCTAATGCAAACTCTATACTACTCTTTACTTATGAAATGCACTAGATAACCTAGCATGCTTTCTACAATGTTTGGTATGACTTGAAATTGTGAATTGAAATAACATTGTAGTAATCTCTTTGTGATAGTATTATTTCATGCTCGGTTATTCTTGTCAACCATAAAAGATTTTCATTGAAACATGATTTACATAAACATCTTCTTTTTGAAATTAACTCATATATCTTTTTATGGATTATCCTTGATTAAAATAAGATGTTTCATGTATTTCTACAAGTCTTCCGCATTATCACCATATCACTTTTACCTTGCATTTTCATGCTTATATCAAGTCTAAAATCTCAAATTTTTATTAAAAACAAATGGTAGACTTGCTTGGTAAAATTTACATTGGTTGTTCTAACACGCATATCATTTTTATAGTAACAAACTCTGATTTCTTTCAATATAAACGTGTATGTTAAAAGCTCTTCCAACAAGTGAAACATTGCTAAAAGGATGTTGTTTCTTTCTTCCAAAATGCTTCAACTCTTATCTCTATAAAGTTAGTTTGGAAACTCAAAAAAACATCTCCTTTTTAAACTTAAACTTTAATTTAGTATTATAATGTTTCTTTTTCGAAATCTTCCGCAATGCTCAAACTCTGATTCATTCATTTCAATATAGCTAAGAGTATTTTATTGTCTAATAAAAATCCATATGCTATGAAAATTCCCATTAGATTTAAATGCTTAATGTTTCCAATAATCGTTATCCATGACTTCATTTCACACCATAGCGGGGGCGTAGGGTTGTAGACATTAGATAACCTTATCTCTAGTCATGTCTTGTCCTTAACCGGGGAGGGTTCCAGTGGGGCCTTGCGAGGCACTGGAGGGGAAGAGTGCTAGGTTGAGTTTTTTCTAGTGTTTGCATAAGGGACTAACACCCCAACCTACGGCTTGTTTGCAGCTCCTCATGCCCATCCGTCACTTAGTACGGGGCTAGGGTGTTGACATATTGTCTGGGTAGACTGGTTACTTGGAAATAATTATTTTTTTATGCTTAAAACTCTTACCTAAAGGGAAAATTATTATTTTTGCTTAAACTCTGATATATAAAAGGGGGAGAACTACAAACAAAAGGGATAAAATAAGTCATAACTCTGATCATTTTCAATGAAAGACAAGTCTAAAACTCCTTATCATTTACTTAAAAAAAAGCTCGATCATGCCTTCTTTTTTATTTACACATTTTTTTAGTGCTTTGTGCCTCCTAACCCACTTTTGCTAATAACAAAGGGGGAGAATTAACATGATAAATTACAAAAGGGGGAGACCTATAAATACAATCCGCTATCAAAATAAAAACCCAACATGATTAATTAAAATGATAGCTTACATATTAGGAGAGCATTCACATATGGGGAGCATGTATTTAGAGGGAGCAATACTAAAGTGCTATAATCATTATTTATCCTAAGTCATCCTTTTCACACACACACAAATATGTTTTCTTCATGCTTATATAGATTAATGCTCTGATTTATCATTAATGGATTTGTTATTATCAAAAGGGGGAGTTTGTTGGAACACGGTCTTCCGCATATCCTAGGTTTGAGAATAACAAATCCTATGTGTGTATTTAATCTTGTGTGATCTAAGTGTGCAGGATAACAGGTCAAAATGACTCAAGGTTTACATATGGTGGTTGCCCCCGAAATTGAGCCATCAACTCCAAACTGATCACTAGCGCAGGCGATAGTGGATAGCGCCGGCGCACAGAAGGCTTGCTGGAATTGTTGCCTCGGATTGAAGATCTTGCCGCGCAAAGAGTTTCTTAACTTGGGATAGCGCCGGCGGTAGTAGATAGCGCCGGCGGTAGCATGACTCACTTAAGGCATAGTGCAAGAGGTTGCCGCGGATGGGAGATTCTGCCGCGCAAAATGTTGCCTAATCTGGGCTAGCGCCGGCGGTAGCGCTAGCGCCGGCGGTAGCGTGAAAGCTATAAATTGGACCCCTTGCCTTCGTATTCATCATCCTCCTCCAATTCCAAAACTCCAGAGCTTCGTGCCATAGCAGAGAGAGGAAGATTCAGAGGGATACTCCCACAATTCCATAAAGCCTTAAGGAGATCCGTGGAGAAGATTTCAACACGCGTCATCATCGTGACGAAAGGCCACATCGACTACGATCATACTCTGCGGGCCTTCGTCCACTTCTCCAAGAGATCCACATAGAGGGAGTTTTTATATTATTGTCTTTTCATTTTATATCTTTTCTGTAAACGGTAGTGAAATCGCCTCGTGTTGGCGACTAGGTCTGGGGTAGGACTTAGGGCTGAAATTTGCCTCGTGTTGGCGACTAGATCTAGGCTAGGTCTAGGGGGTGCTCGAGGCCTTTCTGGGGATAGATTGGCTAGAGCGGCTTGAGGCCGTATCTGGGGAGAGATCGGCTAAAGCCAACCTGTTCGTGGGGATACGAGTCGGTATAGAAAATGAAAAAGATTTTTACTAGTCGCCTTAGATTTCTAGCGTCATAGAAGTCAAGTTTTGTAAAACATTATTTGATATTAATAAAGCATGTCTCTTCTTTTATTTTTACTAAACTTCTTATTGTTTTAATATTGCATTATATCAAAGTTTTCTAAATATAATCTAAACTTATTGAAAACCCTTATTCACCCCCCCCCCCCCCCCCTCTAAGGGCGTCGACCAATCCAACAGACATAACCAGACGTTGATCTTCGATCATACACGTCTCCCCTGTAGTCAGCATCCATGTATCCATGCAACTCCAAGCTTGACCCTCTCCTAAATAGGAGACCCAAATCAGAGGTCGACTTCACATATTTCAGAATCCCTTTTGCCGCCAGAAGAGAAGGCTTCCGTGGCTCTGCCATGTACCGACTCACTTTGCCAACTGCATAAGCAATATCAGGCCTCGTGATGGTCAAGTAAATCAAGCTCCCTACCAGAGCTCGGAACACCAACGGATCAGATAGAACTCTTCCCTCAACCTTCCGAAGTTTATGATGTTGTTCTAGAGGTATATAGCTGCTCTTCCCTTCTTCCATGCCAAAACGTTGAACGATCCGCTCTGCATATCCTTCCTGAGAAATGAGCACTCCGCTCTCCCTCCTCTGGACCTCGAGTCCAAGGAAATGGTGAAGCTCCCCCAGATCCTTCATCTCAAACCTGATAGCAAGCTCAGCTCTCAGCCTTGCTACCACCTCCTTCGAGTTCCCGGTGACAATCATGTCATCCACATACAACAGCACAATAACCCGAAGCGCCCCCTCCTTCTTGACAAACAAGCTAGAATCAAAGTCTGAAGCAAAGAACCCGCAGAATAAGGGATACTCCACGATCTTTCCATACCACGCCCGAGGCGCTTGCTTCAACCCATATAAGGCCTTCTTCAGTTTGCAGACGTAGTCCGGAAGATCCTCCGAGATGAAACCCGGTGGCTGGATCATGAAAATATCCTTGTCAATCTCTCCGTATAAGAAAGCATTCTTAACATCAAGCTGCCAAATCTCCCATCCACAATATGCCGCCAAAGAAATAACAAATCGGACTGAAGTCATCTTTGCCACTGGACTAAACATCTCATCATAATCTTCACCATACTGCTGTGAGAACCCGCGATCTGCAAGGCGAGCCTTGTATCACTCGATCGTGCCCTCAGATTTCTTCTTGAGCTTGTAAACCTATTTGCATGTTACAGGAGTAATGCCCTTAGGCCTGGGCACTAGAGACCAAGTCTCATTCTTCTTGAGAGCATCCATCTCTTCTTGCATAGCAATATCCCACTGCTTCACGCCTTTGGCTTTCTCAAAGCTCGACGACTCCATTTCATCCAAGGGACCAGCGAAGAAACATGAGACGAAGCTCACCATGTTTCCTCCTGTATATCGATCTGGTGGCTTGGTAGTCCTCTTCGACCTCCTAAGAGGTTGCACCTGACTAACCACCTCCTCAGCTGCTTCTTCTGTGCGAGCTCCTCTTCCAGACGAACTTGGAGCATCGCTCCCCCTGCTTCCAGAACCTGAAGCCTCCATCTCAGAGATTGACACATCTGGAGCTCCTGGTGAAACAGGCAACTCCACTTGAAGACTTCCTGCAGCTTTCCCTGCTTCATCAACCCTGCTCTCCGGTAGTTCAACTCCTGAACTCCCCTTATAGGAAGTTACTTCATCGAACACCACATCCCGAGATACCACTGATCTCCGTGTCTCAGGATCCATGCATCTCCATCCTTTCCTCCGCTCATCATACCCAACAAAGACTAGCTTCCTTGTTTTTGCATCTAGCTTTGTCCGAAGAGCATCAGGAATATGCACATAGCAGGTTGACCCGAACACCCGAAGGTGAGCAACACTCGGTTTCTCCTTGAACATCAGTTCGTGAGGGGTCTTCATGTTGATAGGACTTAGAGGCATTCTGTTGATGACATAAGCCGCATAAGACATTCCCTCAGCCCAAAAGGACTTTGGGATACTCTTGGCATGAAGCCAGCATTTGCAGGTTTCCATCAAATGACGGATCTTCCTCTCCGCAATGCCATTTTGCTGTGGAGTATGTGCACAAGTGAGCTCTCTTCGAACGCCGTGTTTCCTGCAAAAACTTGAGAACTCACCAGAGGTGAACTCCCCACCATTGTCAGTTCTCAATTTCTTCACCCGCAGGCCTAACCGACCTTCCACCAGCTCCTTGAATTCCACAAACTTCGCAAAGGCTTCCGACTTCTCTTTCAGAAAATACACCCAGACATATCTGGAGTAATCGTCAATCAACACCAACATATATCTGTTGCCTCCATGGCTTGGGGTGGCTGTCGGTCCCATCAAATCATCGTGGATGCACTCCAACGGCGCTTTGCATCTAGTTTGCGATTTATCAAATGGAAGTCGATGAGACTTGCCAAACTGACATCCAGCACAAACATGACCGTCTCCATAAGATGACAAGCTAGGCAAGCCCTTGACAAGGCCCCTTACCGCCATAGCCTTCAATTTGTCCATGCCAACATGCCCCAACCTTTCATGCCAGATAGCCGCACTATCATTGGCCTTCATCTTATCAACATAGGTACTTGTTGATAACACAAACAAGTCATTCAGCCTCTTTCCAACGTGGATAACATCTCCCCTTTTCTCCGGTTGAGTTTTAAGAAACTTCACTTCTGTTGGGCCAAACAAAACGTGATAACCGGCATCGACCGCATTGGTCACAGAGAAGAGATTCTTCCTCATACCATGCACGTAATAAACACTCCTTAACGTGAGTGGACCCTTATCACTACTCAGGGAGACAACACCTTCTTGTTCGACAGCATGAACAGAATTATCAGCCATAATGATAACATCGTTACCTGAGTAAGGTGCCAAAGAAGAGAACTTTGATTCATCCCCGGTGAGATGGTGTGCACACCCTGAATCAACAATCCAATCCTCTTCGAAGTTGATGGCAGCCAAGGCCTTAACGGGCATCGCCGTCATATTAGCCGCAAAGGCTCCTCCCCATCTAGCTTCATCAGACTTTGGCTTCTCCTTCTCTGCTACATGTCCCGACTGAAGATTAACCCGGCAATCCTTCTTGAAGTGGCCGGTCTTATTACACCTGAAGCACCTTGGTCCATCTCCCTTCTTCTTCCCATCAGATTTAGAAGCATAACCCCTATCCTGCTGACCTGAAGTAGAGGGTCCATCATAACCCGTCTTCTTCTTCTCCCACTTCTTCTTCTTCTTCCCAGAGAACAACACATCACTATCTCCCCCAGAGATAGAAGTCCCCGCCATCTGTCTTGCCAAACTTTCTTGCGAAGCAAGTAAGTTCTCCAGCTCCAACAGGGATGGTTGGTTTGCCCAACCTTGAACTGAAGTCACAAAGGCAAGATACTCCTTTCACAACCCGCGGATGATATGCCTCTTCAGTTTTGCCTCCGAGATGGGCTCATCAGGGTCCAATGCAGAAATCTCTCCTGTGAGGTTCTTCATCTTGAGAAAGAAGGTAGAAATAGAAAGATCGCCTTGAGAGGCCTTTGCCAACTCATTTTCAAGAAACTGTAGCCGAGCTACATTCTTCTT
Organism: Dactylorhiza incarnata; assembly: GCA_033032865.1. Taxonomy (NCBI): domain Eukaryota; kingdom Viridiplantae; phylum Streptophyta; class Magnoliopsida; order Asparagales; family Orchidaceae; genus Dactylorhiza; species Dactylorhiza incarnata. The sequence continues at coordinate 6,994,842 of JAWHQI010000119.1, read as the reverse complement.
ATTGAACAGCCCGTCCAAAGACGTCCAAATCTCAGCAGCAGATTTACATCCGATGATGTGATCAAACAGCTCTGGTGAGATAGCCCTCTTGAGAGTGAACTCTTCCTTAGCATTCATCCTCCTCCAAAGTCTCACCTCTGCCATATTATCTCCTGCTAGAAACACCTCTTGTGTGTCTTCTCCTCCAACTATATCCCAAAGATCCTCGCCAAGTAAATAGCTCTCCATACATGACCTCCATTTCTTACAGTTAGTCGATGTAAGTGTTGGAGCATGCATTCCGCACTCGTCCGATTTGAGAATAACAAATCCCGAATGTATTTGATCCTATTTTTTATTAATGGTGTGCATATAACAGGTGCAAGAATAACATGTTTTTCAATTGGAGCAAAATAATGATTTTCCAGAAATTGGAGCTATCGGATTTCCGATTGCAGTATCGGATATCCGACAGCGCACGATTTCTTCCGTTTTCCGATCTCTACTCGACGGTTTAGAGCTATCGGATTTCCGACAGCAGTAACGGATATCTGACGGTGCACGATCTTCCCGCAACTCTACGATGTGCAGCAGTTACGCAAGCTAACGGATTTCCGATAGTGATATCGGATTTACGATAGTGATATCGGATATCCGACAGCCTACGATCTTCCCGCAACTCTACGACGTGCAGCAGTTACGCAAGCTAACGGATTTCTGATAGTGATATCGGATATCCAACAGCCCACGTCTCAACCACGGCCTCCACTTTGCGCAGAAACTTCAAATTAGTGGGACACGTGGCAGCCTCTGGAGATATCGGATTCTGGCGATACCTAGCTAACGGACGGCGACAACTCTTTTTTATTAAAAGGGTTCAGAACCTTGTGGATTTCATTCTTCCAGACCTTCAAGCCTTCTTCCTGAGTGTTATTGTCCAGAGAGCTCCAGAGAACGAAAATCCCCATCCTTGAAGAAGAAAAGAGAGAGCGAAGCCGAAGATTGTACACGCATTCCAAGGAGACTTTCTCAAGGATTCTTCGCTGCTTTGGTCCAGAAATTTCAAAGGGGGTTTTTAATTTGTATTTCATTTATATTTACATTCATCTTGTAATCGTTGTAGAAATCGTCGTCTTGCATGCGACGTCTAAGTCCGTGTGAGGCTTAGGGGAAATCATCACCTTTTGTGTGGTGTTAGATCCTTGTGTGGTCTAGGGTAAATCATCATCTTGTGTGCGGTGTCAAGTCCTTGTGTGGCGTGGGAGAAAATCGCCGCCGTGTGTGCTGTGTCTAGATCAAGATTTGATTTAGGGGGAGGCTAGTGTCTATATCTGGGAGATATAGGCTATAGCCAACCGGTCCTTAGGAGAAGGACCGGTGAAAAGAGATAAGAGATTTTATTAATTGTAAGCCTTTGATTCCAAGCTTTATTGGAATCATTTCTACTCATTATCTTTGATGAAATAAAATCTTGTTTTTAAATTCAATTATTTGTCTCTATATTCATATATTGTTTCGTTTTTACAAAAACTATCAAAAATTTAAATTGCCCGTATTCACCCCCCCTCTAAGTGCGCCACAAGATCCAACAAGTGGTATCAGAGGCAGGTTAATTCCTTATAAGGTTTAACCACCTGGAATTATGGCGCACCATGTTCATGCATTTTCTGAGGGGCAAGGAATAACTAGACCACCATTATTTACGGGTTCCGATTATAATTATTGGATAACTAGGATGAGGTGTTTTATAATATCATTAGATATTGAAGTATGGAATATGGTTGAAACAAATTATACTCATCCTACTTTTACAATTGGTGATATTGTCATGGAGAAACCCAAAGATAAATGGGATGACCAGGACAAATTAAAATGCAAAAATAATGCAAAAGCAATGAACGCATTATTTTGTGCTCTTGATAAAACTGAATTTAATAGAACCTGCGCATGTAAAACTGCATATGAAATTTGGAATTTATTGGAAATTACTCATGAAGGTACCTCGCAGGTGAATGACTCAAAGCTTTTCCAATTGGAGTCAGAATTCGAAAAGTTCAGGATGGAGGTAGATGAGGATGTGGATACCATGTACACAAGATTCACTAAGATAGTAAATAACTCAAAAGTTTTAGGAAAAAATTTCTCAAATGGTGATTTGGTAAGAAAACTTCTTAGATCTCTCCCTCCTAAATTCAATCCCAAAGTGACGGCTATTTCTGAATCTCATGATCTTAAAGCTCTTAATATTGAAAGCCTGATTGGGAACTTGAAAACTCATGAAGTTGAATTGAAAATTCAACAACAAGAGTATATGGAGCCAAAGAAGAAGGGATTGGCTCTAAGATCTAAGAAGGAGGAAAGTAGTGATTCTGAGGAGGAAGAAGAATATAAGGAAAGTTTAATTGTTGGAAAGTTTAGAAAATTTATGAAAAATCCAGAGAGGAGGAATTCATTTAAGAAGGAGACGTTTAGAAAGAAAAAAGGAAAGGAAGACGATGAGGAGGAAGAGAGACCGCCACCGGAGTGCTATCACTGCAAGAAGCTAGGACACATCCGAAGCAAGTGTCCAAAGTACTTAAAAGAACTTAAAGAAAAGAAGCACAAAGGGACGAAGAAGCTGCTGCAGGCAGAAACATAGGATGATACTACTTCTGAGGATGCAAGCAGTTCAAGCTCAAGTAAAGAAGAGGAGGCCAACATGTGCTTAATGGGAAAGAGCGTCATATCTGATGACGAATGCAGTGTCCAAAGTGACACTGAGGTAACTCCTCCAACCTACGATGAATTATTTTCTGAATTTTTAAAGACTTGCAAATTTTTTGAAAAGAGTTTAAAAGATAATGATCTTCTTAAATCTGGAAATGAAAATTTTCTTAAAGAAAACAAAAAATTGTTAAATGAAATTAAGACTATTGGAAAAAGAGAAATTTCTTGCCAAGAGTGTGATCACTTTTTAGGAAGAATTAAAGAACTTGAAGAATATCTTTCCAAATCTCATTCTACAATAAATATTCTTACCAAAAAGAATGAGATTTTAGAGAGAGATCTGAAATCTTCAATTTCCAAAGTCCATGAGGGAAAGAAATCTTTTGAACGTAGATGTGTAAATCTAGTATCCGAGAATACAGAAATGAGAAACCAGATTCATGACTTAACGCTAGCCATGAAAAAATTTGGAATGGGCCGAAGATCACTGGATATGATCTTAGGATACCAATGCCATGGATCTGGAAGGTTTGGACTCGGATAAACGTCAGGAAGCTATCGCCCGACGATAACCACTATCGCCGGCGACAGCGAAAAGTCCAGAAATTCTATTTTTAAAAATTCTGAAGTTAGTAAATTGTCTAATACTGCATCCTCATCCAGTAAAAGTCCAGAAAAGTTATACTCTTCTCAATACATTACATGTGCCAAATGTAATAGATTTGGTCACACTACGGAATCTTGCTAGAGGAAAGGAAAAAGTAAAATTAAACAAATATGGGTGCCTAAGGCTTCTACCTATACTATGGGTGGAACCACTTGGGTAACCAGATCTTTACTCACCTCTTCTTTCTAGGTGTGTTGGCTGGCTAAGGACAAAAAAGACGTGTGGTACTTGGACTCGGGTTATTCAAAGCACATGACGGGCAATAAAGAGAAGTTCCTTAGCCTGGAGATGAAGAAAGGAGTTGTTACATTCGGAGATAATGGAAAAGGAAAAATCATCGGCATCGGAGTTGTGGGTAACAAAATTTTTTCAATTTCAAAGGTTTTATTTGTAGAAGGATTAAAGCATAATTTGATTTCTATTAGTCAATTATGTGATAAGGGTTTAGATGTTTTATTTGAATCTTCTACAAATTTGTGCAAAATTATTAATTCTAAAACAAAAGAAATTGTTTTTACCGCACCTAGATGTCATAATGTACATATGATTAAATTTCTTGATTTTTCAAATTCCACTTTAAAATATTTTTTATCAAAAAATGATGAATTAGAATTATGGCATAGGCGCTTGGACATACTAGTGCCAAGTTAATTACAAAACTTTCAAAAGATAAATTAATTAAAGGTTTACCATTGTTAAATGGAAATTTATCTTCTTCATTTTGTGTGCCTTGCCAAAAAGGAAAATATTCAAAATCATCTTTCAAAAGTAAAACTATTATTTCTACCACTAGGACACTTCAATTAATACATATGGATTTATTTGGGCCAATTGGAATTTCTAGCTTAGGAGGTAGAAAATACACATTTGTATTGATTGATGATTATTCTCATTTTTGTTGGACTTTATTTCTAACCTCCAAATCCGATGCATTTTCAGAATTTTCAAAATTGTGTTTGCGTATTCAAAATGAATTTGAGTTAAAAATTAAACGCATACGATCGGATCATGGAGGAGAATTTGAAAATGAAAAGTTTATTTCTTTTTGTACGGAGTTAGGAATTAAACATGAATTTTTCGCTCCACGCACACAACAGCAAAATGGTGAAGTGGAGAGGAAAAATAGAACTCTTCAAGAGTTAGCCCGTACGATGCTATCTGAATTTAAATTACCAAAATCTTTTTGGGCTGAAGCAATTAGTACGGCATGTTATGTTATTAATAGAGTAATGCTTCGCCCTATTTTAAAATTAACTCCTTATGAATTAATTTTTAATAAAAAACCAAATGTTTCTTATTTCAAAGTTTTTGGTTGTAAATGTTTTATTTGAATTCTAAAGATTCCTTAGGAAATTTTGATGAAAAATGTGATGAAGGTATTTTTATTGGCTATTCTTCAACTAGTAAAGCTTATAGGATTTTTAATAAAAGAACAAAAATAGTTGAAGAATCTATTCATGTTAGGTTTGATGAGTTTGTTTCATGTGTAGAAAAGAAAATTACAGGAAAAGAAGATGAACCCCTCCCTCCGGTGGAGAATGATGATGAAGAACTTGGAGAAAATGAAGAAGAAAAAGAAGAAGAAAGAGAAGGAGAAAGAGAAGAGGAAGATAGAGAAGAACAAGAAAGAGAAGAATACGTGCCTCCAAGTGAATTGAGATTTTCAAAGGATCATCCAAAGGAGCTTATCATTGGAGATCCGCAAAAAGGGGTTAGTACTCATTCATCGTTACATGTTTTATTTTCAAACCTTTGCTTTGTCTCTGAAATAGAACCAAAAGAAGTTTCCACCGCTTTAAATGATGAATTTTTGTTTTTAGCTATGAATGAAGAACTTAATCAATTTGAACGTAATAAGGTTTGGAATCTTGTAGAACGACCCAAAAATTGACCTGTAGTTGGAGTTAAGTGGATTTTCAAAAATAAATTGGATAATGAATCTAGAATTGTTAGAAATAAAGCCAGATTAGTTGCAATAGGTTATGCACAAATTGAAGGGGTAGATTTTGATGAAACTTTTGCAACCGTAGCAAGATTAGAAGCGGTTAGGATATTTCTTACATTTGCTTGTTTTAAAAGATTTAAATTATATCAAATGGATGTCAAAACCGCATTTTTAAACAGGTATATAAAAGAAGAGGTTTATGTAGAACAACCCCCTGGCTTTGTAAATGAGAAATATCCAAATTATGTTTATAAATTAGATAAAGCGCTTTATGGATTAAAACAAGTGCCTCGTGCTTGGTATGATCGATTAACTCAATATTTGTTAAAGCATGATTATAAAATTGGAAGTGTCGATTCTACACTCTTCATTAAGCAAATTGATCATGATTTAGTTATTTTGCAAATTTATGTTGATGATATTATTTTTGGAGCCACTAATGAAGAATTGTGTAATGAAGTAGTTCAAATTATGAAAAATGAATTTGAAATGAGCATGGTAGGAGAACTTTCATATTTTCTAGGTTTTCAAATTACACAAAAACATGATGGTATTTTTATATGTCGATCCAAATATATTCATGATATGTTAAAAAGGTTTTGATTTGAAAATCTTAAGCATGCAAAACACTCCTATGAGTGCTTCACTAAAATTAGGAAAAGATGAAAGTGGAGTTTCAATTGACCAAACCTTTTATAGAAGCATGATAGGATCTTTATTATATTTAACCGCATCTAGACCTGACATTATGTTTGCCGTTTGTTTATGTGCTAGATTTCAAGCTAATTCTAAAGAGTCACATTTAAAAGCGGTGAAACGCATCTTTCGATATCTTATAGGAACATCTAAATTAGGATTATGGTATCCTCATAATGATTCCTTTATTTTACATGGCTTTGCGGATTCAGATTATGCGGGATGTTCTTTAGATAGAAAAAGCACTAGTGGCACTTGTCATTTTATCGGCCCTTCACTTATTTCATAGTCGAGTAGGAAACAAAATTTTGTTGCCCTCTCTACTACCGAGGCCGAATATATTGCACTAGGTAGTTGTTGTGCCCAAGCTCTTCAGATGTCACAAACATTAGAAGACTTTGGCATGCAACAAAGTAGTGTAGAATTAAAGTGTGATAATAAAAGTGCTACAGACTTAACTAATAATCCCGTATTACACTCTAGATCTAAGCATATAGATGTCCGACATCATTTTATAAGGGATCATATTAAGAAGGGTAATGTAAAAATCAACTTCATAAGAACGGATTCACAACTAGCGGATATATTCACTAAACTGTTACCGGATTCCCATTTTTCTATGCTTAGGCTAGAATTGGGAATCCTAGACATTTCACACTGATTATATCACTACTTATTATCTATAAAAATAAAAACATCACAATAGCCTTACATTTAAAAAAAACTAAATCTTAACATAGACATTCACCAACATATAACATGTCCAAATATTAAAAATTATTACAGCACTTTAATAAAAGGGTACTTAAAATGTCTCATAAAAGAAATTCACAAAATTAGAGAGAGATCTGGGCTGGGCAGCTGTCGGATGGCGACAATAGGATGTCGGATGGCGATAGCTCCCAGAAGTCTTTTTCACTCTGAATCCTCCTCATTTCTACTGCCTGCTCCACTACTTTCTGGAATATCATAATCTGATCTCCTTATCACTGTCTTCCTCCGCCGAGCCTGACTAACCGATTGGCGACGCGGCTCCTCCTCCGTCGGCACTTCCCATTCTGCGGCTTCAGCAGGCGTAGGCTTTAATTTAAGTCCCTTCACAAGGAACTTCATGAACTTCTGCATTCGCGTCCGATCCTTCTTCACCTCTACTTTGTGTTCTTCAAAAGACCTTCTATGCTCTTGAAAATCTTCAATGTGTCTATCCAATTTTGTTTGGAATGAGTCGAGTGCCTCCCGCATAGACCCTCCATGTGCAATAGGAGGCTCTCTCATTTCTGTAGTAGGTGGATTCCGTTGATTTTTCTTACTCTTTATACCCTGATATATATTCAGGACATAATCTCCAACATAAAAGCTTTGATCTATCCATGTTTATTTCTTGAACAGAATATGCTGGATAATCGCACCCAACGGGAGGGTGTGTGCCTTTTTCCACTCAGGAATTTTGAGGCGGAATGTATAACGAATCATAGACAAAAGAAGATCGGCCACATCAAATAATTCGTTCTCCACTATATAATCAGTCACAAGACTAAGTTGAGTCGTAATACTATGAATATCACCGGACTTCAACATAATCGTGTGCCTTAGTATATCTTGAACAAGACGAGCATCGTCTGTCAATGTCGTCATAGTGGTTATACGGTTCTTTGTAGAATTTCCATGCAAAGCCATGTTCATTAGGGTCCAATATCTCTCTAGTCTATAATTCTCCACTATGTCCAAAACATTCTCACTTTCGATTATTCCAAATTCACTTCTTAAATTAATGGGAGTGATCTCCACAAATTGGCCTTGAATTTTCGATCTAACTCCTCCATTCAAATTCGTATATGAAGGGTCCTCGAGATGATTATAAAATTCTCGTACTAAATAGGAGGAGAAGATATCTTGGATAATGAACGAAAGTATACTTGCCTCAACAAGCATATAATAGACACGTTCATGTCGGGGGAGATCAAATTCCACAACTTTTGAAATTCCGATTTGGGCTTTCTCTATGCCCGGATAACTTTGATAATTTCCTCGTATCTATTCATTAATTTTGATAATATCAAAGGGGGAGAAGATAATAAGAAATCATAAGTAATCACTTAAATCACTTAAATCACTTAAAATACTTACTTAATTAAGTGAGCATTCATGTAGGGGTAGTTTATATGTAGGGGGAGTTTATATGTCGGGGGAGAATATTTTGGGGCGATCATATCATATTAAGGGGGAGATCATGGAGATCAAAAGTTCACACTTGTACACACATGATATACTCTTCAATATCTCAATAGGATTTGGTCGATTTCTTTTTATAAGGATTTGTTATTATCAAAAGGGGGAGATTGTTGGAGCATGCATTCCGCACTCGTCCGGTTTGAGAATAACAAATCCTGAATGTATTTGATCCTATTTTCGATTAATGGTGTGCAGATAACAGGTGCAAGAATAACAGGTTTTTCAATTGGAGCAAAATAATGATTTTCTAGAAATTGGAGCTATCGGATTTCCGATAGCAGTATCGGATTTCCGTCAGCGCACGATTTCTTCCATTTTCCGATCTCTACTCGACGGTTTAGAGCTATCAGATTTCCGACAGCAGTAACAGATATCCGACAGTGCACGATCTTCCCGCAACTCTACGAGGTGCAGCAGTTACGCAAGCTAACGGATTTCCGATAGTGATATCGGATATCCGACAGCCCACGATCTTCCCGCAACTCTACGACGTGCAGCAGTTACGCAAGCTAACGGATTTCTGATAGTGATATCGGATATCCAACAGCCCACGTCTCAATCACGGCCTCCACTTCGCGCAGAAACTTCGAATTAGTGGGACACGTGGCAGCCTCTGGAGATATCAGATTCTGGCGATACCTAGCTAACGGACGGCGACAACTCTTTTTTATTAAAAGGGTTCAGAACTTCGTGGATTTCAGTCTTCCAGACCTTCAAGCCTTCTTCCTGAGTGTTATCGTCCAGAGAGCTCCAGAGAATTAAAATCCCCATCCTTGAAGAAGAAAAGAGAGAGCGAAGTCGAAGATTGTACACACATTCCAAGGAGACTTTCTCAAGGATTCTTCGCTGCTTCGGTCCAGAAATTTCAAAGGGGGTTTTTAATTTGTATTTCGTTTATATTTACATTCATCTTGTAATCGTTGTAGAAATCGTCGTCTTGCATGTGGCTTCTAAGTCCGTGTGAGGCTTAGGGTAAATCATCACCTTGTGTGTGGTGTTAGATCCTTGTGTGTTCTAGGGTAAATCATCGTCTTGTGTGCGGTATCAAGTTCTTGTGTGGCTTGGGAGAAAATCGCCGCCGTGTGTGCTGCATCTAGATCAAGATTTTATTTAGGGGGAGGCTGGTGTCTATATCTGGGAAATATAGGCTATAGCCAACCAGTCCTTAGGAGAAGGACCGGTGAAAAGAGACAAGAGATTTTATTAATTTTAAGCCTTTGATTCCAAGCTTTATTGGAATCATTTCTACTCATTATCTTTGATGAAATAAAATCTTGTTTTTAAATTCAATTATTTGTCTCTATATTCATATATTATTTCGTTTTTATAGAAATTATCAAAAAATTAAATTGCCCTTATTCACCCCCCCCCCCCCCCCTCTAAGTGCGCCACAAGATCCAACAGTAAGGATTTCAATACCAAGCCCTCTTGCAAATCCGCCTTCCATGGCAATCTAAGTGGTCTCTTCTTCACAAAGACGATGGCAACTCAAGTCGATCACTGCTTATCCACTCCAACAACCTCGCTTTGATACCATGTTAAATTTTTTGATTTGAATCGTTTAGGAGTAAGCAGGAGTTGCATCAACTAAGTTAAAGCCAAACAACCACAATGCCACACATCAACACAAGAAACTTTATTGAAACCCAATCTTCATTTATATTGCGAGGCATACATGGCGAGACATGATTCATCAAAATCACAGAGACGAGAAGAACAAAACACACCAAAACAAATCTGGCAGCTAGACAAGCTGAGACCGCACAGACCGCTCGACTCCAGAAGTCACCCGACTTGACCTGAGATCGCACGAACAGAAACCGGACAGACTGCCAGCACTGCAAGACCGCACCTCAGACTGCACGAACTAGAGCTTATTGGAACGAAGAACTGAAGCTGTCGGCAGACCGCAACTCAGATCGCCTAACCGCTGAAGGTCGTCTGATCACTGAGCTCGCTGCGAACAGCACAAGAATGAACATAAACCAGTTCGCAGACAGACCGCTGCCGAACAGTTTATTCTAGCCGCTGGGAAACACCAAGGAAGAAGAACGCAACCTGCTGATCGCAAACCTGCGAAAACAACAAACAGTCAGCTCGCTTCCGAGACCGCCCGACCTCAATATGAGATTGCACGAATTAACCCAGGCTCAGTTCTTACAGTTCTCGTTAGGAATGACAGGCCCTGCACCTCTATTTATAGGTGGGTAGACGGATGTCGTCACCGCACAGAAGAGATACAATCACCACCCATCAGATCGCCAACGGTCTCATAAGGCAGACCGTGCGATTAGACCTCTTGGACGATTATCCGACCAAGACACAGATCAGCAGACAAGATCGCGCACAGGTCGCGCGAGCACGAGACCGCGCATAAGTCGCGCGGTCACATAGGTACTCCTTCCTTAGATCACCAGGAGCAAACCAGGAACCATCTGGCCGACTTAGAACAAGTTGCCAGATCGCCAAGCACAAACCGCCCGGACAGGCGGTCACACATAGGAACAAACCGCTCAGTCTTCCAACAAGGAAGACAGGCCAACCAGTAGAGCAACTCGGGAACAGACCGCAGCGAACAAGAACAAACCGACCAACCAACAGACCGCCAAAATAGACCGGCAGAGCCAGACCGGCAGATAACATACACAAGCCGCGCGGTCTTGGCGGTCTCCCAAAATCAGACCGCCTAGCCTCCACTTCACTTCAAAATTTCAACAAAAGTCTCATCATGGTGACCTCTTCTACAAATATCATTTAGACATTGGACATGATACAGAATGTTGTCTCGCTCTTCGGAAGCTGAATGATGAATTATGTGGAGCAGGAAATTTACAAAACTATTTTGCTCAATAAACTGATGATGATCTTTCTTCCAACAGAGACAATGTTACAAAGCAAAGAATTTCTCACTGAATAAAATGAGTGCATAGTTAAGAGATGAGATAGAATGTCAGTCACTTCTTGTTTTGTATACCTCCCATTTGTTTGGAGTTTCCTGCATCTTTTCTTTTCTAGCTTCATTTGTAATAGATAAAAGAGAATGACCAAATACTTTGATAAAACATCAGAGTTAAATAATTTGATGTTGGCGATTTAATTCTCAAGATGGCAGATGTAGCAGCAAGATTTGACTCAGTTGGAAAACACAAATTATAACTAGACATGGTCATTTGTTACAAAAGTACTAAGAACGGTGCATATCGTCTCAAAACTTATGAAGGAGAAGAGCTATCTCACACTTAGAGGGGAGATGATCTCAAGCGTTTCTTTTCTTGAAAGGTTTTATTTTTATTTCTTTCTCCTTTTTGCTCTTCTTCTCTCAAGCATTATCATGATATGGTTGTAATATCTTGGGATCTGTGTGTTGAAAAGAAAGCACCAAAGATGAGTTATTACCAGAGGCTAAGGTCTTGTCAAGAGAGATATCGACGGATCCTACATGCTGCCCACTCGACTTGAAGCTTGAGGTGTAAATCTACCAGGACCATAGGTAGCGGGGAGATTTCACATCTGTGTAGCAGTAGCTCACCATGCTCGTGCTAAGGAACTTTAGGATGTCGGGTGCTTGCTGCCATCTGACACACCTCTACATCAAGGGAAGTCTAGGTGAATGTTCAGCTCTGTCATGCATTATAAGAGGACATTGTTACAGTCTTGATGATCTTTCCAAGGGAAAGCAATGTCGGTATAGCCCCTACGGCATGACCACACATGCCCTATGGATCATCTTGTTCTGCGGCTTTTGAATTCTCTTTGATCTTTCTTCTTCTCTCTTCCTAGATTTCTGTTGATGTATTATCTAGTGAGATTCCACTGCTGGGCCCTCATAGACGGTGGGGCAGGTTGACCTCATGAATGAGGTTTTCAAGGAAGATTTATGTTGTTGTATTATCCCGTGAGATTCTGCTACCGGGCTCTCATAGCCGATGGGGCAGGTTGATCTCATGGATGAGGTTTTCAAGGAAGATTTATGTTGCAGTATTATCCTATGAGATTCCACTGCCGGGCTCTCATACCTGGTGGGGCAGGTTGATCTCACGGATGAGATTTTCAAGGAAGATTTTTGTTGCTGTATTATCCCGTGAGATTCCGTTACCAGACTCTCTTAGCCGGTGGGGCAAGTTGATCTCACGGATGAAGTTTTCAAGGAAGATTTATGTTATTGTATTATCCAGTAATATTCTGCTATCGGGCTCTCATAGCCGGTGGGGCAGGTTGATCTCACAGAAGAGGTTTTCATGGAAGATTTCTGTTGCTGTATTATCCCGTGAGATTCTGCTGTTGGGCTCTCATAGATGATGGGGCAGGTTGATCTCACGGATGAGTATTTCAAGGAAGATTTCTGTTGATGTATTATCCCGTGAGATTCCTCTGCCAGGCTCTCATAGCCGGTGGGGCAGGTTGTTCTCACTGATGAGATTTTCAAGGAAGATTTCTGTTGTTGTATTATCCCGTGAGATTCTGCTGTCGGGCTCTCATAGCTGGTGGGGGCAGGTTGATCTCATGGATGACATTTTCAAGGAAGATTTATATAGCTGGATTATCTCGTGATATTCCAATGCAAGTATCTCACAGCTGGTGGGGCAGAGTTGTAACACCCCAAAAGTCGTAATTTGTCGATGTAGGCGGAATGGTAGTGCGGCGCTCGAAGTAGGCTGAATTTTCCCTACCTGCTCCTTGCGCACGGTCAATGGCTTTCTTCGCGCATGACCAGTGATCGTGCGATAATTGAGAGGAATAGGGGTCGGCTGAAAGGGTGTACGCGCACGACCAGTGGCTTTCTTCGCGCACGACCAGTGATCGTGCGCCATGATCGTGCGTTAATTGAGAGGAATAGGGGTCGGCTGATAGGGTGTACGCGCACAACCAGAGGTTCTTCGCGCACGACCAGAGACCGTGCGCCTGTGAACGTGCGCACTGTTTATTCTGCTCCGTGAAAATGAACGGAGAAGATGATCCGGCCGTTCAAAATTCTTGGAATTTGATCCAACGGCTGTGATGATTGGCTGGAGGGTATTAGGGCTTTTGAGAGGGGTTCTATCCTCATAATAAAAAGGCTCTTCTCTCTCCTAGGCTAGAGAAAGAAGAAGGAGGCAAGGAAGAAGAAGAGAAGATCCCGCCATTGAAGGAGCTCCGGAGCTTCGTTTCGCGAGCCGTTTCCAGATCTGGAGAGTGCAGCCCAGTGCGGTCCTATCCCTCCATGTAAAATCTCAGATCCATGGCTAAGAAGAACGCTCCTAGGGTAACGATTCTTCCTCCCGATATTTGGACTTGTCAATTGTCCTCTCTTTCATTTCTCTATGCTTGCATGAGGAATCCTTTTCACCAAATGGGTGAAGTGTAGGATTTCCTCAAGTTCTTCGAAACTCCGGGTAGATTGTGTCCGTCCCCGACATTATTGCATGTAGAAATCCGGTAGTCGTGCGGACTTAGTCATTTTGTGTGAAGCCTATTCGTGGCCGTGAGCCCGAATCGGTGATGCTTGATTTGCAACGTTGCATTTAGGTTAAGCCTAGAATGCGTGCCGGATAATGACTCCGTGAAATCATCTATAGTATTGCGGGATTTAAGTGTAGGCGTCTTGTGAAGATCCTAACGAAAGCCCCATGCTTTGAGATTGGATGAAGGCAAACCTTCACCATGAAATTGATGCGTAGCGTATTGTACCTCCCTTGTTGAGTATTTGTGAATCCTAGATCCTTGCGAAGGGGTTAGGTGCATAGCATATAATTTGTGTAGCACTTGAAAGTGCTAAACCCTTATGGGCCGAGGTGAAGTCGTACCAGCGTCGTGTGATAGATCGCGACGATTATAGCATGGGCAAAGGTAAACCGAACCCGTTTCCATGCAGATCGGTAAGAGGTCCCTACCTCATGGAAGCCGTGTGATCATGGGAGAGGTCGTGGAAGGTGATTTACCTAGACCGACCAAAAGCTCTTTTCCCCACCTAAGGCGATGGCCCTTACGGTGGAGTGTTTTGTGGAATTGATGTTGTTAGCCTCATGCGGTTGTTTAGGCGGTTGTGGGGAACCTTCAGGTGAACCCAACCAACATCATGTGCATACCTAGGTTCCCTCCTTTTGATGCTCAACCTAGAAGATTGATTGTGCTTGAAACCTCACCTTGTGTAGTTGCACTTTCTTTATATTAGTACTTGTGCTAGTATGGCTTGCTTGCAGGGTAGAAGCTCCGCCAGCCCGGGAAAGGGGTGGGGTCGTTATAATTTGGTCAGCTGTGCTGACCGTTACTTTGTTTGCCACCGCTTGGTGGAATATTCTTATGCAGGTGCAGGTGAGCCTAGTGGGAAATAGCGGGCAGTGGCCCTTTTGCTGAGTTGGCCCTTGAAGGCCAGCCTCCCTTTTCTGCTTTCTCATGTATTGTCGGCCTGCGTGCCGAAGTATGTTCTGAGTTTTGTACATTCGTAAATGTAAGGCCTTAAGGCCGTAACTCTATTTTATGGTTTCATTCCTATGATAGTGGACAGTTCTAAATGAAATGTTAAATCATTATGCTTCCGCTAGTGTTTAGTTTACTCTGTTGTAGTTCTTTCTGTTTATCACCTTTTAACTCCTAGTTAGTGTGGTTTGTATGGTGTGGGGTCCCGGCCAGACCTACTGTTATACTATTCGTACTGGCAGGGCGTTACAATTTGGTATCAGACTTAAGGCGTCGATCCGTAGTTTAGCGAATTCGGGACGAATTCCTTTTAAGGGGTGGTGTGCACGGGATGTGCACTCACCTACAACGACAAAAACTAATAAGAATGTCCACTTAGGAATGGAAAAACATACTTGTTTGCGGAACCTGAGCGTTCCACGATTGTTGTTTGCTATGTTTTCAGTCACTAAATTGTGTCTTACATGATTATAGGTGACTAGGAGTGGTGTGGGGCCGTCTCAACCCCGTAACACTGCTGAAAGTAGTGGGTCGGCTGAAGTGCCAGCGACCACTCCTCCTGCTGAGATGATCAAGTTAATCGCAGAAGCTGTCTTCGCGATGATCAATGCTCAACCGCAAAGGCTTGCACAACCTGCTACGCCTAATACAGATGCAGCCCCGGTGATCGAACCTGCAGTGGAACCTGCGGTGGAACCGAGGGTTGAGACCCCTGTGCCAGTGGCTGCAGTGGAACCTGCGATGGTGTAAAGGGTGGAGCATCCTGTAGAGCGTGTAGTCGTTGCGCGATCGCGTGATCAACAACTGCAACACTTTCTAAGCTTCCACCCTCCAACTTTCTCGGGGACCGGATCCCCAACGGAGGCGGAGGACTGGCTGTCAACGGTTAGAAAAACTCTAAAGGCGGCAGCAACAGAAGAAGCTATGATGGTCACTTTAGCCACCTTCCTCCTTAACGGAGAGGCAGAGCGTTGGTGGGCCGAACAGGAAGTGCACAAGTTTGGAGGCAAGGAGATTACCGAGATCACGATAGCGGAGTTCTCAAAGTCATTTCTTCAAAGGTATATTCCTTCTGCCCAACGCATTGCGTTGCAGAACCAGTTTCTGAAGTTAACTCAAGGCGACAGCTCAGTGGATGAGTACTTGCACGAGTTCACTAAACTGGGTCATTATGCGGGGCCTATGATGGAAGATGAAGAGACAAAGACGAACAAGTTCTATGAAGGTCTTTGGGACGAGTTGAGGCTGCTCCTTGCAGGCTCAATGACGTTAGGTTTCCATGTGATGGTCCAAACTGCCAGATCCCTAGAGTTGGACATGAAGAGGGTACAAGCAAAAACCGTGGCAAAGAAACCTGAGTTTCATGCGCCGGCCTCTCAGTCCAAGTCAGAGTTTAGAAAGAACAAAAGGAAGTTCAAACCGGCGGAGCATTCTCGCTCAAATGTTTCGGGAGCAACGACTGTGCGGGGTCCTATCACGTGTTTCACCTGCGGGAAGGTGGGACACAAGGCCGCGGTGTGTCGAAGTGGTCCCCTGAAGGCAGAGAACCGAGCGTTGGACTATGCTCGTGCTGCGGAAAAGGGTAAAGCTACGGAGTCTTCGGCTTCCCAGCACATTATTCCAACTCAGCCGAGAGTCTATTCGCTTGGCTAGCAAGAAGCTATACGACAGACGGATGTCGTCACAGGTATGAATTAGAAGCTAGCTTTTACAGCTATATAGATAATTCATATTGTTGTACGACTATATGCTTTATTTGTGTACAATTAGGTTTCGTCCTAATTTTCAACTATCCGGCGAGAGCTCTATTTGATACGGGTGCATCGCACTCTTTTCTGTCCGAGGACTTCGTGGTGCGAATCGGAGTTCCGTCTACCTTGGTAGAGGATAGATTGGAAGTAGTTCTACCCAATGGATCTCGCATGAGTGCGGATAGGAAGAGCCGTGTGAAGGCGCGGATCGGAAGTCAGGATTTCGACTTGGAAGCGTCGTTATTACCGTTAGCAGAATTTGATGTGATCTTCGGCATGGACTGGCTCTCGGAGCAGCGAGCATGCATAGATTGCAATTCAAAGGAGATCACTCTGGGAAAGAACACCGAAGACGAAACCACATTCGCCGGTATGCGAGGAGCGAGCAAGACGCTGATGTCTGCTCTCCAAGTGGTTAAGGCGGTGAGAAAAGGCGCCGAGTTGTTCTTCACTTTGTTGGAGGCTTCGGAACCAAAACCCAGGTTGTGTGATGTCCCATTTGTAGCGGAGTACGCCGACGTGTTTCCTAACGAACTCCCTGGGGCTTCCCCTCAGCGAGAGATTGATTTCTGTATCGAGTTGGTGCCAGGTGCCAAACCTGTGGCCCGCTCACCATACCGGATAGCGCCAAAGGAATTGGCAGAGCTGAAGGTCCAATTGCAAGAGCTGCTAGAGCAAGGCTACGTACGTCCAAGTTCATCGCCTTGGAGTGCGCCGGTCCTCTTTGTGAAAAAGAAGGACGGGAGCTTGCGTCTATGTATCGATTATCGAGAGCTAAACAAGTTGACCGAGAAGAACCGATATCCGATTCCAAGAATCGATGATTTATCCGACCAACTGGTTGGGTCGACGGTATACTCCAAACTGGACCTAAGGTCCGGCTATTACCAACTGCGGATAAGGGAATGTGATATTCCAAATACAGTGTTCAGTACCCGCTTTGGGCACTATGAGTTCACGGTGATGCCGTTCGGTCTGTCTAATGCACCGTCGGTATTCATGGACTTAATGAACAGGACGTTTCGAGAGTATTTGGATCAATTTGTGATCGTCTTCTTCGACGACATTTTGGTATACTCTCAGTCGAAAGAGGAGCATGTAGGGCATCTGCACGCAGTTCTGAGCACCTTGAGGAGGAGTCAGCTTTATGCCAAGTTCTCCAAGTGCGAGTTTTGGCTACCGTCTGTAGCATTCCTTGGTCATGTTGTTAGTGGAGAAGGAATTGCAGTTGATCCGTCGAAGATAGAAGCGATCCGAGCGTGGCCTTTGTTGAAAAACGTAGCGGAAGTCCGAAGTTTCTTAGGACTTGCCGGCTATTATAGGCGCTTTGTGGAGAACTTCTCGAGGATTGCACTCCCTCTCACTAAACTGACTAGGAAAGATCATAAGTTCGTTTGGTCGCCCGAGTGCGCACGAGCTTTTGAAGAGTTGAAGAGCCGTCTGACCACGGCGCCCATTCTATGCTCGCCATGTGGTACGGAAGGCTACGAAATTTATAGCGACGCCTCGGGGAGTCGCTTGGGTTGTGTCCTAGTGCAGTTCGGAAAGGTAATTGCCTACGGATCCCGACAATTGAAGGTTCATGAGAGGAATTACCCGATCCATGATTTGGAACTGGCGGCCGTGGTATTTGCTCTCAAACTTTGGAGGCATTATTTGTATGGCGTGAAGATCGACATCTTTACCGACCACAAGAGCCTCAAGTACCTGCTGGATCAAAGGGAGTTGAATATGCGTCAGAGGAGGTGGATGGAGTTCCTGGGGGACTATACCTTCGACATCAAATATACTCCTAGAAAGGGAAATGTAGTTGCGGACGCATTGAGTCGTCGGGCTCCCGCTCAAGCAAATTGGATTTTAATGCACGATGAGCGTCTAATCCGCGAACTGGAAGAAATGGAGATCATTTGCGTTGATAGAAGAGCGTCTACTTCAGCATGCTTGAACTGGACGGAGGTTCAATACGACCTTGCCGACCGAGTTCGACAAGCATTGGAGCTGGATGAGAGCATGAAACGCTATAAAGCAGAAACCGTGGATGGGTTAAACTCTGATTTCTCCTTCGAAGATGGCCTTATGTGGAAAGAGGGCAGATTGTGCGTCCCAAACATTTGTACTCTACGGGCGGAGTTGATGTACGAGGCTCATCATACCAAGTACTCGATCCACCCAGGGAGCACAAAAATGTACATGGACATGAAGAAACTTTTTTGGTGGCCGGGTATGAAGAAGGACATTGCCCTCTACGTGGCCAAGTGTAATACTTGTGCGTTCGTGAAGGTGGAATGTCAACGTCCCAGTGGATTTTTGAAGTCCTTGCCGATTCCGGAATGGAAATTTGATGATATTTCGATGGATTTCGTGCACGGTATGCCGAGATCACAGCATGGAAACGACGCCATCTGGGTGATCGTGGACAGACTGACAAAGGTATCACACTTCATTCCGAACTGGAAGGATGATTCTGTAGAAAAACTGGCAAAGTTGTACGTGGATAACATCGTACGGTTGCATGGGATTCCCCGTAGCATCGTCAGTGATCGTGATGGGCGGTTCACATCGAATGATTGGAAGCTAATTCATCAACTATTGGGTACCAAGCTGAAGTTTAGCACGGCCTTCCACCCGCAAACGGATGGACAGACCGAAAGGACCAATAGGACGATGGAAGACATGCTGAGGATGTGCGCCCTGGATTTCGGAAAGATATGGGAAGACCACCTCTTTATGATCGAATTTGCTTACAACAACAGCTACCAAGCGAGTATAAAGATGGTCCCTTTCGAGGCTCTTTATGGTAGGAAATGTCGCACACCGTTGTCTTGGGCTGAAATGGGCGACACTAAGTTGTTAAAACGCAAAGACGTGGATGAGGCGAATACATCGATCCGGGCTATTCGGGAGCGCTTGCTCATTGCCCAGGATCGGCAGGCAAAATATTACAACGCAAATCACCGAAACGTCGAGTTTTCCGTTGGCGACTGGGTCTATCTCAAGATCAAACCGTTCAAAGGAGTATCAAGGATCCGACGCTTGAAAAAGCTAAGTCTGAGGCACTTAGGACCGTTCGAGATCTTGGAGCGCATCGGTGAAGCTGCTTACCGGCTTGCTCTATCTTTGGAGTTGAGGGGACTGCATGATGTATTCCACATCTCTGTGTTGCGGAAGGCTGTTAAAGAGCCTAATGTGGTTGTTGTTGTCAACGAAGTGTCGGTAGATGGTGGGCTAACGACGAAAGTCAAGCCCATTTGCATTGAAGACACTGATGTGAAGCAGTTGCGGAACAAGTCCATACGGATGGTGAAAGTCCGTTGGAATAATTGCGGAAGAGAGGAACTCTCTTGGGAAAGAGAGCAAGTGATGCTCGCGGAGTACCCCGAGCAATTCCCCTCGGGTAATTTTTAACGGTATTTGCTATTACTATGGTTTTCGAAATTTCGGGACGAAATTCTTTTATGGGAGGTGGAGTTGTAACACCCCAAAAGTCATAATTTGTCGAAGTAGGTGGAATGGTAGTGCGGCACTCGAAGTAGGCTGAATTTTCCCTACCTGCTCCTCGCGCACGGTCAGTGGCTTTCTTCGCACACGACCAGTGATCGTGCGCCATGATCGTGCGTTAATTGAGAGGAATAGGGGTCGGCAGAAAGGGTGTACTCGCAGAACCAGTGGCTTTCTTCGCGCACGACCAGTGATCGTGCGCCATGATCGTGCGTTAATTGAGAGGAATAGGGGTCGGTGATAGGGTGTATGCGCACGACCAGAGGTTCTTCGCGCACGACCAGAGACCGTGCGCCTGTGAAGGTGCGCACTGTTTATTCTGCTCCACGAAAATGAACGGAGAAGATGATCCGGCCGTTCAAAATTCTTGGAATTTGATCCAACGGCTGTGATGATTGGCTGGAGGGTATTAGGGCTTTTGAGAGGGGTTCTATCCTCATAATATCAAGGCTCTTCTCTCTCCTAGGATAGAGAAAGAAGAAGGAGGCAAGGAAGAAGAAGAGGAGATCCCACCATTGACGGAGCTCCGGAGCTCCGTTTCGCGAGCCGTTTCCAGATCTGGAGAGTGCAGCCCGGTGCGGTCCTATCCCTCCTTGTAAAATCTCAGATCCATGGCTAAGAAGAACGCTCCTAGGGTAACGATTCTTCCTCCCGATATTTGGACTTGTCAATTGTCCTCTCTTTCATTTCTCTATGCTTGCATGAGGAATCCCTTTCACCAAATGGGTGAAGTGTAGGATTTCCTCAAGTTCTTCGTAACTCCGGGTAGATTGTGTCCGTCCCCGGCATTATTGCATGTAGAAATCCGGTAGTCGTGCGGATTTAGGCATTTTGTGTGAAGCCTATTCGTGGCCGTGAGCTCGAATCAGTGATGCTTGATTTGCAACATTGCATTTAGGTTAAGCCTAGAATGCGTGCCGGATAATGACTCCGTGAAATCATCTATAGTATTGCGGGATTTAAGTGTAGGCGTCTTGTGAAGATCCTAACGAAAGCCCCATGCTTTGAGATTGGATGAAAGCAAACCTTCACCACGAAATTGATGCGGAGCGTATTGTACCTCCCTTGTTGAGTATTTGTGAATCCTAGATCCTTGCGAAGGGGTTAGGTGAGTAGCATATAATTTGTGTAGCACTTGAAAGTGCTAAACCCTTACGGGCCGAGGTGAAGTCGTACCCGCGTCGTGCGATAGATCGCGACGATTAGAGCATGGGCAAAGCTAAACCGAACCCGTTTCCATGCAGATCGGTAAGAGGTCCCTACCTCATGGAAGCCGTGTGATCATGGGAGAGGTCGTGGAAGGTGATTTACCTAGACCGACCAAAAGCTCTTTTCCCCACCTAAGGTGATGGCCCTTACGGTGGAGTGTTTTGTGGAATTGATGTTGTTAGCCTCTTGCGGTTGTTTAGGCGGTTGTGGGGAACCTTCGGGTGAACCCAACCAACATCATGTGCATACCTAGGTTCCCTCCTTTTGATGCTCAACTTAGAAGATTGATTGTGCTTGAAACCTCACCTTGTGTAGTTGCACTTTCTTTATATTAGTACTTGTGCTAGTATGGCTTGCTTGCAGGGTAGAAGCTCCGCCACCCCGGGAAAGGGGTGGGTCATTATAATTTGGTCACCTGTGCTGACCGTTACTTTGTTTGCCACCGCTTGGTGGAATGTTCTTATGCAGGTGCAGGTGAGCCTAGTGGGAAATAGCGGGCGGTGGCCCTTTTGCTGAGTTGGCCCTTGAAGGCCAGCCTCCCTTTTCTGCTTTCTCATGTATTGCCGGCCCGCGTGCCGAAGTATGTTCTGAGTTTTGTACATTCGTGAATGTAAGGCCTTAAGGCTGTAACTCTATTTTATGGTTTCATTCCTATGATAGTGGACAGTTCTAAATGAAATGTTAAATCATTATGCTTCCGCTAGTGTTTAGTTTACTCTGTTGCAGTTCTTTCTATTTATCACCTTTTAACTCCTAGCTAGTGTGGTTTGTATGGCGTGGGGTCCCGGCCGGACCTACTGTTATACTATTCGTACTGGCAGGGCGTTACAGGATGATCTCACGATGACGCTTGCAAAGTAAAAGTTATACTATTACTCCAAGAATGGGCAGTCTGAAAAGCTGAGACCATCGGTTATCTTTCTTCAAAAGGCCCAAAGTTCCTCAAGGTCTGGCTATCATCCGCGGAAAAAGCGGTTTGAATTGTTTGAGACCGCTATTCATCTCTTAAAGGATATTAAAAGTATACAATAGTGTTCAGGATCATCATTTATGGATTATCATGATTTGGTTCCTCTACAGAAGACTTCGAGTACTGAAGATCGCCATTTATAAACAGTTGACATCAGGATTATTCCATAACAAAGCAATTTTGAATGGTCAAAATTAATATCTTCTCATATCTTTATAAAGACGGTTTGAAGACCATCAGACGGCCATTCGTAATTATTAGTTGCACTTCAAATATAAAGAAAAGATAGGTAGAGATAACCAGATGCTCGCGAGTTCTCTTTAGGTACTCGCATATTATGTTTCTTTTATACCTGCCTTCACTACTCTTTTGTAGAGATGAGTAGGTGTTCGTGAGTTCTCTTCAGGTACTCACCTATTATGTTTCTTTTATACCTGCCTTCACTACTCTTTTGCAGAGATGAGCAGGTGTTCGTGAGATCTCTTCAGGTACTCACATATTATGTTTTTTTATACCTGTCTTCACTACTCTTTTTTGAGATGAGCAGATGTTTGCAAGTTTTCTAAGGTAATTTGCATCGAATACGCACTCTTTCTACGCATGTTCAATCATGCCAGAGGAAATGGATCTCAATTCTAGTGGGTATGTTTTATTTTTTTGAAGTTTTTTCAAAACTTATGCAGGGATTTTGTTTACCCAGAAATCGGCGATCCATTTAAGGCGGCCAAAACAACCCAGACAACCTAAACAGTGCTCATCCCATCACCCAGGCTGTCTCGCACTGCCCGAGCAATCTCGCTAGGTGGGCGGCCTCGCCAGTACCCTGGCGGTCTCCCACTACAAGGGCGGTCTCGCCAGGAGGGCGGTCTCCTACTCCCCGAGCGGTCTCGCCAGGCGGGCAACCTCGCTAGTACCTGGGCGGTCTCCCACTGCTTGGGCAGTCTGCCAGGATGGTGCCTCGCTAGCACCCGGGCGGTCTCCCATTGCCCGGGCGATCTCGTAAGGAGGGCAGCCTTGCCAGCACCCGGAAGATCTCCCATTGCCCAGACGATCTCGCGAGCTCCCTGAGCCCGGGCGATCTCCCATAGCCTGGGTGATCTCGCCAGCTCCCCGAGCCCGGTCGATCTCCCATCGCCCGGGCAATCTCGCCAGCTCGCCAAGCTCAGGTGGTCTCCCATCGCCCAGCCGATCTCGCTAGCTCGCCGAGCCTGGACGGTCTGTAACCGTCGGGCAGTCTCACCGAGCCTGGGAGATCTCGCTTCTTCCGATCACTCGTGACTCATGCAGCCCATTCGGGAAGGTCCCGTATCTATAAATAGAGGGAAAGGGGTACCAGAAAAAGGACTTCGGAGAGTTTCCAACCCCAGCCAGTGACTTGAGTGATCTCCCATTTTGAGACCTCGACGAGCTCTCCCCCTTGTCTGGGCGATCTCCCACCTGTTGGACAATCTCCCTCGGCAACCTCTTTTCTGCACATAACCATCTCTTTTCTCCCTCTCTCATTCCTTCACTTGTGGCTTAAAGTAACCGACCACCCAACAGTTTTTCCCCCTCATCCTTCTCCATCTTGAGCAAGTGTGGACCTGGTACATTTTTGGTTCGAACACTATCATCACATTTAAACGTTGATCATAGAAAAAAAATATTGTAAAGGTGAGAGGATAAAATTCATCACCCATGTTTTTGTGATGTGAGCGCATAAATGGGGAGTGAGAGGATGAAATTCATCACTCCTAATTCAAAAAATAATAATTTGATGCATGTACGTGTTGGTGGTGATATTTTCTTGTGATGTGAGTAGAAGAGCAATATTGATAGGGATAAGAGGATAAAATTCATTATCCCAGATTTTGGTGTTTTGAGTTTATAAAAAGGAGGGTGAGAGGATAAAATTCATCACCCAAATTCAATTTTTTTTTGCAATGATGAAGAAATGAAAAGTTATGAAAAAAGAATTTTATAATAAGTGTTCAATAATTTTGGTTGTGGCTCAATGTTGTCACTTAATTGTGGAGAAAACCACCCATATTTATCCTTGACCACCACACCTAAAGCCTAAGCCCAATGTTCCATCCTATTTAAGCCCTAGTGATTCTTAATCTGAATTACATTAGTGTTGTGGAGTGGATGTTGAAAAGCAAGCCTATGTGAGTTTTTCAATGGTGGATTCCATTGTTGTTTTTTTGGGTGTTTGCAAGTCTAGAATCTGAATCTAATGGCAATTTACTTTTCTCGCAGCACTGTTGAATCTTATGGCGCCCTTAGAGGGGGGGGGGTGAATAAGGGTTTTAGAAAACTTTAAGATTTAAAGGAAAACTTTTGATATTTTATTAGAAATAGATTAAGTCAAAAGTAAAGTGCTAGAATTTGAAAACCAAATCAATTTTAATGAACAAGTAAAGACATGATTATCATTTATAAAATTGATTACAAAATTGGATTTCTATGATGCTAGAAATCAAGGCGAATATGAAAAACTCATTTTGTTTTATATACCGACTCTTTTCCCTAAGAACCAGTATTCTTTAGCCGATCTATCCCAAGATATGGTCTCAAGCCACTCTAGCCTTTTTATCCTCAAAAAGGCCTCAAGCACCCCTAGATCTAAGACCTAGACCTAGTCATCTTATGGCGAATTGCCCCCTAAGCCGCACACAGACCTAGTCGCCAACAACCATGGTGAATTCACAAAATGATTACAAAGATAAAAAGTATTACAAAATATTAAAGACAAATTAAAAACTCCTTGTGAGGAAATCTGGAGGAGACGACAAAGAACCGTTGAAGATCATTGAATTCGAAGCATGCATTCTTCGCATTGAGTTATCATTGATCCAAGCCTCCTTTGATTCCTTCTCTTGAAATTGAATGGGAGATCCATTGTGGTCTAGAAATACGGCCTCACAGAGAAATTAGAGTGCTGGAATGGGGCTCCTTGAGTTGTGTAAACTTGAATAGAACAAATGACAGCTATTTATAGGAGAGGAAGCTAACACCAGCCGTTGAATCTATAGAAAAATCTTTTGATGGATTGAATCGATAATCCAGGAAGGAGATATTGCATGTTTCGAAACATCTCATTTTAGGTAACCCTAACACTGACGTTAAGGCTAACACTAGCGTTAGGTCAAATCATTCCCAAAATGCACCTTCAATCACAACAACTTCCCTCCATACCATTTTCATACTAGTGAGATCGAGGGTGTTGTCTCTAATGCCTAATGTTACACCACATCCCTTCTTTTCAGCACTTGAGCTAGTCTAGACCAACACATAGCATCCTAGTGTCTTCTTTGTTCAATCCTGCATACAAAAAACACAATGGCAAACAAGATCAAATATAAGTAGGATTTATTATTCTCAAATCAAAGGGATGTGGAAAACCATGTTCTAACAATCTCCCCCTTTTGATAATAACAAATCCAATTAAGATAAATCAGATTTTAAAAGGTAAATGATGTGTTTTTATAAGAGATATGACACTATGCTACTTAGAGATTGTTTTGACAAATATTATATTTAGAGATATGTGTTCCCCCTATTTAAGTGACCCCCATTAGTGTATGCTCCCATAGAATAGATTTATGCTCCCCCTTAATATAGTGAATCCTACTCCTTAATCATTTTGATTTATCATTTTATTCTCCCTCTTCTGTTATTAGCAAAAGTGGGTGGAGTGAAACAAAATAAGGCTAGAAAAAGGTTAAGAGGTGAAAATTGGGACTACCAAGAGAGGATCAAGAGTTTTGCTGTAAAATAGAGAAAGTCATGATCGAGCTTAGAGGGATTAATGTAGCAGGAAAAAATATTATAAGAGTGAAAGTAACCAAATTCCTTATACTTTACCAAGCAAGTCTACTACTTATTGAAAAAATGAAAAAGAGTTTTAATACATAAGTGATGAAAGGACCTCAAAGTTAAGAATTGAAATAAGCATGATAAAGCATGGTAAAAATACATGATCAAATCAATAGTGCGGAAAACAACTAAAGGCAAGCATTATTTGTCAT
Source organism: Dactylorhiza incarnata (assembly GCA_033032865.1). NCBI lineage: Eukaryota > Viridiplantae > Streptophyta > Magnoliopsida > Asparagales > Orchidaceae > Dactylorhiza > Dactylorhiza incarnata. The sequence goes on along the minus strand of JAWHQI010000119.1, from coordinate 6,968,783 downwards.
ATTCAAAGAGATAATAGCTACAATGTAACTAATTTGCATTCCAAGTAAAGAAGACATTGTAGAGATCATGCATTGCAATCTAGTGCTTTTACTAAAGCTTATTAGAGAATTATGTTGATATGCATTAGGATCCAATTCTCATGAGTAGAAGCTTTATGAAAGATAATGATGTGTGCAAATAGTGTTTTGATAAGAGTATATAACTGATATAATCAAAACACATGACATATGTAATGAAGTACGTAGTAAAACAATATTAGGAATGTAGTCTAAGAATTACTTCCACACATCAATTCTAGAAGTATATTTCAAAGCACATAAAAGAGTACAACTACTAAAGTGCTTCGCCCACATAATGTTCATTAAGACTAATAGTGATGATATGTCATAAGACTAATAGCGATGATAAGAATTTGAATGCAATATAATGCCATAAGATTAATAGTGATGATGTTGCATGTATTCAAAAATTAAATTCCAATTTATAGGCCTAGAATGAAGTGATGATTCTATTTGAATTGTTCTTATTGGTATAAAGCTGAATCTAGGGTCTACATATAAGTAAGACACATGCAAACATATTATATAATCTATTCCTATAATAATCATGATCACAAAACATATTTTGAAAGCAATATGATCTTTTTCAATTATGTTTAATGTTTGAATTAAAAGATCTTTTGATTTTACATGATTTTTATAAATGATCATTTAGTTTAACACATAGATATTAAGTTCTCATAATTAATTATTCATGATGATGTAAGTGAAGTATTATGAGAAAATTTATTTTCATCCTATTCAAATTAATAAAGAGAAAGATTGTATGGTGAATAATGAATATAAATATAATGAGAAAATATTTTTGGTTATTTTTGAAAGGTTTTGTAAATTTTATTTTTATTTTTAATTATAGAAATTAGCCAAAACATATAAAACCTTTTTGAAGGAAAATATAGAGATAATTAATGTGGTAAAAATAATTTCCCAGATATTAAATATTTTTTATGATTATGATTTAATATAATAGGGGCTATCAAATACAAAAATGAAATCAAACAAATAAACAAAAAATTGCTCATTTTATATTTTAACCAAAGACTCCTAAATAGCATATTTAAATCCATTTTTGAAAACAGTTTTATTAGTCTTGATAGTATCACATAACAAATTTAGTATTCAATTTATAATGATAATATAAGACATTTTTAGCCAAAAGATTTAACAAGGATACAAACTAGAAAAGAGGATAAATAGGTCACTTGAAATGATATGACTTTTATTCAATTTCTTTCAATTTGATTTATTTGAGTTTTAAGCTTATGCATGGTGATTGAGTCATATCGCCTTACGCATAAAGTAACCATAAGGACGATTGATTAAAAAGTGAAAAATGAAGCAAAAATTGTACAAACAAAAAAATGAAAAGAAAATTGTTTTTATTTTTAATTTTAAGTTTAGCATATCATGAAGTAGAATATTGGTTTTTCATTTTGATTCGGTTCTACTTCGTGCAATTTAATGATACTAATGAATAAGAGATTTAAGTATCCAAAGAGAACCAAGTGGGATGGTTCCTTTGGGTACCCAAATACATTGTGTTGGATTTTGAGGAAACAAGGATGAGTGGACCCTTTCAAGTGGAATTAATGTTTCATTCTTAACAATGGGTCTCCATTCAAACATTGGTTTAATATTAACTTTATGCATCAAATTTCCATTGTGATTATTTTTATCTTGAGGATTATAACTATAATGATTCTTGAAAATATTTTTCATAAGAAATTTGTGCAAATTTAATATTAAGTTGGGCGAAAGATGATTTTGTAAATTATTGTGATTAGGATTTTGATTTACAAATACTTTGTGTTTTTCACTTTCATTAATGAATCTCAACATGTTTCTATGATTATGTAATCTACTATGTGTATGTTTAATAGTATTTAAAATACAAGTAGAAGCATTACACAATTTTGAAGATAAACTAGAAATAAAGGATTTTTTTACTTGAAAATTTTTGAACAAATAATTCTAAAGAATCTAGTTAATCCAATAGAACATCGTTTTCATTTATAAATTTATTATTATTCTCTTGTGCAATAAAAAACTCTTTTTCAAGCAACTTGAATTTTTCATTTAATTTATCACAATCAATACAAGGTGTGTCAATCTTAAGTAAAGAGGAAGAAGAAGAACTAGACACATCAGAATTTGATTCTACATTAGCATTTGCTTGTAAACTTTTATTTTCTAAACGTAATTTCTAATTAGCATTTTTCAATTTCTTAATTTTACATTTAGCAATCACTAGCACATGTAATGTAGGTATGGAATTGGAAACAAGAAGTGATTTAGAATTACTTACAAAGCTTTTGGATGAGGCAAGATTTGAACATAAAGTTCCTTAAACATCTTCTTGCCATTCCTCTTCCATACATAAGTTTCCATCATCCCTTCGTCTTGATGAGTTGTCTTCCTCTATTCCATTTGATGTGCACTCTAAATCTGTAGAAAGGGAATCATAAGTATTTTCAAGAAAATTCAAAATTTCAAAAGCAGTAGTTAATGTATAAATGAGTTTGAAAATATTTTGATCAAGTCCACAAAATAAACTATTCATTGTTTTAGCATTTAATGAACATTCATTCCTATTTAAGACACTTTAGGGCTTTTTAATTGTAATATTCCAAACTTATATATCTAAGGACTTAAGAAATTTTTCCATTAAAATTTTCCACCCTTTATAATTTTTCCCTTCAAATCAAGGTGGTCCTAGAGATTTTTCATTTATATAAAATTTCTCCGCACCAGTAGAAGTGAGATCATGATCTTGAAGCGTTATTATTCCCAGTGGTGAAACCATTTTGGAATAACCTTGCTTTGATACCACTTGTTGGATCTTAAAGCACCCTTAGAGGGGGGGGGGAGTGAATACAGGTTTTAGAAAACTTTAAGGTTTAAAACTTTTGATATTTTATTAGAAATAGATTGAATCAAAAGTAAAGTGCTAGAATTTGAAAACCAAATCAATTTTATTGAACAAGTAAAGACATGATTATCATTTATAAAATTGATTACAAAATTGGATTTCTATGACGCTAGAAATCAAGACGAATATGAAAACTCCTTTTGTTTCCTATACTGACTCTTTTCCTTAAGAATCGGTTGGCTTTAGTTGATCTATCCCAAGATACATCCTCAAGACATTCTAGACTTTTTATTCCAAAAAAGGCCTCGAGCACCCCCTAGATCTAAGACCTAGACGTAGTCGCCTTATTGCGAATTGCCCCCTAAGACACACACGGACTTAGTCGCCAACAACCGCGGCGAATTCACAAAATGGTTACAAAGATAAAAGTATTACAAAATATGAAAGACAAATTAACAACTCCCTATAAGGAAATCTGGAGGATACGATGAAGAACCGCAGAAGATCATTGAAGTTGAAGCATATGTTCTTCACATTGAGTCAGTGTTGATCCAAGCCTCCTTTGATTCCTTCTCTTGAAATTGAATTGGAGATCCTTTGTAGTCTGGAAATACGGCCTTATAAAGAAATTAGAGTGCTAGAATAGGGCTCCTTGAGTTGTGTAAACTTGAATAGAACGAATGCCACCTATTTATAGGAGAGGAAGCTAATGCCGGCACTAGGGCTAACGTCAGGCGTTGACTCTATACATAAATGTTTTGATGGCTCAAATCCATAATCGAGGAAGGAGATATTGCATGTTTGGAAACATCTCATTTTAGGCAACCCTAACGCTAGAGTTAAGGCTAACACTGACATTTGGTCAAATCATTCTCAAAATGCACCTTCAATCACGACAGCTTCCCTCCATACCATTTTCATACTGGTGAGATTGAGGGTCAATGCCAACATTGGCTTTAATGCCTGACATTAGACCACATCCTTTCTTTTCAGCACTTCAGCTAGTACAAACCAACACATAGCATCCTAGTGTCATCTTTGTTCAATCCTGCATTCTAATAACATAATGGCAAACTAGAGCAAATACAAGTATGATTTGTTATTCTCAAACCAAAGGGATGTGGAAAACCATGTTCCAACAAGCTCTAGATTTGAAATAATACACTTGTACACATTTGATATAGAATTGATTTTCCTTTCTTTTGTAGAGATAATTGAGCTCACACTAGACTGATTTATTTGAACCTTCATTGTAAACACTGTAGTGAATTAGAATGTTATGTAAATGAATGGTAATTCTTATGAATGTCAATTTTATTCCCATATGGTGAGTATGTTTTCTTGGGACAAGCAAACATGTAAGTTTAGGGGTTTGTGATACCTCTATTTTATATAGTTATTTCCCCTATAATTCATGCAATTTTCAAGCTTTTATACCATGTTCTTAGTAGAATTTTGAAAGGTAGGGTAGACGATTGAGATTTACTCTAGAGGGGTTGAATAGAGTATTATATTTTTTTTACTTTTCTCAATAATCAAACAATCACAGAAATATATGTTTTCTATGTTAAGCACGTCAGAAACAAACAAACACAATCACAGATATAGTAAATGCAATCCACAAGACACAAGAATTTTATAGAGGTTCCCCATATTTGGGTATGTCCCCTCTTCTACCCCTTTGGAAGGAATTCCATTAAAATTGTGTTTGATTCTTTTGATAAGGAGACTCTTGAACCAATAGAACTGAATCTTTTGCTAAGGAGATTCATAGAAGCACAGAAACTAAATATTTTATTAAGGAGATTCTTAGAACCAAAAACTTTTGAATCTTTTGTTAAGGAGATTCTTAGAACCAAATTAGATTTTGATCAGGTTTCTCAAACCATAATCTTTTGATAAGGAGGCTAAACTACCACTGGTCTTTTTGATAAGGAGGATCAACCACCACACGAAATCTTTTGAAGAGTGATCTCAAGAACTCTTTAAATTTGATGAAGAGTATATGCCAGGAGAAGAGCAGTTGATTCCCCTTGAAATTCAGATTCAATCGAGAAAAGAAAATGAATCTATTGAGGAGAATAATCTGTTAAAGCCCTTGATTTATTCTTCAAAATGTAACAGTCGCTGGAGAGAGAGAGAGAGAGGAGATCCTTTCAGACTATTGTTCTTCTTCGAATCCTTAAGAGAAGAGATGTGAAGAAGATTGTTGCACTTTTTCTCTGTTTTGCAAGAAGATCGTGATAGATTTAGGTTGTCTATAATACACCTAGAGGGGTGTGATTAGGTGTTTTCAATGTTAATTGCTACTTTAAATTCTAGCTAGCACAGCACAGAAACAACATAGAAAACACACAATATCTATAGTGGTTCCCATCAAGATAATGTGTCAAGAGGTAGTCCATTGTCTCTCCCACCTATCTAGCAATATGCTAGACTAGGAAACTTCTCCAATTCAGATCTCTTCTCAATAAGCAGATCTTACAACTCAGGCTCACAAAGAACCCTACCAACATCTCAGACTTTACAAGTCTTACAACAACTTAGATCTTCACCAAGATCCTACCAAACTCGGGCTCACAAAGAACCCTACCAACACTCAGATCTGTTACATGATCTTACAAGCTCAAGCTCACAAAGAACCCTACAAAGAAAGAAAGAAAGATGTTTTATATTGCATAAGAGAAGTCTTCAAGATATGAGCTTTTGAATGAAAGGTCTTCTTCTTCTTGAAAATATAAGCCCAGAGATCTTTTGAATCACTGAACCGTTCTTGAGAATCTTCTTCAAAAAAAATATTAGATGAATTTTTCAACCAGGGAAGAAGATTCTTTCTCTCTTTTTCTTTTATCTTCACAGCACAGCAATGAAGTCTTCTTGATTAACACTTTTTTCTCTTCTCTGTTTGTATGCTTGTATGTGTTAGAATAAGAGTGAGAGAGAATAACTGTATGTATAAAAAGTGTCTTCTGAAATTGACAATTTCTCTCTTTTATATTCTTCTGCAATTTTACATGAAGGCCCTTATTGAATTATTCCATAATTTATTGGCCAGTTAGGAATGTTGATAGAAATGGCAGAATATATTATCATAAATGTTTTGTCGTTCTTGGAACTTATAGAATATAGAAGTAAATAATATTCTTCATTAATGTTGTGTAACGACTATATTCTGTGGAGAATATATCATTTAATATTCCTTGATTAGCGCACAAGACAGGCGGCGTGCACTTTCACTGTATTTCAATTTCCAAGAAAATTGGCTTATTAAATGCAGCTCAGCATCTGTCACGACGATAAATTTCCTTCAAGACGATCTCGACGATATGTAATATTTATGACGATATCGTCGACATACTTATTTCTTCAAGACTCTACTTGCTATCTCAACGATACTACTTCTTCTTGGCGATATCGTTGAGATGTTTTCTTCTACACGATATGACTTCAATCTTCAAGACGATATTGTCGAGAATTCTAAACTTTGCTTTCTCAACGATAAAGCTTCTTTAACACGATATTGTTGAAACTCTCTCGACGATATGTTTCTTTTCACAACAATTTTTCTACTAAGCTTTGAGAAAATAATTTTCGTAGTGAATTTTCATTACTTTTATAGTCTTGATATTGGTAATGTAGCTTTGATTTATCTGTCACAACATGAACTTAAACATAACATCAAAAACAACTTGGCTTATCTATACTTATGTTCCTTCTCCAAATCTAGGAACATTTAGGGCACATTTCCCAACAATCTCCCCCTATTTGAAAAAGACAGAACCTATAAGTATAGATAGGCTTGACTAACAAATATAATCAATAAAGATCAGACAAAATTCAGAGCATTTGATATATAGATTAAATATTGTCCCAAGCATGCATATGTATTAAAGAAAAGTATAAAACATAGAGATGTGCATGTGTTCCTTGAATCCTTTCTCTTCAATCTTCCTGAACAACATTTCCTTTCTCAGATGATCAAGCCTTTTTGGATTGCTCAGCCTCAGCCAACATCTGCTTTTGCCTTTCAAAATAGTTATATGGCTTGGGATGATATCTGAGATGAGGATGAGCAGGCACTGAAGGATCTCCCAGCTTAACTTTGTTCTAATAATCTCTTTTTCCAGCTTCAACCATTTCATATTTATGCCATTCATTAGAGCTGTAGAATTTGCCTCTGTCATTCTTTCCTTACTGATATATAGTCCAGGTATTTAGTATAATATCCCTTGAGCATGGACTTCTTTCCTTAAAATTTGGGTTCTTTTTAACTTCTTCCATTTTGCTTCTTGCGCTGCATTATCTACATGATGACTTTTGCCCTTTCAGACTTGTCCACTACTACTTGCAGGCTCATAAACAAAATATTCTTGATAGCTGTCAGGCTGTGAATGTTGCTCTGGAAGATCTTCTATTACTTGCACTTCAAATAAACCTACAGGGATAATACTTCCTTCTGGAATGGGATGTTGATAAGAAATCCCATAATCTATTTCCTCTTGACCCATAGAAAATTTGACTTCATTGGAAAGACACATAGCATGATGATTGGACATAATCTCCCCCTTTCAGTCTTCTAAAAATATCTCTTTAGAGAGAGCGGCCTGGGAGTTCTGAATTTGTCTGGATAGAAGATTATACTAATTACCAATGGCATCCATAAGGGTGTCTTGGGATGTCCTGAGAGATTCCTTTAGAGAAGTGGAGAGTTGATCTTGGGTCACTAGAACTTGATGTAGAATACTTTCACCCATATTATCTTCTAGCTCATTAGAGGTTTGAGCAGTTGAGGAGATTCTTTGAAGAATGGTATTAACTGCATCTTCCAAGTCATCAAAGGTAGTGTCTTGATTCTAAAGTATTGCTTGCTGATTATTTCTTAACACATCCATTCTTTCCAGAATGATGTCCAGTTGTTGACCAATGAGCATGGTAGCTTGATTTATATGGACTATTTGTTCCCTAGTACTTGAAACAGCATTGGCTGTAGTGTGGTAGACATTGGTGGTGTGAAAATTAACATGCTGCATTTCTTCCATTATTCCAGTGATTTGTGCAGACAACTCATCCTTGCAACTATTGACATCCATATTTATATAGGCTTCAAAGTTTTCTTTTTTCCTGTCAAAAAGAATTGCTATCTGAGACGGGTAGTCTACAGATGGGACTGGGGGTGGTAGTAGTAGGGATGTTTTCCTCATTTTTTGTTCTTGGAAGTGATGGCTGCAGAAGTTCTGGAGCAAAAGGCTCCCCCTACTGTTATGCAGGGATATCATAGTGATGTTCTCTCTCATTCTCAGATGTATCAGTATCCATTAAATCTTCTTAAAATTTTTCAGTCCTTTCTTCCTCTTCAAAAACTTCTGATCCACCATGTGGACTCTTCTCATTCTCAGTATTTACAGCTACATTCATGACCACTTCTGGAAGGCTATCAGGTGTGGGACTATCCATTCTGAGAGGCTCCCCCTCAACAGGTGCCAGGGATTCCTGATCAACGAAAGGGATTGGATCATGGGTGTTGGAGACTATAGCACTTTGAAGAGAATTCTGACCTACGTCCTTCTTGGTGAACATCTTATCCTACCTACTTACTATTTTTACATCTATTTTTTTGAGATAGTGGAGGGGGTTGATTCTAAATCTTTGAGGTGATGAGGTAAGCAATTTTTGAGATATAGAGACAAGATGAAGGCTTTTACAGGAAAATTCTTTTGGGGTGCTGATAGAGCACTCTTCCCAAGGAAAGTCTGCCTTTTACTTACCCAAGTAGAGGGGAGCTTAAGACCACCCTCAGTATTCTAGCTCTCCTTGCATCCATAGATTCTACAATGATCATAAGAATTAGTAGGTATGATCACTTTTCAAAAGACTGTCTTTCCTAGAGAGGATTTCCCATTGTCTTCACCTTGACCATAGCCCAAACCTTTCTTATTTGTTTGTGAAAATCCATCAATTAAGGGAAGACTAGTTTGTGGCTTGGAATAACTTGCCACAATTTTCCTTTTCTCTAAGAGCTTATCCTCCAGTTCTCTGATTCTAATATTCTTATGCTTAATAACTTCTGTTAGAGTTCTTGTGTTCAGTGTGGGAATTGATAATTTGGTCTTATCTTAAGCAAGCTCAGTTACTTTCTCAAGCATCTCATCTCTCTTGTCACTCAAGGAGATGATCTCAGTTGCTTGTGACTTACAGAGAGCTTTTGCTTTCTTAAGTGCTTCAAGTAGGGCACCAAATTTCTCAATATATTTAGTGTCATCTTATCTTACAGTTGAAGAGGAGCTGGCATCTAAATCTATGTCAGATATGGTTGGAGAGTCTTTAGGAATTACATGGTTGTGATAGGATTCATCACAATATTCTTCATCTGAGTAGACCATAGCTGATATATGGCTATCTAATTTGGATGAGGAGCACTCAATGTCAATGTCACTAAGTGTTCTCACTTTCTTAGCCATAAGGCTCTTCTCTGCCTTCCTGCTCCTTGAGTGCTTTCTCTCCTCACTCTTCTCTTGCCTCCTGAATGGGCATTCAACAATGATATGTCAAGGCTTTTTGCATCTGTAACAAACAATGTTAGAAGAAATATGTTTGTTAGATTTGGAATCATACCTGTCTGATTTGTGTCTGCTCCCAGACTTGGCTTCTCTCCAGGAACTAGAGGGAGAAGCTTCATATCCTCTGTTCCCTCTTCTTCTGTTTCTCAGCAATTTCTTAAATTTCTTGGTGAACAGTGAGAGATCTCCATCAGAGAGCTCTGATCTGGAGTTGCATAAGTTCTCTTCCTCTGAGACATAGACAGGCTCCACTATTTGCCTGGAAGTTTGCGATCTCAAGTACTCATGCTGGAGTTCACCCGGTCTCGGCGGTCTTAGTTTTGAGAGATCGTCAGACCCCCGGTCTTGTCCTTAGGAGCAGACCTTCAAGTTCCCAGCGGTCAATCCTGTTCGAGATCATTAGACCATGCGGTCTGAGGTCTTGAGCCTTTCTGCTATCTGCATTCCAGGTAGCTTTTTTCTTCTATCCCGGCCCTCTTATTTCTTGGCCAACCCATAATTTTAAGATCTGCCCATTCGAGCAGGCTCCCGCATCTATAAATAGAGGGGTGGTGGTCGCAAAAAAAGGACATTTGGTTCGAATCTAGACTGTAGAAACAACCTAAGCGGTCTTAGTTTTTGTCCTCCCTAAGGTTCCTTTACCGGTTCACTGTCTAGCGGCATCCTTCTCAGCTGCTCTAGGCCCTTTGTAACCGGTCTTCCTCAGTTTTATCCCTTTTCCTTCAGTGTAAGTTGTGGGGGGTACAATTTTTGTATCAACAGAGCAAACACGCGACCTTCAGATTAGGGCGTACTAGTGAACTCGGAGGTCTCAGGATGTCAGACTGGGAGTTGCAGAATAAGCCTTTGAACGGTCCCTCAGGTCCAGGTCGCGCGACCTCAGAATACCTTGAATCTCATTTAGAGCGGGATTTAGAGCAGACTCGTCAGGAGTTTGCTAAAGCCCAGCAAGAGACCGCTCAGTAGATAGAGATGATGAGTCAAGCCAGGGTGGCGATCTACTAGCGTTTCGTCCCTCAGACCACTGAGGTCGCGACACCCATCATCAATCTATCAGTCAGCGGTCACATGCGAGAGCGCTCAGCCCCTCAGCCCACAACACCTCTACGGTCTCAGGGGGTGGAGTTCATCGCCCAACATGATTTCTTCCATGAAGCTTCCCAGGGAAGTCCAGCCCGAGCTCTGAACTTTCGGGAAGATGTAACTCATCCCCCAGTTGATTGTTCGGAGGAGCCATCTCCTTTTGTCGACCAAGTGAGGTAGGATCTAGTTACCATGGGGTTCCGAGAACCTCGGGTCCCATTTTTCACTAGTAGAGACGATCCAGTCTCTCACCTGCAGGCTTTCGAAGCTGCAGTATCGATGAGAACTCTGTCTGTGGGCTTCCGTTGCAAGTTGTTTGCAAACTCTTTGGGAGGTGGGGCTAGGGAGTGGTTTTTCAACCTTCCCTCCAGGTCTATTTCTTGTTTAGCAAACTTGCGGAGAGAGCTTTTTCTAAGGTTTGCTGCCCTGAAGAAGATAAAGAGTGGCCCTGCAACCTTCTTCAAGATTAGACAAGGTGAAAGCGAGACTATAGCTCACTTCGTAATGCGTTTCCAAGAAGAGATTCTGAGTATCAGGGACGTTGGTCCAATTCTCCATAAAGTAGCTTTCATTAATGCCCTCCGAGAGGTTCCGCTAAAGTTCGAGCTGACCACTAGAGAGCCAAATTCCTATCAGGAGATGATAGTCGTCGTCAACAAGTTCATCGAGGGGGAGATCTGCAATCCAGAATATGTCTCCAATCTCTCCATCTAGGCTTATCAAGGAGCAAGCGGTTCTTCTTCTGCTCCTCAGCGTTTCCAGAAGCCAGCTCGTCAGGACTATCAACCTCAAGCCCCCAGAGGAAGGAATTTTCTCCACCGCCATCCATCTGTCAACCATTATCAGTTTAACCAGTGGCATCAGCCAACTCCAGCTCAGCTTCCAGTTCTTCTTTCTCTACCTCCAGCTGCTCGTCCTAGGAAACAGTTTGATGACTCTCAAGATGCTTTCACAAATCTTGCTATCCTTATTAGTGAGGTCTTAGAGATTATTCAGAAGCAACCCTTCTTCAAGAAACTGGCACCTATCAAATCTGACATCCGGTCCAGAAACCCAACTTTATATTATGAATATAACAAAGAAAGGGGTCATCAGACTGAGAATTGCAGAGCTCTTAGGTTCCTGATCGAGAAGTTACTGTAGGAAGGAAAGCTATAGGATTTGATAGCAAAGAGGGTTGAGGAGTAGGCGAAGAAGGCGAAGACCTAGGCGGAGGTAAGTTGGGAGTGTGAGGAAGTGGAAGATGTCAGTCTCTTTGGTAGTAATCACTTCAGAAGTGAGTGCATGGATGCTGACGACGAAGTGGAGTTTGATCATCTTTTTTGCATCCACGGGGGAGCGGAATTGGAGTCCTCAAAGAAGTCTGGTGTTTCAAGGGTCTTCAGGTCGGAGGTGGTTGTGGCCTCAACCTTAGCTCCTGAGCTGGAGGTGGTTGTGTTTAGTAAGGAGGATCTGCTCCCTCATGGCAATCATTTTAACGATGCAATGGTGATCAAGGCAGTAATAGAAAACTTCACTGTGTATAGAATTCTAATTGATACTGGTAGATCATTAAATCTCTTGTTCAAGCCATCCTTCGAAGGCCTCAAGTCTGGGAAGCCTCTTCTTGCTACTGAGGGACCTCTCTACAAGATCTCAGGTGAGATGAAAGAAGTGGAGGGGAAAGTGGCCCTCACTGTGGTAATGGGAGGTGTGATTAAGCAGGCGGAGTTTGTAGTAGTAGATGCTCCTAGCAGCTACTATTCCATCTTTGGGAGACCTATACTTAATGAGTATAGGGCCATCATGTCTACCTTTCATCTAGCTTTGAAGTTTACTACCAAAGGAAAGCAGTTCATGGTCCGGAGTGACCCAAAACTTGCCCGAGAATGTTATGCCAAAATGGTTAACGACGTGGAGATATCTCCCCCCGAGGCGGAAAATATAGAAGAATTTCTAGAAGTTGAAGTGATGGTCTGTGAGGTCCTAACTTGTTGAAGAGGCTCTGGAGGAGCCAATCCAAGACCTGCCAAGGGAGTTGGCAGTGGGAGTAAAGTCTGAAGGGGCTCACCTGGAACCTGCCCAGGTAGTCAAGAAGGTGCTTACTGAGGCTGAAAATGAAGAGAAAGAGCTCTCCATTAATGGGGAGCTCACTGAAACTGAAAAGGAGGAGTTGATCTCCTGCCTTCTGAATAACTTGGATGTATTCGCTTGGTCAGCGGATGTCATGCCAGGGGTTGATCCTAATGTAGCTTTCCATCATCTAAATATAGATCCAGCATGCAGGCCTGTGAATCAGAAGAAGCGTGTCATTGCTGAGACGCTCGCTGAACCAATCAGGGAGGAGGTGCTGAAGCTTCTTCGAGTTGGCTTTGTCCAGGAGGTTCAGTATCCATATTGGGTTTCAAATATTGTGATGGTGAAAAAGCCAAGTGGTAAATGGCGTATGTGTGTTGATTTCACCCGTCTTAATAAAGCTTTCCCGAAAGATTGCTACCCCTTGCCTCAGATAGATTCTTTAGTTGATTCCGCGGTTTGGTATTCCTTTATTAGTTTTTTAGATGCATTCTTAGGTTATCATCAAATTAGAATGCATAAGCCCGACATACCTCATACGTCATTCATTACAAACGATGGATGTTTTTGTTATTATGTAATGCCTTTCGGGCTTAAAAATGCTGGTGCGACCTATCAAAGGATGATAGATTCTGTGTTTCAAAGGCAGAAGGGTAGAAACCTTGAAGTGTATGTTGATGACCTCCTCATCAAAAGTTAGGTGTTTTCAGCTCATTTGAGGGACCTCGAAGAGACGTTCTCAACTCTCTGAACCTTCAATATATGGCTGAATCCTTTAAAGTGTGTGTTTTGGAACTAGCAGGGGCAAGTTCTTAGGTCATCTCTTAACCACAGAAGGACTTAAGCCTAATCCTAATAAAGTGAAAGCGATTCACAAAATGGCACCTCCGAGGTATCCAAAGGAAGTACAACAATTGGGAGGTAGAATGGAAGGTCTGGGCATGTTTATATCTTGTTCAGGAGAAAAAAAGTGCTCCTTTTTCAAGACCCTTCGGAAGGCCTCTAAGTTTCAGTGGACCAAAGAGTGTGATGTGGCTTTTGATCAGTTGAAGAAGCAACTAACCTCAACTCCTCTTCTTCAGAGCCCTCGAGATGGTGAGGATCTCTTCTTGTATCTGGGTTGAAAGTGCACAGTGTGCCTCTGAGAATCCTCTAGAGGGGGGTGAATAGAGATTTAAATCTTTTATATCTTAACTGTGCAAACAATAAAACTAACTAAGGAATTATGCTCACAAACACAACACAGGCAGAATAAATATTGCTGAAAGTAAATGTGCAGAAAAGATAAATGGGACAGCACAGAAAAGCACAACACAGACACACGGATTTTTTATAGAGGTTCCCCAAAATGTGGGTACTCCCCTCTTCTACCACCTGGTAGGCAAGCACACCTGTGCCTAAGTCTTTTGATAAGGAGACTCTTGAACCAAAGATCTTTTGATAAGGAAATCTTGAACCACAGATCTTTTGATAAGGAGATCTTGAACCACAGATCTTTTGATAAAGAGATCTTGAACCACATAATCCTTTGGAAGATGGATTCTGAAAACTCTTTTACAGATGAAGGAAAGGTTAAGGAAAGGAGTAAGAAGTATTGAGAAGAATTCTACTATCAGAATTATGATGAAGCCTTCTGCTTCAGTCTTCTATTTTCTGAATCTGCTAAAGATGAACCCCTGCTTTTGATAGAGATGATTTGCAGAGGTTATGAGCTTCAGATCCTATCTCTTTCTTCTATTGAAAGTTGGCTGCTATATGATATGTGATGAAGAGAAGCCTTCTATTTTTCACTGTACTGAGAGATAGCAGTATTTGTTCTTCACTGTCTTTTAGGGTTCAGGAGGAAGAAGAAGAAGAACCCTAATCGACAGAATACAGAATATGTGTTGAATGCTCTGATTTCTTCACTCTAATCTTCTTATTTATTGTCCATCCTTTAATTTGAATTCATTTCCTCTTTAAGAGTGTGCTAAAAAGGTATTGGCCTAAAAAATTTCTCTTCCTTTCCTCATTTGTTCTCGACCCGTCTACCAACTGTCTTGATCATTTCCAAGAAAGCTTTTGTTGTCTTCTTTATTGCTCCTTTCTATTCTAGGCAATAAATGAGCCGTTGTAGAATGGTCTTAAGTATTGTGGACCTTGAGAGAGAGTTCCAAAATGACAGCTGAAAAGGTTTCCATTTCAGACTGTATTCGACGTTGCGTCGATTTCTTTTTCTCTCTTATCGACGCACCTTCGAGTTCTTGTAAAAGCAGCTTTGCATTCATTCATGCTCTGATTGAACTCTGCTATCGACGTTGCGTCGATTACTTATCGACGTAACAGTCGAGTGGAAGGCTTGGCTCTGAACTTTGTCATCTACGTTGAATTGTAGTTGACGTTGCATCGACTTCAGATGGTTTCGACATATTCTTTCTTCTGCGTTGAGTTGAAGTCAAAGATATTTTGACTTCTAATGATACTTCGATATGTCCATTTCCTCTACATCAATATCCTTTCGACGTAGCGTCGATTTGATCTACTTCGACAGAAAGTTGAGTTGCTTTGACTTCTAGTCTAAGTTGCGTCGATGCAATTGTTAACTTAACCCAAATTCTGATGGTCTTGATATGGTCTTGTGACCCTAAGTTGAGTGAGATATCCTAAGACATCTAATGACCATATTACCCTCACTATACAAATGGTTAATTAAATCCTAGGAGATAAAATCACTTTAGATAATTTGTTAAGTTAAATCCAAGGGGTTTTTCCCAACAATCTCCCCCTATTTATCTTAACAAATTTACAGTTTTGTTTAAAGTGATTTTACACATTCCTTTTACATAAGAAGAATTGCATACACAACAACATAGATAGTAAAAGAATGATAGAATGAACTAGTAAACAGAAAGGCACCTGATTAATAAACAATAGGAGTTTATCAGAGTTTACCCCCCTCCCCCCCCCCCCCCCCCCCCCCCCCCCCCCCCCCCCCCGCCCCCACACCAAAAGAAATCTTCTTCCTTCCTTTAAGAAAAGTAGATAAGGCCTCATAGACCTTTCTGAATTTTCTTTTCACATATTTGAAGTTTGCAGGTGTGGCCCTCTCCGCATTCTTTTGTATTTTTCCATGACCCTTGAACAACTTCTCCAGGTCACTTTCTGTTTTAGGATGAACATCTTTTAATGTGAAACCCAGACCAAGAACCTTTGCTGTCAACAAGTTTATAACTTCCAACTCTAGATCATCTGTCTCAGAGTACCCATCAGGATTTGGTTCAATCAGCTCCCCCTGATCAGCAGGCTCCCCATGGCTGTCTGCAGTAGTTTCAACTTGATTCTCTGGCTCTTTCTCTTTTCCTTGCTCCTCTTGATGCTCTGAAGCTGGCTCCCCCTAGTTATTTGGACCTTGGAAGATGGTCACTTTATCAGGAGCTGTATCATCAGTCTCTTTATTGATGCCACTCAACTCTAGGACTACCCTTTCTTCCTCCATAATATTCTCCCCCTTCATAACCTTGCTGGCAAGAGAGGTTAAGAATTCTTTGGTCACTAGGGAGGAAGACAAGTAGTCCTTGATGCTCTGGAGGGTTCTTTTGGAGACCAGCAGTTCAGCCTCCATTTAGGAGTATTTTCTGTCAAACTTTCTGGCTTGAGTGGCTAATAGATCAACAAATGTAGTGGAGGCCAAGCCAACTGCCTTAGAGATGACCTTCTCAAGGTCAATTGGAGGGATATGTGTGGTAGATGGAGGAGGTGATGGTGGGAAATCTCCTGGGATAGGAGAGAGTGCATGGTAGGTTTCATGATAGATATGAATTGATGATGGTGGTGGTGGAGGAGCAGACTGAGAGTCCGAGGTAGTAGTTGATGGTTTTTGTTGAGGAATGTGAGGTGTTGGCTCTAGGACTGAAGTAGATAGGATGGAGTGGAGGTTTTGTTGTTATTGTTGTTGATGTTGCTGAGGAGATGGTTGTGCTGGAATAGCATCCTGAGGGAGATCTGGGATAGTGTCCTGTGGAGTTGGAGAGGGAGGAGGAGCAATATTATCCCTAGAGGATCTAGTATATGTCTCTCTGAATCTTGAGGAGGTGGAGAGGGAGCACGTGAAGATGGGGCAAGACCAGGATTCAAGATTTGCCTGGTTCACTTTGAGAAGATTCCTATATTGATTCTTTTCCTTGGTGGAATTAACACTCCCTTTGATTTTCACACTGGGGTTGTGGTGGAGAAGTACTTGGCTCATAATCTCATATATGTATTTTCCTTATGAGAGTACTTGTGCCCAATCATTTTCAGAAGGCATCTCCCAAAATTTATCTTTTTCTTAGGAACAAGAGCTCCCATTATCTGAAGTTTTTCCTTGGGAATATCATCATGTGCGGAAATCTTACACAACAACATTGTACAACAATGTATTTGTCGAGTGGGCCAGCGAGACCCAAGCGGCCTTTTAAGTCATTATTTTCCAGCAAGACCCTGGACAGTGAGAGAGGGGGAGGAGCAGTGGAGGCGGAGGCCCCCTTAGCGGGCGGGAGGGGAGGGCGGCCAGCCCCCCTCTTGCCTAGCTCCCTTAGCAGGAGAGAGGGGCAGGCGGCCAGCCCCCCTCTCACCCAGCACCTTTAGCAGGCGAGAGGGGCGGGCGGCCAGCCCCCCTCTCGCCCAGCTCCCTTAGCAGGCAAGAGGGGTGGGCGGCAAGCCCCCCTCTCGCCCAGCTCCCTTAGCGGGTGGGAGGGGCGGGCGGCCAGCGCCCCTCTCGCCCAGCTCCCTTAGCAGGCGAGAGGGGCGGGCGGCCAGCCCCCCTCTCGCCCAACTCTTTTAGTAGTCGAGAGGGGTGGGCGGCAGCCCCCCTCTCGCCCCAGCTCCCTTAGCAGGCGAGAGGGGCGGGCGGCCAGCCCCCCTCTCGCCCAGCTCCCTTAGCAGGCGAGAGGGGCAGGTGGCCAACCCCCCTCTCGCCCAGCTCATTTAGCAGGTGAGAGGGGCGGGTGGCCAGCCCCCCTCTCGCCCAGCTCCCTTAGCAGGCGAGAGGGGCGGGCGGCCAGCCCCCCTCTCGCATAGCTCCTTTAGCAGGCGAGAGTGGCGGGCAGCCAGTCCCCCTCTCGCCCAGCTCCTTTAGCAGGCGAGAGGGGCGGGCGGTCGGCCCCCCTCTCGCCCAGATCCTTTAGCAGGCGAGAGGGGCGGGCGGCCAGCCCCACTCTCGCCCAGCTCCCTTAGAAGGAGAGAGGGGCATGCGGCTAGCCCCCCTCTCGCCCAGCTCCTTTAGCAGGCAAGAGGGGTGGCCAGCCCCCATCTCGCCCAGCTCCTTTAGCAGGCGAGAGGGGCGGGCGGCCAGCCCACCTCTCGCCTAGCTCCTTTAGCAGGCGAGAGGGGCGGGCGGACAGCCCCCCTCTCGCCCAGCTCCATTAGCAGGCGAGAGGGGCGGGTGACCAGCCCCCCTCTCGCCCAGCTCCCTTAGCAGGAGAGAGGGGAGGGAGGCCAGCCCCCCTCTCGCCCAGCTCCCTTAGCAGGCGAGAGGGGTGGGCGGCCAGCCCCCCTCTCTCCCAGCTCCCTTAGCAGGCGAGAGGGGCGGGCGGCCATCCCCCCTCTCCCCAGCTCCCTTAACAGGCGAGAGGGGCGGGCGGCCAGCCCCCTCTCGCCCTGCTCACTTAGCAGGAGAGAGGGGCGGGCGTCCATCCCCCCTCTTGCCCAGCTCCAAGGGGGTCGGTCTGCGTTTATCATCGTAGAAAAACGGGATTTGGCTGTTGGCACGCCAAATTTAGGGGTATTTTCGTAATCTCGTAGGCCAGATTATGGCTGTTAGCAGACCAAGTCCAGAAAACTATAAATAGGACCAAGGGGGCACCATTTAAAATGATCTCTCTTTTTGGCTATCTCTCTCCCCAGGTCTCTTTAGTGGGTGAGGAGAGCCTCCAAAGGTGCCCAAGCTTAGTATTGGCTTGAGAGGGGAAGCGCTCTAAGATCTTCCGGGTGTGTGGTGGGACCTCCTCGCTAAGCCCTTGGCCTTGTTCCTAGTTCCTTAGCCTGTTAGCCTAGAGCTCTCCCTTGGGAGGAGTAAGTGTGAGGTCACCCCTCAACTTGTTGAGGGGCCGAACTCCTGAGAGACCAATTTATTGGTTTCAACATTTTGGTGTGGTGAGCGTGGAGAGTGGCCAACACAAGAAAATATCAAGCTGAGCTCCATGGCTGAAGGTGGAGGTGGATCCGACCCAGGACACTCACAGCCTCCGATGGTTGGAGTGACGTTGGAGATGTTTTAAAATTTCAGGCAGGAGGTCCTACAGACCTTGCAGCTAACTTTTGCAGCGATAGGCGAATACTGGAGAGGAGGTGGTCCGGAGGTCCCGCCTCAGCAAGTGGGCGAGAACACTTCTGGATAGCAATCCAAGAAGGAGGTACCAGTGGGGGGGAGTGGGGAGGCATTCGACCCCCACTCGCCTGGTCCCCTAGGAGAGGGCGAGTGGGGAGGTGCCATACCCCCACTCGCCCAACCCCAAGGGGCGAGTGGGGAGGTGCCAGGCCCCCACTCGCCAAGCCCCAAGGGGGCGAGTGGGGAGGTGTCATACCCCCACTCGCCCAGCCCCAAAGGGGGAGAGCAAGGGAAGTCCTTTTTGTGAGCTGGTTCTCTCAGCCCTGGTTCCTGAGGGGTTCGGGGGACCGGAGATGTCTCACTACTCCGGCAAGGATGACCTAGTTCTGCACCTGCAGTAGTTTGAGGACATGGTCTCCATCAGGCCCATGTCGGACGCTTTCAAGTGTCGACTCTTCGCGACAACTCTGAAGGAGAAAGCTAGGGATTGGTTCCACCAGCTCCCTGCGGGATCTATCTATGCCTTCGAAGACTTGTGTCGAGGTTTCCGCTGCGCTTCTTGACGTCGAGGAAGAGGAAGAAGGATGTCGAAGTGCTCTTTAAGATCAAGCAAGAGCCAAGGGAGTTGCTGGCTAGTTATGTTGACAGGTTCCAGAAAGAGGTCTTGCTCATCCAGGAAGTGCTAGATTTTACCCTCAAGCTCGCCTTTATGGTGGGGCTGCGGGAGGGGTTATTCAAGATGAGATTGAAGTAGAAGTCCCCCCTATCTTTTGAAGAGCTGATGGAAAGGGTGGCGGAAGAAATCGAAAGTGAGGAGGCCAACCAGAGTTCGCAAGAAGGTTGGTCGAGCTGAGTGAGCCGGAGGCAAGACAGCAAGGGGGTAAGGTAGAGGCTCCCAAGAGGATGTTCGACCAAGAAAAGGGAAACTTCCAGGGAGAGAGGCGTGACCCACCAAAGTGGAGGCAGGGACCGAAGGCACCCTCCCCACCACCTCAGCAAGCCATGGAAATTGGTGGAGGAAGAAGGAGGAGAGCCAGGAAAGCAGAAAGAAGAAGAAGAAGATGGGATATGGTTGAGTTACCTTACTGTGACTTCCACGATGATGAGGGTCATGCGACGTCCGCCTTCCCTGAGTTCTTCGAAATGAGGGAGGCAAGGGGTCCGAGGCAGCAACAACAGCAATCAGAAGAGGTCGAGGAAGATCAGGCCTGGGAGTAGGAGATCAAGTTTTGGTCTCCATACTTAGTTGTTTTTCTGCCCTTAAGCCCTCATATCGCGATGTTTCCTTTTCAGACTTAGTTTTTCTAGAATTTATTGTGATGACTAATGTAATGAAAGTTTCTCAAGGTAATTAGCCCCGATGCTGGCCCGCTGACTAGGCTCCCACCTAGCTGGCAGGGCCGGGAACCGCTCGATGGCAGGAAGGTCTCAAGGTACTTTGCCCCGATGTTGGCCTTCTAACCAGGCTCCCACCTAGCTAGCAGGGCCGGGAACCGCTCGGTGGCCGGATGGTCTCAAGTTACTTAGCCCCGATGCTGGCCCGCTGACCAGTCTCCCACCTAGCTGACAGGGATGGGAACCGCTTAGTGGCAGGAGGGTCTCAAGGTACTTAGCCCCGATGTTGGCCCGCTGACTAGGCTCCCACCTAGCTGGCAGGGCTGGGAACTGTTCGGTTGCCGGAGGATCTCAAGGTACTTAGCCCTGATGCTGGCCCGTTGACCAGGCTCCCACCTAGCTGGCAGGGCCGGAAATCGCTCGGTGGTCGGAAGGTCTCAAGGTACTTAGCCCCGATGCTGGCCCGCTAACCAGGCTCCCACCTAGCTGGCAGGGCCGGGAACCACTCGGTGGCCGGAAGGTCTCAAGGTACTCAGCCCCGATGCTGGCCCGCTGACCAGGCTCCCACCTAGCTGGCAGGGCCGGGAACCACTCGGTGGCCGGAAGGTCTCAAGGTACTTAGCCCCGATGCTGGCTCGCTGACCAGGCTCCCACCTAGCTGGCAGGGCCGGGAACCGCTTGGTGGCAGGAAGGTCTCAAGGTACTTAGCCCTGATGCTGGCCCGCTGACCAGGCTCCCACCTAGCTGGTAGGGCCGGGAACCGCTTGGTGGCAGGAAGGTCTCAAGGTACTTAGCCCCAATGCTGGCCCGCTTAACAGGCTCCAACCTAGCTGGCAGGGTCGGTAACCGCTCGATTGCGGGAAGGTCTCAAGGTACTTAGCACCGATGCTGGCCCGCTGACCAGGCTCCCACCTAGCTGGCAGGGCCGGGAACTGCTCGGTTGCTGGAGGGTCTCAAAAACTTAGCCCCGATGCTGGCCCGCTGACCAGGATCCCACCTCACTGTCATGGCCGGGAACCGCTCGGTGGCAGGAGGGTCCCAAGGTACTTTGCCCCGATGCTGGCCCGCTGACCAGGCTCCCACCTAGCTGGCAGGGCCGGGAACCGCTCAGTGGCCGGAGGATCTCAAGGTACTTAGCTCTGATGCTGTCCAGCTGACCAGGATCCCACCTAGCTGGCAGGGCCGGGAACCGCTCGGTGGAAGGAAGGTCCCAAGTTGCTTAGCCCCGATGCTGGCCCGCTGACTAGGCTCCCACCAAGCTGGCAGAGCCAGGAGCTGCTCGGTGGTTGGAAGGTCTCAAGGTACTTAGCCTCGATGCTGGCCCGCTCACCACGCTCCCACCTAGCTAGCAGGGTCGGGAAGAGCTAGGTGGACGGAAGGTCTCAAGGTACTTAGTCCCAATGCTGGCCCACTGACCAGGCTCCCATCTAGCTGGCAGGTCCGGGAACCGCTCGGTGGCCGGAAGGTCTCAAGGTACTTTGCTCCGATGCTGGCCCGCTGACCAGGCTCCCACCTAGCTGGCAGGGCCAGGAACCGCTCAGTGGTCGGAAGGTCTCAGGGTACATAGCCCCGATGCTGGCCCGCTGACCAGACTCCCACCTAGCTGGCAGGGCCGGGAACCGCTCGGTGTCAGGAAGGTCACATGGTACTTAGCCCCAATGCTGGACCACTGACCAGGCTCCCACCTAGCTGGAAGGGCCGGGAACCTCTCGGTGGCAGGAAGGTCTCAAGGTACTTAGCCCCGATGCTGGCCCACTGACCAGGCTCCCACCTAGCTGGTAGGGCCGGAAACCGCTCGGTAGACGGAGGTTTTCAAAGTATTTTTCCCCGAGGTGGCCTCGCTAGCCGGTAGGGTGGGAAGGCCTCTCGGGGAGGCTAAGTGTTTTCCCCCCAAGGTGGCCTCACAAGTTGGGCTCTCACTAGTCGGCAGGGTAGGAAGGCCTCTTGGGGATGCTATGTGTTTTTCCCCCGAGGTGGCCTCGCTAGCCGGGCTCTTGCTAGCCGGCAGGGTAGAAAGGCCTCTCAGGGAGGCTATGTTTTTCCCCCGAGGCGGCCTCGCTACTCGGGCTCTCGCTAGCCGGCAGGGTAGGAAGGCCTCTCGGGGAGGCTAAGTATTTTCCCCCGAGGTGGCCTCGCTATCCGGCGGGGTTGGAAGGCCTCTCTGGGAGGCTAAGTGTTTTTCCCTCGAGGTGGCCTCGCTAGCCGGGCTCTCGCTAGCTGGCAGGGTAGGTAGGCCTCATGGGGAGGCTAAGTGTTTTTCCCCCGAGGTGGCCTCGCTAGCCGGGCTCTCACTATCCGGCAGGGTGGGAAGGCCTCTCGGGGAGGCTATGTGTTTTTCCCCCGAGGTGGCCACGCTAGCCGGGATCTCGCTTGCGGGCAGGGTAGGAAGGCCTCTCGGGGAGGCTAAGTGTTTTTCCCCCGAGATGGCCTCGCTAGCCAGGCTCTCGCTAGCCGGCAGGGTAGGAAGGCCTCTCTGGGAGGATAAGTGTTTTTCTCCGGAGGTGGCCTCGTTAGCCGGCAGGGTAGGAAGGCCTCCCGGGGAGGCTGTGTTTTTTCCCTCGCGGTGGCCTCGCTAGCCGTGCTCTCGCTAGCCGGCAGGGTAGGAAGGCCTATCGGGGAGGATAAGTGTTTTTCCCCAGAGGTGGTCACGCTAGCAGGGCTCTCGCTAGCCAGCAGGGTAGGAAGGCCTCTCGGGGAGGCTAATGTTTTTCCACCGAGGTGGCCTCGCTAGCCGGGCTCTCGCTAGCCAGTAGGGTAGGAAGGCCTCTCGGGGAGGCTGTGTTTTTTCCCCCGAGGTGGCCTCACTAGCTGGGCTCTCGCTAGCCGTCAGGGTAGGAAGGCCTCTCGGGGAGGCTAAGTATTTTTTTCCCCGAGGTGGCCTCGCTAGCTGGGCTCTCGCTAGCCGGCAGGGTAGGAAGGCCTCTCGGGGAGGCTAAGTGTTTTCCCAAGGTGGCTCTGCTAGTCGGGCCCTCAGGAAGGCACTCGCCGAATAGGCAGAGTTGGAATTTTCTTTCTGAGCTTGTACCTCGCTCGAAAAGAGCGGGGATTGTGTACAACCCTGTATTCGCCGAGTGGGCCCGTGAGACCCAAGGGGCCTTTTAAGTCATTGTTTTCCAGCAAGACCCCGGATAGTGAGAGAGTGGGAGGAGCGGTGGAGGCGGAGGCCCCCTTAGCGGGCGGAAGGGGCCGGTGGCCAGCCCCTCTCTCGCCCAACTCCCTTAGCAGGCGAGAGGGGCGGGCGGCCAGCCCCTTCTCGACCAGCACCTTTAGCAGGCGAGAGGGGAGGGAGGCCAGCCCCCCTCTCTCCCTACTCCCTTAGCAGGACAGAAGGGTGGGTGGCCAGCCCCCCTCTCGCCGATCTCCCTTAACGGGCGGGAGGGGCGGGCTGCCAGCCCCCCTCTCGCCTAGCTCCCTTAGCAGGCGAGAGGGGCAGGCGGCCAGCCCCCCTCTCGCCCAGCTCCTTTAGCAGGCGATAGGGGCGGGCGGCCATCACCCCTCTCTCCCAGCTCCCTTAGCAGGTGAGAGGGGTGGGTGGGCGGCCAGCCCCCCTCTCGCCCAGCTCCCTTAGCAGGCGAGAGGGGCGGGCGACCAGCCCCCCTCTCGCCCAGCTCCCTTAGCAGGCGAGAGGGGCGGGCGGCCAGCCCCCCTCTCGCCCAGCACCTTTAGCAGGTGAGAGGGGCGGGCGTCCAGCCCCCCTCTCACCCAGCTCCTTTAGCAGGCGAGAGGGGTGATACGTAAAATTTAGGATATAAATTATTCTCCAATTTCTACGAACTATAGGCAAGAGCACCTATCATTCATAGCATAGGATATTTATAAATAAATATCAAGTGTTGTATTCCACGGGTCTGTTGATTACTTCTACTCACGCAAATTAATATTATTTTATCTAGATTTATGAAGATTTTTAGAATAATAAAAGAGAAAAGGAAGAAAAGAGCATTTGATCTGAAATCCTTCTTGAGTTAAATAAATTGTAAAATCTAAATTCATAACCAAAAGCAATAGAATAATTCGACCGTGGAGGTTCCCAAAATATGGTAGAGCCTCTCTCGAGAGAACTACCACCTAACCTTAGGTTGATCGATTAAGACCCCTCGGCCAGTCGAAACACCTAAGCTTGCTTTATGCGGTGAGCCCCACTATTAGATTTGACTCCAATCCGGAAGATTTGTGTCACCCTCTCTCGAGGAATGCATGCAACTCTTTCCACTAATGAATGATCTACACAAATTCACAGATCTCTCGATCAACTAGAAAATGGATCAAGAATTGATATTCATATACCGGCAATATGAGATCAATCGAGAAAAATCAAAAGTGGATCGTAATAATTCTTAAACTAAAGCTACAAAAATGAGAGATTACAAAATAAGAAAAGCTTAAGAATTCATCCGATCAAATGCTATAAATTTAGCTAAACATAATTGAAAAGAAAGACATTTTTATAACTAAGGAAGTAGAATTACAATTGCTGGAAATAGAAATTCTAAATTATGAATTGAAATTGCAAAACATAGAATAAATTGCATAAATAAAATTACACTAATGAAATGCAGAAAAACTACTCTAAAATTGACCCAATCGAAGCAAGGACTGGAATCCCTTCACTTTGGCAGCAGCTGGCTTTTATAGGCATAAAATTGGTGAGTCGCGCCCTTGGTCACGCCCGTGACCAAGGGCATGTAAGCTGCATAACTGCGTCTTGAAAGCCCGGGAACATTGGGGAAGAGAAATCGCCAAAATTGATCATCTCGACGGGTCACGGCCTCGGTCACCCCCGTGACCTAGGGCGTGACTTGACCGAGTCTGGAAAAGGCAGGAAACGACGCGATCTGGAGTTATTCTGGCAGTTGCGGGAAGGGTAACCCCCTAGATCATCGCCGTGACATGGAGTCACGCCCGTGACCTGGGGAGTGTAGGCTGGAATTGATGTGGCGGCGTGTTATGGCAGCTGGAAGATGGCTGGATTTAGTCATGGCCGTGACTTGAGGTCACGCCCTTGGTCATGGCCGTGACCGAGGGCGTGTAATTCTAAATTGGGCTGGCGGCATGATCAGGCAGATGGAAGATGGCTGGGTTGAGTCATGGCCGTGACTTGAAGTCACGCCCTTAGTCATGGATGTGACCGAGGGCGGGTACTGAAGATTTTTGCAGTCTTGTTCCATTCTTTCCCCTGAACATGGTAGTGAGCTTGAATTTGTTATTAGCAGCCCCAGATTACCTGAAAACACAAAACAAAGTGAATTAGGCATATATTAAACTAAAATTATATAAAAACTAATTAATTACTACTAAAATATTATATAAAAATAACTATAAATAATGTACTATCTAATACCCCCATGCTTAAGATTTTGTAATTCCAGAGCAAAACTAATTTATAAGCATGAGAAGAATTAATAGGAAATTCCAAAAAGATTTACTTCCAATTATGTATTCCAAATTTTATAAGACTCATATCAAATTCAGTTAAGAAATTAAAATTCAGATTTATTAGAAATAATTTGTAATTCATATATTCAAATGAGTAGCATTAATATCAGTTTCAAAATTCTTTAACTAAATCTTCATAAACAAAATTGCATTGAATTAAGTAAAATAATCCAAGATTAAAATTATAGAAACTTTACAATCATGAGAAACTTCTTAGAAAACTACAAAATATTAACTATGCTCTCTTAAAAATATCTTGGATAAGCAAATAAACTTGGCTAGATGGAGCAAAATTGGCATTGAAGAAGTTACTTTGAAAATAGGAAATGTGAATTTTATCCTCTCATTTCCATTTTTTAAAAATTTCTTCTTCTTTTTTAATATCCCAAATGTATATGTTTAGGAGTGATGAATTTTATCTTCTCATCTCCATGCCATATAACCTTATAAAAATTTGGGTGCATATGTTTAGGAATGATGAATTTTATCCTCTCATTACATGACATATGATCTTTTAATATTTTTTTTTAATTGCCAATAATTTGGTTAAACCAAAAAGTAGGGGAAGGGGAAGGGTTTAAAGGCTAAACAAATTCCAACGATACATTTTAAGAGCATAGAAAACAAATTGAGCAATCTATAAGAAACTATGAGTTCAAGTTAATATAAATAAAATCTAAAGATATTTAACACAATTACTACAAAATTGAACTATGATATTTTAAGGAGAGAAAGTAAAACTAAGAAATATTCTAAACAAATCAAGATAATGAAGAATTCATTAAATTAAATTGATCTAAAAATTAAATCTAACATATTTTGAAGAGAAATATAAGATTTGAAAATTCATAAAAAGAAAACTCTTTTAAAACGCCTAAAAACAACTCATAATTAAAATTAATTTTGCAAAAATGAAGTTTGGAGAAAATTTAATGTTATAGTATTTATATTATTAGATTTTTTTGGATTTTTTTATATTAAAACAAAATGGTTTTTTTTTAATATTCTTGGACTTCCCAAGGGCTACCCAATGATGGGCTCGCAAGGTACTAGGCAGTTTTGTGGGATGAAAACCCACACGGTCCTTTCGCAAGAAATTAAATTTTTAATTTTACAATTTTTTTGGTATTTTTAATTTGCATAAAAAGAAAATAACACACAAAGACCTAAAATTTAAATGAAAACATTTTTTTTGAATTTTGTAAATTTTTTATAACAAAATTGAAAATAAAGAAAGAAGATCAATGTTTTTATGAGTTTTGAAAAGGATTTTCTAATATTTTTTTGGATTTTTAATAAAAACTGAATATAGGAGAATAGACCATCATACTTAAAAATAAACATTGTCCCCAATGTTTATAAGCAAGGATGAAGAGGGAAAAACTTGAAAAGAAAAGGCAGATAAAGAAAAGAAAAATTGCAAAAAAATAGGCAAGGGGTGCCTCCCAAGAGAGCTTTCTTTTTCCCGTCTTTAAGCTAGACGGTTATTGTTAGGAAAAAGGAAAAGCAAAATAAAGGTACACAGGCAACATCCTTAATTCACGCGCAGTCGAGCATGCCGAAATCTGTTGCCCGACGGCTCCTCCGCTATACTCTTGACTCTTTTGTTGTCCGTTAGCTCGAAAGTGTGAATCCAAATTACCTATACATACCCTAGGTAATTTGGATTGCTGGAGATGAGTGGCAAATGGATCAGTGTAAATGTGTGATTGCAAAGGCTCATCCTCTATATGAAAATCGTTAGAATAAAGAGAATCAAGATTAAGCGAGTCAAAAAAGTTTTCACAAGGAGGAGTGTATTGTGAAAATTCATGATTAAGGACCGGTTGTTTATTTTCAAAAGTAAAAGTATTATCAGAAAAATCAATACCAAGTGGAGAAAATTCATGAGACACAATTTCTTCATGAATTATAATTTCATGAGAAAGAGAAGAAAGGGCGGGTGAAGGAGAAGAAGAAAAAAATTTGTTGTCTAATTCGCCCGGTGTCTCCATGACTTTGCAAAATTCTTGGTACAATTGTTCTTCTTGATATTGAGAATAAGCATTTAATATGGGAGAATTAAAATTCAGAAAATTCTCAAGAAGAAGAACAAATTTGTGGAAAAGGCGAGGAATGCAAATCATGATTGAAGGAATTTCCTTCTTCGCACTGAAAATTATCTGGGTGACCTTGCCACCATGAATAATCAACATCAGTGCAAGAAGTAAAGTCACTTAAAGCATTATTGAAAGAAAAATTAATTTCATACAAAAAAAATTATAATTTTCATTATAAAAAGTAATTTGATTTTCATTAGAAAAATTATTTTGATTTTCATTAGAAAAATTATATTGATTTTCATTAGAAAAATTATTTTGATATGAAAAATAGCATTCCTCACTAGAATGATGACCCCCACAAAAAGGACTAATAATTTGGCGCATTCGTACGGCTTCCAAAAGAATGACTTTATTTTGAAGCTCGACAACTTTTGCGGCCAATTGCGAAAACATCATTTTAAAAAAAAAAATTGACAACCGTTACCTAATAAAATGGAATTTTAAAAGAAAGCATAAAAAAAGATATGGGGAGGAGATAAAGAATGATAAAAGTAATTAAATTTATGCTTTCAAAATATCAACAAAAATTTCCCTAGCAGCGGCGCCAAAAACTTGATACGTAAAATTTAGGATATAAATTATTCTCTAAATTCTATGAACTATAGGCAAGAGCACATATCGTTCATAGCATAGGATATTTATAAATAAATATCAAGTGTCGTATTCCATGGGTCTGTTGATTACTTCTACTCACGCAAATTAATATTATTTTATCTAGATTTAAGAAGATTTTTAGAATAATAAAAGAGAAAAGGAAGAAAAGAGCATTTGATCGGAAATCCTTCTTGAGTTAAATGCATTGTAAAATCTAAATTCATAACCAAAAGCGATAGAATAATTCGACCGTGGAGGTTCCCAAAATATGGTAGAGCCTCTCTCGAGAGAACTACCACCTAACCTTAGGTTGATCGATTAAGACCCTTCGGCCAGTCGAAACCCCTAAGCTTGCTTTATACGGTGAGCCCCACTATTGGATTTGACTCCAATCCGGACGATTTGTGTCACCCTCTCTCGAGGAATGCATGCAACCCTTTCCATTAATGAATGATCTACACAAATTCACGGATCTCTCGATCAACTAGAAAATGGATCAAGAATTTATATTCATATACCGACAATATGAGATCAATCAAGAAAAATCAAAAGTGGATCGTAATAATACTTAAACTAAAGCAACGAAAATGAGAGATTACAAAATAAGTAAAACTTAAGAATTCATCCGATCAAATGCTATAAATTTAGCTAAACATAATTGAAAAGAAAGACATTTTTATAACTAAGGAAGTAGAATTACAATTGCTGGAAATAGAAATTCTAAATTATGAATTGAAATTGCAAAACATAGAATAAATTGCATAAATAAAATTACACTAATGAAATGCAGAAAAACTACTCTAAAATTGACCCAATCGAAGCAAGGACTGGAATCCCATCACTTTGGCAGCAGCTGGCTTTTATAGGCAGAAAATTGGTGAGTCACGCCCTTGGTCACGCCGGTGACCAAGGGCGTGTAAGCTGCGTAACTGCATCTTGAAAGCCCAGGAATATTGGGGAAGATAAACTGCCAAAATTGATCATCTCGATGGGTCACGGCCTCGGTCACCCCCATGACCTAGGGCGTGACTTGACCGAGTCTGGAAACGGCGGGAAATGGCGTGATCTGGAGTTACTCTGTCAGTTGCAGGAAGGGTCACCCCCTAGGTCATGGCCGTGACATGGAGTCACGCCCGTGACCTGGGGCATGTAGGCTGCAAATGATGTGGCGGCGTGTTCTGGGAGCTGGAAGATGGCTGGGTTGAGTCATGGACGTGACTTGAGGTCACGCCCTTGGTCTTGGCCATGACCGAGGGCGTGTAATTCTAAATTGGGCTGGCGGTATGATCAGGCAGCTGGAAGATGGTTGGGTTGAGTCATGGCTGTGACTTGAAGTCACGTCCTTGGTCATGGCCGTGACCGAGGGCGTGTACTGAAGATTTTTGCAGAATTGTTCCATTCGTTCCCCTGAACATTTCTGTGAGCTTGAATTTGCTATTAGTAGCCCCAGATTACCTGAAAACACAAAACAAAGTGAATTAGGCGTATATTAAACTAAAATTATATAAAACTAATTAATTTCTACTAAAATATTATATAAAAATAACTATAAATAATGTACTATCAAGGGGAGGGCGGCCAGCCCCCCTCTCGCCCAGCTCCCTTAGCAGGCGAGAGGGGCGGGCAGCTAGCCCCCCTCTCGCCCAGCTCCTTTAGCAGGCGAGAGGGGCGGGCGGCCAACCCCCCTCTCGCCCAACTCCTTTAGCAGGCGAGAGGGGCGGGGGGCCAGCCCCCCTCTCGCCCAGCTCCTTTAGCAAGCAAGAGGGGCGGGCGGCCAGCCCCCCTCTCGCCCAGCTCCTGTAGCAGGCGAGAAGGGCGGGCGGCCAGACCCCCTCTCGCCGAGCTCCCTTAGCAGGCGAGAGGGGCGGGGGGCCAGCCCCCCTCTCGCCCAACTCCCTTAGCAGGCAAGAGTGGCGGGCGGCAGACCCCCCTCTCGCCCAGCTCCCTTAGCAGGCGAGAGGGGCGGGCGGCCAGCCCCCTCTTGCCCCGCTCCCTTAGCTGGCGAGAGGGGCGGGCGGCCAGCCCCCCTCTCGCCCAGCCCCAGGTGGATCGGTCTGCGTTTAGCGTCGTAGAAAAGCAGGATTTGGCTGTTGGCAGGCCAAATCCAGGAGTATTTTCGTAATCTCGTAGGCCAGATTATGGCTGTTAATAGACCAAATCCAGAAAACTATAAATAGGACCTAGGGAGCACCATTTAAAATGATCTCTCTTTTTTGGCTATCTCTCTCCCCAAGTCCCTTTAGTGGGTTAGGAGTGTTGGACATGTGTGTCACATCCCTTTGTTGGAGAATAACAAATCCCAAATTGTATTTGATCTTGCTTATCGTGTATTTAGAGTATGCAGGAACTACAGGTGCAATACTCCACAGGTAGAAAGAAATTGGAAATGACTCTCTGGAAATTGTGCTAACGCTCGCGTTAGTTGTTAACGCCCAGCGTTAACAACCGCTGAGAAGGAACCTGCGTTCGACAAAATCTGAACTAAACTGCGCTCGACAAAGTTTGAGTGTTCGACGAACTTGGAGTTCCGTTTGACGAAATTGCGCTCGACAATTTGTGTTCGACGAACTTGGAGTTCCGTTCGACGAACTTGGAGTTCCATTCGACGAACTATGCCTGCGCTCGACGAAATTGCGCTCGACAATCTGCGTTCGACGAAGTTGGAGTTCTGTTCGACGAACTAAGCCTGCTCTCGATGAAATTGCGCATGACAAACTGAGGTCGACGAACTATGAGTTCCGTTCGACGAAATTGATTCATTCGACGAACTTGGTTTCTGCCACGATCCCGGCGGTTTTGCACGATCCTGACGGTTGCAGTTTTTGGTTCGACGAAGGTGCGTTTGATGAAGGCGTGTTCGATGAAATCTGTCCTGTTCGAAGAAATTTGGTTCTGTCACGCTCTCGACTTTATGCAAGATGTCAGCAACTGCCGTACACGATTCACTAACGCCGGGTGGTAACCTTAACACCGCGCGTTAGCTCCAATGGTTTTTTAAATAGGCCTGATCTCGTTTGTTACAAATTGATGGATGGGAGGATTATTGAAGCATTAATTCCAGAAATCTGAGAGAACCTCCTGAGAGCATACTTGCGCCAAAACTCCATTCTTGTTATGCTGCCAAAGATGGATCTCTCACGAAAAGCTTAAGGAGAATTCTAGAGGAGGATTATGTCACGCTACATCCGAAGGACGATCGCTTCGACCTCGCTTATACTACAACGATCCTTCATCTCCAACTTCAGAAGATCTCATATAGGGAGTTTTATTATTGTTATCTTTATTTTCATTCCATACTTTTTGTAATCGTTTAGTTAATTCGCCTTATATTGGCGACTAGGTCTGGGTAGGACTTAATGAGGAATTCTCCTTATGTTGGCGACTAGTTCTAGGTGATTAGATCTAGGGGTGCTCGAGACCATATCCGTGGAAGGATTGGCTAGAGCGGCTTGAGGCCTTATCCGGGAAGGATAGACTAAAGCCAACCAGTTTGTGGGGATACAAGTCGGTATTTAAAAGGAAAAATTATTTTACTTTGTACACCTCCGATTTCTAGCAATATTGAAATCAAATTTATGTAAACACTTTTTTATATAATATAATCATGTCTCTTTTTATGTTTACTTGATTTCACTCATTTGGCATAATCTCTAAATATTGGTTACTAAGTTTTTCTATTCTAAATATTTTATCTAAATTATTTATTTCAATCTCTTTAATCATATAACAATTTAGTACTTATTTCTAAACTTGAAAATTATGATATTCCCTTAATTTAGCTAAATTGTTATTTTGCCTCTCTCCTATTATAAAACAATTTAGTAATTTTCATAACATTATTAAAAAGAACTTTATTCCCTTATTCACCATCCCTCCTCTAAGGGTGCCTATCGATCCAACAAGTGGTATCAGAGCGTGGTTATTCCAAATGGTTTAAAATCCAGGAATAATGGCGTCTCATGATGGGAAAAATTTTCTTATAAATGAAAAATCTTTGGCACCACCTTTATTTGAAGGCAAAAATTATAATGGGTGGAAAATTCTTATGGAAAAATTTCTTAAATCTTTGGATATTGAAGTATGGAATATGACAATTAAAATGCCCCCAAGTATTTTAAATAAAAATGAAATGCTTTTAAATGCCAAATCAATGAATAGTATATATTGTGCATTAGATCAAAATATTTTCAAACTTATTTATACACTTCCTACTGCTTTTGAAGTTTGGAAATTTCTTGAGAATACTTATAGTCTTCCTTCCACAGATGATGAACAAGAGGAATTCCTTATGAATCTAAGAGAAGAAATCGACAAGGACTCATTCTTGGAGGAAGATAAATCTAAGAGAGAAATGGACGAGGAATTCCTTATGGATCCAAGAGAAGAAATCGATGAGGACTTATGCTTGGAAGAAGAAGAATACAACGTCACAATATTGGACTCATTTGTTGGCAACACATCAAGCAAAAGAGAAGACGGAAATTCAACTATGGAAGAGGAATGCGGAGAAGATGTCAAAGGAACCCTTGGTTCAAATCTTGCCTCATCCCATAACAATGTAAGAAAATCAAAAACATCTCTTTTTGTAACAAATTCTATTTCTACATCTCGTATGCTTAAAATTGCTAAACGTAAAATTTTAAAGTTAAAAATTGCTAATTCCAAATTACGTTTAGAAAATAAATCTTTAAAAGCAAACTATAACGTAGAATCAAATATTGATGTGTTAAATTCTCTTTCATGCTCTTTAGTTAAAATTCCTACTCCTTGTTTAGATTGCAATCTATTAAAAGAAAAATTCAAGGATATTGAAAAAGGGCTCTTAGTTTCTAAAAAGCATAATGAAATTTTGATAATTGAAAATGATGCTTTAACTTATAAGTTAAGACAATTAAAATCTTTTGTTGAAAAAGTTCTAATTTCTAGTAATGACTTTCATCATTAGATTTTGAATAACAAATATAAATTAACTTACAAAATCATTTCTAAAAAGGACCATTTTCATACATCAACTTAAAAAGAGTTTAGTTTCAAAAAGAATTATGACCCTCACAAAATTCTTAAGAGTCACTATTATAAGTCTCAATATAATTTCAATCATGACTCAAATTTAAAAACTCCTTTACATGAAAATCAAACTACAAAATATTATCCTTCATATTATAAGAGTATGTCTATAAGAAAAAGTGGAAATGAAAATCATCAAAATAAGAATCAATCTTTTAAAAAAATATTGTAACCCACTCTTTCAACAATCACTTCTACAGAAAGACAATCACTCTTATTAACTTTCAAAGAATCCATATAATGAAATTCATTATGATTATCAACATCAAGCTATTAAAAATAATTTGAATAAACATAAACCCATAATGAATTATTTTACAAACAACTATCATCATATAAAGATGTCACATAATCATTATATGGATTTAAGTGATAAACAACCAATGTATGAATGGAGACCCATAAAGAAAAATGGCATATCATCTTTAATTGAAAAAACCTTTCATCATTATCTTCCCAAAAGCCACCTTATGTATTTGGGTACCCAAAGGAACCATCCCACTTGGTCACCTTTGGATACCTAAATCTCTTATTCATTAATATCCATTCATTTGCATGAAGTGGAAACAATAAAAAATGAAATATCAATACTCTACTTCATGATGTGCTTTATTTCTTTTTCTATTATTTGTTTTGTATTTTTTTTGATCCAAATTGTTTATGGTCACTTTATATTTCATAATATATGACTTACTCATCTTAAGCCTAATGATTATCAATTCAACTGAATTAAACTTGAACATAAAGTCTTATGATTTTAAAAGTGACTTACCTCTCATTTTTTAAATATTGTTTATATATATCCTTTTAAATCCCTTACCCATCAATGTCTTGAATTATCATTATAATTTGAATATTGAAATTATTATCAAGACTAATGAATTTATTTTAAAGAATGGATTTAAATGGTTTATTAAAGTGCTTAGGATAAAAATTAAAATTCGCAACATTTTTTGATTCTTTTTTATTTTAGTTTGTTGCATATGATAGCCATTATAATGAAGAATATTATCTAGAAAAATTGAAAGAAAAAATTCATCTAAACGCATGTTTAATCTTTCAAAAATGCGAGTTTATGATCAAAACTTCAAACAACCATATCTTTTGATCTGCTCGTCCGATTTTCACGTTTAATATATTTTTGGAAAGAGCACATAAATCTCCATCCAGCGGCGAACTAGACTTTCCCATTTGAGTTCGTTTGGTGCTGTCAATTTGCCCAATTTCAACTCCGTTTTAAAAGTTATCTTAGTTTGCTTGATTCAGATTTTTTTTTGTTTATGGATTCTTCATCACATGATATCCTTTGTATATTGTGTGTAATGTGTGTCACTATTGTTTGCATGTATTTAGACCTTAGAATCATCCTGTTTCATTAAGTTCAAATCAAAAGTTTAATCATTTCATTCTTGGTCTTAAGAAAAATAATTTGAATTCTTCTCATATTACATGAAACATTATCTCCATTAATCCTCTATTATAACATAGCATTAAACTCATCATCCTAGCATCACTTCTTATTTTATGCTTAAATTTATATGCTAGGTATAACATTTACAATGTTATTCAAATTTCATGATAACTACGTGATTTATAATAAAATGCTAAAATTCCAACAACCACATAGTTTATGGATTAATTATTAGAATATATATGAATATTGTATCAAGAACCATATATTATCTTGCAAAACCAAAGATCAATAGTTTCAATTATTGAGTGCAATTTTATTATAAATTTCAGAACATTATATATGTGATCTTCGTCTTTGATATGATTACATGATCATCATTTTTCTAGACTTAAAAATCAAAAATGCTTATTCAAAAGAAAATCACCAAATCATTTTGTCATAAGTTTAGAAGGAATAGAATTCACATACATCATGATGATCTATCATATATTCTATGAAAAATTCTCTATAGTCATAAATCATAATTCATGTTTTATCAAGAAATATCTCAAATCAATAATGTTTATCACCTAGGAATTATGAATCTTATGATAAAAATATGAATAATGTTTTCTTTACATTATTTGATGTATTGATATGCTTTGATAGCGACTGCATGTATCTCTCATATTTATAGACTCTAGAATCAACTTTGTAATGAAAGTATAAATCAAACTTAATCATCACTCCATTCTAGAACTATAATTTGAAATTCTATTTTGGAATACATGGAATATTAATATTAATCTTATGACATGACATTAAACCCAAAACTCATCATACTAGCTTTATCACTTATTGAATATTAGTAATTGTGCTAGTTATCTCATATCGTCATCTCATAAAAGTAGAAAAACTATGTCGCAATATATAACTCACCACATTAAATAAAGCCCGTAGTTTATAAATCAACCCATAGTTTAAAAAGCATAGGTAGTCCAAAGATTACTCACCTTTGACTTCATATCTCACAATAGCGGGGGCGTGGGGTTGTATGCATTAGAGACCTAACCTCTAAGTCATGTCTTATCCTTAACTGGGAGGGTTCCAGTGGGGCTTTGCAAGGCACTGGGGGGAAAGAGTGCTAGGTTGAGCGTTCTCTAGTGTGTTTATATGGGATTAACACCCCAACCTACGACATGTGTGCAGCTCCTCATGCCCATCCATCACTTAGTACGGGGCTAGGGTGTAGACATTTAGTCGGGATAGTTTTTAATCTTAGGACATACTTATATTACTCTTTGCATGATCATTTTATTTACTTATCACTTAAATCATGCATATTTTGGGTTGTTTAATATAAAAATGTCCTCTTGTGTTTGCATAATTTATCTTTTTGAGCATAAATGTTTTTGTAAAACACATGTATTTGAAAAAGCTAAAGTGTTATGCAAATTTGAGCAATCAAGACATCTCCAAAAATTACAAAATTCCTGCATAAGACTACTCTAAGGACTCTTAATAAGTATAAAAAATCAGATTCTTCAAATTCTCAAAAAATCGTGTACTTTTTCCAGCGTTAGACCTATTGCTGGCGTTAGTGTTGTTGGTGTTGAATTTTTTTTATTTTTAAAATTTCTAAAAATCCTTAAAAATATATGTTAGTTTATATTTACTAATTTGTTTTTGAATTTCTGACATTTATTATCTTTGTTTTAATTTATATTTTAGAAAATCAACTACAAAAATTCAAAATTCAAAAATACAAAAATATGTTCTTGAGATTTGTGTTTTATTAATATTATGAAAAATCAACTACAAAAGTTCAAAAATTCAAAAATTCAAAAATATGTTTTTGAGATTTCTGTTTTATTCATATTATGAAAAATCAACTACAAAAGTTCAAAATTCAAAAATACAAAAGTATGTTTTTGTGATTTAAAAAATGAGATTAAAAAAAACTGTTTGATCTTTATTGCTAGTATCAAGCATGAATGAATTCTATTATTTACAATGTTAAAGTTTATTCCTTCAAATTACTATGAATATTGTTTTGTTTATTATGCTTTGATATATCTATTTAAAGTGCATCAATTGTATTGACAAATATGTGTAGAACCAAGCTTAGCATGCCTCTAAGTATGAGTAAATGTATTATGATTAATAATATTACCTTTCACTCACTTATTTTGGTAATCAACATGTGTGTTTAAATCTAAAAATGCTTGTTTGTGTATTGTATTTGTACAATAAATTAAAACTTGCATAAGTTTATTACCTACACTACATTTGAATTGCACTTATGAAATTTTGAAAAGTTGTTAAGTTTCAAAAATTGTGGGTTTGCAAAAACAAGTGTATTCGGAGAATGTTGTCGCACAAATGTGAACAAAAATTATATATATAGACAACTATAACTCCACCAAGCACTACTTGAATCTCCTGATAAGTC
Organism: Dactylorhiza incarnata; assembly: GCA_033032865.1. Lineage (NCBI taxonomy): Eukaryota > Viridiplantae > Streptophyta > Magnoliopsida > Asparagales > Orchidaceae > Dactylorhiza > Dactylorhiza incarnata. Next base: position 6,931,494 of record JAWHQI010000119.1, on the reverse strand, counting down.
TTCATAAGCATTGTGAGGTTGAGCACCTTGGAAAGAATAGTAAACTGTCTTGTGCAACCCTTGATTAATACACCACTTTTTTATAAAATAGTGTGCATAAAAGTGTGTGAAAGTTAATTTACTTGTGTTTTATTGTGCACTTTATTTTACATATGTCTTGTATTTTGTGATTTAAATCAATTGTTAACATTGCCCAAAATACACTTATGTGCACATCATTATCTTTCATAACACTTCTTCTCATGAGTATTGGATTCTAATGCTTTATCTATACTACTCTTTATATAATAAATGCACTAGATAACCTAGCATGATATCTACAATGTTTTGGTATCTCTTGAACTTAAAATTAAGTAACATTATAGTATATTCTTTTTGATATGTTCATTTTCATGCTTGGTATCTTTATATAAAACTATGAGATTTCAAAAAGGTTAAAACATCTTTACATTTTGAACTTAAAACTCATATTTTTACTTATGCTTTTCATGCTTACAAAAAGATGTTTCTTATAATCTTCTGCTTGCTCACAACTCTTATCTTTTTATTTGAAATCTCTTATATATACTATACTTAAAATCTTTATCATTATCAGTATTACAAAAGCTCGATCATGCTTTATCATTTATAAGAAATGCCTCCTTACTAACCTCACCCTACTTTCTTTTGATAATACCAAAAGGGGGAGATTAATTACAGAAATCTATATAGGAGAAATATTGAAGAATACGGGGAGACTAATTCATATAATCAATCATTTAGGGGGAGTAAAACATAAATTGCATTTATGTAGGGGGAGCATTAAGATAGGGGGAGTATGCGCATTATCATGCATATCAAATACTATACTTGCACTATTATTCTAACACTTATCATATTCTATAATCACTTTTAATGATTTCTTGCTAAGAGGATTTATTATTATCAAAAGGGGGAGATTGTTGGACATGTGTGTCACATCCCTTTTTTTGAGAATAACAAATCCCAAATTGTATTTGATCTTGCTTGTCGTGTATTTAGAGTGTGCAGGAACTACAGGTGCAATGATCCACAGGTAGAAAACAAATTGGAAATGACTCTCTAGAAATTGTGCTAATGCTCACGTTAGTTGTTAATGCCCAGCGTTAACAACCACTGAGAAGGAACTTGCGTTCGATGAAATCTGAACTGAACTGCGCTTGACGAATTTTGAGCGTTCGACGAACTCGGAGTTCCGTTCGACAAAATTGCCTGCGCTCGACGAAATTGTGCTCGACAATCTGCGTTCGACGAATTTGGAGTTCCATTCGACGAACTGTGCCTACGCTCGACGAAATTGCGTTCAACAATCTGCATTCGATGAACTTGGAGTTCCATTCGATGAACTGAGCCTGCGCTCGACGAAATTACGCTTGACAAACTGTGGTCGACGAACTATGAGTTCCGTTCGACAAAATTGATTTTGTTCGACGAACTTGGTTTCTACCATGATCCCGACGGTTTTGCACGATCCTGAAGGTTGCGGTTTTCAGTTCGACGAAGGTGCGTTCGACGAAGGCGTGCTCGATGAAATCTGTCTCGTTCGACGAAATTTGGTTCTGTCATGCTCCCAACTTTATGCACGATGTCAGCAACTTCCGTACACAATTCACTAACGTCGGGCTGTAACCTTAATGCCGCGCGTTAGCTCCAGTTGTTATTTAACAAGTCCTGAACTCGTTTGTTGCAAATTGATGGCTGGGAGGATTATTGAAGCATTAATTCCAGAAATCTGAGAGAACCTCCTGAGAGCATACTTTTGCCAAAACTCCATTCTTGTTATGCTGCCAAAGATGGATCTCCCACGAAAAGCTTAAGGAGAATTCTGGAGGAGGATTACGTCACGCTACATCCGAAGGACGATCGCTTCGACCTCGCTTATACTACAGCGATCCTTCATCTCCGACTTCAGGAGATTTCATATAGGGAGTTTTATTATTGTTATCTTTATTTTCATTCCATACTTTTTGTAATCGTTTAGTTAATTTGCCTTGTGTTGTCGACTAGGTCTGGGTGGGACTTATGGAGGAATTCGCCTTGTGTTGGCGACTAGTTCTAGGTGATTAGATCTAGGGGGTGCTCGAGGTCATATCCGGGGAAGGATTGGCTAGAGCGGCTTGAGGCCTTATCCAGGAAGGATAGGATAAAGCCAACCGGTTTGTGGGGATACAAGTCGGTATAGAAAAGGAACAATTATTTTACTTTGTAAGCCTCCGATTTCTAGCGATATTGAAATCAAATTTATGTAAACACTTTTTTATATAATATAATCATGTCTCTTTTTGTGTTACTTGATTTCATTCATTTGGCATAATCTCTAAATATTGGTTAGTAAGTTTTTCTATTCCAATTATTTTATCTAAATTTTGTATTTCAATCTTTTTAATCATATAACAATTTAGTACTTATTTCTAAACTTGAAAATTATGATATTCTCTTAATTTAGCTAAATTGTTATTTTGCCTCTCTCCTATTATAAAACAATTTAGTAATTTTCATAACATTATTAAAAAGAACTTTATTCCCTTATTCACCCCCCTCTAAGTGCGTCTATCGATCCAACAAGGAGAGCCTCCAAAGGTGCCCAAGCTTAGCATTGGATTGGGAGGGGAAGCGCTCTAAGATCTTCTGGGTGTGTGGTGGGACTTCCTCACTAAGCCCTTGGCCTTGTTCCTAGTTCCTTAGCCTCTTAGCCTAGAGCTCTCCCTTGGGAGGAGTATGTGTGAGGTTACCCCTCAACTTGTTGAGGGCCCGAACTCCTCGAGACCAATTTATTGGTTTCAACAAACACCTCCCTACTATGTCAGCAAGGAACCTGTATTCTTCTCCCAGATCGATCTTCTTCATTTTTATGGGCTTATCTTTCTTGAACTGCATAATCTCCATGGCCCTCTTAGTCTCATCCCCTGTTAATTCATCTGACTCATTCCCAGTTAGAAGATCATATGTTTGATTCAATTACTCCTATGTTATCTATACATCTGTGTTAGACACTTTTCCCTTGATGGATCCATCCTCTCCTATTTGAACACTATCTTTAAATTCAGTCATTTCGATATCGAAGATCTTGCATCTTGTGGATATCAGCTTGGTTAAGCCAGCATCTTGAAATAGGACAAGAATGGCCTTGAAGCTTTCGGCCGCTACACTGAAAGAATCAACATCCACATCAAAACCAGAGTTTACTTTTGGTGGAGCCATTGATGTGAGGTGCTGCAAATACAAGAGAAAATAAGAGAGAGACATCACGAGAGAACTGGAGAACAAGAGAACAAGAGAGCAAGAGAGCAAGGAGAGAAAAATTTGAAAGCGTAAATGATTCGACGCTAAAGATGTTTAAAAAAAGAGATGAATCGCTGCAGCTTAGGGTTTAAGATGACGTACCATCAACATAGAATTAATATTTGGCGCATAAAAATATGACGAGACTGCTTCTAGAAGCAACTTAGCGCGCGCAATTTATATCGACGTTTTGTCGATTACCATTCGACGTAACTTGGAGACTGTTCAGCAATCCCTAAGTCGACGTAGCCCTGTCGACGTTACGTCGATTTTAAATCGACGCAACCTCGACTTTGGCCAGCGACCATTGAGTAGACGCATGCGTCCATATGAACTTGACGATGCATCAAATTCTATTTGAATTATCCACTCTGAGTGCTTCTTCACGCTAGCGTCGAGTAGAAGTCGATGGTACGTCGACTTCTATTCGACACACCTATGAATAAACAGATCTATTTTCTTATAAAGTTCTTGCTGTTATTCTCAGTAATTATGTTTATTGAAAATAGTGTTTATGATAGTAATTTTATGATCCATAAGGACAATAAGAAAGATTTTAAAGAAGAAATCACTCCCTTGGTTGAACTTAGTTCTTCCTTCCTTTATCACTATATCTTGGAGAGTGTCCCACCTTACTCTACATAAGTAATTCAAACATTAGAAGGAACCCAGGTTACCTTGGGCCCTTTGATTTTACCATTGTAGGGCTCTCTGAAAGAATAAAAGGGTCTTTCATAATATCCTTTAGGATGGGAGAGAATGAGCTTATTATTTCTTGATTTATTATGTTGATACTTGAAATGTGTACAAAATCTATCTACACACAGTAAATCAGCAGAGTGTTTTATTATTCTAGGTTTGGCTTTAGCCTTTTGAATGTGGTTATTTAATTTATCTGCATTGTTCTTTCCTTGAGATTTCTTTTCTTTGTTAAAGTTTGTTTTATTACCTCTAGTTTTTTTTTGGTTTATTAACTTCCTGATCCTTAGTTTTTGCACTGTCCTTACATGATTAGTAGTCACTAGGTCTAATGAAACTAACTGGATTTTTACAGGCAGGTTTCTTAGGTATTTCGGTGCTAGTGGATGGCTCTGCTCCTAACCATGGGTGATTAAATCTCATGGAGAGATTTTCTGTGATGTCTCTGAGCTTTTGAATCCTCCCATTAAGAGAGTCCTCAAAGGTTTTTGCCTTTTCTAGCTCTTCCTTTAACTTTATATTTTCTTTCCTATTTTCAATTAATTCAGATTCTTTATTGTCCATTTCTTCTACTAGGTCTTGATTTCTTACATAGAGATCATCCTTCTTAAAGTTTTCTAATTCTTCTCTATCTGCTTCTAATTCATTTTGAATTTTAATTAAGTCATTACAAAAATCTTTGAAGCAGGTTTTAAAATCATCAGAACTAAATTCAAAATCATCAAACAGAGATACATGTTCTTCTTCAACATCTGATGACATCCCCAGTGCCATCATGCAGGATGCTTCTGCTTCTATTTCATCATAACTTTCAGGTGATGAGGAGCTTAACTCTGCTTCAGAGTCACTCCAGGTTTCAGCAATGAAACTCTTGGCTTTCTTCTTGTCCTTCCCTTTCAAAGACTTCTTCTTCTCATTTTTGTTGTTGCTTTTGTCCCTTTGTTCTTGTGGAAACTTAGGAGCAATATGCCCTGGTTTGTTGCAAGTGAAGCATATAATCTCCTTCTTTGGAGTTTTATCATATCTGGGTCCTGAGCCTCTTTCTCTTCTCCTTGAGTCTTCTGTCTTGACCCATTTCTTGAATCTCCTTGATAGGAGACTGAACATTTCATCTTCAGGAATGGAGGGCTCTCCTTCAGTAGCTTTCAGAGCAAGGCTTCTTTGGACAGGGGCTGGAGTTGTCTCCCTTTCCTCTGACTCAGCCCTATTTTTCAAAAGCATCTCATATGACTGAAGCTTTCCTAACAAAGCCTCAGTTGAGATTTCTCTGTGGCATCTGGACTCTCTGATTGCCCAGAACCTTGAATCCCATGAGCTAGGGAAGCACATGAGGATTTTATCATTAATTTCAGTCAAGGATATCTCCTTGTCCAAGCCTCTGAGCTCATTAATGATAATGCTGAATCTGTCATACATATCAGCAACTATTTCTTCAGCTTTCTTCTGAAAATTCTCATACCTGAATATGAGAAGGGACTTTTTGTCCTTTCTTTCATCAGCACTTCCTTCTATAAGTCTAGAAAGTGACTCCCACATTTCTTAAGCTGATTGACAGTCAACAACCTTCTAGAAAATGTCATCTGACATTGTGGAGACCAGAATATTCATAGCTTTGGCATCACATGCCTTCTGCTTTTTCTTTGTTTCAGTTCATTCAGCCCTGGGCACAGGTTCCTGGGTTGAAGATCCACTGGCTTCTTTCTTGTATGGGGCTGGAGGACCTTAAATGATAACATCAAAAATGTCCTCAACAATGGAGTTCATATACAACTTTATTCAGGCCTTCCAGAGTGTGAACTTATTCAAGTTACACATTAGAGGTCTTGTTGAAGCATAATCCTTAGAACTCATTTTTCTTTGTAAAATATATTTGAAATAAAGAAATAAGAGTAGGATGTCTTTTTGATCAAGGTGTTAACCTTTTTAATGATCAACCTCCCTCTGATACTAATTGAAAGTGCACAATGTGCCTTTGAGAATCCTCTAGAGGGGGGGGGGGGGGGTGAATAGAGATTTAAATCTTTTTATATCTTAACTGTGCAAATAATAAAACTAACTAAGGAATTATGCTCACAAACAAAACACAGGCAGAATAAATATTGCTGAAGTAAATGTGCAGAAAAGATAAATGGGACAGCACAAAAAAGCATAACACAGACACAAGGATTTTGTATAGAGGTTCCCCAAAATATGGGTTTTCCCCTCTTCTACCATCTGGTAGGCAAGCACACCTGTGCCTGAGTATTTTGATAAGAAGACTCTTGAACCAAAGAGTTTTTGATAAGGAGATCTTGAACCACAGATCTTTTGATAAGGAGATCTTGAACCATAGATCTTTTGGATAAGGAGATCTTGAACCACTGAATCCTTTGGAAGAGGGATTCTAAAAACTCTTTTACAGATGAAGGAAAGGTGAAGGAAAGGAGGAAGAAGTAGAGAGAAGAATTCTGCTATCAGAATTATGATGAAGCCTTCTGCTTCAGTCTTCTCTTTTCTGGATCTGCTAAAGACGAACCCCTGCTTTTGATATAGATGATTTGCAAAGGTTATGAGCTTCAGATCCTATCTCTTTCTTCTATTGAAAACTGGCTGCTATATGTTATGTGATGAAAAGCAGCCTTCTATTTTTCACTGTACTGAGAGAGAGCAGTATTTATTCTTCACTGTCTTTTAGGGTTCAGGAGGAAGAAGAAGAAGAACCCTAATCGACAGAATATAGAATATGTGTTGAATGCTCTGATTTCTTCTCTCTAATCTTTTTATTTATTGTCCATCCTTTAATTTGAATTCATTTCCTCTTTAGGAGTGTTTTGAAAAGGTATTGGTCTGGACAGTTTCTCTTCCTTTCCTCATTTGTTCTCGACCCGTCTGTCAACTGTCTTGATCCTTTCCAAGAAAGCTTTTGTTGTCTTCTTTATTGCTCCTTTCTATTCTTGGCAATAAATGAGCCATTGTAGAACGGTCTTCAGTATTGTGGGCCTTGAGAGAGAGTTCCAAAATGACAGCTGAAAAGGTTTCCTTTTTAGACTGTATTCGATGTTGCGTCGATTTCTCTTTCTCTCTAATCGACGCACCTTCGAGTTCTTATAAAAGCAGCTTCAAATTCATTTTTGCTCTGATTGAACTATGTTGTTCACGCTGTGTCAATTACTTATCAACGTAATCGTCGAGTGTAAGGCTTAGCTCTGAACTTCATCATCTACGTCGAATTGTAGTCGACGTTGTGTCAACTTCATATGGCTTCGATAGATTCTTTCTTCTGCATTGAGTTGAAGACAAAGCTGCGTTGACTTCTAATGGTACTTCGATATGTCCATTTCCTCCACGTCGATATCCTTTCAACATAACGTCGACTTGATCTACTTCGACAGAAAGTTGAGTTGCTTGGACTTCTAGTCTAAGTTGTGTCGACATGAATTTGGTGTTGCGTCGATTTCTATTCGATGCAATTGTTAACTTAGCCCAAATTCTGCTTGTCTTGATCTGGTCTTGTCACCCTAAGTTGAGTGAGATATCCTAAGACATCTAATGACCATATTACTCTCATTATACAAATGGGTAATTAAAACCTAAGAGATAAAATCACTTTAGATAATTTCTTAAGTTAAATCCAAGGGCTTTTTCCCAAAATGTGTGTTGGGGCTGATGTAGTTAGCTCGGTGTTGGTCAGAAAAGAAAAAAGAAAGCAGCTCTCGGTTTACTATGTTAGCAGGATCCTGAAGAATATCGAAATCAGATACCCAATCCTAGAGAAGCTGGCGCTAGCTCTTATCATCTCAGCAAGGAGGCTCAGACTGTATTTTCAGGCTCATTCTATTCAAGTAGTCACAGACTTACATCTGAAGAATGTGTTAGAAAATCTAGAGCATTCAGCTAGATTGGCCAAGTGGGCGATAGAGCTAAGTGAGTTTAATATTTCTTATGTGCCTCTGATGGAGATCAAAGCACAGGTTCTAGCATACTTCAAGATTGACACAGCAGATATTGGCTCTGGAATTGAGGTTAGGAGACCTCTCCCTTAGACCATTTTCGTCGATGGAGATTCAGGTAAAAATTTCTCAGGAGCAGGGGTAGTATTAATCAATCCGAACGAAGTAAGGCTAAATCAAGCTTTAAAGTTTCATTTTCCGGTTACTAACAATCAAGCTGAGTATGAGGCTCTTTTGGCAGGTCTCCGCTTCGCTAAGGAACTAGGTATTGAGAATGTTGAGGTGAAAACAGACTCTCTAGTCATGGCTTCTCAGGTGAACAGTACGTATGAAACTCGAGAACCTATCTAAAAGAAGTATCAAGAGCTGGTGAAAAATGAAATCGGGAGGATTCAAAAGTTTCACGATTCAACACATTCCCAGAGCAGATAATTCTGAGAAAGATCATCTTGCAAAATTCGGGTTGCTATCTGGAGGGACTACCTCAGACCTATATCGTCCTGCAGTAGAAGAAGAGATAGTTATGATGATTGACCATAGGCCATCTTGGATGGACCCTTTTGTTCTCTATCTTTTGTAACATCCCCCAAACAACTAGACCCCCTAAGTTGGTTTTGTCATGACTAGGTCATGACAAAACCATAGGAAGAGCTTAAGACCAAGTGAGCTTGGATGAGAAGGAGAAATCCCAGTGGTCTGCATATAGTAGTTTTTAGATACCTAGCCTAGGGTTGGAGTTTAGGGCCTTTCTTTGAACCTTGACTCCACCATAGTATCCCTAACCCATTATGGGTCTCCTTGGAGCACTAGGGATCCATTGGGGTCAACCCAATTGGTCAATTTGACCAAAGTCAACCTTGTACTAAATTAGGTCAAAATAACCCAATTTCCCAAAATTAAACCCAATCCATTTGGGCTAGACCCAATTGAGGTGGTCCACCACCAAATGGGACTGAGTACTACTGATTGGACCTTTTAATTTAAGGAAAACCGGCCAGGAGAGAAAGCTTAATTTGGAAGAGAGAGAAGGAAGGGGGAGTTAATGAAGAGGAAGAGGAAACCTTCCATCTCCTAAATTAATGGCACCTTTCATCTCCCCTTGGGGAGAGGAGAAGTTTTCAACCCTTCCCCGGCCACATTGATGCCCAGATTCACTCCCCCAAGTGAAATTGAAATCTTCACTAATGGCCATTAATGTCAATTCGAGTAACTCCTCCCCCTTAACCTCAATGGACCCCTTAAACATCTTCAGAGGTTGGAAAGGAGTGAAAGCCCCTCTTCCCCCGAAGAAATCAAGCACCAGAAGCTAGGATTGACATGGCGCCGAAAGCTCCACCTTTGGCCATGGCAACTTGCCAGAATACGCGCCACCAAGCCCCCACACAGGTTCGATCCTCCTCTTCTCCCTTAGTGCAAGATCTTTTCATAATTTGGGGCTTGATCCGAGCTCAATTAGGCTCGGATCGTGCTTCAGAAATGGCTCGGTTTGAGCTCTCTTTCCCCTCCTCAAAACCCGATTCCGACCACCTCCGGCCGGCCAACCACCCCCTATCCCCGGCCACCACATCAATGGAGGTGGTGGTGGCATTAGCTGGCCGGGAAGCGGCACAGGTGGCTGGGAAATCATCCCGTAAAGAAGCCCAGGGCGGGCCGTCGTGCGCTGTCCGTCCAGCGGGGACGATGACCAAGAACCGTCGGATTTGCTGTCATCAGCAAGATTCACGTGATTATGTTATATGTTATAATGTTATTTCATTTTGAATATGGAGTAAATGTTTATTCTTATTTAATTAATTCGACGATCTGAGTAGAAGAAATTCACCGAACTAATAGTTGAGTTCGTCGAACACACTCTGGTGTTCGTCGAACTGATTATTGAGTTCGTTGAACGAAACTCAGAGTTCGTCGAATGGAATTAATTCACCGAAATAATAGTTGAGTTCGTCATACCCGGAGTTATTTCGCTGAACTAAAAGTAATTCGTCGAACGGAATTAATTCGTTAGATGCAGACTAGATTTCGTCGAACGCACTGAAGCACGACGTTCTTCGAACGCAGACTAGATTTCGTAGAACGCACTGAAGAACGGCGTTCATCGAATGCATATCAGGATTCGTTGAACGCAGACTGGTTTTCGTCGAACGCGGAGACTTGTATTTTATAATAGTTATTTTCTTATTATTGGCTGTAGTTAGAAATAATTATAGAAAACACTTAAGGCCCTCTACAGAAAAAGTGGTCGACACCAAAGTTGTATCCCTTGGAGTCTAGTTTGTTTTAAAATTGTTTTCACCCCCAAAAGGAGTTTTGTAGCTCCCTATAGGTCCATTTTGGTGGGACTGGTCCCTAGTGTAGGACAACCACCATTCCTTGAATAACTTTTGATTGGTTTATGGGATTGACTTGAAAATTGAAACATAGGCTATCTACACCTATCCACACATCATACCCAAAGATGGGAATTTTAGGAGAAAGTTTTTAAGGTTTTTGTAATAATTTCATAAATTAAACATTAATTAATTATTAGGTCAAATTACCTACAATGCCCTCCAAATTTTGGTGGGAGCTTCTTAGGGTTATCACATGACCCTGGTAAAAATATCAGCCCAATTGGGACTAATCTGCTTGGGTAATTTGTCAACACAAGTTGGGTCAAACAAGGTCAAAGTTAGGGCATGATGTTTATCTTGGGGTATGGTGGTCAAAACTCATCACCATGAGTTGAAACCTTGGCCACTGGTTTAGGATCACCTAAGACACCTTCATGAGTAAGGTGGGGTGGAGTAAAGGTGAATATGCCCTAGGACCCTAGTTTTAACCTTTGGGTTGCTCTTTGAACCTTGTGAAGGACATGTAGTCAAAAGCTATTAAATGGCAATGGAACCTAGGGGATATGTTCATGGGATGTATTGATGCCCTAGGGAATTTTGAGAGAATTTTAGGAGAATTTATTCCCCCTAAATTAGGTCATAACCCCTTTAGGTAAACTTCTTGTAAGAGATATTTACATGCACAAATGATTCTGGATGAAGATGAAATCTTGGTAGTGCCTTTATAATCATATTATAGACCTCTGGTATTTTTTGTGAAATTTATTAGATGATTTAACCAGTACTTCATTTACAAGGCACCTATTTTGTCATAATCTTAAGGAATATAATTAAGGGTCCAAAACTCCCTGGAAAAATGTGCAACTTGGTGATAGGACATTTCAGAGCACTAGGAAGCTCTGCGAATTTTTATAGAATTTTTTTGGAGATTATTATCAGTAGGCTACTTCACAACATGTGCAAATTAGGAATTATTTGGATTAATTATTTCAGTGAGGAAATGATTTCCATAAATTGTGAAACTCTATAATTAAGCTTTTCTGGACATAATAGAGGTCTGGTAATTTTTCTATAATTTTGGCACAAGTATATTTGGTAGTTCCTTTATAAATCTTCAACTTTGGATAGAAGTTAAATATTAAAAATAGAGGACATTTCATTACTGTAAAATTGTGATGTTCATTATTTACTGTTATTTAGGCATGATAGATTTATCTGAATTTTATGAGGATCATGTATTGAGAATACCTTACACTTCATGTTCATATTCATACTTGGCAATTATTAGAGAAATTTAAATAAATGCTAAAATGTTGAGGAAAAATATGAGTCTTTGGATTTAGTCTTATAATTTCATGATAGCCCTCCAGTAAAAATCTTGTGTCATGAGGATGAATATTTGGAGTACTCATGCTTATTAGCTTCATATAGTTAGTTTGGTCTGCGTATAGTAAAAATGTGAAATTTGGATATCTGGGGGACTACTAGGTGGAATTGGTATGTAGATGGTGTGCATGGCCAGGTTGAAGAGGATGAGGTTACTTAAAGAAGTTGGGGAGATTAGAGTGCTAGGTGGGCTAAGGGTAAGGTCGTGTTTGGGATTGACGAAAGATCGTCTTTCCCCTTAGAGGGTCATAACACACTTAGGGTAATCCAAGGGTAAAGATAAGAAGGGTAATCTTATGGGTAGATACCAACAACACTAAATGTCTTGAGAAAGGGAGCCTTGGGGTGTCATCCCATTATAGCTCCTAGTACTGTAGCGAGCCCCTAACAGGGTAATCCTCGGGAAGTCCAAGATTAACCATAAATCGTAGGAGCAAGATGTTGTACAAGAGTAATTAATAACACACTCACTCACACCCCGTAGTTACGGGAGGTTAGTTGGTTTGGTTGTACGAGCGTTAGGGTCGGTAGTTGAGGCAGCGGACTAGTTAGTCCGGTGAGCTTGTGGCTCAGTAATGCTTGTTGGTGCGGACGGGTTGGCCTAGCGAGCCGGTGGCTCTGAAGGTTATGATGACTGGGAGGAATAGCCAGTGAGCTTATGGCTAAGAGATATATGGTAAACATGTTGCATGTGCATAAGGTGGTGGGTCCTTAGTGTTGATGGTCGTTGCACCGACATTAATGCTTGGGCTCGGTTAGAGTGGATAACCCTTTTACCAAGACAAGTCTGGTGGTCTAACCAACAAGATTATGCAGGAGCTCCGCTGTTGTGTTCTTAGCATTGAGGCGTACGTTAGGTCTAGGTTAAGTAGTGCAAATACCAACCTACAGGTGGGCGAGGCCCAACCCACCGCTTCCGTTTGCCACTGCGGGAGTATCCTGGGAGTTTTGCTAGCTCCAAAAAGGGGGAACTAAAGGTCTGTGCGCATAGAGTCGAAGTGTGTGAGTTGCACTTGTGCGAACATAACGTTTAACAGCATACCTTGCAAGTCATGGCATAAACATTGCATTTCAACCCCTACCCCTATCGTATAAGTCTGTTATGGGACTTCTTATACGATAGGCCTTGCTAAACGACCCCTTGTCTATAGGTTTGTGTGGGCATTATTCCTATAAGTCAAAGGTTACTTTTCCTTACTTTTCTATTATATACATGTCTTTACTTACTGCACTTTACTTATTCTTTACCTGCTCTTACTATGCTCTTTTATTGCTTCAATAATATATATATATATAATGTGTAGTGTAGACATTCCTTGTACCCATGTCACCTGCTATTGTTTATACCCCTTGCTGTCCTCTGCTTCATCCTCCCATACGGTGCCTAGGAGTCACCGGGGGAGCGGTGGGGGATTGGCTTAGTCTTTTTGACTAACGGTCGGTGGACCTTATCATTTTAGGAAACCATGGAGACAGAGCAGCACCAGAGGCTGGTGCAGATGGAGGCGGGGCAGTCTAGCACAGGAGCACCAATGTAGGGATCTGTGAGTGTTATTACTAGTTGATTTGCTTCTGCGAGTGTTTATGTAGTGAGGATTTGATGTATCGGGCAGGAGCCCTTGTTATTTCTGTCTTTATTTCAGTTACGTTTATGTAGACATCTCCTTATGATGGTTTATTTATATGTGATGTGGACTTGGCTTTTCTATAAGTTTGTTTAAGCTTAACTTTTCTGTGATCGATAAGGCCGGCAGGATCGGCGTTTTGTAGTGGAGACCTTCACGAGTGAGGGTGTCACCGCAAAACGGCGGTTCTGGGCATAAGACCCCGGGTTTGAAAAAGAAAAAAAAAGGGTCTTACAAAGTGGTATCAAAGCAAACCTCGATCTGAAGAAAAGAAGTCCACAAACCCTGGGCCACCCAGCGCGAGTTTAGCTTGAGAACAAAATAAGCAGCGGAAGCAATGGTGTGCCCATATGGGAAAATCACATGAAAAAGTCCACTTTTAACTGAATCATTTTGATAAGTTTTCTTTTGTTGCCTGCTGCGAACCCTGCCACCAGCAGGGAATACCTCCGGCTACAAAGATCTCTTTTGACAGTCCTTTAGTCAACGAGTTAGATTTAAACTCCACTAGGACACGTGACTTACCATGACAATTTATACCTATACCTTGCCCTAGTATGAAATAATCCATAGATATACTTTTGGTGAAGGTACGAGAATCCCCCAAAGAGATTAAATAAGGAGCTTAACATGAGAGTGGCCACCTAAGCCATAACTCTGATATCCCTACTACATCTATCAAAGGATTATCAAAGCTTATAGGACCGCCTTAGGGAGATTGACACATAAGCAGAATGGTAGGGGACTCGTAGACTCAACCCTCGTATCAGTGACATGATTATATTGAGACAACCACCACGACAAACACCGATGGTCGGATAAGAATTCAAGATCAGAAGAGACCCGTTTGGGATTGGGACACAAGTTGACCCTGATAAGGTTGTCGTAAAGGGGACCTTGAAGAGTCTAAAATATGGAGTATACCAATGAGCCTCAAGATAGAACCCTAAGTCTAAGGCTGTGTGCCCTAAGAATTGTTTGCAAACTTGGGACGAATATAACTGGGTGATATTGAAGATACTCAACCCAAAATAGATAGTGGCTTATCTTTTGTTTATTGGGGCTTATCTTTTGTTTATTAAGGCTGACCTTTTGTTTATTGGGCAAATTAGTTACTTACTTGGGTTTCCATTGGATCTAATTTAGAAGATCTGCGTCATAAACATAGTGATTTTGAAGTTGATCTTATTCAACGTTACGCAGACAAAGATATGATGGTGTAACAGTGGGTCTGGAATGATGATCTGAAGTATTACCAGGACAATGAAAGGACATTGTAGATCGAGCAACGACTTGACCTTAGTTGAAGCATTAGAAATGTAAAGTTTCTAGGTTTAGTCACTTAGGGATTCAGATGCCTTTCTGGAAGTTGGGAACTGAAATTAGGTCGTGCAAGCTTTAGTTATATTTGAAAGTTCTGGTAGTTTGGGGCGTTCGGAAGTAATTAACTCGTGAATTGTAAAAAAAGCACGCCCTGTCATGGTAGAAAATTTTAACTACAATAATAACCCTTATACCTTGAGAGCTATGACGATGAATAACCCGAGATCCTAGACGATGACTTATTGGAATTAAAATATAGTGTTTGAGTTTACTATGATAAGAATGATCTAAGTTTATCTTACTTTGGACCATCCGAAAGTGATCAAGACTAGCATATGTGGAAGCGATAGGAATTTGTGAAATAAACGTGATGATATTTCCGTGATGAAATTGACTTGTGAAAATATTAGGGTTTCAAAAGAATTTTACCTGTATACCTTATGAATCAAACTCCACATAGAAAGTGATTGGGATTTATCTTATAAACATGAATACTAATTGGTTAGCATATAGTCATAAGTTCACAAGTGCACCACCATAAAATTTTGAGGATGATTGGGACGCTTGATGATCTGATCAGTTCCACCAATGGTAAGAACTGGAAAAGTTGTAGAGTGGAGATGATTGATCACTCGGACGTACTTGAAGGAATAAGAACCTAAACATGCGGAGAAAATATTATAGAAGCGTTGTCTACCCATATTAACAAGAGCTTTAATCACCGGAAAAATGGAGTATTCCGGAACACGTATGTCCTCGGAATGAAGAAAGACGTCATAAGTTTTATGATGCACGGTGAAGGCCAAGTGCAAAAGTCTTTGGAGAACTACCACAGTCACTACCCAGGTTAGAGTGGAAGTCCGAGGATATAATTATGGATTTCATACAGAGGTTACCACATCCCCATTCCGGGCACAAGTTCATTTCGAACATCGAGGATAAACTGACCAAGGTAGCTAGGGTCACCCCGGGCTGGAAGGACGCTCCCGTTGGTGTTTGGTGGGATTTGTTGAGCAATTTGTCAGTTATCGTAGTGTGACCAGGACGATCGTGTCAAATCAGGATGGACGATGTATGTCCAAAAAGCGAAGATCAGTCCAGGCTTATGTGGGCTCCTGGTTGACGTCATCACAACTTTCCACCCTCAGAGGGACGGAGGCGGAGGACTCCACTATCTTGGATCTAGGATGAGGATCCCAAGGCACTCGGCTCAGAATTTATGGAGGACATAGATACCCAGGTGCGAATGATTCGAGTTAGGATGTCGGAGGACCAGAGATACTATGTCAGGTATTACAATGCGTGGTATTGTCAGGTAGAGTTCCGGGTTGGAGACTGGGTGTTCCGGAAGATACATCCGATGCAGGGAGTCTTGCGGGTTTGCAGGCGGAAGAAGCTCAGTCTGAGATAGATGGGGCTCTACAGGATCCTAGAGTGGTTCAACCCGTTATCTTATAGACTGGAGTTTCCACCGTAGTTAGCAGGATTGTACGACGTCTTCCACGTCTCCTCCTTTAGGAGAGCTCTACTACGGCCGGAGCAGCGAATTTCTACTATAGATGGCCCGGTAGCCTCCGATCGAGTGATTCACCTGAGAGCCACTAGAACTGGTGTGGCAAAGATTGTCAGTGCTCTTCGAGTCAGAAATAACTTCAATTCTTAGGGGATGTTACGTTCAGTCACTCTCGGTGAAAACCTCGTGAGCCTAGCCTGAATTTCGAGGACGAAATTATTTTATTGTTTATTGGGATTTGTAACATCCCCCAAACAACTAGACCCCCTATGTTGGTTTTGTCATGACTAGGTCATGGCAAAACCATAGGAAGAGCTTAAGACCATGTGAGCTTGGATGAGAAGGAGAAATCCCAGTGGTCTGCATATAGTAGTTTTCAGATACCTAGCCTAGGGTTGGACTTTAGGGCCTTTCTTTGAACATTGACTCCACCATTGTATCCCTAACCCATTAGGGGTCTCCTTGGAGCACTAGGGATCCATTGGGGTCAACCTAATTGGTCAATTTGACCAAAGTCAATCTTGTACTAAATTAGGTCAAAATAACCCAATTTCCCCAAATTAAACCCAATCCATTTGGGCTAGACCCAATTGAGGTGGTCCACCACCAAATGGGACCGAGGGCTACTGATTGGACCTTTTAATTTCAGGAAATTTGGCTAGGATAGAGAAAGCTTAATTTGGAAGAGAGAGAAGGAAGGGGGAGTTAATGAAGAGGAAGAGGAAACCTTCCATCTCCTCCATTAATGGCACCTTTCATCTCCCCTTGGGGAGAGGAGAAGTTTTCAACCCTTCCCCGACCACATTGATGCCCAGATTCACTCCCCCAAGTGAAACCGAAATCTTCACTAATGGCCATTAATGGCAATCCGAGTAACTCATCCCCCTTAGCCTCAATGGACACCTTTAACATCTTCAGAGGTTGGAAAGGAGTGAAAGCCCCTCTTCCCCCGAAGAAATCAAGCACCAGAAGCTAGGATTGACATGGCGCCGAAAGCTCCACCTCCGGCCATGGAAACTTGCCAGAATACGCTCAACCAAGCCCCCACATAGGTCTGATCCGCCTCTTCTCCCTTAGTGGTGGCATTGGCTGGCCGAGAAGCGGCACAGGTGGCCAGGAAATCATCCTGTAAAGAATCCCAGGACGAGACGTCGCACACCGTTCGTCCTCTGGGGACGATGACCAAGAACCGTTGGATTTGCCGTGATCAGCAAGATTTAAGTGATTATGTTATATGCTATAATGTTATTTCATTTTGAATCCGGAGTAAATGTTTATTCTTATTTAATTAATTCGGCCATCTCAGTAGAAGAAATTCACCGAACTAATAGTTGAGTTCGTCGAACGGAACCCGGAGTTCGTCGAACAGAATTCATTCGTCGAACACACTCTGGTGTTCATCGAACTGATTGTTTAGTTCATCGAATGGAACCCGGAGTTCGTCGAACGAAATTAATTCACCGAAATAATAGTTGAGTTCGTCGAACGGAGTTAATTCGCTGAACTAAAAGTAATTCGTCAAACGGAATTAATTTGTCGAACGCAGACTTGATTTTGTCGAACGCACTGAAGCACGACGTTCGTCGAACGCAGACTGGATTTCGCCGAATGCACTGAAGCACGGCGTTCGTTGAACGCAGATCAGGATTCATCGAACGCAGACTGATTTTCGTCGAATGCAGAGACTTGTATTTTATAATAGTTATTTTCTTATTACTGGCTATAATTAGAAATAATTATAGAAAATACTTAGGGCCCTCTACAGAAAAAGTGGTCAACACCAAAGTTGTAGCCCTTGGAGTCTAGTTTGTTTTAAAATTGTTTTCACACCAAAAGGAGTTCTGTAGCTCCCTATAGGTCCATTTTGGTGGGACTGGTCCCTAGTGTAGGACAGCCACCATTCCTTGAATAACTTTTGATTGGGTTATGGGATTGACTTGAAAATTGAAACATAGGCTATTTACACCTACCCACACATCATACCCAAAGATGGGAATTTTAGGAGAACCTTTTTTAAGGTTTTTCTAAAAATTTCATAAATTAAACATTAATTATATTAGTTCAAATGACCTACAATTCCCTCCAAATTTTGGTGGGTACTTCTTAGGGTTATCACATGACCCTGGTAAAAATATCAACCCAATTGGGACTGATTTGATTGGGTAATTTGTCAACACAAGTTGGGTCAAACCAGGTCAAAGTTAGGGCATGGTGTTTATCTTGGGGTATGGTGGTCAAAACTCATCACCATGAGTTGAAACCTTGGCCACTGGTTTAGAATCACCTAAGACACCTTCATTAGTAAAATGGGGTGGAGTAGAGGTGGATATGCCCTAGGACCCTAGTTTTAACCTTAGGGTTGCTCTTTGAACCTTGTGAAGGATATGTGGTCAAGATCTATAGAATGGCCATGAAACCTAGGAGATATGTTCATGGGATGTATTTATGCCCTAGGGAATTTTGAGAGAATTTTAAGAGAATTTATTCCCCCTAAATTAGGTCATAACCCCTTTAGGTAAAATTCTTGTAAGAGATATTTACATGCACAAATGATCCAGGATGAAGATGAAATCTTGGTAGTGCCTTTATAATCATATTATAGACCTCTAGTATTTTTTGTGAAATTTATTAGATGATTTAACCAGTACATCATTTACAAGGCACCTATTTTGTCATAGTCTTAAGGAATATAATTAAGGGTCCAAAACTCTCTGGAAAAATGTGCAACTTGGTGATAGGACATTTCAGAGCACTAGGAAGCTCTGTGAATTTTTATAGAATTTTTTTGGAGATTATTATCAGTAGGCTACTTCACAACATGTGCAAATTAGGAATTTTTTGGATTAATTATTTCAGTGAGGAAATGATTCCCATAAATTATGAAACCCTGTAATTAGCTTTTGTGGACATAATAGAGGTCTGGTAATTTTTCTATAATTTTTGCACAAGTATATTTGGTAGTTCCTTCATAAATCTTCAAGTTTGGATAGAAGTTAAATATTAAAAATAGAGGACATTTCCTTACTGTAAAATTGTGATGTTCATTATTTACTGTTATTTAGGTATGATAGATTTATTTGAATTTTATGAGAATCGTGTATTGAGAATACGTTACACTTCATGTTCAAATTCATACTTGGCAATTATTAGAGAAATTTAAATATATGATAAAATGTTGAGGAAAAATATTAGTCTTTAGATTTAGTCTTATAATGCCATGATAGCCCTCCAGTAAAAATCTTGTGTCATGAGGATGAATATTTGGAGTACTCCTACTTATTAGCTTCATATAGTTAGTTTGGTCTGCGTATAGTAAAAATGTGAAATTTGGATATCTGGGGGACTACTAGGTGGAATTGGTATGTAGATGGTGTGCATGGTCAGGTTGAAGAGGATGAGGTCACCAAAAGAAGTTGGGGAGATACGAGTGCTAGGTGGGCTAAGGGTAAGGTGGTGTTTGGGATTGACGAAAGATCGTCTTTCCCCTTAGAGGGTCATAACACACTTAGGGTAATCCAAGGGTAAAGATAAGAAGGGTAATAAAAGGGTAAAGATAAGAAGGGTAATCTTATGGGTAGATACCAACAACACTAAATGTCTTTAGAAAGGGAGACTTGGGGTGTCATCCCATAATAGCTCCTAGTACCATAGCGAGCCCCTAACAAAGTAATCCTCGGGTAGTCCAAGATTAACCATAAATCATAGGAGCAAGATGTTGTACAAGAGTACTGCGCACGGTCATTGGCGCACGACCAGTGGTCGTGCACACTGGAATTCTGCGATCGTGCGCGCTGCCTGGGCGGAGCCCTGCGAGGAAAGAAAATTATAAAATACATGTTCGCACGACCAGTGGTCGTGCGCACTATCGTAAGTGGTCGTGCGATAAGCCAGACAGAACTCATAAAAAGGGCGTTAAGTGCGCACGATCAGTGGCGCACGACCAGTGGTCGTGCGCAATAGAACCAGTGATCGTGCGCAGTGTTCCTGTACAGAATTGTACCGGGAACACCTGCACGACACCTGTTCCAGCATACAACACCGGTCTAACCACTGAAAGTGGAACTTAACAACACATGAAAACTAATAACGAAGTTAAGCACGAAATCACACCAAAATGGGCCAAACGTGCACCTAGCATAGAATGATCAATATGAAATATAACAGGGCTAAAGTGCGGTGAAATGACTAAATAAACGGCCCAGATGAGTCCATAAAAGTGTATACGCGTCCCGAGCAAACGAATCCAGTGGAGTGTGAAAACGGTAGTTAACATAGAAAATTACACAGAGGAGTACGGTGCGAAGTAACATACGCATGCGAGTAGAAATTCTAGTAACAAGAGATTCTAACTATGCTAACTAGTTTACGAAAGTATTAAAGCGTAACTAGAGATTTATCAAAACTCAGTTGGTGAATGATGAAGAATTCGAACGATCATGCCCGGTGTGAAAGTAACAAGACGCTATGGCGGGTGTTGCACAAGGTCGGGGTTTAGGAATAACTCCGCTGAAATCCATCAACGTCGTGAACCATACGCTCGCCCGGTCACACTCTCTCCACGGCGTTAGCAAACTCACAAGTCAAATCAATAGGGCTTTATGAGTATAATGGGGCTTAGGCTGCGGTATGATATTCAAATTTAAACATGATGGCTACGCAACCCAAGTGAGCTAACGGAACGCTGCACCACACAGAACCAAAAACAACGCTCGTGTGACACACCCCCAGACTTATCATGAAAACTAGGTGTGCACACGGCCTACTTCACAATCACCAAAAAATTTTCTATTTAGCTCGGGAGGATTTCTTTTCAATATACTTTTTCCAGATTTTTTTCTTCTTTTTTACAATATACTTTTCTTCTTTTACTTATCCCCCAGTTGGTACAATTTCAGCGAAATGGCGTTAATTTCCCCTTCTCATCACAACGATTCCATACATCACACCAAATGTAGAAAATGAGTGCAGAAAACATCTATTTGGTTGCGACAGTGGGATAAGCTTCGGGCTTTGGTGGATGAGGAGGAGCTGATCAAAGGAGTGGTAGGCACAAATTTGGCATGCAAAGGTGAGTGAAAAGGACAGGGAATGACAAGGCTCAAACTAGCCAAAAGGTGGCCTACATCATGTTTAACTCGACGAATCGCTCTCGCCCATGCTTCGAGAGTCGCTTGGGGCAAGTTCTTAGCCCACGAGAAAGGTAAACCTTCCTCCCGACTCGAGCAACACACGACTAGTGCTCGTACACACACAACACCGGGTTATCGTCAATTTCGTTCACATTCACCATTAGAGTATAATAAATCTAAAACTACGCAAAAAAATACTAATCATAAATTAAATGCATAGAGATAATCTAGTTTTACTCGAATTCTATTGTAGCATGCGGATGCGACTAGAACACTGCTCGAGTCAACATCGCACTCTAAATAGTAATTCCTAAGCTAACATCCTATTTCACATTCCTAACCAAAATAGTTCATTCGGAAACAAAACAAATAGGTAAGCGTGCACTCATGTGGGTGAAGTGGTGCATGAAGCGTGGAATAATGATAATGACAATGAATGATTTAAAACACGTCTAGCATGCGGTGCAACTCGTGCGCAAAGTGGATAACATATGCTCTCCCCCAGACTCAATCTACATATTACCGGAAGATTGGTGTTAATTTCATATACGATCCGCAGCATCCGCCAACACAAGGTACAAAGCACACCTGCAAACGGTACAACTAAAAGCAGCAAAAAATAGATAAAAACTGAATTGAAACAGGTTAGAAAAACAAAAACAGCAAATTTGGGTTGTCTCCCAGCAGCACTTTTGTTTTATGTCCTTAAGCTGGACCAAATACCTGTATTATAAATGTTTAAAGAGCACAGAAATTAAATAAAAGTGCAAGAGAAAGTTTCACAAAATAAGAGAAATACAGAACATCAACTGTGAGCACTTTTATGGTGCTTGTCTCCCAATGTCACCAACTGACACTCCTTATTTATAATTGTGCCATCGTATAACTTCAGTCGATGTCCATTGACCTTAAATTTGTCTCCCTTATCCCCTGATATTTCGATGGCACCAAAGGGAGTGACGTCGGTCACCGAGAAAGGACCGCTCCACCTCGATTTTAACTTTCCTGGAAAGAGGCGGAGACGGGAGTTGTAAAGCAGCACTTGGTCCCCAATTTTGAACTCCTTAGGGATGATGTGTCGATCATGCCATTGTTTTGTTTTCTCTTTGTAGATGCGAGCTTTTTCATAAGCGAAATGCCGGAGCTCTTCCAATTCGTTGAGTTGTGAACGACGCGCCTTGGCCGCGGCTCCAATGTCCATGTTCAACAGTTTGGTTGCCCATAATGCTTTATGCTCCAGCTCCACAGGAAGATGGCATGCCTTGCCATAAACTAATTGAAACGGAGTCATGCCGATAGGTGTTTTGAAAGCGGTACGATAAGCCCATAATGCATCGTCGACCTTTTTAGACCACTCCTTCCTATTTGAATGTATTGATTTCTCGATTATTCGCTTGAGCTCGCGGTTGGATACTTCTACTTGTCCACATGTTTGGGGGTGGTATGCTAAGGAAATTTTATGATGGGCCCCAAACTTTTTCATGAGCTGCACAAACTGCTTATTACAAAAATGACTACCGCCGTCGCTGATAATAGTTCTCGGCGTCCCAAACCTGGAGAAGATATTCTTGTGGATAAAATGTAGCACCGTGCTGGCATCATTCGTGGAAACTGCCTCGGCCTCCACCCATTTTGAGACATAATCAACTGCCACAATGATATAATGCTTACCATGAGACATTGGGAAAGGACCCATAAAGTCTATCCCCCAGACATCAAATGGTTCGCAGACCAGCATGTTATTGAGGGGCATCTCGTTACGCCGGGAGATATTTTCGGTCCTTTGGCATTCGTCACACTTGGTGACATAAGCATGGGCGTCCCTAAAGAGGGTTGGCCAAAATAATCCGCATTGCAAGACTTTTCGCGCTGTTCGAACGGCCCCGAAGTGCCCGCCAGCTTCTCTGTCATGGCAGTGCTGCAGTATAGACTGAAACTCGGCTTCACGAACGCAGCGTCTGATAATTCCATCACTGCACGTATGGAATAAGAGTGGGTCTTCCCAAAAATAGTATTTTGAATCAGAGGCAAGCTTCCGTCTTTGCTGAGGGGACAGATTCGGAGAAAGGGTTTTACAAGCCAAGTAGTTAGCAATATCAGCGTACCATGGGGCTGTTGGATGAGGCGTAGTGATTGCGAATAACTTCTCATCCGGGAAATAATCGTTCGTTTCCTCCATAAAGCTGTTGGGGATGTCGGCCGTCATGTCGTACTCCAACCGCGAAAGATGATCAGCTATCACGTTCTCCACCCCTTTCTTGTCTTTGATTACAAAATTGTATTCCTGCAAAAGTAAAATCCAGCGAATCAGACGCGATTTGGATTCTTTTTTGCTGAAAAGATACCGGAGTGCAGCGTGGTCCGTGTACACGATTACTTCGGAAAGTACCAAGTATGAGTGAAATTTTTCAAAGGCGAACACCACGACTAGCATTTCTTTCTCCGTGGTGGTATAGTTTGCTTGCGCGCTGTTGAGAGTTCGACTGGCGTACGCAATGGTGTGAAAAGTCTTATCTTTCTTTTGACCGAGTACAGCACCTACGGCCACATCACTTGCGTCACACATGATAACAAAGGGTAAATTCCAGTCGGGTGCCACCAAAATTGGAGCCGAGATGAGTTGTCCCTGTAAAGTTTCAAAGGCCTGCATACATGCATCGTCGAAGTGGAAGGGGACATCCTTAACGAGTAAGCGAGATAAAGGCTTCGAATGGATGAAAAGTCCTTAATAAACCTTCGATAAAATCCCACATGACCAAGAAAACTTCGGATACCTTTCACTGACGTAGGCAGAGGGAGGTTTCTAATAACACTTACCTTCGCTTGATCCACCTCGAGCCCTTGGCAGGAAACCTTATGCCCCAACACAATTCCTTCGCGCACCATAAAATGGCATTTCTCCCAGTTCAAGACAAGATTGGTGTCCTCACACCGCTTCAAAGTCTTGGCCAAATTCGCGAGGCAAGAATCGAAGCTGCTGCCAAAGAGAGTAAAGTCATCCATGAAAACTTCGAGGAAGTCTCCCACCATGTCAGCGAAAATAGTGAGCATACATCGTTGGAAGGTTGCTGGGGCATTACACAGTCCGAATGGCATTCTTTTAAATGCAAAGGTACCTGAGGGACATGTAAATGTTGTTTTGTCTTGATCAGACGGGTCTATTAAGATTTGATTGTAACCTGAGTACCCGTCCAAGAAACAGTAGTAGTCCTGCCCCACTAACTTTTCTAACATCTGATCAATGAAGGGGAGTGGGAAATGATCCTTTCGTGTAGCATCATTTAGCTTGCGGTAATAGATGCAGACTCTCCACCCGGTGATCATTCGGGTAGGTAGTTGCTCATTCTTTTCATTGGCAACAACGGTAATCCCTCCCTTTTTCGGTACCACCTGAACTGGGCTGACCCATTTGCTGTCGCTGATTGGGTAAATGATGCCAGCGTCTAAGAGCTTTATCACTTCTGCCTTCACTACCTCTTGCATTTTTGGGTTCAAACGCCTTTGGGGCTGTGCTGAGGGTTTGTACTGATCTTCAAGAAGGATCTTATGCATGCAGACAGTGGGGCTGATTCCCTTAATGTCTGCAAGAGAGCGTCCGAAGACTTTATGGTACTTTCTCAGCACACCCACTAATGCGGTTTCGTTAGCTGCGGAAAGAGCTGCGGAAATAATCACTGGATGCGTGGCATTTTCTCCAAGAAAAACGTACTTTAGAGAATCTGGTAGTTGTTTGAGAGCCGGAAGAATGTTTGGATTAGCAGAATCACTGGATTGCCCTCCTATTGAATGTGGAATATCGGGCTGGTTCGAATGAGCCCCATCATTGCCCAAGTCCTCGCGCCGCCAACACATCTCGCAGTCATCCAAATCCACATCGATCTGGTCATCGAATTCTTCAAGCAGCTCAGTCGGTTCGCATTCCATGATTTGGAAGAGTTGCGACGGGTTGTGGACGTTAAAGGATATAGCGTCCTCCCCCAATCTGAGCGTGAGCTCCCCCTGCTCCACATTAATGATAGCACGAGCTGTAGCGAGAAAGGGCCGCCCCAAGATAATGGGCACCAAAGTATCAACCTTCATGTCGAGGATGACAAAATCGGCTGGAAATGCGAGGCCGTTTACTACTATTGTGAGGTCCTCGACAATTCCAGACGGTTTTTTGATCGACCAATCAGCTAGCTGTAGCATTACCCGTGTCGGCTTCAAGGTCCCTGCACCTAGTTCACGAAAGATAGAGAGCGGCATCAAGTTGATTGATGCCCCCAAATCACAGAGCGCCTGGCTGAAACGGTGATGACCGATCCTGCACGGAATAGTGAAGCTGCCCGGATCTTTGCACTTTGTGGGCATATTGGAGATGATGGCGGAGCACTCCTCAGTGAGGTCGATAGTCTTGAGATCCTCCAACAGTCTCCGCTTCGAAATCAAGTCTTTCAAGAACTTGGAGTAGCCTGGCATTTGAGAAATGGCTTCAATCAGAGGGATGCTCACTTGCACTCCTTTCATTATTTCCAGGAATTTGCGGAACTGCTTCTCGGATTTCTCGTTTCGCAACCTGTGGGGGAATGGGGGATGAACAACACTTCCCGAGGGTTGTGCCTCGCTCACGAGGTCTGGCTCAACATGAATCTGAGTCTGCTTCTCGGCCATGTCTGAATTACACTTGTCAGTGGGCCTCACAAGTGATTCATGTCGAGGAGGATAGTCAACACCTCTACCGCTTCTCAATCGCATGGTATTCACAGACTCCGGATGCTGACTTGCAAGCCCAGAAACAACATTGGTAAGAATCCCTATAGTGGAGTGAAGTTGTTGAATTGCGGAAGATTGGTCATTCATTTTATCCAGCATCCCGACCACCAAAGCTGCTAATGGTTCTGTTTGCCCTGATGGCACGTTGACCCGCAGCTCCGTGGAATGTTACTGCGTTCACTTCAGCAGTACTGGGGGAAAGAATGACATTACTCCAGTGCTGGCTGGCGTGAACAATATTCACGACCACTTCCCACGCGTCCTTCCCCGATTTATTAAACAGGGCCCCTCCGGCTGCCACATCGAATAACAGACGGAATTTGTCCAACGCGCCGAAATAGAAAATCTGAATTAGAAAGACCTCTGATAGATCTTCACGGTAGCATCCCCGATGCAGGGATTGAAAACGCTCCCAAGCATCAACTAGAGTCTCCTCCTTTCCCTGACCGAAGGTTATGAGTTCCCTGTACATGTCCAACACTCCGGTACGGTGTTGAAACTCATGCAAAACTCTCCCCTCGAGCTGCTTCCATGAGGTCGCCTATTTTTTTCGGAAATCCCAGTACCAGCTTTTGGCTTTATTATGTAGGGAAAACGAAAATGCTAGGATCTTTTGCGGGTCGTTTTCAACTCCACTGAATATACATGTGTAGTAAATTTCTAAGAAGTTCTGCATGTGTTGCACCGCATCTTCATGTTTATCCTCACTGAACTTGCAGTTCCCAGTCATATACTTAATGATGTCGGAGGAAATCCCGAAGTCATGATCGTTCCTTTGTGCTTGAACCTTTAGATCATTTAAACTTCCTTGATAGATGTATTCCTGAATGGAGGTCATGCTAGGAATACTTGAAACCCAAAAGATTAGCGCACGATGGAAAGGACGAAGGTAAAGAAATGTGCGTATAAAAAATAAGCAAAGACAACAGAGGTAAACAAAGAGAATTAATAAAAGAGAAAAGTTCCCCGTGCAACGATTTTTCACGCAGACAAATTCGTCACGTCTGCATTCCCCGGTAACGGCGCCAAAAACTTGATGCGTGTCGGCAAGTGCACCGGTCGCTGTCAAGTAATAAATGTGGAGAATGGAATCTCCGGATGTCGGTCTCTTGAGGAATGCAGGTTGAGTGATCGAATCGCGTAGTGTGACTATTGTTACACAAGCGTTAACAAACACAAAAAGGGGGCTTTGGTTGGTTTTTCCTACTCTTAACAACAGTAAAAGAATTGCGGGTCGAAAACACCGCTTCGCAAGGTGAGATGGATGCGACGGCCGCGATGCCATGCTTCGAGAGGCGGATGGAGCGTGCTCAAGTGCGAGAAGGTGAGGGTCGCAAACACCTCTTCACAAACGCCGTTAGCTCTTGCTAAAGCGGATCGAACACCTTGTGTGCGTGAGTGAGTGAGTGGAAACGAAGTGATTCACAAGCAAGCAATGATGAAGTGCAAAGAAACATTCATTTCAAATAAACCAAACATCATACTATTCAGGTTTACAAGATTCAACGATTACAACGAAGGAAAGAAGGAAGAGATAACCGATGGGTGAAGACTAGCGGCCGTTTACGGCCGGAATGGTAGGTTGTCGGGCTACCTCCGGACTCGGGCGGACAATGCTTCCGGCGTAGAGAAACTGTCACGATTTCTCTACGTAGTTCCGTCGTCTTCTTCCTCAGATTTACTCTTCTTCTCGCCGGACATGAATGGAAAACAGTTGCTTGAGGGCTTGCGGATGGTGGAGAACGCTCCCGGACAATGGAGAAAAGCATGGAATGGTTGGAGAAGACTTCCCCTTGCGTAGGAGATGAAGTGGAGGTGTCCAAGAAGGGTAGTCGGCGACGTACGGACTGGGAAATCCGCTCCCGGCGGCTCCATCTGACCTAAAAGAGGAACAGGCTTATATATAGGCGCTGAAATGAATACTGCGCACGGTCATTGACGCACGACCAGTGGTCGTGCGCACTGGAATTCTGCGATCGTGCGCGCTGCCTGGGCGGAGCACTGCGAGGAAAGAAATTTATAAAATACATGTTCGCACGACCAGTGGCGCACGACCAGTGGTCGTGCGCACTATCGTAAGTGGTCGTGCGATAAGCCAGACAGAACTCATAAAAAGGGCGTTAAGTGCGCACGATCAGTGGCGCACGACCAGTGGTCGTGCGCAATAGAACCAGTGATCGTGCGCAGTGTTCCTGTACAAAATTGTACCAGGAACACCTGCAGGACACCTGTTCCAGCATACAACACCGGTCTAGCCACTGAAAGTTGAACTTAACAGCACATGAAAACTAATAACGAAGTTAAGCACGAAATCACACCAAAACGGGCCAAACGTGCACCTAGCATAGAATGATCAATATGAACAATAACAGGGCTAAAGTGCGGTGAAATGACTAAATAAACGGCCCAGATGAGTCCATAAAAGTGTATATGATCAGAACTCATCAATACCCCTTGCTGTCCTCCACTTCATCCTCCCACACGGTGCCTAGGAGTCACCGGGGGAGCAGTGGGGGATTGGCTTAGTCTTTTTGACTAACGGTCAGTGGACCTTATCATTTTGGGAGACCATGGAGACAGAGCAGCACCAGCGGCCGGTGTAGATGGAGGCGGGGCAGTCTAGCACAGGAGCACCAGTGCCGGGATCCGTGAGTGTTATTACTAGTTGATTTGCTTCCGCGAGTGTTTATGTAGTGAGGATTTGATGTATCGGGCAGGAGCCCTTATTATTTCTGTCTTTATTTCAGTTACGTTTTTGTGGACATCTACTTATGATGGTATATTTATATGTGATGTGGACTTGGCTTTTCTATAAGTTTGTTTAAGCTTAACTTTTCTGTGATCGATAAGGCCGACAGGATCGGCGTTTTGTAGTGGCGACTTTCCCGAGTGAGGGTGTCACTGCAAAATGGCAGTTTGAAAAAGAAAAAGCCTGGTGTGCCCATATGGGAAAATCACATGAAAAAGTCCACTTTTAGCTGAATATTTTTGATAAGTTTTCTTTTGAAGCCAACGGCGAACCCTGCCCATAGCAGGGAATACCTCTGGCTACAAAGATCTCTTTAGACAGTCCTTTAGTCAATGAGTTAGATTGAAACTCCACTAGGACACGTGACTTACCATGACAATTTATACCTATACCTTGCCCTAGTCTGAAATAAACCATAGATATACTTTTGGTGAAGGTACGAGGATACCCTAAAGAGATTAAATAAGGAGCTTAAGATGAGAGTGGCCACCTAAGCCATAACTTTGATATCCCTACTTCATCTATCAAAGGATTATCCAAGCTGATAGGACAGCCTTAGGGAGATTGACACATAAGCAGAATGGTAGGGGACTCGTAGACTCAACCCTCATATCGGTGACATGATTATATTGAGACAACCACCACGACAAACACCGAGGGTCGGATAAGAATTCAAGATTTGAAGAGACCCGTTTGGGATTGGGACACAAGTTGACCCTGATAAGGTTGTCGTAAATGAGACCTTGAAGAGTCTAAAGTATGGAGTGTACAAATGAGCCTCAAGATAGAACCCCAAGTCTAAGGCTGTGTGCCCTAAGAATTGTTTGCAAAATTGGGACGAATATAACTGGGTGATATTGAAGATACTCAGCCCAAAATAGATAATGGCTTATCTTTTGTTTATTGGGGCTTCTCTTTTGTTTATTGGGGCTGACCTTTTGTTTATTGGGCAAATTAGTTACTGACTTGGGTTTCCTTTGGATCTAATTTAGAAGATGTTGCGTCGTAAACATAGTGATTTTGAAGTCGATCTTATTCAATGTTACGCAGGCAAATATGAGATGGTGTAACAGTGGGTATGGAATGATGATCTGAAGTATTACCAGGACAATGAAAGCACATCGTAGATCGAGCAACAACTTGACCTTAGTTGAAGCATTAGAAATGTAAAGTTGCTAGGTTTAGTCACTTAGGGATGCAGATGCCATTCTGGAAGTTGGGAACTGAAATTAGGTCGTGCAAGCTTTAGCTATATTTGAAAGTTCTGGTAGTTTGGGGCGTTCGGAAGTAATTAACTCATGATTGTAAGAAAATCACGCCCTGTCATGGTAGAAAATTTTAACTACAATAATAACCCTTATACCTTGGGAGCTATGACGATGAATAACCCGAGATCTTAGACGATGATTTTTGGAATTAAAATATAGTGTTTGAGTTTACCATGATAAGAACGATCTAAGTTTATCTTACTTTCGACAATCCGAAAGTGATCAAGACTAGCATATGTGGAAGCGATAGGAATTTGTGAAATAAACGTGATGATATTTCCGTGATGAAAATGACTTGTGAAAATCTTAGGGTTTCAAAAGAATTTTACCCGTATACCTTATGAATCAAACTCCACATAGAAAGTGATTGGGAGTCATCTTATAAACATGAATACTAATTGGTTAGCATATACTCATAAGTTCACAAGTGCACCGCCATAAAATTTTGAGGATGATTGGGACGCTTGATGATCTGATCAGTTCCACCAATGGTAAGAACTGGATCAGTTGTAGAGTGGAGATGATTGATCACTCGGACGTACTTGAAGGAATAAGAACCTAAACATGCGGAGAAAACATTATAGAAGTGTTGTCTACCCATATTAACAAGAGCTTTAGTCACCGGAAAAATGGTGTATTCCGGAACACGTATGTCCTCGGAATGAAGAGAGATGTCATAATTTTGTGATGCACGGTGAAGTCCATGTGCAAAAGTCTTTGGAGAACTACCACAGTAACTTCCCAGGTTATAGTGGAAGTTCGAGGATATAATTATGGATTTCATACACAGGTTACCACATCCCTACTCTGGGCATAAGTTCGTTTGGAACATTGAGGATAAACTGACCAAGGTAGCTAGGGTCACCCCGGGCTGGAAGGACGCTACCGTTGGTGTTTGGTGGGATTTGTTGAGCAATTTGTCTGTTATCGTAGTGATAGGACGATCGTGTCGAATCAGGATGGATGATAAACATCCAAAAAGCGAAGATCAGTCCAGGCTTATCTGGGCTGTTGGTTGACGTCAGCACAACATTCCACCCTCGGAGGGACGGAGGCGCAGGACTCCACTATCTTGGATCCAGGATGAGGATCCCAAGGCACTCGGCTCGAAATTTATGGAGGACATAGATACCCAGGTGTGACTGATTCGATTTAGGATGTTGGAGGACCAGAGCTGCCAGGTCAGGTATTACGAAGCATGGTATTGTCAGGTAGAGTTCCGAGTTGGAGACTGGGTGTTCCGGAAGATAGGTCCGATGCAGGGAGTCTTGCGGGTTCGCAGGCGGAAGAAGCTCAGTCTGAGATATATGGGGCTCTACAGGATCCTGGAGTGGATCAGCCCGTTGGCTTATAGACTGGAGTTGCCACCGGAGTTAGCAGGATTGCATGACGTCTTCCATGTCTCCTCCTATAGGAGAGCTCCACTACAGCCAGAGCAGCGAATTTCTACTATAGATGGCCCGGAAGCCTCCCATCGAGTGATTCACCTGAGAGCTACTAGAACTGGTGTGGAAAAGATAGTCGGTGCTCTTCGAGTCAGAAATAACTTCAATTCTTAGGGGGTGTTACGTTCAGTCACTCTCGGTGAAAACCCCGTGAGCCTAGCCTGAATTTCGAGGACGAAATTATTATTTTTGTTTATTGGGATTCGTAACATCCCCCAAACAAATAGACCCCCTAAGTTGTTTCTGTCATGACAAGGTCATGACAAAACCATAGGAAGAGCTTAAGACCATATGAGCTTGGATGAGAACGAGAAATCCCAGTGGTCTGCATATAGTAGTTTTCAGATACCTAGCCTAAGGTTGGACTTTAGGGCCTTTCTTTGAACCTTGACTCCACCATAGTATCCATAACCCATTAGGGGTCTCCTTGGAGCACTAGGGATCAATTGGGGTCAACCCAATTGGTCAATTTGACCAAAGTCAACCTTGTACTAAATTAGGTCAAAATAACCCAATTTCCCCAAATTAAACCCAATCCATTTGGGCTAGACCCAATTGAGGTGGTCCACCACCAAATGGGACTGAGTGCTACTGATTGGACCTTATAATTTTAGGAAAATTGGCTAGGAGAGAGAAATATTAATTTGGAAGAGAGAGAAGGAAGGGGGAGTTAATGAAGAGGAAGAGGAAACCTTCCATCTCCTCCATTAATGGCACCTTTCATCTCCCCTTGGGGAGAGGAGAAGTTTTCAACCCTTCCCCGGCCACATTTATGCCCAGATTCACTCCCCCAAGTGAAACCGAAATCTTCACTAATGGCCATTAATGGCATTCCAAGTAACTCCTCCCCCTTAGCCTCAATGGACCCCTTTAACATCTTTAGAGGTTGGAAAGGAGTGAAAGCCCCTCTTCCCCCGAAGAAATCAAGCACCAGAAGCTAGGATTGACATGGCATCGAAAGTTCCACCTCCGTCCATGGCAAATCGCCGGAATATGCGCCACCAAGCCCCCACACAGGTCTGATCCGCCTCTTCTCCTTTAGTGCTCGATCTTTTCATAATTTGGGGCTTGATCCAAGCTCAATTGGGCTCGGATCGTGCTTCTGAAAGGGTTCAGGTTTGAGCTCTCTTTCCACTCCTCAAAACCCTAATCCGGCCACTTCCGGTCATCCACCACCCACTATCGCCGGCCACCACCTCAACGGAGGTGGTGGTGGAATTGGTTGGCCGGGAAGCGGCACAGGTGGCCGGGAAATCATCCCGTAAAGAAGCCCAGGACGGGCCGTCGCGCGCCGTCCGTCCAGCGGGGACGATGACCAAGAACCATCAGATTTGCCGTGATCAGCAAGATTCACGTGATTATGTTATATGTTATAATGTTATTTCATTTTGAATCCTGAGTAAATGTTTATTCTTATTTAATTAATTCGTCGATCTGAGTAGAAGAAATTCACCGAACTAATAGTTGAGTTCGTCGAATGGAACCCGGAGTTCGTTGAACAGAATTCATTCGTCGAACACACTCTGGTGTTCGTCAAACTGATTGTTGAGTTTGTCGAACGGAACCCAGAGTTCGTTGAATGGAATTAATTCACTGAAATAATAGTTGAAATCGTCAAACCCGGAGTTCGTTGAACGGAGTTAATTCGTTGAACTAAAAGTAATTCGTCGAACGGAATTAATTCGTCGAACGTAGAATAGATTTCGTTGAACGCACTTAAGCACGACGTTCATCGAACGCAAACTGTATTTCGTTGAACGCACTGAAGCACGACGTTCATTGAACGCAGATCAGGATTCGTCGAATGCAGACTGGTTTTCGTCGAACGCAAAGACTTGTATTTTATAATAGTTATTTTCTTATTACTAGCTGTAGTTAGAAATAATTATAAAAATTCTAAGGGCCCTCTACAGAAAAAGTGGTCAACACCAAAGTTGTAGCCCTTGGAGTCTAGTTTGTTTTAAAATTGTTTTCACCCCAAAAGGAGTTCTGTAGCTCCCTATAGGCCCATTTTGGTGGGACTGGTCCCTAGTGTAGGACAGCCACCATTCCTTGAATAACTTTTGATTGGGTTATGTGATTGACTTGAAAATTGAAAAATAGGCTATTTACACCTACCCACACATCATACCAAAAGATGGGAATTTTAGGACAACCTTTTTAAGGTTTTTGTAATAATTTCATAAATTAAACATTAATTAATTATTAGGTCAAATGACCTCCAATGCCCTCCAAATTTTGGTGGGTACTTCCTAGGGTTATCACATGACCCTGGTAAAAATATCAGCCCAATTGGGACTGATTTGTTTGGGTAATTTGTCAACACAAGTTGGGTCAAACTAGGTCAAAGTTAGGGCATGGTGTTTATCTTGGGGTATGGTGGTCAAAACTCATCACCATGAGTTGAAATCTTGGCCACTGGTTTAGAATCACCTAAGACACCTTCATGAGTAAAATGGGATGAAGTAGAGGTGGATATGCCCTAGGACCCTAGTTTTAACCTTAGGGTTGCTCTTTGAACCTTGTGAAAGACATATGGTCAAAAGCTATAAAATGGCCATGGAACCTAGGAGATATGTTCATGGGATGTATATAAGCCTTAGGAATATTTGAGAGAATTTTAGGAGAATTTATTCCCCCAAAATTAGGTCGTAACTCCTTTAGGTAAACTTCTTGTAAGAGATATTTACATACACAAATGATCCTGGATGAAGATGAAATCTTGGTAGTGCCTTTATAATCATATTATTTACATCTGGTATTTTTTGTGAAATTTATTAGATGATTTAACAAGTACTTCATTTACAAGGCACCTATTCTGTCATAATCATAAGGAATATAATTAAGGGTCCAGAACTCTCTGGAAAAATGTGCAACATGGTGATAGGACATTTCAGAGCACTAGGAAGCTCTGTGAATTTTTATAGAATTTTTTTGGAGATTATCATCAGTAGGTTACTTCACAACATGTGCAAATTAGGAATTATTTGGATTAATTATTTCAGTAAGGAAATGATTCCCATAAATTGTGAAACTCTGTAATTAAGCTTTTCTGGACATAATAGAGGTCTGGTAATTTTTCTATAATTTTGGCACAAGTATATTTGGTAGTTCCTTCATAAATCTTCAAGTTTGGATAAAAGTTAAATATTAAAAATAGAGGACATTTCCTTACTGTAAAATTGTGATGTTCATTATTTACTGTTATTTAAGCATGATAGATTTATCTGAATTTTATGAGGATCATGTATTGAGAATACCTTACACTTCATGTTCATATTCATACTTGGCAATATTAGAGAAATTTAAATAAATGCTAAAATGTTGAGGAAAAATATGAGTCTTTGGATTTAGTCTTATAATGTCATGATAGCCCTCCAGTAAAAATCTTGTGTCATGAGGATGAATATTTGGAGTACTCCTACTTATCAGCTTCATATAGTTAGTTTTGTCTGCGTATAGTAAAAATATGAAATTTGGATATCTAGGGGACTACTAGGTGGAATTGGTATGTATATGGTGTGCATGGTCAGGTTGAAGAGGATGAGCTCACCAAAAGAAGTTGGGGAGATAAGAGTGCTAGGTGGGCTAAGGGTAAGGTCGTGTTTGGGATTGACAAAAGATCGTCTTTCCCCTTAGAGGGTCATAACACACTTAGGGTAATCCAAGGGTAAAGATAAGAAGGGTTATCTTATGGGTAGATACCAACAACACTAAATGTCTTGAGAAAGGGAGCCTTGGGGTTTCATTTCATTATAGCTCCTAGTACCGTAGCGAGCCCCTAACAGGGTAATCCTCGGGAAGTCCAAGATTAACCATAAATCGTAGGAGCAAGATGTTGTACAAGAGTAATTAATAACACACTCACTCGCACCCCGTAGTTATGGGAGGTTAGTTGGTTTGGTTGTACGAGCGGGAGGCTCGGTAGTTGAGGCAGCGGACTAGTTTGTGGCTCAGTAATGCTTGTTAGTGCGAACGGGTTGGTCCGGCGAGCCGGTGGATCGGAAGGTTATGATGACCGGGAGGAATAGCCAATGAGCTTATGGCTCGGAGATAGATGGTAAACATGTTGCATGTGCATAAGGTGGTGGGTCCTTAGTGTTGACGGTCGTTGCACCGACATTAATACTTGGGCTCGGTAAGAGTGGATTACCCTTTTACCAAGACAAGTCTGGTGGTCTAACCAGCAAGAGTACGCGGGAGCTCCGCTGTTGTGTTCTTAGCGTTGAGGCGTACGTTAGGTCTAGGTTAGGTAGTGCAAATACCAACCTAGAGGTGGGCGAGGCCCAACCCACCGTTTCCGTTTGCCACTACGGGAGTATCCTGTGAGTTTTGCTAGCTCCAAAAAGGGGGAACTAAAGGTCTGTGCGCATAGAGTCGAAGTGTGTGAGTTGCACTTGTGTGAACATAACATTTAACAGCATACCTTGCATGTGATGGCATAAACATTGCATTTCAACCCCTACCCATATCGTATAAGTCGATTATGGGACTTCTTATACGATAGGCCTTGCTAAAAGACCCCTTGGTCTATAGGTTTGTGTGGGCATTCCTATAAATCAACGGTTACTTTTCCTTACTTTTCTATTATATACATGTCTTTACTTACTGCACTTTACTTATTCTTTACCTGCTCTTACTATGCTCTTTTACTGCTTCACTTATATATATATATACATGTGTAGTGTAGACATTCCCTGTACCCCTGTCACCTGCTATTGTTTATACCCCTTGTTGTCCTCCGCTTTATCCTCCCACACGGTGCCTAGGAGTCACCGGGGGAGCGGCGGGGGATTGGCTTAGTCTTTTTGACTAACGGTCAGTGGACCTTATCATTTTAGGAGACCATGGAGACGGAGCAGCACCAGAGGCCGGTGCAGATGAAGGCGGGGCATTCTAGCACAGGAGCACCAGTGCCAGGATTCGTAAGTGTTATTACAAGTTGATTTGCTTGCGCGAGTGTTTATGTAGTGAGGATTTAATGTATCGGGTAGGAGCCCTTGTTATTTCTATCTTTATTTCAGTTACGTTTATGTGGACATCTCCTTTTGATGGTTTATTTATATGTGATGTGGACTTGGATTTTCTATAAGTTTGTTAAAGCTTAACTTTTCTGTGATCGATAAGGCCAGCAGGATTGGCGTTTTGTAGTGGCGACCTTCCCGAGTGAGGGTGTCACCGGAAAACGGCAGTTCTGGGCATAAGACCCCGGGTTTGAAAAAGAAATAAAATGGGGTCTTACATCTTTCAACAGGGGAGTTTCATAGCAGTGTCAAAGACAAGAAAGGGCTCAAGTTGAATGCAACACATTATTATCTGATTGCAGGAATTTTGTATCGAAAGACTCTCTTAGCCCCTCTATCCAGATGTATCTCGGAAGAAGAGGTCCCAGTAGTTCTTAGAGAGGTTCATTCTGGTGAATGTGGAAGTTATTCAGGTGCCAGGACTTTAGAAAAGAGAATTCTAAGTCATAGATATTTTTGGCCTAATATAAGGAAGGATCTCGGTGACTATGCCAAGAAGAGTGTACAGTGTCAATAGTTTGCTCCTCTTCAGCATCAGCCTGCCTAGAGGTTGAGATCGATAATGACTCCTTGGCCATTTCCGGTTTGGGGAATGGTTCTTCTCGGACCTTTTCCTATGGCAAGCGGGCAACGTCGTTTCATTCTGGTTATGATTGATTATTTCAGCAAATGGATCGAAGCAAAAGCTTTGGCTAGAACTACCACCCAGATTGTAAAAAACTTTATTTGGGGTGAGATTATTTGTAGACACGGGATCCCAATGACTATCATCACTGATAATGGACCTCAATTCAACAACTCAGAGCTGATTAACTTTTGTGATGAGATGGGAATTGATCCGCGCTTTGCTTCAGTGCACCATCCTAGAAGTAATGGTCAGGTAGAAGCAGCTAACAAGTCTATCTTGAATCTCCTTAAAAAGAAGGTCGAGAATATCAAATGTAATTGGGCAGAACAGCTTCCATCGGTGCTCTGGACCCTGAGAACCAGCCCTACAGGAGCTATTGGAGAAACCCCTTTCAATCTATCTCACGGTTCAGAGGCCCTCATTCTAGTTGAGTTCGAGGTTAAAAGTCCAAGAGTTATATTTGTTAAGATGAATGAAGGCTGCTGGATAGAGGAGAATGATGAGGACCTGAAATGCAGTCTCGACCTCATTGAGGAGTTGAGAGATGAAGCTATGATAAGACAGGAAGAAGTGAAGAGGAGAATGGCAAGGCACTTAGACACAAATATCAGAGTCAGGGAGTTCACTGTTGTAAAGGAGATATTTAAGAATGGAGCCTACCGCCTCAAAACATATGATGGAAGGGAGATCTCCAACACCTGGAGTGGAGATTATTTAAAGCGTTTCTACTCTTGATACCTTATTTTCTTCTCTCAGTGTCTTATATCTTTTTGTCTCAATCTTTACTATCAATACAAATACTGACACTATTTCCTATGTATTTTGCGAGAAATACACTGATATGGAATTTGTTGCGAACCTAAGTCGCACCAAGCGATATATCCCTGAATCCTACTTGAACCCCTGCGAATTGAAGCTAGAGTTGTAACATCTACATTGAACACAGATTGCAAGGATATTTCACTTCCGTGTAGTAGTATCTCGCCAATCACGTGCGACGAATCTTTAGGTTTCCTTATCCAATATGACACGTGAGCACACCTCTGCATCAAGGGAGGTATAGGTGAATGTCACCTCTGTCGTGCCTACGGATAGTGTCCAACAACATTGATGACCCTTTTGAGGAAAGCAATGTGGTCGCTTTCTAGTACACACATGCCCGACGCGTCATCATAGCTTGTTACACTCGAATACTCTTTGGCTTAGTTTTCTTGGATAAGAGTTCTCTAAGGGGCGGTCTCAAGCACCTAAGACCATCGCCTGTGAACAAAAAGGAGCGGTCAGAAACCTCTGTGAACGTTGTCTGGTGTTAGTTATGGAACTATCACCTAAAGGGAGGGATTGGGTGATATGGCTGGTTTTCAAATTTCTATGCATAAGAACTAAATAATTTTATCACATCACAACACAGATCACAGAAACAAAACACCCAAGAACACCAGATGTATAGTGGT
This sequence comes from Dactylorhiza incarnata, assembly GCA_033032865.1. NCBI lineage: Eukaryota > Viridiplantae > Streptophyta > Magnoliopsida > Asparagales > Orchidaceae > Dactylorhiza > Dactylorhiza incarnata. The sequence goes on along the minus strand of JAWHQI010000119.1, from coordinate 6,892,940 downwards.
TCCTTAAGAAAAGGTGTCTTGAGTATTCCACTGTCCCTCTGCGCCTTTCTAGCATTGTGTTAGGGTCAGCAAACTCCAGCAAAAACTCAGGCACGCAAGCCCTACAATTACAGTCCCTCAAGCCTTACAGCTCAGGCCCTCAAGCCCTACAGTCTCAGGCCCTCAAGCTCTACAGTCTCATGCCCTTAATCCCTAAATTCTTAGGCCCTCAAGCCCTACAAACTCAGGCCCTCAAGCACTACAATCTTAGGCCCTCAAGCCCTACAGTCTCAGGCCCTCAAGACCTACAAACTCAGATCTAAAACAGATCCAACAGACTCAGGCCCGCAAACCCTATATAGAAAGAATAATAAAAACTTCTTTAGCCAAATGAGGATTGGCTTCTTGGACTTGAAGAGAATGTTTTGATGTTTTCGTGGACATCACCGCTTTCTCTTCAATCCTTTCTTCAATCCGAAACAATTCTTCTTAACCGATGTTTCTTGACTGATACATGGAGAATGTTTGATGTAGATCGTCTTTTTCTCTAGTTCTTGTTCCATCTTCAAGCAGCTGTGTTACTATTCGATTGATTCTTATGCGTATTCTCTGCGTTTCTTACATGTTTTTTCTGTAGTTTTTAGGTGAGCCACTTATATCTTTTATATGAATGAGGAGCCGAATAACGGTATCCTAGAATGTCCTTTAAGTGTTAGAGGACCATTCCTTAACGACATGCGTTGATTGATCCATCAGGCGGTGGCATTAAATGCTGACCGCGTGATTTGAAATAGCTTGATCTGTCTCGACGATATTTGTAACGTCTTGACGACATTGACAACTTCTCGACAACAGAACTTGCAGTTACGCCGATCCACCTTGGACTTAGACAAATCTTCAAGTCTTCTTAGATCTTCTTTAGAGAGGGACATCTTGACAATACAAGATATCCCAGCTGCACTTGCACTTACGACGACATGAAGTCATCTTCACTATGTCATCGTAATCTTGATGTCGACTTCCAGTCTTCTTGACAATGTCGTCGAAACCATACTGTGTTTTCGACGATCTTGACTTGATCATTCTGACGGTAAATGATTCTTCTTCTACAAGCTGTCTTCACGAGTTCTCCCTTAGCCTTTTCGATGACAAGGCTTCTTTACGACGATGTCGTCAACATTGCCGAATACTTTGACATAACTCTTCTTGGTACTTATAGCGATATCATCGTGTGATTCGGGTTGACAAGACGATACTGGACTTGATCGATTCTTCTTACTCTTACCGACGATATTGTCATGTAAACTTTGATGTTACAGTGATATCGTCGGAATGTCCATATCATTTCGATGATAACTGACATGAACTTTTTGCTTAACACTGCAAGTAATCTCAACGATGTATGCATTCTCTTTCGACGATATGTTCAGTCCTTCTCGATGATTTTATACTTAGTGAGATTGGAGAATTACTGAACATATGACTTATTCTCTGCAAATATAAACTTAGCATACCATCAAATACATAGTGCTTTTATCATTGACCTAAGCACTTCTTCAAATCAGGAACATTGCTCGGCACTGTTCCCAACAGTCTCCCCCTATTTAAAGAAGTTCTAACTCACCTCAATGATAAATGCCACACATAGAAAGAATCAAAATTCAGGCAAATAAAGTTCATTCAACTACCAAACATTATATAAATAGAATGAGTGTTTTTTAAACAAAAATTCTACAATCATTTGCCCATTCCACTTTTAGACAAAACATCCTTTAGGATTAACTTTCAAGCTCTGTTGCTGCTGCCTTTCCTCTTCTGCCTTTGATAGAAATGGATAGGCTTAGGAATCTTCTTTGGAGAGGGAGGAGGACCATGAGGAAATGCCAATTTGTGATTCCTCCTTTTCTCCAATTGCTTCAGATGAAGATTCCAATCAGCTGAGTAGTATACCCTCTCAGAACTTTCCTGAGGGTATCCAAACTCAATCCAATTTTATGAGATGATTTCCCTGGAGGTAGGACTCCACTTGCCTGACTGTGCATCCTGCTCAATCTCCATCAGTCTCTTTTGCCTATACTTAGTTCTTCGAAGTTTCTTTCTTTTCTTTGAGGTTGCTGACTATCCAAATTCAGCACCATATTCCTCTGAGTCTGTGCTGACAGGTGGTTCAACTAATTCATATCCTGAGGGGGGCTTATCCAAGGCTTGCTTGACTTGACCAACAGTCCACATAGCTTGATATGAGCCTACATTTATAATTGTCTTCTTCCCCTTTAGGACTTCTTCAATCAGATTATCGTGAAGGGTTTCTTGCACTAAAAGAAGCCTATCATGTAATTGATGTTCAGTTACATCCAGGTTGTTTCGAACTTCTAGTAGATGAGCATCCAAGGTTTGAGCACTTTCTGTTACTATATGCAGAATGCTATCTCAATCTTCATGAATGATGGTTGTGATCTGCTCAAAGGCATGCTCCACATTTTCTGAGAGAGTTACCTTATTCTGTAAGATGTCATAGATTTAATTGCCAACCCTGTTAATCTATTCTCAAGAATTTCCATGGCTGGAGATGCTAGGTGATAGAAGTGAGCATACTGAGTGTTCAGATGAAGTATCACCTTCTTCACAGTCTTTAGCTCAGCCTTTATTTCAGTCCTCAGTAAAATTTCCTCTGATACTAATTGAGAGTGAGGTTTAGATCTTAGATTTACTCTAGAGGGGGGGGGGGGGGGGGGGGGTGAATAGAGTATTAAAAGTTTATAACTTATTTTTATAATGGAATTTAAATATTGATATACATATGTGTATAACAGAGTTAGTATAAAAACAAAATACAAATCACAGCACAGCACAGTACAGAAAATAAACACAAACATAGAGGACACAAAAATCTATAGTAGTTCCCCAATCAACCTGGGTACATCTACTTTTCTACCACCCTTGGTAGGAATCCACTAGGTTTTTGATCAGGTTCCCTATCACCAATGGGTTTTTGATCAGGTTCCCAAACAACAACTACAGGTTTTTGATCAGGTGCCCTGCCACCAACCACACGTTTTTGATCAGGTGCCTTGCCACCAAAGGGTTAACTTTTGAAGGGAGTTAGAACCCTGTACAAGATGGGATAAAGAGGGTTTATGAAGTTCTTCTCTGTCAACAAGCTGAGAGATGACTAGTGGATTTGTTGGTGTAAAGCTCCCCCTGTCTGATAGAAATTCTTGACAGATAATGGATGGAGCTTCCTCTTGAATGAAAAATATCTTCCTTGATAGCTGATGAATCTAATAGACAAAAGTTTCTCAGATTGTTGTTGCTCTTTAAAGATTAGAAACTTGCAGCTGAAAACTGAGAGAAGATTTGTGTTGTTGTTCTCAAAGAATGAAAAATACTGCTATAGAAGATGAACTCTGAAAAGCTTTTTGACTTCCTGTATATCTCCTTTTTCTCCACTGTTTTCTTATCTCTTTTTTTTTCTATCTTCTTTCTGTAATGCTGTAAATCTTTTTCATCATTTTTCCTTAGAGAATATCTGACTGATTGAATTTAATTAAGGAATAAAAAATTCTGAAAAGATATCCTTGGAACTGCAATCTGATTCAGCAAATAAACTTTAATCCTTTTTCCTTTTCCATGAAAGTGTCCTTTTCCAATATATGTCAACGGCTACATTCTCGAGAGAAGAGAATGGAAAGGAAATAATAAAAGCAAAGATCAAATATTGACTTATCTGATAGATGAATAAGTCCAAATAAATGAATAGATCTGTTGTTGATTAGTCGACCTGAGTTCAGAGAACAATATATAGCTGAGGAGAAAATTCGTCGATCTGAGAACTGAGTTCGTCGAATTGAATTAATTCGTCGAACACAATCTGGAGTTCGTCGATCTCAAACTGGAGTTCGTCGAACTGAGAGATAATCTGCTGAATCTGGCTGGAAGAACTGAGTTCATCGATCTGAGAAGCACTTTCGTCGAACTGAACATCTTGATACTTATTCGTCGATCGCAGAGCTAAGTTCGTCGATCTCAAACTGGAGTTCATCAAACTGAAAGAGATAAACTACTGGACTGGCTGGAGAACTGAGTTCGTTGAGCTGAGAATGAAGTCTGTCGAACTGAAGCACAACGTTCGTCGAACCCAAGATGGAGTTCGTCGAATGCAGAATGGAGTTCGTCGAACGCAGAGACTTGGCAAGTTCGTCGAACTGGAGGATGACGTTCGTCAAACCCAGGATGGAGTTCATCGAACGCAGGATGTAGTTCGTCGGACGCAGAGACTTAGAGTTTTTCCTAAGTTCTAGCTACTCAGACATCCTAAAACCTTGACCCTTAGACAATACATTGGGGTCAACTTAGTCCTAGTCAATAGATAGTGATCCTAGCCCAAATCAGTAATAGGGTTGTTCCAACAATCTCCCCTATTTGGGTTAGGACACTATTTGACAAAATTAGAACAAACAAACATATAGCATATATATCTGACAGAAATAAATTTCATTTCAGCAGATAAGAAATATAGTACTCTAGGTTTCGAAAACTTTAAACTTTCAAAAACTTGCTTTCTGAATTCTGACATTGTAGAATACTGAGAGAAATCCTTGCTTTCTCCTTTTGCTTTGTTGATCTGAGCTGAATCTGTCATATCTGAATCTCCTTTATCAAAAAGTGTATCTGCTATATCAAACACCATAACTGAATCTGGATCTGCATGATCTGGAACTTCTTCATCAAGAACTGAAAACTGCTTCTATCAAAACCAAATCTGAAACAATATCAATCATTACTGAATCACCATTCACTGCATCAAAAAGGAGCTTCTTCATAAAGCATCTCCCCCTGAAACTGGAGCTTCTTCATAAAGCATATCCCCCTACCTAGTTTCAGGGAGACCTGAAGCTAGGCCCCTAGAAGAAGGGACATATGATGAGGAGGCTGGGAAGGATGCAAGTTTAGAAGAAAGATTGACATTGTTCCTGCAAAATAAAAAGGGAGATCAAGTGCAAAGGAACTGGAAGGAGAAGCAGATTCTGTAGGCGCAAAGTAAAAAAAAGACTTAAAATTTGATTATAAGGAAAGAGATCAGAGTCATAGGCTTCATCAAACTCCGTTCGACGAAAAAATAAATTTTCGTCGATCTCAGTTCGACGATCTAGATGACTTGGTCGATCTCTGAAGTAGGTTATTAGATGTCCCCCAGACAACTTCTCAGTGGCCCTAGGCCTTGTCTCAGCGGTTTAGCTGAGACTGAGAGCTTGTCTCAGCGGTTTTGACAGCAAACCTACTGAACTTACTTCAAAACAAGGGAACATTGAGGGATAAATAAAAGATATAAATTTTTTTAATTGATTGAATCTGCATCTATCATTCCTAGCTGATTTATAAAGAAAATATGCTTCTTTTCATCCAATGGTTTGGTGAAAATATCAGCTCTTTGTAAGTCAGTAGGAATAAATTGTAGGCAAATTTTATTTTTACCCACATTATCTCTGATAAAGTGGTGCCTAATGTTAAAATTTTTAATTTGAATCATTTAGGAGTATGCAGGAGTTGCATCAACTGAGTTACAGCCAAACAACCACAATGCCACATAGCAACACAAAAGACTTTATTGAATCACAAACTTGATTTACACTGTGAGGTATACATGGCGAGACATGATTCATAAGATTCACGAAGGAGAGAAGAACAAAACACCAAAAAACAAATCTGGCGGTTTGACAAGCAGAGACCGCACAGACCGCTCGACTCCAGAGATCTCCCGGTTAGACCTGAGACTGCGCGAACAGAAAACAGACAGACCGCCTGCACTGCAAGACCGCCACCTCAGACCGCACGAACTGGAGCTTTATTGAATGAAGAACTGAAGCTGTCGCCAGACCGCAACTCAGATCGCCTAACCGCTGAGGGTCGCCTGATCGCTGAGCTCGCTGCGAACAGCACAAGAACAAACATAAACCAGTTCGCAGACAGACCACTGCCGAACTGTTTATTCAAGCCGCTGGGAATCACCAAGGAAGGAGACCGCAACCTGCTGACCGCAAACCTGCGAACACAACAAACAGTCAACTCGCTTCCGAGACCGCCCGACCTCAAAGTTGAGACCGCGCGAATTAACCCAGACTCTAGTTCTTACAGTTCTCATTATGAATGACGGGCCATGCACGCCTATTTATAGGCGGGTAGACGGATGTCGTCACCGCATAGGAGGGATACAATCACCACCCATCAGATCGCCAGCGGTCTCACAAGAGCAGACCGCGCGATCACACAACTTGGACAACCTTCCGTCCAAGATCGCAAATCAGCAGACAGATCGCGCACAAGTCGCGCGGACACGAGACCGCGCACAAACCGCACAGGCACAAGAACGCTCCTCCCTTAGATCGCTAGGAGCAAACCAAGAACCATCTGGCCGACTTCGAACAAGTCGCCAGATCGCCAAGCACAAACTTCCCGGTCACAGCGGTTACAAGAAAACAGACCGCCCGGTCTTCTGCAAAGGAGATAAACAATCCAAGCAGAACAACCCGGGACGAGACCGCAACAAACAGGAACAAACCGGCAAATAAGCAGACCGCCAGAACAGACTGGCAGAACAGACCGACAGAGCACAAGCGCAAACCGCGTGGTCTCTGCGGTCACCCAAAATCAGACCGCCCGGTCACCTCCACTTCACTTCAAAAAATTCAACACTCCCCCTTGAAGTGGGAAGTGGAAACTAGCCCGAGTAAACTCCGCAACCGAGTAAACAGTCCTTTTGCCAGCGGTTTTGTGAAGATGTCTGCAGCATTGTCCGCACTCCGAACATGCTCGACCATAAGAGATCCTCCCAACACCTTTTCACGAATGAAATGGTGTTCAATCTTAATATGTTTGGTCCTCGCGTGACAGACTGGATTATTAACCAACTTGAGAGCACTCTCATTGTCCCCGCGTAGCATAGTGGGACCTCAAACCTCCTCATGAACGTCCTCTACCAACCTCCTGAGCCAAACGGCTTCCTGAGCTGCCAAGGCCGAAGCCTTGTATTCCGCTTTTGTGGTAGATACAGACACCGAGTCCTGTTTTTTGCTGCACCAAGAAATAGCTGTGGGGCCCATCATAAAGACAAAACCAGACGTTGATCTCCGATCATCCACGTCTCCCCCGTAATCAGCATCCATATATCCAAGCAACTCCACGCTTGACCCTCTCCTATATAGGAGACCCAAATAAGAGGTCGTCTTCACATATTTCAGAATTCCTTTTGCCGCTAGAAGATGAGTCTTCTGTGGCTCCGCCATGTGCCGACTCACTTTGACAACTGCATAAGCAATATCAGGCCTCGTGATGGTCAAGTAGATCAAGCTCCCAACGAGAGCTTGGAACACCAACGGATCAGATAGAACTCTCCCCTCATCCTTCCGAAGTTTATGATACTGTTCCAGAGGTATAGAGCTGCTATTCCCTTCCTCCATGCCAAATTGTTGAACGATCCGCTCAGCATATCCGGCCTGAGAAATGAGCACTCCGCTCTCCCGCCTCTGAACCTCGAGTCCAAGGAAATGGTGAAGATCACCCAGATCCTTCATATCAAATCTGATAGCAAGCTCGGCTCACTGCCTTGCTACTGCCTCCTTCGAGTTCCCGGTGACAATCATGTCATCCACATACAGCAAGACAATGACCCGAAGTGCCCCCTCCTTCTTGACGAGCAAGCTAGAATCAGAGTCTGAAGCAAAGAACCCGCGGAATAGAAGATACTCCGCGATCTTTCCATACCACGCCCGAGGCGCTTGCTTCAAACCATACAGGGCTTTCTTCAGTTTGCAGTTGTAGTCCGGACACTCCTCTGAGATGAAGCCCGGCGGTTGGATCATAAAGATATCCTTGTCGATCTCGCCGTATAAGAAGGCATTCTTAACGTCGAGCTGCCAAATCTCCCATCCACTTGAAGCCGCCAAAGAAATAACAAATCGGACCGAAGTCATTTTTGCCACTGGACTAAATGTCTCATCATAATCTTCACCAAACTGCTGTGAGAACCCGCGAGCTACAAGGCGAGCCTTGTATCACTCGATCATACCGTCAGCCTTCTTCTTGAGCTTATAGACCCACTTGCATGTCACAGGGGTAATGCTCTTGGGCCTGGGCAGTAGAAACCAAGTCTCATTTTTCTTGAGAGCATTCATCTCCTCTTGCATAGCAATGTCCCACTGCTTCACGCCTTTGGCCTTCTCAAAGCTCGACGGCTCCCTCTCATCCAAGGGACCAGCAAAGAAACATGAGTCGAAGCTCACCATGTTTCCTCCTGTGTATCGATCCGGTGGCTTAATAGTCCTCTTCGACCTCCTTAAAGGTTGCACCTGACTAGCCACCTCCTCAGCTGCTTCTTCTGTGCTAGCTCCTCTTCCAGATGAACTTGGAGCATCGCTCCCCCTGCTTCCAGAACCTGAAGCCACCATCTATGAACTTGACACAACAGGAGCTCCTGGTGAAACAGGCAACTCCACTTGAAGATTTTCCGCAGCCTTCCCTTCTTCATCAACCCTGTTCTCCGATAGTTCAACTCCTAAACTCCCCTTGTAGGAAGTCACCTCATCAAACACCACATCCTGAGATACAAAAGATCTTTGAGTCTCAGGATCCATGCATCTCCATCCCTTCTTCCGCTCATCATATCCAACAAAGAATAGCTTCCTTGCTTTCACATCTAGCTTTGTCCGAAGAGCATCAGGAATATACACATAACAGGTTGACCCGAACACCCGAAGGTGTGCAACACTTGGTTTCTCCTTGAACATCAGTTCGTGAGGGGTCTTCATGTTGATAGGACTTAGAGGCATCCTGTTGATGACGTAAGCTTGACAAGACATTCCCTCCGCCTAGAAGGATTTTGGGATACTCTTGGCATGAAGCCAGCATTTGCAAGTTTCCGTCAGATGACGGATCTTCCATTCTGCAACGCCATTTTGCTGTGGAGTATGGGCACAAGTGAGCTCTCTCCGAACGCCATGTTTCCTGTAAAAACTTGAGAACTCACCAGAGGTTGACTCCCCACCATTGTCAGTTCTCAATTTTTTCACCCGCAGGCCTAACCGACCTTCAACCAGCTCCTTGAACTCCACGAACCTCACAAAAGCATCCGACTTCTCTTTCAAAAAATACACCCAGACATATCTGGTGTAATCGTCAATCAACACCAACATATATTTGTTGCCTCCAAGGCTTGGGGTGGCAGTCGGTCCCATCAAATCACCGTGAATGCATTCCAACGGCGCTTTGCATCTTGTTTATGATCTATAAAATGGAAGTCGATGAGACTTACCAAATTGACATCCCGCAAAAACATGACCGTCTCCATAGGAGGACAAGCTAGGCAAGCCCTTGACAAGGCCCCTTACCACCATAGCCTTCAATTTGTCCATGCCTACATGCCCCAACCTTTCATGCCATATAGTCGCGCTATCATTGGTCTTCATTTTATCAACATAGGTACTTGTCGGTAACACGAACAAGTCCTTCACCCTCTTTCCAACATGGATAACATCTCCCTTTATCTCCGGTTGAGTTTTAAGAAACTTCACTTCTGTTGGGCCAAACAGAACGTGATAACCGGCATCGACCACATTGGTCACAGAGAAGAGATTCTTCTTCATACCAGGCACGTGATAAACACTCCTCAAGGTGAGTGGACCCTTATCACTACTCAGAGACACAACTCCTTCTTGTTCTACTGCATGAACAAAATTATCAGCCGTTATGATAACATCGTTACCTGAGTAAGGCGCCAAAGAAGAGAACTTTGATTCATCCCCGGTGAGGTGATGCCCACACCCTGAATCAACAATCCAATCCTCTTCGAAGTTGATGGCAGCAAATCCCTTAACGGGTATAGCCGACATATTAGCCGCAAAGGCTCCTCCCCATCCAGCTTCATCAGACTTTGGCTTCTCCTTCTCCGCTGCATATCCCGGCTGAAGATTAACCTGACAATCCTTCTTGAAGTGGCCGGTCTTATTGCACCTGAAGCACCTTGGTCCTTCTCCCTTCTTCTTCCCATCAGACTTAGGAGCATAACCCCTATCCTACTGACCTGAAGTAGAAGGTCCATCATAACCTGACTTCTTCTTCTCCCACTTCTTCTTCTTCTTCCCAGAGAACAACACATCACTATCTCCCCCAGAGATAGAAGTCCCCGCCATCTGTCTTGCCAAACTTTCTTGTGAAGCAAGTAAGTTCTCCAGCTCCCACAAAGATGGTTGATTTGCCCAACCCTGAACTGACGTCACAAAGGCCAGACACTCCTTCCGCAACCCGCGGATTATATGCCTCTTCAGTTTTGCCTCCGAGATGGGCTCATCAGGGTCCAATGCAGAAATCTCTGTTGTGAGGTTCTTCATCTTAAGAAAGAAGATAGAAATTGAAATATCACCTTGAGAGGCCTTCACCAACTCATTTTCAAGAAACTGTAGCCGAGCTACATTCTTCTTATTAAAAAACCAATGATGTGATCAAACAGCTCTTGTGAGATAGCCCTCTTGAGTGTGAACTCTGCCTTAGCATTAGTCCTCCTCCAAAGTCTCACCTCTGCCCTATTATCTCCTTCTAGAAACACCTCTTATGTTTCTTCTCCTCCAACTATCTCCCACAGATCCTCGCCAAGTAAGTAACTCTCCATACATGACCTCCATTTCTTATAGTTAGTCGATGTAAGGAGTTCAATACCAAGCCCTCTTGCGTATCCACCTTCCATGTCAATCTATGTGGTCTCTTCTTCACAAAGACGATGGAAACTCAAGTTGATCACTCCTTATCCACTCCAACAACCTAGCTCTGATACCATGTTAAATTTTTTAATTTGAAGCATTTAGGAGTAAGCAGGAGTTGCATCAACTGAGTTATAGCCAAACAACCATAATGCCACACAGCAACACAAAAGACTTTATTGAATCACAAACTTGATTTACAGTGCGAGGTATACATGGCGAGACATAATTCATAAGAATCACGAAGGAGAGAAGAACAAAACACCAAAAAACAAATCTGGCGGTTTGACAAGCAGAGACCGCACAGACCGCTCGACTCCAGAGATCGCCCGGCTAGACCTGAGACCGCGCGAATAGAAAACAGACAGACCGCCTGCACTGCAAGACCGCCACCTCAGACCGCACGAACTGGAGCTTTATTGAACGAAGAACTGAAGCTGTCGCCAGACCGCAACTTAGATCGCCTAACCGCTGAAGGTCGCCTGATCGCTGAGCTCGCTGCGAACAGCACAAGAACAAACATAAACCAGTTCGTAGACAGACCGCTGCCGAACTATTTATTCAAGCCGCTGGGAATCACCAAGGAAGGAGACCGCAACCTGCTGACGGCAAACCTGCGAACACAACAAACAGTCAACTCGCTTCCGAGACCGTCCGACCTCAAAGTTGAGACCGCACAAATTAACCCAGGATCTAGTTCTTACAGTTCTCGTTATGAATGACGGGCCATGCACCTCTATTTATAGGCAGGTAGACGGATGTCGTCACCGCACATGAGGGATACAATCACCACCTGTCAGATCGCCAGCGGTCTCACAAGAGCAGACCGCGCGATCACACAACTTGGACAACCTTCCGTCAAAGGCTGCAGATCAGCAGACAGATCACGCACAAGTCGCGCGGACACGAGACCACACACAAACCGCGCGGGCACAAGAACGCTCCTCCCTTAGATTGCTAAGAGCAAACCAAGAACCATCTGGTCGACTTCAAACAAGTCGCCAGATCGCCAAGCACAAACCGCCCGGTCACAGCGGTTACAAGAAAACAGACCGCCCGGTCTTCTGCAAAGGAGATAAACAATCCAAGCAGAACAACCCGGGATGAGGCTGAAACAAACCAGAACAAACCGGCAAACTAGCAGACCACCAGAACAGACCGGCAGAACAGACCGGTAGAGCACAAGCGCAGACCGCGCGGTCTCTGCGGTCACCCAAAATTAGACTGCCCGGTCACCTCCACTTCACTTCCAAAAATTCAACACCTAATCTCTATGTGTTTAGTCCTACTATGGAGTACTGGATTTTGTGCTATAGATATTGCGCTAGTATTGTCATAAAATATAATTGATTTATTTAAGTTGATACCATAGTCTAGAAGTTGATTTTGTATCCACAATGTTTGTGAGCAGCAACTGCCTGCAGCAATATATTCTGCTTCAGCTGTTGATATCACCAGGAAACTGGCAAGTTCCTGATGTGCTTTTCCTGTCTACTCTGCATCCAGCATAATCAGAATCTGAGAATCCAGTTAATTCAAATTCTAATGTTGTTGGATACCAGAGTCCTAGATTTGGACAACCCTTTATACATCTCAAAATTCTTTTTAGTAAAATATGGTGAGATTCTTTGGGGTTAACTTGGAACCTAGCACAAATACATGTAGCAAACATTATGTTAGGCATACTAGCCGTTAAGTAAAGTAATGAGCCAAGAATTGCTCTATATACTTTTTGATCAACAGGTTTCCCTGATTCATCATTGTCTACAACAGCATTGGAGGGCATGGGTGTTTTCATAGTGGAAGCATCATACATACCAAATCTTTTCACCAATTTCTTAGCATACTTGGATTGTGATATGAATATGCCATTTGGAGTTTGCTTCACTTGAAGGCCAAGGAAGTAAGATAAATCACCTATACTACTCATTTCAAATTTAGATTGCATTAGGTCAGAAAACCTTTTGCATATATTTGAATAAGTTGATCCAAATATAATATCATCTACATAAACTTGAAATAGTAATGTTTGATTTTTATGTATCCTGAGAAATACAGTTTTATCAACAATGCCTCTACAAAATTTGTTCTCCAAAAGAAAATTAGCTAGGGTCTCATATCATGCTCTGGGAGCATGCTTGAGACCATAGAGAGCTTTATTAATCTTAAAGACATAGAAAGAGTGAGTTGGAGAGATAAAACCTGGTGGTTGTTCCACATGGACTTCTTCTTTGATGTCTCCATTCAGAAAAGTACTCTTCACATCCATCTGATATACTTTGAACTTCTTGAATGCAGCAAAGGCAAGAAATATCCTTATAGATTCAAGTCTAGCAACAGGAGCAAAGGTTTGATCAAAATCAATTCCTTCTTCCTGAGAATATCCTTGGGATACTAATCTTGCTTTATTTCTGATTATGAAGCCCTGATCATCTAGCTTGTTCCTAAAGACCCATTTAGTGCCAATGACTGGATGGCCCTTTGGTCTTAGAACCAAATCCCAAACCTTATTCCTTTCAAATTGGTTGAGTTCCTCTTGCATTGCAAGAATCCAGTTTGGATCTTGTTCGGCATCTTTTAAGGATTGAGGTTCAACTTGTGATAGGAAGCAAGTATGCATCTGATTTTGGTGTAATTGATGCCTTGTTTGAACACCTGCTGAGATATCTCCAATAACTTGGGATATTGGATGATCTCTAACTGTGATGTGATCCTTAATATAAGCTACCTCTTTGAAGGTAACAACTCCAACCTTGATTTTTCCATATCCTTTGGTTTGTCCACAGTTGGAGTCTCCAAAAATAACTTTGGGTCCAAGCTTTGCCTTGTAATTGCTTAAGTTGGCCTTGTTTCCTATCATGTGCTTAGAGCACCCACTATCCAAATACCACTGTTCTTTTATGTTTGGATAACCTTGTACCTGCAAGGTAGAAAATAAACTAGTAGTTTTTGACCCAGACTACCTTGGGTCCTTTTGTCTTTCCACAAAATTCTGAAATATAAGAAATCTCAGGTTGATCCTTATAACCTTGTGGATGATATTTCCTAGGAGGAATAATCCATTCAGTAAAAGGATTTTTTGTATGTTGAGAATAAGAATTCTTCTTATATGTAGTATATTTTTCTTTCGACGAACTTGGCTGAGTTCCTCGATCGCCGTTCGACGAATTGAAGTAATTTCGTCGAGCGTCGTTCGCATAATAACTATACTAATAGTCTATCTTCAGAGTTCATCGATCTACATTCGACGAATTGAAGTAATTTCGCCGAGCGCCGTTCGATGGATAATTATACTGAAATTTTGTGTTCAGCTTTCGTCGATCTACGTTCGACGAATTCATGTGATTTCGTCGAACGTCGTTCGACGAATTCTTTTGAATTCTTTTATTCTTAACCGCCTTACTTAAGATATTTTTATCTACTTCTACTGCCTCTTTTCCCTTGGCAGAAATGAATTTTACTGGAGTAGATAGAATGTTCTTCTTAAGAAGATGTGGATGACTGGATGATGCACCCAAGCCCAGTTTGCCATTTAATCTGGCATTTACAGTGCTTGTGATGTCCATCAGTTTGATACTTCTCCTATTGAGGGATTCTTTAAACTTCTAAGCCTCAGATAATTTGTTCTCAATGAGAATAATATGCTCTCTGGAGGCAGCCAATTCTTTCTTAAGATTTGTATTATCTTCAGCCAGTTGATTCATTTCAACCAACTTACTTCTGAGAGAGATTATTTCCTTCTCAGATTTAATTAAATCTAAACAAAGAGTTTTAAATTCATTTTTGAAATCATTTGAATTAAAATCAAAGGTAGATATTACTTGATCAGCATCAGTTTCAGATTCTGATTCTTCTGAATTATTTCCTGAGGCATTGATAGCCATCATGCAGAAATTTCTTTCTTCTTCATCATCTTCATCATCACTAGAGCTGGATGATGATGCATGTTCTGACTCACTGATTGAGTCATAGACAGCCATCAAGCTATGATCTTTGTTATTTGTATTTTCTTCATCTTCAGAAGAGCTGGATGAGGACTCTGACTCTTCTGCAGAACCTTCAACCATGTTGTTGAGGGAGTTCCAGATATACCTGGATGAGGTATAGTCCACAACCATCTGGAAAATATCATCAGACATAGTCTGTGCCAATATATTCATCATCTTTGTTCTTTGTTTCTTTTGAGCTTCTGTCCACTCAGGAGGTGGAACAGCATTAGAGTTAGTTGTTGCCTCAGTACTTGTTGATGCTGAAGGAGTAGGAGGTCCTGTCAAAATAACATTAAAAATATCCACATCAATAGAATTCATATATAATCTGATCCTTGCCTTCAATAATGCAAACTTATTTAGATTGCACATAGGATGTCTCGTGCTTGAGTATTCTTTGTTCTGTGCCATGAGTTTTTAGAAAAAGAAAAACTTTAGAGGAAATTAAGATCTAATTGATCTTTGGATTCAAGTGTTAGCCTGTAAATCATCAACAACCTCTGATACCAATTGAAATTTCCTCTGATACTAATTGAGAGTGAGGTTTAGATCTTAGATTTACTCTAGAAGGGGGTGAATAGTATTAAAAGTTTTTAACTTATTTTTATAGCGGAATTAAAATACTGATATATATATATGTGTATAACAGAGTGAGTATAAAAACAAAGTACAAATCACAGCACAGCATAATATAGAAAATAAACACAAACACAAAGGACACAAGGATCTATAGTAGTTCCCCAATCAACCTGGGTACATCTACTCTTCTACCACCCTTGGTAGGATCCACTAGGTTTTTTATCAGGTGCCCTATCACCAATGGGTTTTTGATCAGGTGCCCAAACACCAACCACAGGTTTTTGATCAGGTGCCCTGCCACCAACCACAGGTTTTTGTTCAGGTGCCCTACCACCAAAGGGTTAAATTTTGAAGGGAGTTAGAACCCTGTACAAGATGGGATAAAGAGGGTTTATGAAGTTCTTCTCTGTCAACAAGCTGAGAGAAGACTAGTGGATTTGTTGTTGTAAAGCTCCCCCTGTCTGATAGAAATTCTTGACAGATAATGGATGGAGCTTCCTCTTGAATGAAAAATATCTTCCTTGGTAGCTGATGAATCTGAGAGACAAAAGATTCTCAGATTGTTGTTGCTCTTTGAAGATTAGAAACTTGCAGCTAAAAACTGAGAGATGATTTGGTTGTTGTTCTCAGAGAATGAAAAATGCTGTTATAGAAGATGAACTCTGAAAAGCTTTTTGACTTCCTATATATCTCCTTTTTCTCTACTATTTTGTTCTCTCTTCTTTTTTCTATCTTCTTGTTGTAATGCTGTAAATCTTTTTCATCATTTTTCCTTAGAGAATATCTGACTGATTTGAAATCAAATCTTTTAATTAAGGAATAAAATATTCTGAAAAGATATTCTTGGAACTGCAATCTGATTCAGCAAATAAACTTTAATCCTTTTTCCTTTTCCCTGAAAGTGTCTTTTTCTAATATATGTCAACGGCCACTTTCTCCAGAGAAGAGAATGGAAAGTGAATAATAAAAGGAAAGATCAAATATTGACTTATCTGATAGATGAATACGTCCAAATAAATGAATAGATCTGTTGCTGATTAGTCGATCTGAGTTCAGAGAACAATATATAGCTGAGGAGAAAATTCGTCGATCTGAGAACTGAGTTCGTCGAACTGAATTAATTCGTTGAACACAATTTGGAGTTCGTCGATCTCAAACTGGAGTTCATGGAACTGAGAGAAAATCTGCTGAATCGGGCTGGAAGAACTGAGTTTGTCGATCTGAGAAGCACTTTCATCGAACTGAACTTATTGATACTTATTCGTCAATCGCAGAGCTAAGTTCGTCGATCTCAAACTGGAGTTCGTCGAACTGAAAGAGTTAAACTGCTGGACTGGCTGGAGAACTGAGTTCATCGAGCTGAGAATGAAGTTCATCGAACAGAAGCACAACGTTCGTCGAACCCAGGATGGAGTTCGTCAAACACAGAATGGAGTTCGTCGAACGCCAAGACTTGGTAATTTCATCGAACTGGAGCATGACGTTCATCGAACCCAGGATGGAGTTCGTCGAACACAGGATGGAGTTCATCGAACGCAGAGACTTAGAGTTTTTCCTAAGTTCTAGCTACTCAGACATCCTAAAACCTTGACTCTTAGACAATACATTACGGTCAACTTAGTCCTAGTCAACAGATAGTGATCCTAGCCCAAATCAGTAATAGGGTTGTTCCAACACTCAGGCTATCAACTATTTTCAGGATGAAAGTTTCCATTTTCTGCCTCTGAGCATTGAGTAATGCTGAGATCATATGGAATAGCCATCCTGACTGTGCAGAGGATGTCTCAGCAACATTTTCTTCTGAAGCAACTATTTCTTCTGGGGCATCTTTAGGAGCACTGTCAGAAGAGCAGTCACTAATCTAAACAGTAGACTTCCATGGAGAGACTGCATTCATAGGCTCACTTCTACTGTGAGTACTAACTTTCCTCCAAGAGCCAGTTCAAGCCCAGTGGAGGGTTTGGTATTCTCAACTTCCTCTTATTCTTATCCCATGTTGTCATTTCCTACTTCTAGGATGTCCTCCATCTGGACAGGATGTTCTTGATCTCCTAGGGTAGAGCACCCCAGATGGGTCTCCCCCTCAGCCATTTCAGTATCTTGGGGTGAGCTCCCATGTTGGTCTCCCCCTCAACTGGATTACTCTTCATGAGTGGGTTTCTCCTTTCTTCAGGCATCTCTTTGTTAGCAGGTGCAGCTTCTTTCTCTGGGATGTCTTGATGTAGAGACATCTCCCCCTCAGTCTGAGCAAGGATTTATTGGGATGGGGCTCTTCCTTCCTCAAAGCTACTAGAGGACTCCTCCTCCTCTGAGGCAACCACCTTGGCAGCTTTCTTCGGTTTCTTATGCTGACCTGAAGAGGTATCTATAGGTCCTTTGGAGATAGACCTATCCCAACTATCCAACAGCTTGGAGTCCAGCCTCTTTGAGTAGTGCAGAGGCACTCTCATCTTTCTGTTGAGCACTTCCCCAAGGGACTTCAGGAAGTAGGAGAGAATTCTCTCAAATGAGGGGGTCTTCAAACTGCTTTTCACTTTCTGGAATACAAATTCCCTCCAGTCGGTCTTCTTAGAGAGAATGATCATGCACATCACTTCAAACATCTCCTTGGAGATCCGGTCATGAGAACCCGATTTGCATAACAGGACCTTTCCGATGATGTCTGCGAGTAGCTTTCCCTTTTGATTGAAGTCTGCCTTTTTGATAGAACTATAGGTCTTTCCAGAGTGTCCACACCACTCATAGATTGCAGATAGGTCATCCGGGGACACCACTTCCTCTTCTTCCTCTTCCTTCAGCCGGAGTAGATGCAACGCCTTTCCCAGGCTCTTCACAGATACTTTTACTTTCTTCCTAGCCACAACTGATTTCACTGATGATTCTGAACTGTTTAGTCTTTCTCCCCCCCCATAAAATCCTAGGAGCTCTCTGTTGAGAAGAACGCAGGGTTCACTCAGCAGATATTCAAGGCCCGCCGATTCCAGTAACCCTACTACGGACCAAATTTCATCTGAACAGGAGTTGAATCCTCCTCGCTGAAGCTCACATCCTGAAATCACTGATGTCTCTTCTCTCTTGGGAGCCATTGCAGAAGAATTGTGAGAAGAATCAGTTGTCAGGGATGGAACGAGAGTATATCGTAGGAATGTCTTAGGGCAAATGAGAGCGTAATTTTTATTCCAAGCATTCATTCTATTTATAGTGTAGGTAGATGAAGATGCATGTACCTTATGATTTGATTAATATGTCATTGGACGGCTCCTATTTGTCGATCCAGTGTCGTGTTTAGTAGATGTAGCCTGTTTCGATGATACTCCGGTATGTCGTCGAAATATGCCACTACTAGAAAAGTGACTTTTAGCAACACTTTTTTTGCCATAGGTCAAAAAACGTGGCTAATAATGAAGTATTAGCGACGATTCCTAATTCGTGGCTAATAAGCAAATATTAGTCACGGATGCCTAATTCGTGGCAAAAAAGAAAGTATTAGCCACGGTTTTTTAAATTTGTGGCTAATAAGCAAGTATTAGCCACGAATGCCTAACTCGTGGCAAAAAAGAAAGTATTAGCCACGGTTTTTCAAATTCGTGGATAATAAGTTAGTATTAGCCACAGTTGCCTAATTCGTGGCAAATACTTTAGTCATACTTTTTTACCCATGACTAAAAAAGAAGTATTAGCCACAGTTTTGAGTTATGGCAAAAAGATTATTATGAGATAATTAAATAAAATATCTAATTTTATTAATAATATGTGTAAAAAATATTAATATTAATATAAACATGAATTCTCACACTTATTGATATGTGTCTCATATAATTCGATCAAATCACGTATTGTGATTGTAACGACCTGAATTGTGCGATGAATTATTTTTTATGTCATGCAATGTTTACAACATACAATGTTATAAATTAAGTATATATTTATATTGGTTTATAAAACTAAAAAGGTATTATGTAAAGTATTATATTAAGTATTAGATTAGATAACAAAAGATATAGTGGTATCAGATTATATAAGATTTTTTTAATATATAAATAAGGTAATTATATATATAAGATCACATTATTTATAAGAGATTTTATAGATATAATAAATAAATAAAAACAACTAAGGGATGAGGGTTTGGACTCTTCTACGGGGATAACGATAAATCGAGAAGTAGTGGCTTTTGTTTTGGGGGGTTTTATCTCCACTCACAGGAGCAGCTTGAGGGCGGAGAGAAAAAAAATTGGGTTTGATCTTCTTCCTCTCCCGGGCCATCTCTCCCTCTTCTTCTCACGACGTCGACAGGATTTGGTCTCGGTGCATCGAGGAGGGCTTCAGTTTGAGCAACCATGTGCAGCTCTCCTTTATCTGGGTGCTTTTTTAGTTTTGGTAATCTTAATATTCTTCTTCCCTGCTTATATTTATGAAATTCAAAGAGATTTATGGCTAGAGTTTCATGGGGGTGTTCTTCTCTTGCTGTCGAGCTCGACAAGGGTGTCGACTCTTGTCGTCGATCAGGAATCTGGAGGGGTTTTTATTCTAAATGAACAATATGTAACTCTCTCTATCTCCCTCTCTTTCTCTCAGAGGGATTTATGTGCCGAACACTCTACTTTGCAGATTTTCTTAAGTTGGATGTGGGAATCATGGCTCATCTTTACCATTTCTTGGTAACCCTAACGGTCCGTTCGGATCGCAGGATTTTGTTTTGAGGAATTGGAATTCAGTAAAAACCAAAACCAATAGGTTTTGGTTTTCTTGAATTCCAATTATGTTGTTTGGCTGCAGGAAGGTTTTGAGCTCGAGGAATTGGAATTGGGAAATTCTGTTGTTCGGATGCTGGATGGAATTCATCCACAGAAATTTAATGAAACATAAAAAACTTTTTAAAAATATAAGAACTACATGCTTAACAACAACACAAATTTTAAAACCATGGAAATATCCAAATGTTAAATAGTAGCATAAATATAACAACAACATGAACTTATGATCCATCAACCACGAAATGTTCTAATAAAAAGCACAAAAGTATTTTATCCTCATTCCCTCATAAGTCATAGAATTGCACGTGAAGTCACGTTGTCCTGAGGCGCTCTGGTAGAGCCATGAACGTGTCAAACTTCAGTTGACTGGCACCTAGTAGATTCATGGCTTTCACTAATTCAAGCTCTTCCAGGTCTGGTAGACGAGCAAGTGCCTCATAGATTTGAGCAGAACTTGTTACCAACATTACTTCGCTGATTATTATGATTGTGGTCACTGCGTGCTCCATACTATCTGCCATTTTAGTTATGGCGTCTGCAATTGACTCTCTATGAGTTGCCTTCGTCTTTCTACCCGCACTGCTTCCACCTGATGTAGGCTCTGCTGGGAAGTTGCTTTCTTCACCAACTGAATCTCCATTCCGCTCATTGACTATCTCATTTGCTGTCCCGCAAAAGACCCTGTTGCCTTGTCATTAATGCATAATATCCCTAACTCCGCCCAATTAATGATTACCTTATCTCTGTAGTGTTTAACAGTAGGATGAGTCTGCACAGAATAAGTACTCAACATGAACTATGGTCAAAAAATTAGAACCAAAATATATAATGTGATAAATGAATATACCTTCACATAATTGGCCCATACTTCTTCGCTGTCAACTTTCACTATATTTCGTTCCCAATCCCATCTTAGCCACTTGTGTCCAACATTGTCGACACCTCCCAGTAATATTTATTCCATGACTTGAGTCTTGCCATGATCTTTTCCATGGTGAAGTCCAAATTATGTAAATCTTTCATTTCCTTAATAACTGCTGTGAATGACACCGCTTTCCAGCCATTCAGTGTTTTGTGACCTTTACCATGCTCCTCTAGCAATACACCGGACATAGTGCGATCCATTTCCATTGTCCAATGTACATATGATTTTTCTTTTGCCGAACTTCTATCCATTTTAAATTATATGTCAAAATACAATTGAACTCATATCTATCGGATTAAAATTATAACCATGAGCATACAAAAAGATAATAAACCAAGTGTATAAGATGATAAACAAGCATATTTATAGTAATAAATCTAACTACGAGCTTGATATTCTGCAAACATTTCCATAGCTAAGTTGTCTCGAAATTCTGTCCATGCATTAGATGACTGTATCAGATTAATATTATCATCATATTTGTAGATATCTTCTTCTTTGGCAACATCTGTAGCTAATAAGTCAACATCTACCTCAATGAGAATTTGTGAATCAGTAGTTAGTCTCCTTTCGATTAAAAATTATGTAAGACGCAGCATGCATTAATTATTTGCACCTGCAATTATAATAATTATATTAGAACCTGGTGCCCAATGCAAATAAGAATGTATACATACTAACTTCGCACCTGAACCTTAATATGAAAAAAAGATGGTTGTCTAATAATCGCCCAACGTTTTTTCAACAAACCAAATGTTCTCTCTATGACATTTCATTCTTTGGCATGACGCAAATTGAAAAATTCTTTATAATTAGTCGGGTTATTTCCATGTGTTGACCACTCCTGTAGATGATAACTTGTTGATCGATAGGGTACAAGGAAACCTGGACCATTGGTGTAACTGTCATCCACCACGTAATACTTACCAATTCCATCAATATAATAGTCTGGTCATAAATTACTGAAAAATTAATTGAAATTGAATGAAATGTTATTAACAAAAGTAAGGTTTACCAATAGGTACTTCAAATCGATCTTCTCTTTCAAGCGCGTCGCGTAACACTCATGAATCTGACGATGAGCCTTCCCAACCAGGTAGAACATATAAAAATATCATTTGGTTGTCACAAACACCCAAAACATTAGTCGTTATTACTTGTTTCCGATTTCTATATCTGTCATGATCTACGGTGGACACGGTTACAAGTACATGGGTACCATCTAATGCACCAATGCAGTCCTCGAACCATCTCCATCTATGATTCAATCTTGATTCTGGCAGCTTAAAATAATCTCTAGCTAATTTCAACATCGCTCTGAGCACGATATTGAAGTGTCTACTAATAGTATCCATATATCGAAGATGTGTAACTCCAACATCGCCAAACTTCTTGTTATGTGCTATCATTTCAAGGAATAGTCTGATTGATTCTTTCACTGACACATATTTGTTTTCATGTACAAGACCTCTGGTAGACAATATGTGACATAGCTCGTGGAATGGTTGTTTACCCATACACAACATATTGAAGCAGTTCACTTCTGGACCTTCGTATATGCGTCAAAGTAAGGAGGACCTTAGTGCAGTATTAATTTCATGATCTACATGTTCCAAGGGAACATACTCTAATGCTAGCCAACTGACACCGAGTGTTGCGAGATACCCACATTTCATGATATATTCTTTTATTAATTTCTCTCTTAACTCTAATGGATCCATCTAACATATACCAATTCAAAACGAAAATGAGCAATGATAAAACTATGTGTAATGATATACCAATTCAATGCTGCAGTTGTTGAAAAAAAATTCCTATCATTTTTTTTTAACCATCTAATTTTTAATTCTAAACTTCTTGAAATATATGGCTATGTATCATGAGAATAGGAAAATGATAGAGGCTAAAATAACTGTAAAGCCAGTCCCTAAAAAAATGATAAACCAGTCCATCAAAACTGTAAAAAATGCAAACTGTTAGAAAAAAGAAACCTGTATTAAAACTTCTAAAACCTGTACAAAAATGATAAAATAGATAAAAACTGATAAAGAAGATGAACGGTCCATCAATGGAGGCTCACCTCACCACTGGCGAACAGGAAAATGTTGGCAGAGTGCGGCGTGAGTTGGAAGATCTGATACGGGCGCGAAGGTTGCGGGCGCGAAGGCTACGGGCGGAAAAACCAGGGATGAATCAAACATGGCAGACTACGAGTGCAATGGAGAAGATGAACAGTAAAACGAAGCTCACATCACCACGGGCGAACAGGAAAATGATGGCAGAGTGCGGCGTGAGATGGAAGATCTGCTGCGGGCGCGAAGGCTGCGGGCAGGAAAAACCAGGGAAGAATCAAAAATGGCAGACTACGAGTGCAATGGAGAACATGAACAGGAAAATGAAGCTCACCTCACCACCGACGAATAGGAAAATGATGGAGGTGCGAGGGCTGCGGGCGTGAAATCCAGGGTATGGGATAGGTTTTGGGCGTAGGCGGAAATAAAAACTGAGGTTTTTAAGCAAAATCAATACCCACGCTATTTCTTGTGAACCGAACCGCTGAATTGTTTTATTTATTACGAAAACCAAAAATAGGAAAGCAAAAGAAACAATCCGAACGGACCGTAAACATTTTCTAATTTTTTTTAAGCATTGGGTTTTATTTGGAATGGTGGATGGATGTGTGGGATCGCACTGGCCCGTCTTTACCATTTATCGCTCTCTCTGGATGCAGGTATTTAGATTTCTTTATTATGTTTTCATATCTGATTATTTTCCAATATGTAATCTCTAACTAGTTTTTGATTGAATTTGTTTAAAATTGTTGTTGTCATCATGGGAGGACCAAGATACAGAAGATATATAGTTGCATGGATCTATTTTTTGTATGGCAGGTATGGATTTTCCAATTTCTATTTCAACACTTTCTTCTTGTAACATTTCCCAAACAACTAGACCCCTAGAGTGGTTTTATCACGACTAGGTCATGACAAAACCCTAGGAAGCTTGAAGAGACCACTTGACCTTAAGCTTGAAGGGGAAGAGCACCTTGATCTGCAAATTGCAATTTCCAATTACGAAGCTTAGGGTTGGAATTTAGGGACTCACCTTGACCCCACCATGACACACCTAACCCTTTGGAGGGTCCCTTAGAGTACCAAGGACCCATTGGGTCAACCAAAGAGGTCAAGAAGACCAAAGTCAACATTAACCCTAAATTGGTCAAAGTAGCCTAATTAGGGTCAATTTGGCCTCCACATTGCCAAATTGACCTTGCCCCTAACCTTATAAGGACATCCGGGGCCCAATGGACCAAAAAGCCCCATCATGGGGTCACCAATTTGGCCAATTTGACCCAAGTCAACTCTAGCCCTATTTTGGTCAAATTTCCCTATTGTGGGTCAATTATTGGATCGGTAGGCGCCCTTAGAGGGGAGGGGGGTGAATAAGGGTTTTAAAAACTTATATTATATTTTGAAATACTTGCTTATGATAAGAAATCAAAATAGCGATTTTGTTTAAAGTTCTAAATTGTTTTATAATAAAGGAGAGGATAATAAACAATTTAGAGAAATGAAGAACAAACCAATTTTATTACACAAAGAGAGACATGATTATTATTAATAAAATTGATTGCAAAATTTTGATTTTAATGACGCTAGAAATCAAAGTGAAATATGAAATACTCTTTTTATTTTCTATACCGACTCGTATCCCCACGAACCGGTTGGCTTTAGCCGATCCTTCCCCGGATACGGCCTCAAGCCGCTCAAGCCAACCCTTCCCCAGATATGGCCTCGAGAACCCCCTAGACCTACACCTGAGACCTAGTCGCCAACACGAGGCAAATTTCTGCCCTATGTCCTACCCAGACCTAGTCGCCAACACGAGGCGAATTTACTACACGATTTAAAAGAGAAGATGTGAAATAAAAAGACAATAATATAAAACTCCATATATGGATCTCTTGGAGAAGTGGACGAAGGCCCGCAGAGTAAGATCGTAGTCGATGCGATCTTTCATCACGATGATGACGCATGTTGAAATCTTCTCCACGGATCTCCTTAAACCTTCCTCTCTCTGTTGTGGCACGAAGCTCTAGAATTTAGGATCTCAAGAGGATGATAAGACGGAGCCAAGGGGTACTTTTTATAGTCTCAGCGCTAGCGCCTGCGCTAGTGCTACCGCCGGCGCTATCCCATTTTAGGACATATTCTGCGCGGCAGAATCTTCAATCTGAGGAAACAATTCTCTCTTACCTTCTGTGCTCCGCGCTACCGCCTGCGCTATCAGATACCACCAGGCACTATCTCCTTCTATATGTGCTCCCGGAATTGCGCTTAAGCATTCTTTTCGTCGATCGAATTTTCGTCGACCGGAGTTCGTCGAGCGGGCTTCATCATTTGTCGATCGGAAATTCATCGAACGTAGAATCGTCGAACGCAGATTCAATTTCGTCGAACCCAGCTTCAGTTCTCAGCGGCTTGATTTCGTCGATCGCAGCAGCAAGTTTGTCGAACGGGCTTCATCATTAGTCGAGCGGAAATTCGTCGAAAGCAAGTTCGTGAACGCGAGATCAATTTCGTCGAACCCAGCTTCCGTTCTCAGCAGTTCGGTTTCTTTTCAGTGGTTCATTTGCGCTAGCGCCAGGCGTTAGGTAATACCGCCGATGCTAGAAGGAGTGTTCAATTTGAAGGCTCAAATTTGGGGGCAACCTTCTTATGTAATCCTTGAGTCATGTGGACTTTGTTATCCTGAACACTTAAACACACAAGATCAAATACACATAGGATTTGTTATTCTCAAACCTAGGAGATGCGGAAGACCATGTTCCAACAAACTCCCCCTTTTGATAATAACAAATCCATTAATGATAAATCAGAGCATTAATATATAAGCATGATGAAACTTACTTGTGTGTGTGTGAGAGTGATGACTTAGGATAATTATCGATTTTAGCATTTAGAATTGCTCCCCCTAAATACATGCTCCCCCTAAGTGAATGCTCCCCTAATATGTAAGATATCATCTTTAATTAATCATGGTAGTTTCTATTTTGATAGCGGATTATATTTATCATGTTAGTTCTCCCCCTTTTGTTATTAGCAAAAGTGGGTAAGGAAGCAAAACACAAAAAAGTTTTGATTAGAAGATAAAGGCATGATCGAGCTTTTAGAGAGAGTGAATCATAAGGAGTTTTAGAATAATTTTTATAGAAATAGATCAGAGTTTTGAGCTTAACATTTGTCAAGTACTCAATATTATCATGTTAGTTTTTCCTTTTTATATAAGAGTTTTATGCAAAAAAAAAATGTAATGATTTCCAAGTAACTAAACTACCCAGACAATATGTCTACACCCTAGCCCCGTACTAAGTGACGGATGGGCATGAGCTGCATACATGCCATAGGTTGGGGTGTTAGTCCCATATGCAAACACTTGACAAAACTCACCCTAGCACTCTTTCCCCCCAATGCCTCGCAAGGCCCACTGGAACCCTCCCCGGTTAAGGACAAGACATGACTAGAGATAATGTTATCTAATGTCTACAACCATACGCCCCCGCTATGGTGAGAAATGAAGTCATGGGTAATAATTATTGGAAACATTTAAGCGTTTAAAATCAAATTATAATTTCATAGCCAATGGGTTTTTATATTTGAATTATTAAAGAAAAGTTCCAGAGCTAATTTGAAATCCATTAATAAATCAGAGTTTTAGCATTACAATATTTGTGTTAGAATAACCAATATAAATTCTACCAAACAAGTCTACCATTTGTTGAAAAAGGAATTTTGGTATTTAAGACTTTGATATAAGCATGAATGCGCAAGGTAGAAATATATGGTGATGATGCGGAAGACTTATAGAAATACAAGAAACATCTTATTGTAATCAATGATGATCCATAAAAAGATATATGAGTTAAATTTCATAAAGAAGAAGTTTTTGTAAATCATTGTTCAATTAAAATCTTTAAGTTAAACAATAAAGTAACCAAGCATGAAATAATGTTATCAAAAAGAGATTACTACAATATTATTTTAATTCATAATTTCAAAACATACCAAACATTATAGAAAGCATGCTAGGTTATCTAGTGCATTTCATAAATAAAGAGTAGTATAGAATTAGCATTAGGATCAAATACTCATGAGAAGAAGTGTTATGGAAGATAATGATGTGTGCATAAGTGTATTTTGAATAGAGTAAACAAATGTTTTAATCAAAAATACAAGAAATATGTAAAGTAAAGAACACAATAAAACACAAATAATTTTACTTCCACAAACTTCAATGCACAAAAAATGTACAACTACCAAGGTGCTTTGTACATACAATGCTCATTAAGACTTATCAGGGTGCAAAGTAGTGCTTGGGGGATCACATATTTTATTTTATTTTAATGTTGAGACTAGTGATCCGGTGTACTTAAGAGTAAGTGGTTTTTATTTTGAAAGAAAGATATGGTTTGCACAAGATACTTTACTATTCTTTCCAAGGTGCTCAACTCACAACGCTTATTAAGACTTATCAGGAGGTTCAAGTAGTGCTTGGTGGAGTTATCTTTGTCACTTTATTTTATAATTTTTGTTTTGTACAAAGTTCTCCGAATACACATGTTTTGCAAACCAATATAATTTATGAAAACATAACCACTTTTCTTAACTTTTAAAAGTGCAAACAAAGCTTGTGTAGGTCAGATACTTGTGCAATTTTAATTCATTGTACTATTACAAAACATACACAAGCATTCTTAGATTAAATACATAAGTAGACACTGCCAAAATAAGTGAGTGAATAGCGATCATTATCAAACATAAAATATTTACTCATACTTAGATGCATGCTAAGCTTAGTTCTACACAACTTTTTCAATATAATTGATGCACATATTAATAGATATATCAAAGCATGACGAAAACAATGTTCAAAGTAGTTTGCAAAGATAGATTGCAACATAAGTTCTAAATAATAGATTAAATCATGCTTGATTTTCACAATAAAGTCTATACAGTATTTTTGATATTTTTTTTTAAATTTTGATTTAAAGTTTGAACTCTTAAAATTTATCTTGGACTTCCCCAGGTCTACCCTGTGAGGGGTTCACCCGGTACTAGGAGATATGATTGGATGATAGCCCAAATCACCCTTTCGCAAGATACATGTAAATAGAAAAGTTAAGTTCAAAAATAACAATTTTTAATACTTGTTTTTGTTTTATATTTTTGTATTTGATTTTTGCATATAGGAATAGAATTCAAACAAATATCCAAAAAAAAATTTTTTTTTGTAATTTGCCTTATGTAATTTTTATTTTTCAAAAAAATTAATTATAGGCATAGATGCAAAAATGAGTAGTACATATAAAATAATATATTTTTAGTGATTTTTCCGAATTTTAAAATTAAAGAAAAATTGGACACTTGAGCTAGCGCCGGCGTTAAGTCCTAGCGCCTGCGTTAGCTCGCAGAGAGTGCTTATTTTGATCATATAGCCTAGATTTTCTTCGATTTTGCTTCGGATTTTTCTTAATTATGTTTGTGCAATGTAAGGCCAGTCTAATGAAGTGAAGAGACGAGAAGAAATCGCAAAAAGTTGCGGAAGTTAAAATTTTAGTACATGGGTTTCACATTCATTAAAGCTCCATATTCATTAAACCTTAATTCTTGAGTTTTGCACAACCATTTAAGCTTAATTATTATCGAATATGCAAACAAAGAAGATATGATTAATGTTATGTCAAAGTTTGGTAGTGTTTCAACTTACATACCTAGAATGAAGTGAAGATTCCATTTGATTTGATTTTGTTGATATCACGATGATTCTAAGGTCCAAACTTGACATAAATCACAATAAGTATACATAATACACCAACCATGATAAATAATTATAATGTCAATTGTTATCATTCATATACATGTGATAGAGATAGTTGTTTTTAGATGTTTTTTAATATGTGAATTATGATATATGATTTTTAGAGAATTTTATCAAAGGTCATCAATAGATCATGGTGGTGTGAGTGGCATTAGTATTTAAGACAATTAATCTTTCAATATGTCTTTTGTGATATTCTTTATAATTTAGATAAATATCTCTTAATAAATTTAGAGTTTGATTCATATGGATTATATAAGATATTTAGAAGCAATGAATATAAGAATAAAAGATAGGTCATCAAAATAAATTATGATTTTGAATTTTGATCAATTTGATTTATAAGATCATATTTCCTACAATATATAAGATGACTATAACATGATAGCTTAAAAAAGGAAACAAAAAGAAAAATAAAAAGGACATTAAAGCACATCATGAAGTAGAAATTTGTATATCTTATTTTGAAAAGTTTCTACTTCATGCATTTGATGATACCTAATGAATAAGTGTTTTAGGTATCAAAAGGGGACCATGTGGGATGGTTCCTTTGGGTACCCAAATATAGCGAGATGGCTTTTGGGGAGATAAGTACAAATGAACCCTTTCAAGTGGAGTTAATGTTCCATCTTTAATTTTGGGTCTCCACTCATACTTAGGTTTAATATTATAATTTTGCATTAAATTTCCATATTCATTAAATTTAGGCTTAAAATAATGATGACATTTGAAATCCTTTTTCATAGGAAATTTATGCATATTTGAATTTAATTTAGGAGATACACAATTTTGTAAATAATGGTGATTTTGATTTACAAATCCTTTCTGTTTCTTACTCCCATTATTAGACTTAGTTATGATATTCATATTCATATTCAACTTGCTTTTAGATATTTGTTCATATTGTGAATTTTTATTTATAATTTTCATAAGCAAATTGATTTTTTTATTTTAATCATCATTCTTGATCTTTAGATTATGCCTAGCTTTATTATAAGCTATTGTGCTATTTTTGAGAGTAGAAATAATAGAGTCAATATGATTTTGATAATCATTTCTAAATACCTCAAATGTTTCATCCATCTCCTTGATTTCAATTTTATAATTTTGGCACGTAGCACAATCACTTTTCAAAGATGAATTTTCTAAAGATAAATTTTTATTAATTTCTCTTACAAAAATAATTTCTTTTTCAAGTTCCTTATATTTTTCTTTAATATTATTACAATCAAAACAAGATTTTGTATTTTCAATTGAAGTGACATGGGTAAAGCTAGATAAATCAGAACTTGATTCTACTTTAACTTTTGCTTTTAAATCTTTATTTTCTAAGCGCAATTTGCAATTCGCATTTTTTAATTTCTTAATTTTGCGCTTTGTAATTTGTAGCAATTGTAAAGTAGAAATAGAGTTACAAACAATAAGGGAATTTGATTTCCTTACAGTGATATTGGAAGAGGTAAGATTTGAACTAATAGTTCCTTTGACATCCTTTTGGCACTCCTCTTCCATTGATGCCATATCATCATCCCTTTCGCTTGATGTGCCTTCCATGGATCCATCATGTGTGGAGCTTTCTTGAATGTGCAGGCTTGCATATTCTCCGGTTCTTGTGATTATTCCATACCCACAGAAGGAGAATCATAAGTTATTTCAAGAAAATTCCACATCTCGTATGCAGTAGGAAAAGTATGAATGAGTTTGGAAATATTATGATCTAACGCACAAAATAGACTATTCATAGATTTTGCATTTAAAACCATTTCATTTTTATTTAATACGCTAGGTGGTTTTTTGATAGTAATATTCCAAACTTTTTCATATAAACATTTAAGAAAACTTTCCATTACTATTTTCCATCCTTTATAATTTCTTCCTTCAAATAACGGTGGTTTAAGAGATTTTTCTTTTTCATAAAAATTTACCACACTAGTAGAAGCGAGATCACGAGACGCCATTATTCCTGGTTGTTAAGCCGATTTGGAATAACCTCCCTCTGATACCACTTGTTGGATCGGTAGGCGCCCTTAGAGGGGGGGGGGGGTGAATAAGGGTTTTAAAAACTTATATTATATTTTGAAATAATTGTTTATGATAAGAAATCAAAATAGTGATTTTGTTTAAAGATCTAAATTGTATTATAATAAAGGAGAGGATAATAAACAATTTAGAGAAATGAAGAACAAATCAATTTTATTACACAAAGAGAGACATGATTATTATTAATAAAATTGATTACAAAATTTTGATTTCAATGACGCTAGAAATCAAAGCGAAATATGAAAGACTCTTTTTGTCCTACCCAGACCTAGTCGCCAACACGAGGCGAATTTACTACACGATTTAAAAGAGAAGATGTGAAATAAAAAGACAATAATATAAAACTCCCTATATTGATCTCTTGGAGAAGTGGACGAAGGCCCGCAGAGTATGATCGTAGTCGATGCGGTCTTTCGTCACGATGATGACGCGTGTTGAAATCTTCTCCATAGATCTCCTTAAGCCTTTATGGATTTATGGGAGTATCTCTCTGAACCTTCCTCTCTCTGTTGTGGCACGAAGCTCTAGAATTTAGGATCTCAAGAGGATGATCAAGACGGAGCCAAGGGGTCCTTTTTATAGTCTCAGCGCTAGCGCCTGCGCTAGTGCTACCGCCGGCGCTATCCCATTTTAGGACATATTCTGCGTGGTAGAATCTTCAATCTGAGGAAATAATTCTCTCTTGCCTTCTGTTCTCCGCTCTACCGCCTGCGCTATCGGATACCGCTAGGCGCTATCTCCTTCTATATGTGCTCCCAGAATTGCACTTAAGCATTCTTTTCGTCGATCGAATTTTCGTCGACCGGAGTTCATCGAGCAGGCTTCATCATTCGTCGATCAGAAATTCATCAAACGGAGAATCGTCGAACGCAGATTCAATTTCGTCGAACCCAGCTTCAGTTCTCAACGGCTTGATTTCGTAGATCGCAGCAGCAAGTTCGTCGAATGGGCTTCATCATTAGTCGAGCGGAAATTCGTCGAACGCAAGTTTGTCTAACACAAGATCTATTTCGTCGAACCCAGCTTCCGTTCTCAGCGGTTCGGTTTCTTCTCAGCGGTTCCTTAGTGCTAGCGCCAGGCGTTAGGTGATACCGCCGGCGCTAGAAGGAGTGTTGTATTTGAAGGCTCAAATTTGGGGGCAACCTTCTTATGTAATCCTTGAGTCATGTGGACTTTGTTATCCTGCACACTTAAACACACAAGATCAAATACACATAGGAGTTGTTATTCTCAAACCTAGGAGATGCGGAAGACCATGTTCCAACATCAATTAGCCTCCACCTTGCCAAATTGACCATACCTAGACCTTCCTAACCCTTAGGGGCGTCCAATGAGTCACTAGTCACCCATTGGGGTCAACCCAATGTTGGAACATGCTTTCCGCATGTCTTGGTTTGACAATAACAAATCCTATTGTATTTGGTCATACTTGTTTTGTGTTTATAGTATGCATGATTCATTGCTTTCAAATCTCCATGGAAATGTGTTTTGTTGTTGCTACCGCATAGCGTCAGTATTTCCGCTGGCGCAAGTGTTCGTTCGACGAAATGGAAGCTGCGTTCAACGAACTGGCGTTCGACGAACTGCATGCTCTACCACAGCGCTCAACAAAATGCATGTTTTACCGCTGCGCGTTAGAACTACCACTGGCGCTAGCGATCGACAAAATGGAGGTCGACGAAATGAAAGCGGTGTTCGACGAAATGGAGGTCGACGAAATGAAAGCGGAGTTCGACGAAGATGCACCAGACGAAGTGCTCTACCGCGGTGCGTTAGAACTACCGCTGGCGGTAGTATTCGTTCGACAAAATGAAGGTTGCACTCAACAAAATGCTTATCACTGCGTTCGACTAATTTGAGATCGACGGAAGTTGAATCCCGTTCGACGAAAATTCGGTCGACAAAATATGAGGCCAGTTCGACGAAAATGCGCCCAACGAAAAGAGATGTGCTCTAACGCGGAGCGTTAGCACTACCGCTGACGCTAGTATAAATGGAAACAATTGATAGGAAGTAAACAGTGGAGAAAAAGGAATGTCGACGGGACACTATTTTGGCAAGTACTATCGCGGCGCGTTAAGTCTAACGCCCGGCGGTAGCTTTTGGAAACTTCCCATCTGGAGTTGATTGAGGAGCAGATTTGGAAGAAGATTGAGGCTGAAGGAAGGATATCTCTCTATCGCGGGGCGTTAGAGTTACCACGCGCGCTAGTGTTTGGCGCTCAAAATGTTGCCTAAACTACCACGATCTGTGTGCTTCATTGCCTAATATGGATACCGCGGGGCGGTAGTACTATCGCAGGCGGTAGTGGCTGATTCTATAAAAAGATGCGCGCCTCCTCCATTGTGGCTTGCTGTTCGAGAATGATTTGAAACCATATTTTCAGAGCACTCATGAGAGCCTTCCCAAGCAGCCCATAGGACTCCATCAACATTCGTGAATGCAAAAGAACTTGAACACCGATTCGATCGTGTCTGCATCATCATCAAGTTCTTCATTTGAGGGAGTCATAGTTCTTGTCTTGTTTTAGTTTTCAAATTGTAATCTTTATATTTTTTGTTCAGTAGAGGAATTTTCCACACAGCGACTAGGGCCTTGCGGGGTCTAGGGGAAATTCGCCTCGCGTTGGCGAATAGGTCTAAGCTGTAGATCTAGGGAGTGCTCGAGGACTTTCCGGTGAGGGAAGGGCTAGAGCGGCTTGAGGCCTTGTCTAGGGAGAGATAGGCTAAAGCCATCCGGTCCTTAGGAGAAGGGTCGGTATAGAAAACCAAAAGAGTTTTCATTGGTCGACTCTTTCCAAGAGTTATTGGAAAATGTTTTGTAATCATATTTATTTCAAGTTAATGATTAATGAAAATATGTTTGTCTCTTTATCTCTGATTCTCTAAATAATCTCGAAAATCTTAAAACCCTTATTCACCCCCCCCCCCTCTAAGGGCGCCTACAGATCCAACAAGTGATATCAAAGCCAGGTTATTCAATTCGGTCTAACAACTGGGAATAATGGCGCTCCGTGATCTCGCTTTCCATGAGGGGCAGGGAATAAGTAGACCTCCATTGTTTACTGGAACTGATTATAATTACTGGAGAATGCATATGCATTGTTTTCTGATAAACTTAGATCTAGATGTATGGGCATGTATTGAAACTCCATACACTTCTCCTACATACATTGTTGGAGAAGTAACCATGGAAAAACCTAGGGTTAGATGGGACGATGGAGATAAGGCTAGATGTAAGAATAATGCAAAAGCGATGAATGCTCTGTTTTGTGCTCTTGATAGGACTGAATTTAATAGAGTAAGTGCATGTGAAACTGCTTATGATATTTGGTACTTATTAGAAATAACGCATGAAGGTACCTCGCAGGTCAAAGATTCCAAACTATTCCAACTCTAATCTGAATTTGAGAGGTTCAGGATGGATCCAAATGAGGACGTCGACGCCATGTACACTCGAATCACCAAGATCGTTAATGCCTCAAAATTTTTTGGAAAACATTTTCAAACGGCGACTTGGTGAGAAAGCTTCTTCGATCACTCCCACGAAAGTTCAATCCAAAGGTGACAGCGATTTCCAAATCGCATGATCTTAGGCGGCTCCAAATTGAGAGCCTCATTAGGAACCTCAAAACCCATGAGGTAGAACTCAAGATTCAAGAAGAGGAGTACAACAAGGAACCAAAGAAGAAAGCCTTGGCACTGAAGTCAAGAAAATAAGATGAAGACGAGGAAGATGACGAGGAGAGTCTCTTCGTGAAGAACTTCACTAAGTTCATGAAGAATCCGAAAAGGAGGAACACCTTCCGGAAATTTTTCCGAAAGGGCTCCTCATCCAAAAGAGAGAAGAAGGAGAAGTCTAGCGACGACGACGAAGAGCGGCCACCTCCCGAGTGCTTCCACTGTAGGAAGACCGGTCATATTAGAAGTCAATGCCCAAAATTCCTGAAGGAGCAAAAAGAAAAACGGGTTAAAGGAAAGGAGAAGAAGAAGGTCTTAAAAGCTGCAACATGGGATGACTCTTCCTCCGGGTGCTCAAGTATTTCAAGCTCAAGCGATGAGGATGAGGCAAACTTGTGCCTTATGGGGAAAAGCAATGAATCAATCGATGACGAGTGCAGTGTCCAAAGCGACACTGAGGTAATCCCCACTAACTATGATGATCTTTATTCTGAATATTTAAGAACTTGCAAATCTTTTGGCAAAAATTTAAAAGATCTTGATCTACTGAAAACTGAAAATAAAATTCTTTTGAAACAAAATAAAAAATTAAGGAAGTTTTTTCCTTGGGAAAGGAGATGGAGTCTTGCCAAAAGAATGATGATCTCTTGGCAACGACTAACAAACTTGAAACTGATCTTTCTAATGCTCTCTCCAATATCGAATCACTCTCAAAACAAAATAGAGACTTATAAAGAAATTTTAAACTCTCTCTTTCTAATGTTGAAAATGAAAAGAAAATTTTTGCAAATAGATGCGAAAATTTAGTTAGTGAAAATTTTGCATTAAAACCTAAAATCCATGACCTTAACTTAGCCATAGAAAAATTCGGTGTTGGCCAGAAAAGTATTGATATGATTTTAGCTAACCAAAGGCATGGTAGTGCAAAAACATGTCTAGGTTTTGTCTCTGCTAACTACCGCCTGGCGGTAACTTCTAATGCTGGCGGTAGTAACAAAACTCATAATTCATAGAATAATCACAAATCTGAAATTTATTCTGCTGATTTCCCATCCTCCAGCAAGAGTCCACAACAAAAACTGAAAAAGGTCTCAACCCCTTTTGTGTTATGTGCTAAGTGTCATCACTTCGGGCATACCTTGGACTCCTATAGGATGAAGAGTCGATGTACTGTCAAGCAAATCTGGGTGCCTAAGGTTTCCACCTATTCTATGGGAGGAACCACCTAAGTATCCTGATCTTTACTCTCATCTTATTGTTAGGTATGTTGGCAGGCTAAGGAAAAGGAAGACATATTGTACTTGGACTCAGGGTGCTCCAAGCACATGACGGGCGATAAAGCAAAATTCCTTAGCCTCACTAAGAAGAAAGGTGGAATGGTGACATTTGGGGACAATGGAAAGGGACGAATTTTAGGCACCGGTACTGTGGGTAACAATTCTTTCTCTCTTACTAATGTCTTATATGTAGAAGGTTTGAAACATAACTTGAATTCTATTAGTCAGCTTTGCGATAAAGGTCTAAATGTTTTATTTGAGTCTTCTACTGATTTATGCAAAATTATAGATCCTAAAACCAATAGTATTGTACTCACTGCACCATGAATTCACAATGTGTATTTAATTGCTTTTCATGATCTATCACGTGCGTCTCTCAAATGTCTTATATCAAAAAATGAAGAACTTGAATTATGGCATAGGCGCCTCGGTCACTCTAGCACCAAGTTAATCTTAAAATTGTCAAAGAATAAACTCATTAAAGGTTTGCCTATGCTAAATGGAAATCTATCTTCCTTATGCTCGCCATGCAAAAAAGGAAAATTTTCAAAAACATCGTTTAAGAGTAAAAAAGAAATATCCACCTCAAGATCCTTAAAACTAATTCACATGGATCTTTTTGGACCTATTAGCACAAGTAGTCTTGGTGGTAAAAAGTACACTTTTGTTTTAATTGATGATTTTTCTAGATTTACTTGGACCTTATTTCTTACCTCTAAATCTGATGCATTTTCTGAATTTTCAAAGCTTTGCAATCGTATTCAAAATGAATTAGATCTTAAAATCAAGTGTATAAGATCGGATCATGGAGGGGAATTTGAAAACGATAGCTTCACCACTTTCTGTAATAATCTAGGTATTAAGCACGAATTTTCCGCTCCACGCACCCCCAACAAAACAGTGTGGTGGAGAGGAAAAATAGAACTCTTCAAGAACATGCACGCACCATGCTATCCGAGTATGGGTTGCCTAGATACTTTTGGGCCGAAGCTGTAAATACATCATGTTATGTCATAAATCGTGTTATGCTTCGCCCTATTTTGAAATTAACCCCATATGAATTATACTTTCAAAACAAACCTAATGTATCGTATTTTCATATCTTTGGTTGTAAATGTTTTATCCTAAACACCAAGGATGCATTAGCTAAATTTGATGAAAAATGTGATGAAGGTATTTTTCTTGCTTACTCTTCCACTAGCAAAGCATATAGAGTATATAATAAAAAATCTAAAAAGGTTGAAGAGTCTATTCATGTGAAGTTTGATGAACTTGTGCCTTGTGTAGATTCTACTTGTGCAGGAAATGAAGATGTACCTCTTTCACCATTGGAGCATGATGATGATGATCCACTTGGAGAATAAAAAGAAGTAGAGATGGTGCAAGAGGAGCACGTGCCTCCAAGTGTGCTTCGATTTACAAGAGATCATCCAAGGGAGCTCATAATTGGAGAACCATCAAGAGGGTTAACTATACGTTCTTCTTTTAATGAATCTTTTTCAAACTTATGCTTCCGAAATAGAACCGAAAAATGTTTCCACCGCTTTGAATGATGAATTTTGTTTTATTGCTATGAATGACGAATTGAATCAATTTGAACGCAATAGGGTTTGGAAACTAGTTGAAAGACCATCTGATCACTCGGTTATCAGTGTAAAATGGATATTTAAAAATAAATTAGATTTAGAATCTAGAATAACTAGGAACAAAGCTCGATTAGTGGCACAAGGTTATTCTCAAATCGAGAGGGTAGATTTTGATGAAACATTTTCACCCGTTGCTCGCCTTGAATCAATTAGAATTTTCTTAGCTTTTGCGAGTTATAAGAAGTTTAAATTATTTCAAATGGATGTTAAAAGTGCCTTCTTAAATAGGATAATTAAAGAAGAAGTCTATGTCGAACAACCCCCCAGATTTATTGATGAAAAATTTCCTAACCATGTATATCGATTAGAAAAGGCACTTTATGGTCTAAAACAAGCGCCCCGTGCTTGGTATGAACGTTTAACATCTTTTTTATTAAAGCACGGTTATAAAATGGGTAGTGCCGATAACACGCTCTTCATTAAGCACTGTGATAATGATTTGATTATTTTACAAATATACGTTGACGATATTATTTTTGGAGCAACTAATGAAGAGTTGTGTAAGGAAGTTATTCAAGTGATGCAAAATGAATTTGAGATGAGTCTAGTGGGTGAACTAACATATTTTTTTAGGATTTCAAATAACCCAAAGAAATGACGGAATTTTTATATGTCAATCCAAATATGTCCATGATATGCTACAATGTCTTGGGTTTGAAAATTTAAAACAAGCTTGTACTCCAATGAGCGCATCACTAAAATTAGGAAAAGATGAAGCCGGAATTTCAATTGACCAAACTTTATATAGAGGAATGATTGGATCCCTATTATACCTTAGTGCATCTAGACCCGATATTATGTTTGTCGTATGCTTATGCGCTAGATTTCAAGCAAATCCAAAAAAATCTCATTTAAAAGCGGTGAAACAAATTTTTCGATATCTAATAGTCACATCAAAATTAGGACTTTGGTATCCAAATAATGATTCTTTTCTATTGCATGGGTATTCTGATTCTGATTATGCGAGTTGTTCATTAGATAGGAAAATCACTAGTGGTACCTGTCATTTCTTAGGTCCTTCTCTAGTTGCATGGTCAAGTAGAAAAAAAAATTTGTTGCCCTCTCCACCACCGAGGCAGAATATATTGCACTAGGAAGTTGTGCCCAAGCATTATGAATGACTCAAACTTTAGAAGACTTTGGTGTTCATTTAACTAATATTGAACTTAAGTGTGACAACAAGAGTGTTATTGACTTAACAAACAACCTTGTTCATCACTCACGATCTAAACACATTGATGTAAGACACCACTTCATTAGGGATCACATCAAAAAGGAACATGTTCATGTAAACTTCATTGGAACTGAATCGCAAATTGTGGACATCTTTACCAAGCCTCTTCCCGATTCAAGATTTCATCTACTTAGACTAGAACTAGTGGTTTTGGACATACTAGCTTGAACTTGCGAAATCGGCATTTTTGTGTATGCATGTCTGATTTCTTTACTGAACTGCATTGTCATTAATCTTCACAACTATTTTCAAAAGAAAAATTCTAAAAAAATTTATGCTTTTCCAAAAATTTGAGCTCTGTCACTACCGCTCGGCGATAGCTGAGTACCGCTGGCGGTAGTGGGTAATTTCTAAATTTCAAGTATACAATGTTTCATTCTCTATTTCAAGTATCTTAATAACATTGTTTTTGTATCATGCCTTGATCATTATCTCTTGTGTGCTTTGAAATTGATTATATAAATCATGTGTAGTATTGCATAGCATGCATCTATGTATGAGTAAATGGCTTATATGTGCAAATGATTTTTTTCACTCACACTTTTTGATATACTACATATGAATTTAATCTTCTCCTTCATGATTGTGTAGTGTAACAACTTATTATTATTGTTAGGCATGCTTAGTTTTACCTACACCACATGTAAAAATCTTTTTCATGCACCTATTTTTTGAAGAAGTATGTCTTTCCAAAAATATCTTTTGTTTGCACATACAAGTGAATTCGGAGACCTTTGTCGTTAAGCAAAAAAATTCAACTGAATAATTGACAAAGCTAACTCCACCATGCACTACTCACCATCATGATAAGTCTTAATGAGCATTGTGAGGTTGAGCACCTTAGAGAGAATTGTAAAGTGCCTTATTGCAAACATTTTTCCTTTTACACTACTTCTTCTTGTACACCGAATTACAAAAAAAACTAAAATTCAAAATAACAATTGTGATTCCCCAAGCACTACTTTGCACCCTGATAAGTTTTAATAAGCATTGTGTGTGCAGAGCACCTTGGTAGTTGTACTATTTTTCTATGTGCATTGAAAATTTTATATAGCTTTGTGGGACGAGGTAACTCTAAAAACGCTTGTTCAATAATATTGTGTTTATTCCATTATATATGTCATGTGTTTTGATTAACTCATATGTATACTTTTATCAAAAACACTATTTTGTACACATCATTTTCACTTGTAAGCCTTCTTCTCATGAGATTTGGAGTCTATTGCATATCTACATGTATTCTCTAAATTCTTAAGTAAATGCACTAGATAGCCTTGCATGATCAATACAATGTATAAGTGTACTTGGTTTCTCAATTTAGAACATTGTATTCTTCCATCTTGACTTGATATCTTGTATCATGCTTACATATTTTTTTTCTGCTACGCCATGAGAACTCTGTATTGCATACCTTTCAAAACTAGTATATGGCTATGTTACAACTGAAATTATTTGGTGTACTTAAAATGCTACAACATCTATTTTGTTATGTCTAAAATTCTTAATCATCTACTATGCTTCACAATTCCTATATAGATGTTCACTTCAAAAAGGTATTTCGTCATGCTTTCCACCTCTTTACTACTTGTACGCTCGATCATGAATACGTTGTCCCAACAAGTGGTTTCTTTATGAAAAATTCTTCACATTCATTTCTTTTTCTCTCCTATCTGTATTTTTCCTAAGCGTTTCACTCTTTATCATGATCATTCCCTCTCTACACAGTTATTGCACACTTTTTGTTGGACTACCTCTCCACCCTCTTTTGATAATAACAAAAGGGGAAGAATAAATTTGAATGAAATTAACATGTTTTGGGGAGTCAAGTCCATAACAAGTTTTGCTGTAGGGGGAGCATTCACTTAGGGGGAGAATTCATTTAGGGGGAGCATTTGAACATGCCTAATTTTCATGCTATATATGTTAGTTCTCTATTATAAACACAAATTCCTATCAATTGAATTATTTCTTTCTAAGGGGATTTGCTATTATCAAAAGGGGGAGTTTGTTGGAACATGTTTTCCGCAACTCTTGGTTTGACAATAACAAATCCTATTGTATTTGATCATACTTGTTTTGTGTTTATAGTATGCAGGATTCTGTGCTTTCAAATCTCCATGGAAAAGTGTTTTGTTGTTGCTACCGCGTAGCGTCAATACAACCATTGGCGCTAGTGTTCATTCAACGAAATGGAAGCTGCGTTCGACGAACTAGCGTTCGACGAAATGACCCTGTGTTCGATGAACTGCATGCTCTACCACGGCGCTCGACGAAATGCATGCTTTACCACGGCGCGTTAGAACTGCCGTTGGCGATAGAGATCGATGAAATGGAGGTCGACGAAATGAAAGCGGCGTTCGACGAAATGGAGGTCGATGAAATGAAAGCGGCATTCGACGAAGATGCGCTAGACGAAGTGCTCTACCGCGGTGCGTTAGAACTACCGCTGGTGCAAGTATTCGTTCGACGAAATGAAGGCTGCGCTCAATAAAATGCTTATCAATGCGTTCGACGAATTTACGATCGACGAAAGTTGAATCCCGTTCGACAAAAATTCGGTCGACGAAATATGAGGCCAGTTCGACGAAAATGCGCCCGACGAAAAGAGATGTGCTCTAATGCGGAGCGTTAGCACTACCGCTGGCACTAGTATAAATGGAAACAATTGACAGGAAGGAAACGGGGGAGAAAAAGGAATGTCGACGGGATGCTATTTTTGCAAGTACTATCGCGGCGCGTTAAGTCTAACGCCCGACGGTAGCTTTTGGAAACTTCCCGTCTGGAGTTGATTGAGGAGCAGATTTGGAAGAAGATTGAGGCTGAAGGAAGGATATCTCTCTATCGTGAAGCGTTAGTGTTACCGCGGCGCGCTAGTGTTTGGCACTCAAAATGTTGCCTAAACTACCACGATCCGTGTGCTTCATTGCCTAATGTGGATACTGTGGGGCGGTAGTACTACCGCAGGCGGTAGTGGCTGATTCTATAAAAAGACGTGCGCCTCCTCCGTTGTGGCTTGTTGTTCGAGAACGATTTGAAGCCATATTTTCAGAGCACTCGTGAGAGCCTTCCCAAGCAGCCCAAAGGACTCCATCAACATTCATGAATGCAAAAGAACTTGAAGACCGATTCGATCACATCTGCATCCTCATCAAGTTCTTCATTTAAGGGAGTCTTAGTTCTTGTCTTGTTTTAGTTTTCAAATTGTAATCCTTATATTTTTTTGTTCAGTAGAGGAATTCGCCACACAGCGACTAGGGCCTTGCGGGGACTAGGGGAAATTCGCCTCGCGTTGGCGACTAGGTCTAGGCTGTAGATCAAGAGAGTGCTCGAGGCATTTCCAGTGAGGGAAGGGCTAGAGAGTCTTGAGGCCTTGTCTAAGAAGAGATAGGCTAAAGCCAACCGGTCCTTAGGAGAAGGGTCGGTATAGAAAACCAAAAGAGTTTTCATTGGTCGCCACTTTCCAAGCGTTATTGGAAAAAGTTTTGTAATCATATTTATTTCAAGTTAATGATTAATGAAAATATGTTTGTTTCTTTATCTCTGATTCTCTAAATAATCTCGAAAATGTTAAAACCCTTATTCACCCCCCCCCCCCCCTCTAAGGGCGCCTACAGATCCAACACCCAAATGGTCAAATTGACCAAAGTCAACTCCACCCTAGATTTAGGTCAAAATGACCTATTTTGACCTAATCAAGCCCAATCCACTTGGGCTAGACCAAATTTAGGTGGTCCACAAGCTAATGGTATTGGGAGTTACTGAAATTGCCATTCAATTTCAAGAAATTCGGCCAGGAGAGAGAAACCCTCAATTTTCCCCAAAGATGGTGGAGAGAGAAAGAGAGGATTAATGGCATTCATGGCCAAAGGAGGCCAATTGATCTCCCAATAGATGGGTTTTCATCTCCTCTGGCTGTTACAAGAAGTTTAGTGGGTTTTCCAGTCCACATGGCGGCTGAATTGGGGGGTTTTCACTTTGGCCGAAAATGGCCATTAATGGCCTTCATGGCCATTGATGTCATGACACTCCCTCTCCCCCAATTGATCATTATAACTCCATCAGAGGACTGAGAGGATCATTTTCCCCACTTACCTGAAGAGATCAAGATACTTGGTGTAGGAGTTCAAATGGCACCAAAAGCTCCAAGGCCGACCATGGTGAGGAGGCAGTCATCAAGGCATCAAGCCTCTAGCAAGGTCCTCCCCTCCTCTCTTTCTTTGGGTAAATCTACATCTATTGGCAGCAAGGTTTGGGGCCAAATGGCCTTGGATCGGGTTTGGCCAGAGCTTGAATTCTCAAGCTCTCAATCCTACCCTAAAACCCTCCGTTTCGGCCACCACCGGCCGACCAACCACCCCCAATTGCCGACTACCACCACAATGGAGGTGGTGGTGGCATTGGCCGGCCATGGCGGCGCTCGGATGGCCGGGAAAACTCTTCCAAACATCACCCAGGCACGACTAATCTGGTCCCTTGGCTCACTGGAGAAGATGATGGGATGCCCTCCATTTTTTGCTTTAAGATATGTGCACAGATTGTACAATTAATATATTTGATATTCCTAATTTTTGTTCCTTTACTGGCAGTAGATAGAAATAATTATTGAAAATAACTAGAGCCCTCACCTACAAAAGTGGTAAATACCAAACTTATAGCCCTTGGGGTCTACATTATTTTAAATTTTGTTTCACATCATTTGAGTCAGTGATTTGACCACAACACTCAAAATAGTGCAACATGTACAAAGGGTTGACCAGATCTTGATTTGTGTGCCCCCACTAAACAAACCATCC
The DNA here is from genome assembly GCA_033032865.1 of Dactylorhiza incarnata. Taxonomy (NCBI): domain Eukaryota; kingdom Viridiplantae; phylum Streptophyta; class Magnoliopsida; order Asparagales; family Orchidaceae; genus Dactylorhiza; species Dactylorhiza incarnata. The sequence goes on along the minus strand of JAWHQI010000119.1, from coordinate 6,849,415 downwards.
AAATGTCTTGAAATTTGGAACATAGCCTACATATACCCACCCCCTAAACATATCCAAAAATGAGAATTTTTGGAGGACCTTTGTCTAAGGTTTTTGCTAACATTTAATTAATTCATGTAATAATTAATTATAGGGTCTACTGACCTCCAAACCCTTCCAAATTTTAGTGGGTGGTCCTTAGGGTCATAGTATGACTCTGGTAAAAATTTCATCCTAGTTGGGATTGATTTGATAAGGTAATTAATTAACCCAAGATTGGTCAAACTATGGGTTATTAGGTCAAAGTGCACATGTTGGGTTTGAGTGGTCAATCCTCATCCAAAAGTGATGAAATCTTGACCACTAATTTAATCTCACATATAACACCCCCACAAAGGGTTTTATGTGATTTGGGGTGGATTTGCCTTAGGACCCTAGTTCAAACCTTAGGGTTGTACATTGAACCTATTGAAAGACATAGGGTCATATGCCCTTGGATTGACTTGAAATTTGGTAGAGAGGTTCAAAGGGTCGTGTAGAGCCCTAGGTAATTTATTTGGAATTTTTAGAGACATTTAGTCTCTCTGAATTATTTAAGAGTCATTTAGGGCACCTTCTTACTGGAAGGAATTACATGATCATATAGCCAAGGATGTTTATGAAACTTTGGCAGCAAGTTTATATTGATGATATTGTGCTTTGATAATTTTACTAAAAATTTTAAAGTGCTATATATAGTACTTCATTCACAACCCCCAATGTTGGCCCTAGTTGTCGGAAGAATTAATTATGGGTTAAACACTCAATGGAAAATCATGAAACTTGGACATAGAACTTTTTAGGGCAAATACATGATCTGTTAATTTTAGTATAATTTTTGGAGTAGTACATGTATGGTCTCCTTCACAAAGTGCCCTTAAACTAATTTGTTTAAATGATGGAATTATGTGGTCAAATGGATTTAGAAAATTGTGGGATTCCATCAGTGAACTTCTCTGACCATCTTGGACACCAAAAAATTTTCTTGTAATTTATGAATAAGAATTTCTAGTACTTTCTTTGTAAATCCTTTAATTTGATTAATTAGTTAATATTTTAATTGGAGGTCAAAACCTTTCTGGAAAATTGTGAAATTTAGGTTTGGTTGTTATTTTACTATTATCTAGTTGTACAAATTTTAGTGAAGCCATTCCATGTCAGAAAACCATACTTGATGCACAAAATCATAGGTTCCCTGATTTTGGAGAAATTATAATAAATACCAAATTACATAGAAAAATTACAAAATTTTGGAGATGGTGCAATAATGTCATAACTAACCCCCAATAATAATATTGAGTCATTCAGATGATTATTTGGAGTACCTCCTCTCATGTAACTCATATAACTCGTTTGGTTTGCGTATAGTAAAACGGTATAATTAAGATAATCTGTAGGCCATTTGGTAGGAATGGGTGGTACTTGGTTTACCTGGTCTAGTTGAAGAGATTGGAGGCCACCAATAGGAGTTGATGTGTGGAGTGTGCCCAGAAGTTAACGGCAGTTTGTGCCCGGGATTGTCGAAAGATCATTTTTTCCTTAGAGAGTCATAAAATACTTAGGGTTTACTCAAGTGTAATGATAAGAGGGGTATTCTTATGGGTAGTTACCAATAACATTAAGTGTCTTAAGAAAGAGAACTTTGGGGAGTCATCCCATCATAGCTCCTAGTACCGCTGCGAGTCATACACAGGGTAGACCTCGGGAAGTCCAAGATTAACCCTAAACTGCAGGAATAAACTGTTATGTAAGATTGACTTAATAATAAACTCACCCACACCCCGTTGTTATAGATATATTAGTCGATTTGGTCCTTCGAGCGGTAGGCATGGTGGTTGTAGGTACGGACGGGTTAGTCCGGCGAGCCGGTGGCTCAGAAGGTTGATTTGATGGGCAGGTTAGCCCAGGGAGCTTATGGCTCGGAGATATATAGTAATCATAATTGCGTGTGCATAAAGGTGGTGGGTCTTCGGTGTTGACGGTCGTTCACACCGACGTCAATACGCTGACTCGGCAAGTGTGGATTTGCACTTAGTCAAGAAAGTCTGGTGGTCCATCCAGTAAGAGTATGCAGGCGCTCCGCAGTTTTGCGTTGAGGCGTACGATAGGTCTAGGTTAGGTAATGTGATTACCAACCTAGTGGTGGGCGAAGCCAAACCCACCACTTCCGTTTGCCACTATGGGGGTATCCTGGGAGTCTTACTAGCTCCAAAAAGGGGGAACTAAAGGCCTGTGCACATAGAGTCGAAGTGTGTGAGTTGCACTTATGTGATCATAGCATAAACTGCATAACTCTGCATGTCAAGGCATAAGCATTGCATTTCAACCCCTACCCCTATCGTATAAATGGTTATGAGACTTTATATACGATAGGTCTTGCTAAACGACCCCTTGGTCTATAGGTTTGTATGGGCATTCCTATAAATCAATGGTTACTTTTCTATTATGAACTTGTCTTCACTTACTGTTATTTACTTTCTCTTTACCATGCTCTAATTAATGCTTCAATTATATATATACACCTGTTGTAGTGGTAGATATCCCTGTAGCTAGGCCAGGTCACCTGCTTTGATATAAACCCCTTATTGTCCTCCGCTTCATCCTCCCGCATAGTTCCTAGGAGCCACTGGGAGATGGGTGGTGGGAAATGAGGCTTAGTCTTTTTTACTAACGGTTGGTGAACCATATCATTTTAGGGGATCGAGGAGACGCAGCAACACCAGAGGCTGGTGTAGATGGAGGCGGGCCAGTTTAGCATAGGAGCACAATCTCGGGATCAGGAAGTGGCTATTAGTAGATTTGCTTCCGCGAGAGATTTTGTAGTGAGGGCATGGTGTACTGGGCATAAGCCCTTTATTATTGTTATCTTTTTATTCAGTTACTATCTGTGGACTATTTTACTCTGAGATTTATATATCATGTGATGTGGACTTGAACTCTCATAAGTTCATTTATACTTTTCATCTTCTATGATCGGTATGGCTGGCAGGATCATCATTTTGTAGTGGCGACCTTCCCGAGTGTTGGCGTCACCGCAAAGCGGTGGTTTTGGGCATAAGACCCGATTTTGTAGCGAAAAAATGGGGTCTTACAAACTGGTATCAGAGAGAAACCTCGATCCGAAGAAAAGGAGTCCACAAACCCTGGGACACCCCGTGCGAGTTTAGTTTGAGGACAAACTAAGCAGCACAAGCAATGGTGTGCCCATATGGGGAATCACATGAAAAAGTCCACTTTTAACTCAATCTTTTTAGCCAAATCTCCTTACGAGTGCCAAGTTTTCTTTTGTAGCCTACGGCGAACCCTGTCCCCCAGTAGCGAATAACTCCAGCTGCAAAGATCCCCTATAGATAGTACTCTAATCAGTGAGTTAGACTCAACTCCACTAGGACACATGACTTGCCACAAAAATTTATACCATGCCCTAACCTGAAATAGACCGTATGTATAAATTTGATTAAGGTACGAGGATACCCCAAAGAGGTCAGAGGAGGAGCTTAATGCGGGAACGACCACCTAAGCCATAAACTCGGATGTCCTTACTTCACATACCAAGGATTATCCAAACTGATAGGACCCCCTTAAGGAGATTGACACATAAGCTGAATGGTAGGAGACTCGTAGACTCAACCCTCGTATCGGTGACATGATTACATTAAGACAACCACCATGACAAACACCGAGGGTCGGATAAGAATTAAAGTTCAGAAGAGACCCATTTGGGATTGGGTCACATGTTGACCCTGATAAGGTTATCGTAAAGGGTACCTTGAAGAGTCTAAAGTATGGAGTATACCAACAAGTCTCAAGATATAACCCCAAATTTAAGGTTGTGTTCCCTAAGGATTGTTTGCATACTTGGGACGAATATAACATAGTGCCACCGAAGATACATAGCCCAAAATAGATAGTGGCTTATCTTTTGTTTATTGGGGCTTACCTTTTGTTTATTAGGCAAGTGACTGACTTGGGTTTCCCTTAGACATAATTTAGAAAGTGTTGCGTCGTGAGCATAGTAATTTTTAGGTTGATCATATTCGATGTTACTCGGGCGAAGATGAGATTGTGTAATAGTATGTTCAGAATGATGATCTATGGTATTACCAGGACAATGGATATACATCGTTGGTCGAACAATGACTTGACCTTAGTTGAAGCATTAGAAACGTAAAGTTGCCGGGTTTGGTCACTTATGGATGCAGATGCCCCTTTTGGATGTTGGGAACTGAAATTACGGTTTATAGCTATAGTTAAATTTGAATCTACTTGTGGTATGGGGCTTTCGGAAGTGATTAACTTATGATTTGTTAAAATCACGCCCTGTCATGGTAGAAAATTTTAACTACAATAGTAAGGATTGGTTAACAGATACTCATAAGAGTTCATGAGTACACCCCCTTTAAAATTATGAGGATAATTAATATGCTTAACGATCTGATCAGTTCCATCAATGGTAAGAACTGGACAAGTTGTAGAGTTGAGTTGATTGATTACTCGGATGTACGTGAAGTAGTAAGAATCCGAACGTGAAGAGAAAACTTTATGGAGACATTGTCTATCCTTACAAACAAGAGTTTTATTCACCGAAGAAATGGTGTTTTCCGGAGCATGTAGTTTCCCGAAATAAAGAAAGATGTCATAGGTTTTGTGATGCACGGTGAGGTCTGTCTACTGGTGAAGGCCAAGTGCAAGAGTCTTTGGGGAACTACCACAGTCACTGCCCGTGTTAGAGTGGAAGCTCGAGGATATAATTATGGATTTCATACACAAGTTACCACATTCCCACTCCGGGCACAAGTTTATTTGGAACATCGAGGATAGATTGACCAAGGTAGCTAGGGTCACCCCGGACCGGAAGGATGCTCCCGTTGGTGTTTGATGGGATTTGTTGAGATGTTTGTCCATTATCGTTGTGTATCCAGGATGATCTTGTCGGATCGGGATGGACAGATTCCAAGAAGTGAAGATTAGTCAAGGCTTATATGGGCTCCTGGTTGGCATTCAGCACAACTTTCCACCCTCAGAGGGACAGAGGCCCGGGATTCCACTATCTTGGACCCATGATGAGGATTTAGAGACACTCGACTCTTAATTTGTGGAAGACACAGAAGCCCAGGTGCGACTGATTCGAGTTAGGATGCTGGAAGCCAAGAACAAGCAGGCCAAGTATTACGATGCACAACATAGTGTAGTAGAGTTCCAGGTTGGAGGTCGGGTGTTCCTAAAGATATGTTTGATGCATGGAGTCTCACGGGTACGGGAGCGGAAGAAGCTCAGTATAAGATAAATAGGGCTCTATAGGATCCTGGAGTAGATCGGCTTGTTGGCTTATAGACTAGAGCTACCACCGGAGGTAGCGGGTTTGCATGACGTCTTCCACATCTCCTCCCTTAGGATAACTCTACTATGGCCGGAGCAACAGATATCTATTACAGATGGGCCAGTAGCTTCTGACCGATTAGTTCACGTGGAGCCGGTCAGGATAGACGACACGAAGATGCGGGTCTTGCGACACAAGAAGGTCCCGCTGGTCAAGGTCCTGTGAAGAAACCATGGACAAAAGAAGCTTATCATGGATCCACTAGAACTGATGCGACAGAGATATTCAGTGCTCTTCGTGTTAGGAATAACTTCAATTCTTAGGGGATGTTACGTTCAGTCACTTTCGGTGAAAATCCCGCAAGCCTAACCTGAATTTCGGGGATGAAATTGTTTTTTTGTTTATTGGGATTTGTAACATCCCCCAAACAACTAGACCCCTAGAGTGGTTTTTTCATGACTAGGTCATGACCTAGTCATGAAAAAACCCTAGGAAGCTTGAAGAGACCACTTGGCCTTAGGCTTGAAGGGGAAGAACATCTTGCTCTGCAAATAGAAATTTCCAGTTTGAAAGTGCACAGTTAACCTCACTAGAATTCTCTAGAGGGGGGTGAATAGAGATTTAAAAATACTTTGTGCAATTATATATATATATATATATATGTAATAATCACAGATTTAAGCTTCCCACACACCAACAAGAATTAAGCAAGTAAAGAAGGAAAATAACAAGAAGAAAATCACAGCACAACACAAAGAAATATAGTGGTTCCCCAAACTTTGGGTAGTCCACTCTTCCCCCTTGGTAGGAATTCACTATCTTGCAATGAGTCTTTGGATAAGGAGACTCTTAGAACCAGCCTAAGTCTTTTGATAAGTAGCTCTTAGAACCAGTCTGAGTCTTTTGATAAGGAGACTCTTAGAACCAGTACAACTGAATTTTTTGAAGAGAGATTCTAAAAACTCTTTTACACAGTTTAAAAGTGAAATAAAGATAAGGAGAAGAAGTAGAAGAAGTAATCTAAACAAGAAGGAATCTTCTTCCTAGCAAGAAGATTAGAAGCACAAGAATAGTGAATGTAATCTCTCTTCTATAGTGAGAAGCAGATTGTAAGCTTTTCTCTCTTTTGTGAGAGCTTTCAGAATTTGCAGCAGAATGGCCTCAGGAGGAGAAGATGAAGGCTTTTTCTTTGCTGCAACACACTATCTCTTTTCTCAGCTTTCTCACTCTTCACTTGGGAGCTCTTCCTCTTTTTCAAATGTATATGGTGGATCACTGGTTACTATTCTCTGTCGACCTCCTCTTTATTTATAGCTCTGTTTAAAAAGATATTGCTAAAGGAGAATAATCAATTAGCAGACAGAGAATTAGAAAGAGATAAAAGTTTCCATAATCAATATTTCTGTAGAAGGAAAGAGATCTTTTTGATTTCAAATAATATCCATAATAAACTTAATCAAATTAGCCAAGAATCAAATAGAAGGAAAGACTGATTCAGAACGGCTATAAAAGAATAATATCATTCCATAAAAATCAGATCTACAGAAAGAAGGAAAGAGATCTGGCGTGTTTTAGAATTTCTTATAGAAATCGACGTGCGTCGATTACTATTCGACGTGAACGTCGATTTCATCCTGGCTGGACGTCGAGAGGAGAATAAGGAAGGTGCGTCGACTAAGGTGCGTCGATTTTATTAAATGCGTCGACTAGAAGTCAGAGTTACGTCGACAAAGATTACGTCGAATTCTTCTTAGAGTTACTTCGACTCATTCTGAGAGAAACGCCGACTACATTTTGACGTTGCGTCGAATACTATTCGACGCATATTTAGTTAGCCTAATTTTTCATTCTTAGAATTTATATTCTACTCAATTCTAGGGGTTAAGATAAATCATTTCCCCAACAATCTCCCCCTATTTGTCTTAACCCTAGTTAGAGAGAAATTGTATCAGCTTTTAATCAACACAGCAAAGCATTTATATAGAGAAGAAATATGCTAAGTAATCAGAAGAAGGGAGAAATCATATAAACAGACATCATAATAAGTATGTAAGCATAGAAAGAAAGAAAACAAATATAGATTGTATCAATATTGTTCAACACATCATTCAGGAGGGGTAGGAGGAGTTTTTCTTTTCCTAGTGAATACAACTGTTTTTGGAGAGGTGGGTTGCTCCTTCTCAGTAGCAGGTAGTTCACTCAGCTCCCTCTGAGTCACAGCAGGTTGCTCCCCCTGGGATGGAACTTCCTTTGAGCCTTCTACTTCTTCTTCAGTTTCTTTTTCATCTCTAGTTTCAGGTATAACAGCATCTGGCTCCCGCTGAGCTTCAGCTTCCTCTTCAACTTCATTCTCTGCTCTACTTGCCTCCCCTTGCAATAGATCCATTTGTTGTGCAGCTTCTCTTGCTATAATTAGTACATCTGATATCTTCTCTTCAGTATGTAGCTCTGGTACTAGAGCTAAACTGTCAGATTTTGAAGAATGAGGGGTTTTGTGAGAGGGAGTTTTGTGGCTGGAGAGCTGCTCTTCATCTAACTTCTCCCCCTTCTTGACCTTCTTAGCCAAGGAGGTTAAGAAAGACTTGGTCACCATAGATGAAGAGATAGAGGATTTCAGACTTTGCACAGAGGCATTGACCCCATCTATTTGGGTTTGCATGTGCATGATGGAGGAGTGAATTTGAGAGCAGTGTCCATCCAGCATGTCCTGAAATTTTTGGGCTGCTAACTGGATACACTGGGTGATGAGGTTTTCAGTGGATGGAGATGGTTCATGTTGTGTTGGAGGAGGAGGAGACAATGGAGGAGGAGGAGATAATGGTGGAGGTGTATGTGTTGAAGGTGGAGAAGAGACTGTATCATTTTGATGAGGAGGAGGTGGAGGAATAGAAGAGGGTTGAGCAGGTGATTGAGTTGGTATTTGTGAAGGTGTGGATGATGGTGGTACATAAGAGATGTCTGTATGAGGAAGAGGAGGAGGTGAAGATGGATGAGCAGGAGAGTTGGGAGGAGATGGAGTCCTTTCAGGAATGGCACCAGGCTTGGGGATTTGCCTGGTCCATTTTGAGAAGAGAGCAATGGACATCCTTTTGCCAGGAGGGATAGGAATTCCTTTTGACCTGCATAGGTCAGGGAAGGAGTGGAAGAGGACTTGACTCATAATCCTCATATAGGCACTCTCTTTGTGAGAATATTTGTAGCCTATCATTTTGAGTAAGCAGCTGCCCCGGTCTACTTTCTTCTTCAGCACAAGGGCCCCCATGAGATTCAGTTGCTGCCTGGGCACTGCATCATGGGCAGAGATCTTACATAGTAGTATCTTTCATACTATGTCTGCCAATAGTCTGTATTCATCAGATAAGTCTATTTTCTTTAGGTGGATTGGTCTATCTTTGGAGAACTTCATTGTGATTAATAAATTCTTGATTTCATCAGGGGTGAGTTCCACAGGTTCATCACCTGATAAGGGAATGGTAAAGGAGATTTATTTATTTACTCTTTTTAGAAAATAACTTGCTTTCTCTATTTGATTTGAACAAGGCTAATATTGGAATGTACCTGAAGAAAGACCAAAGTTGTTCCTAATGTGTTCAGCAGAGATTGAGACAGGTGTCTCATATATTGTTCCAGTGATTTCTCCTTGTTCAGATATCTGAACATGAGCCATTAGCTCTGTGAGTTCTGTCTCCAGGAGCTTGCATCTTGTGGAGATGAGCTTATCTAGGCCAGCTTCAGTGAAGAGAGCTATGATGCTCTTATAATTTTTGGCGGCGGCCTGAAAGGATTCGAGGTCAATGTCGAAACCAGAGTTTATCTTTGGAGCCATTTTAGGTCAGTGAGAGAGAGGAAGAGATGGCTGGACTGAGAGGTAAGAAGGATGAAAGATGCAGAGTGCGAGAGGATTTCTAACTGAAGAGTCTATTTAAGTCAGGTGAAACGTCGAGACGAGACACAATTCGAGGCTTATTCGGTATTACAGTAGATGTGATAGAAAAATATTTTAATATTACCGCTCTTTTTCATGAAGTCGACGTTACGTCGAGTGGAATTCGACGTAAGCGTTGATACAGTCTGAGTTAAGATGTTAGGGTTTCCTATCGACGTATGCGTCGATCGAAGTCGACGCATGCGTCGATTTTATTTACAATTATTGGTTATCGACGGTGCGTCGATTAATAAGTCTCGTGACTTTCATTTTTCCTGAAACTTCTTGGTTTCTCTTGAGAGATTATTTCTTCCTGCTCCTAATGTTTTCTAAGTCAGCCTTGGACTAATTTTTATAAACCATTAGATTGATTGTGCCAGCATTGTTTGGCAATGTGGCCAGTTTTGTTGCAGATATAACATCTGACTATCTTTAGATTATGGGAATTTGAGTTTAGAGAGGGATAGTGGTGTTGATTAGGATAGTAATTTTTATTAGGATAGAGATTTTGGTTAGAATAGAAGTTTTGATCAGGATAGAAATTATGATTAGGATAGAAATTTTGGTTAGAATAAAAGTTTTGATTAGGATACCAATTATGATCAGGATGAATGGGTCCTGAATGGGGGTTAAGATGGAAAGTTTTTGGAGAATAGACATATCCTGTAGTTATGTTGCTCTAAGTTTTTATGCGTCGATATCTATTCGACGTATGTTGATAGTTGCGTCGATTTATATTCGGCGCTTTCTCCAGATTGTGTTGATCTAAAATCGTCGCATGTAAGAAGTTGTGTCGATTGAAAGTCGACGTATTTTTATTCAAGCGTCGAGTTGAGGTCGAAGCATCTGAGAGATTGCGTCGAGTAGAATTCGACGCACTATCATTAATGCGTCGATATGAAGTCGACGCAGTTGTGTTTTCACAAATTTTATTTTTCCCTTTTTCTGATTTTATTTCTTTATGAGTTGTTTCTTTTGGCTTAGTTGCCTTCTTAGAAGTAGTTTGAGAGTCTTCATCTATATAGTATGATGTTTCATCAAAATGGTTCATCTCATTGAGGGAGTCTTCTTCCTTATTTTGTGAGTCTTCTTCTTAGTTTATTGATTTAGTGGGTTTAGTGAATTTTACAGGGCTCATCCAAGCAGGCTTGTTGGATGGAATTAGACTAGCTGAGGGATCAGCTCCTAGTCCAAGATTTTTATGTCTTCTTGTTTGTTTTTCTGTGATTTCTTTGAGTGTTTGGCTTCTCATTTTTATTGATTCTTCAAAAGCTTTTGCTTGGGATACCTTATTTTTATGGAGCTGGTTTTCTATTTTAGCCTTCTCTATTTCTTTTTCTCTGATGTTAGCCCTTAATTCATAATTTTTAGAATAAGTGTCCTCTATTTTTCTCTGGTTTTTAATGACATTAATTTGTTCTCTTAGATTCTTAATTTCTTGTTTAGCTTTTAGTTGATCTAAACATAATCCTTCAAAATCATTTTTGAAATCATCACACAGAAAATCTATGTCATCAAAAATGCTTACCCCATCCTTATCCTCAGATTCCTCTATGAGAATAAGGCTATTTTCTTTATCATCTTCAGAAGAGATGCTTCCTTCTGATTCTGTCTCACTCCATGATTTAGCATCATGTTCTTCCTTTGAGCTTTCAAAAGCCATTAAGCATAGGTCTTCTTGCTTTGACTCTTCATTGTCACTTTTGGATGAGCTGCTGTCCTCAGAATCTGTTTCACTCCAAGCTTCTGCAATGAAGCCTCTTTCTTTCTTTTCCCCTTTTCTTGAGATCTTTCTTTTTCAGATCTTTCTCTTTCTTAGTATTTTCTGGACATTCTGGTGCAATGTGTCTAATTTTCCTGCAGGAATAACAGATGATTTCTTTAGTAGGAGTTTAATCATACCTTGGTTTTGATTCTCTCCTTCTATACCCATCTGTCCTGACCCATTTCATCAATCTTCTGGCCAAGAGGCTGAATAATTCTTCTTCAGTGACAGGGGTCTCTTCTTCTGTTGCTTTCAAAGCAATGTTTTTATCATTTGAGGAGGTTGGAGTGCTTCCTCTTCTTTCCTTCTCTTCTCTGGTTTTCAGCAGTTGCTCATAGTATTTGATTTTTCCTAAGAGGGCATCTGTTGAGATTTCCTTTTGTCCTCTTGTATCTCTTATTGCCCATATTCTTGAGTCCCATGAACTTGGGAGACTCATTAACAGTTTGTCATTGATCTCTGTGAGAGAAATCTCTCTATCCAGGCTCCTTAATTGATTGATGATCAGACTGAATCTGTCATACATCTCAGATATGCTTTCTTCATGCTTCTTTTGAAAGTTCTCATATTGGGAGATCAATAGAGCCTTCCTATCATTCCTTTCATCAGCACTTCCTTCTATCATTTTTGTAAGAGCCTCCCAGATTTCTTTGGCTGATTCACAGTCAACAACCTTTTGGAAGATTTCATCTGAGAGGGTTGAGACAAGAATATTCACAGCTTATGCATCACATGTTCCTGCCTTCTTCTCTTCAACTGTCCACTCAGCCTTTGGGACAAGTGTTTGAGTCACTTCACCACTTGAGTCTCTTCTATAAGGCTTGGGCGGACCTGTCAAAATAACATTAAATAATTCTTCATCAATAGAATTCATATAAATCCTAATTCTTGTTTTCCAAATTGCAAACTTTTCAAGATTGCACATTGGTGGTCTGGTGGAAGCATAATCTTTGATTTGTGCCATGTGAAAAACAATTCTTAGAAATATATATATATATATATATGAGAGGTAGGATCTTTTTGATCAAGGAGTTAACCTTTTTAGATCAACCACGCTCTGATACCAATTGAAGGTGCACAGTAAACCTCACTAGAATTCTCTAGAGGGGGGGTGAATAGAGATTTAAAAATACTTTGTGCAATTATATATATATATATGTGTAATAATCACAGATTTAAGCTTCCCACACACCAACAAGAATTAAGCAAGTAAAGAAGGAAAATAACAAGAAGAAAATCACAGCACAACACAAAGAAATATAGTGGTTCCCCAAACTTTGGGTAGTCCACTCTTCTACCCCCTTGGTAGGAATTCACTATCTTGCACTGAGTCTTTTGATAAGGAGACTCTTAGAACCAGCCTGAGTCTTTTGATAAGGAGACTCTTAGAACCAGTCTGATTCTTTTGATAAGGAGACTCTTAGAACCAGTACAACTGAATTTTTTGAAGAGAGATTCTAAAAACTCTTTTACACAGTTTAAAAGTGAAATAAAGATAAGGAGAAGAAGTAGAAGAAGTAATTTAAACAAGAAGGAATCTTCTTCCTAGCAAGAAGATTAGAAGCACAAGAATAGTGAATGTAATCTCTCTTCTATAGTGAGAAGGAGATTGTAAGCTTTTCTCTCTTTTGTGAGAGCTTTCAGAATTTGCAGCAGAATGGCCTCAGGAGGAGAAGATGAAGGCTTTTCTTTGTTGCAGCACACTATCTCTTTTCTCAGCTTTCTCACTCTTCACTTGGGAGTTCTTCCACTTTTTCAAATGTATATGGTGGATCACTGGTTACTATTCTCTGTCGACCTCCTCTTTATTTATAGCTCTGTTTAAAAAGATATTGCTAAAGGAGAATAATCAATTAGCAGACAGAGAATTAGAAAGAGATAAAAGTTTCCATAATCAATATTTCTGTAGAAGGAAAAAGATCTTTTTGATTTCAAATAATATCCATAATAAACTTAATCAAATTAGCCAAGAATCAAATAGAAGGAAAGACTGATTCAGAACGGTTATAAAAGAATAATATCATTCCATAAAAATCAGATCTGCAAAAAGAAGGAAAGAGATCTGCCGTGTTTTTGAATTTCTTATAGAAATCGACGTGCGTCGATTACTATTCGACGTGAACATCGATTTCATCCTGGTTGGACGTCGAGAGGAGAATAAGGAAGGTGCGTCGACTAAGGTGCGTCGATTTTATTAAATGCGTCGACTAGAAGTCAGAGTTACGTCGACAAAGATTACGTCGAATTCTTCTTAGAGTTACTTCGACTCACTCTGAGAGAAACATCGACTACATTTCGACGTTTCGTCGAATACTATTCGACGCATATTTACTTAGCCTAATTTTTCATTCTTAGAATTTATATTCTACTCAATTCTAGGGGTTAAGATAAATCATTTCCCCAACACAGTTACCAAGCTTAGGGTTGCAATTTAGTGACTCACCTTGACCCCTTGACCCCACCATGACACACCTAACCCTTTGGAGGGTCCCTTAGAGCACCAAGGACCCATTGGGGTCAACCAAAGAAGCCAAGTTGACCAAAGTCAATATTAACACTAAATTGGTCAAAGTAGCCAAATTTGTGTCAATTTGGCATCCACCTTCATAAATTGACCTTGCCCCTACAATTATAAGTACATTGGGACCCAATGGACCAAACAACCTCTCATGAGGTCACCAATTTCTCCAATTTGACCCATGTCAACTCTAGCCTTGTTTTGGTCAAATTGCCCTATTGTGGGTTAATTAACCTCCACCTTGCCAAATTGACCCTACCTAGACCTTCTTAACCCTAAGGGGAGGCCAATGAGTCCCTAGTTACTCATTGGGGTCAACCCAAATGGTCAAATTGACCAAAGTCAACTCCACCCTAGATTTAGGTCAAAATGACCTATTTTGACCTAATCAAGCCCAATCCACTTGGGCTAGACCCAATTGAGGTGGTACAATAGCTAATGGGGTTGCGAGTTACTGAAATTGCCATTTAATTTCAAGAAATTTGGCCAGGAGAGAAAAACCCCCATTTTCCCCAAAAATGGTGGAGAGAGAAAGAGAGGATTAATGGCATTCATGGCCAAGGGAGGCCAATTGATCTCCCAATTGATGGGGATTCATCTCCTCTGGGTATTACAAGAAGTTTAGGCATTTTTCTAGTTCACATGGGGGCTGAATTGTGGGGTTTTCACTTTGGCCGAAAATGGCCATTAATGGCCTTCATGGCAATTGATGTCATGACTCTCCCTCTCCCCCAATTGAACATTATAACTCCTTCAGAGGACTGAAAGGATCCTTTTCCCCCCACTCATTGAAATAGATCGAGACACTTGGTGTAGGAGTTCAAATGGCACCAAAATCTCCAAGGCCGACCATGGTGAGGAGGCAATCGTCAAGGCTTCAAGCCTCTAGCAAGGTCCTCCCCTCCTCCTCCCTCTCTTTGGGTAGATCTACATCTATTGGCCGCAAGGTTTGGGGACAAATGGCCTTGGATCGGGTTTGGAAGGAGCTTGGATCCTCAAGCTCTCAATCCCACCCTAAAACCCTCCGTTCCGGCCACCTCCGGCCGGTCAACCACCCCCAATCGTCGGCCACCACCTCAACGGAGGTGGTGGTGGCATTGGGTGGCCGGGGCAGCGCTCGGTTGGCCGGGAAATTGCCTCCAAACATCACCCAAGCATGACTAATCTGGGCCCTTCGCTCACTGGAGAAGATGATGGGATGCCCTCCATTTTTGATTTAAGATCTGTGCACAGATTGTATAATTAATAAATTTGATATTCCTAATTTTTGTCCCTTTACTGGCAGTAGATAGAAATAATTATAGAAAATACCTAGAGCCCTCACCTGCAAAAGTGGTCAATACCAAACTTGTAGCCCTTGGGGTCTACTTTATTTTAAAATTTGTTCCACACCATTTGGGTCAGTGGTTTGACTACAACACTCAAAATAGTGTCACATGTACAAAGGGTTGACCAGAGCTTGATTTGTGTGCCCCCACTAAACCAGTCATCCGAATGTCCTGAAATTTGGAACATAGCGTACATATACCCACCCCCTAAACATATCCAAAAAATGAGAATTTTTGAAGGACCTTTTGAAAGTGCAATTGAGTATCAGTTGAAGGTGATTAATATAATCAACCTTGCTTTGATACCAATTGAAAGGGAGTTTAGTTCTTAATTTAAAAACTCTGTTTAAGTTTATTTAAAATAGTGATGTATATAAATATGTGTAGCAGAGTGATTTATGTAATTGCAATATTTATCACAGATTATCACATCACATTAATAAAAAGAAATAAGACGGCAACCAGAAGACACAGAAATATAGTAGTTCCCCAATCAACCTGGGTACATCTACTCTTCTACCCACTGGTAGGAATCCACTACAGGTTTTTGATCAGGTGCCCTGCCACCACATGAGCTTTTGATCAGGTAGCTCAAAAACCAAATCACATGTTTTTGCTAAGGTGCCCTGTCATCGAGAGTTAACTTTTGAAGGGAGTTATAACCCTGTACAAGAGCGGAATAAAGAAAGCAAAAATATATATTGTTCTTCTCTTTTCTGAGAAGACACTAGAGATCTTGATGGTTTGTTGAGAATGGATCTTTGATGAAGATGTTGAAGAGCTCCCCCTGATTTGATTAGAGTTGATGTTCAGGTGGTGAAGCTTCTTCTCTTGGATGTAGTATTCCTTTCTTCTTCTTCTGCAGTTAAGATCCTGAGAAAATGATCTTGATAGATGTCTCAGGATGAATATGATCTGCAGAGAAGAGTTAGCAAAACAAACAAGATAGAATAATATGTTTTTCTCTGTTCTGTATATTGTATCTGTGTGTTGTCCCTCTCTCTGATGATCTTTTGTTTTCTATGTCTTTATATAATCTGAAGAGCTTCTCTCTTATTTTGAATTCCTCTTTGGGAAAAGGAAAGAGATAAAGTCTCTTTAATTATCTTGACTCCTCGAGAAGATAAATTGCTGTCTTTAAGCTTTTCTGCAATGGCTATAACATTTACTGCTGCAACGACTATAATGTTAAGGCAGCAATATATAGCAATATATAAATAGAAATGATAAAATATTGCTTTAATCAGATATAAGAATATTAGTCGAACTGAGAATATCAAATTATAAAGCTGGTAGAAATTCATCGAGCACAGCTTCAAGTTCGTCGATCTGATTATTTAATTCATCGTTCTGAGCTTCTGCTGGGTATTCGTCGAACGCAGACTTGAGATCGTCGAACGCAACTTTTCGTCGACCGCTGAGACGGGGTCTGTTTGTCGACCACTGAGATAATATGTTCGTCAACCGCTGAACCGCTGAGACGGGATCGTCGACCGCTGAGATAGCTGGATTTCGTCGAGCGTAGAATGAACATCTTTCGTCGACCGCAGAGCGCCGTTCGTCGAACGCAGATAGTCGTTCGTCGAACGCAGAGAACATAAGTAATTTTTAATCTTTCTCTTATTTTCTCAGCCTATTACTTACATATATTTTCAGCCTTCTATCTTAATGGGATTTTATCTAAATTATAAGATGTGTTATGATAGAAACTTAGACATTAAAGATGGATCCTAACTCAAATCAAATCTAAGGTTCCAACAATCTCCCCCTATTTGAGTTGGGATCCTAATCAAAATCAAGACTAAGTGTTCTAACAATCTCCCCCTATTTGGTTTAGGATACAGATTTATAGTCTCCCCCTAAAATAAACAGGGATCAAAACTAGTGGTCTGGTAATCTTCCCTACTTGGTTTTAGGATGCTAAATTTCATCTTTTTTTAATTCCTCTTCTTTTAATTTCTACAGCTGTTGATGGATTCTGATTTCTTAGATTTTGATTCCATTAAAACTTGAATTGCTACAGCTGTTAATGGATTCTAAGGAAATTTTTAAGAACATTGCATGATACCTTCCTTCTTGCAGAATCTCCTTATCTGAAGAGACCCACACTCAGTGCTATGATTATTTCTAATCAATGCAACTTGAGTAGAATGCTCAAACATGATTTTTGGAGAAAAGTCTGTAAGAACATGAAGTTATCTAACTTTGTTTTTAAGATAAAAAAAATTAAGTAAATCTTAGGAAATTTTTTGTTTGATTAGGAATGAAGTTTAATGGTGAAAAACTGGTCAAGCCTTACAATTGGATATATTGGCCTTTTTATCTCATTAAAATATAACTTTGAAAAATTATTTTGATTTTGCTGAACATAAAATATTTCTTTTTCTTTAGCCTTAATTGACTTATTTTTCAAAGAAATAATTTGTTCTTCTGAGTTTTTCAAATTTTCTTTAAGTTTATTATTTTCAGGAATTAAAATATTTATTTCTATTAACTCTTTTATAATTTCCTTCTCTGATTTTATTATATCTGTATATAGAATTTTAAAAACTGATTTGTAATTTTCATATGTAGAGTTCGGATTTGAAGTTTCCTCATTTACCTTTTATGCATCTGAGATGTGGTTTGAGCCATATATGGCCAACATGCAAAAAGCTCTAGCTTTTTCTTCTTCTTCTTCTTCACTTGATCTTGATAATGGTTCTGCATCATAAATACAGTTAGTGGAAGAAGATTCATTTACTATCCTTGAGAGGGAGTTCCAGATGCCCCTTGCTGAAGTGCAATCAACAACTCTTTGAAGAATGTCTTTTGACATTGATTGAGCCAATATGTCCATGGCCTTTACATCAGCACTCTTCAGCTTCTCTTGATCATCTGTTGAAGAAATTGAAGATGGAGGTCCTGGCAAAATATATTTGTAAATATCTTCATCTATGGCATTCATATATAATTTAATTCTAACTTGCCATAAAAAAATCTATCCAAATTATAGATTGGTGGATTAGTGATTAAAAAATCTTCTTGTGCCATTAGATTTTAGAAATACCCTTTTTTTTTAAAAAAATTTAAGAACTAAATGATCTTTATGATTCAGGTGTTAGCCTATATATAAAAAATCAACTACCCTCTGATACCAATTGAAAGTGCAATTGAGTATCAGTTGAAGGTGATTAATATAATCAACCTTGCTTTGATACCAATTGAAAGGGAGTTTAGTTCTTAATTTAAAAACTCTTTTTAAGTTTGTTTAAAATAGTGATGTATATAAATATGTGTAGCAGAGTGATTTATGTAATTACAATATTTATCACAGATTATCACAACACATTAATAAAAAGAAATAAGACAGGCAACCAGAAGACACAAAGAAATATAGTAGTTCCCCAATCAACCTGGGTACATCTACTCTTCTACCCACTGGTAGGAATCCACTATAGGTTTTTGATCAGGTGCCCTGCCACCACATGAGCTTTTGATCAGGTAGATCAAAAACCAAATCACAGGTTTTTGCTAAGGTGCCCTGTCACCGAGAGTTAACTTTTGAAGGGAGTCATAACCATGTACAAGAGGGGAATAAAGAAAGCAAAAATATATATTGTTCTTCTCTTTTCTGAGAAGACACTAGAGATCCTGATGGTTTGTTGAGAATGGATCTTTGATGAAGATGTTGAAGAGCTCCCCTTGATTTGATTAGAGTTGATGTTCAGGTGGTGAAGCTTCTTCTCTTGGATGTAGTATTACTTTCTTCTTCTTCTGCAGTTAAGATCCTGAGCAAATGATCTTGATAGGTGTCTAAGGATGAATATGATCTGCAGAGAAGAGTTAGCAAAACAAACAAGATAGAATAATATGTTGTTCTCTATTCTGTATATTGTATCTGTGTGTTGTCCCTCTCTCTGCTGTTCTTTTGTTTTCTCTGTCTTTATATAATCTGAAGAGGTTCTCTCTTATTTTGAATTCCTCTTTGGGAAAAGGAAAGAGATAAAGTCTCTTTAATTATCTTGACTCCTCGAGAAGATAAACTGTTGTCTTTAAGCTTTTCTGCAATGGCTATAACATTTAGTGCTGCAACGACAATAATGTTAAGGCAGCAATATATAAATAGAAATGATAAAATATTGCTTTAATCAGATATAAGAATATTAGTCGAACTGAGAATATCAAATTATAAAGCTGGTATAAATTCGTCGAGCTCAGCTTTAAGTTGGTCGATCTGATTATTTAATTCGTCGTTCTGAGCTTCTGCTGAGTATTCGTCGAACGCAGACTTGAGATCGTCGAACGCAACTTTTCGTCGACTGCTGAGACGGGGTCTGTTCGTCGACCGCTGAATCGCTGAGACGGGATCGTCGACCGCTGAGATAGATGGATTTCGTCGAGCGTAGAATGAACATCTTTCATCGACCGCAGAGCATCGTTCATCGAACGCAGATAGCCGTTCGTCGAACGCAGAGAACATATATAATTTTTTATCTTTCTCATATTTTCTCAGCCTATTACTTACATATATTTTCAGCCTTCTATCTTAATGGGATTTGATCTAAGTTATAAGATGTGTTATGATAGAAACTTAGACATTAAAGATGGATCCTAACTCAAATCAAAACTAAGGTTCCAACACCTTTTTCTAAGGTTTTTCTAACATTTAATAATTCATATAATAATTAATTATATGGTCTAATGATCTGTTTGACATGAAATAACCCAATATTTTTTAGATTTTGATGTGCAGTTCACTGGAAAATTGTGAGTTGCAGCTGCGATTTACTAGAAAATAGTGAGCTACAGTTGTGGTTCACTGGAATATAGTGAGCTACAGTTGCGGCTTACTGGAAATCAGTGAGCTGCAGCTGCGGTTCATTGATATTGCTCGTTTAAATTGATTGACTTCTTATGCTGATTGATAGTTATTTTTGGGCTGCGATTAACACTCATCTAATTATATTAAAATGTATTTAATTATTTTCAACAGATTTAGACAGTGATAATTTTTTTTAATAAATCAAACATGTATTGGTAACGACTTCAAATCATGCCAATTATTTTTTGAATAAATCTACCAAGTATTTGCCACTGTTTCAAACCGTGGCAAATACTATTTTAAAATAAATCTGCTAAGTATTTGCCATGGTTCCAAACTGTGGCAAATACTTTTTTTAGAAATCTGTCAAGTATTTGCCACAGCTAAATACGTGGCTAATAATGGACTTTTAGACACGACTGGGGAACCATGGGAAATAATTGCAAAAAACAAGACCTTTAGCCATAGTTTAAATCTGTGGCTAAAAGTCGTGGCAAAACGGTATTTGCCACGAAACTAGCGTGGCAAATACTTTTTGCCACACTCGCATTGCCCACGGCCCTTTGTCGTGGGCAGGCCGTGGCTAATAGTGTTTTGCCACAACTTTAGACTTTTAGCCACGACAATTTGCCCTGGCTAAAAGTTCATTTTCTAATAGTACATCGTCATTATGCTTCGTTCCAACGTGGTCCAGTTGTCATCGAGATATACTGCATGACGTCGAAACAACTGATTGTGTCGTCGAAATAACTGATCGTGTCGTCGAGATAATCTTCAGATTCTTGTGAGGCTTAGACAATGTTCAACCCTTCTTGAGAGGCTCCTTCAGAACATAGCTTGACCTTCTCCTAAGCAAGAAATGATTAGTGATAATAGTAAAGTTGGGAATGACTCTAAGTGTAACATCCCCAATTGGAATTTGAAGAAGTTAAACTTAGCTTCATCTAGGGGCTTTGTAAATATATCAGTCATTTGTTTGTCTGTGGGGACAAATTCAAGAGTGGTATCTTCATTCTTCAAATGCTCCCTAATGAAGTGATACCTGACCTCAATATGCTTAGTGCTGCTGTGTGAGACAGGATTCTTAGCAATTGAGATAGCACTTGAAGAATCACAAAACATGGGTGTTTTGGTCATCTTTAAATTGTATTCTTCAAGTTGATGCTAGATCCATAGCAACTGAGCACAGCAACTCCCAGCAGAGATGTATTCTGATTCTGCTATGGAGATTACTACACTATTTTGCTTCTTGCTGCTCCATGAGATCAGTCTTCCTCCAAGGAATTGGCAAGTCCCTGAAGTACTCTTTCTATCTTCTTTACACCTTGCATAATCTTCGTCTGAATAACCAGTTAGTTCACACCCATTGTTCCTAGGGTACCATAGACCAAGATTAGGTGAACCCTTTAAGTATCTTAAGATCCTCTTTACAGAGGTGTGATGAGATTCCTTGGGGTTCACCTGATATCTAGCACAGGCACATGTGACAAACATTATGTCAGGCCTACTGGCAGTTAGGTAAAGCAAAGACCCAATCATGCTTCTGTACTTGGTTTCATCAAAGGGTATTCCCTTTCCATCCTTGTCCAGAGACACATTGGATCCCATGGGAGTCTTCATAGATGAAGGACTCTCCAATCCAAATTTCTTGACTAGCTCTTTAGTTAATTTGGTATGTGAGATGAATATACCATCTTCAGATTGATTCACTTGAAGACCTAGAAAGAATTTGAGCTTTCTCATACTGCTCATTTCATACTTTTCCTGCGTAAAATTAGCAATTTTCCTGCAGAGATTGTCATGTGTAGAGCCAAAAATAATGTCATCCACATAGATCTGCACTAGCAAGATCTTGCCCTTCACTTCCCTTAGGAACAATGTTTTGTCAATATTTCCCCTTGAGAACTTATTCTCAATAAGAAAGCTTGACAGGGTCTCATACCAGGCTCTAGGAGACTGTTTCAAACCATTTATAGCTATTCTAAGAAATTAAACAGAGTCAGGGTGAGTAGAATCAACAAAACCTGAAGGTTGTTCTACATATACCTCTTCCTTGAGGTCACCATTCAGAAAGGCTGACTTCACATCCATCTGGTAAACCTTGAATCCTTGATAGACTGCATAGGCTAAAAACAGTCTGATAGCTTCCAGTCTTGCAACAGTGGCAAAGGTCTGATCAAAGTCAATGCCCTCTTCCTGTCTATAGCCCTTTGCTACTAGCCTTGCCTTATTCTTTGTAATGACCTCATTCTCATCCAATTTATTTTTATAGACCCACTTGGTTCCAATAATATTGTGTCCTTGGGGTCTGGGAACTAACTTCCCCACTTTGCATCTCTTAAATTTGTTTAGTTTCTCCTGCATTGCTGCAATCTAGAATGGATCCTAGTTTGCTTCCTCAAATTTCTTGGGTTCAATTTGAGAAAGAAAACTCAAGTAAAATGCTTCATTTAGAGCCCTGCTCCTTGTCAACACTCCTTGACTGACATCTCCTACGATTTGCTCTTGAGGATGATGTATGATTTGATTAAGTGCAGTAGGCAGTCTTCTAGGGATCTCTACCCTATATGCTTTAATATAGGAGTTGTATCCAACAAAATACCCTCACTGGTTTTCTCAGCAAACTTAGTTAGTTTGGATTTCCCATTGTAAAGTACATAGCATTTGCTCCCAAAGATTCTGAAGTAGGATAATGTAGGTTTTCTGCCTTTCATCAGCTCATAGGGAGTTTTCTTGTGGTCTTTGATGATGGTTGCCCTATTTATCACATGACAAGCTGTATTGACAGCCTCTGTCCAGAAGTATTCTGGTAGAGAGGAGTCACTCAGCATTGTCCTACTAGCCTCTATTAGGGTTCTATTTTTCCTCTCTGCAACTCTATTCTGTTGAGGAGTTCTATGTGAGGAATATTCTTGGGAGATACCTAGCTCTTGGCAGAATTCTATCATGGCAACTGACTGAAATTCTATACTATGGTAACTTCTGAACTTGACCACAGTGCAACTCATCTCATTCAGGATCTTCCTGACAAAGTTTTTCAAGATATCTAAGGTATCAAACTTCTTTTTAAGGAAGAACACCCAAGTGAACCTTGAATAGTCATCAACTACAACAAGGGTATAAGTCTTCCCTCCTAAGCTGAGAACTGACATAGGACCTAACAGATCCAAGCACAACAAGAATAAGCACCTTGTGGAATCTTTGTTAGAAATGCCCTTAAAGCTGGTCCTAGTTTGCTTGCCAAGTTGGCATGCCTGACAAGGACCTTCCTTAATGCACTTAATGTTGGGTCCATTTCTAACTAGGACTAGAGAGAAAAGCTTACTTATGGTTTTGTAATTGATGTGAGCAAGTCTCTTGTGACATTGAACACATAGAGCCTCTTTCTCATTAGCCACAAAACACATAGGCATTAAAGAATTTGAGTGAAAGAAATTTAAGAAATATACATTTCCACTCCTAGTATCAGTTAAGATAGCCTTAGAGTCAATGGACTTCTTAACTAAGCACTTATCCTTGTGGAAAACAATAATGTAACCTCGATCACAAAGTTGACATATGCTAATGAGATTATGATTCAATCCCTCCACATAAGCTACCTTTGTGATGGTGACTAAGACATTAGAGATGTCACCATAGCCATTAGAGATTCTCCATAGGGGTGAAGTTTCTTAGATATCTCCTTGCTCCAGTCATGTGCTTGGAGCAGCCACTGTCCAAATACCAAATGGGAAATTTGTTGGCATTTGGACATACCTGCAAGAAACATTTGTTACCCTTAGGCACCCAATTTGATTTGGGTCCTTGGTTTCTGTTGGTGGGATAAACTGGGACACCATACCTCTGAGTGGTCTGCACTCTCTTTGCATTAGGTCCTGTTGGGTTGAACCAACAGTCCAAGGCAAAGTGACCCACTTTCCCACAACACCAACACTCATACATGTTGTATCTTCTCCTCTGCCTCACCATCTGAGTAGGATAGTAATGCTGGTGGGCAGGAGTGAAGACACCTGGCCTAACAGGTGTTGGGTGAACCTCACAGGTGTGAGTATGGAGTGGAGCTTGTCTCACCACCTTTTGGTTCACCTTCTTGGGAATATGCTTGGTAGGAGCAGCCTTTCCCTTGCTTTTGAGTGTTGTTGCAGCAGGTACATGGACAAAGGGTCTTGGATTCTTCATCTGAATCTCCTCATGGGGTGCTTTGAAAGCACTCAGCCCAAAACCTGCTCTTCTATTTGGGATAGAGGGCTTACTGCCACTTGCTGAACAAGCATTGGTCAGATGACCATATGAAGAGTCCTGGTCAAAGGGGTTTGATGCCAGCAAAACTAAAAGAGGGTTTCTCTTCAGAGTCTTTACCCTTGGTTGTCTCATTATTGAATCCAATACCAGCTTTGAAAGGTGCAGAAATACTGTCAATAATGGGAAGGACAGTCTTGGCTTTGGAAAAGCTGACAACAATCTTCTTTTCAGCCAGCAGCATTTCCTCAAGGTCCTTGATGACCTTGTTCTTCTGAGCTAGTTCAGCATTTTTGAGCTTTGTGGCTTCCTTGAATCTATCCAGTTCCTTGCTCACAACAGCCAGCTTCTCAGCTGTCTTCTGGAGCTCAAAGTCGGTTGTTCTCAAGGAATCTAACTCCTTGGTCTGAACTTTAAGGAGTTTCTTGCTTTTCTTGAAAGCTTTCCACAAAGCTTTATATTGTTGTATCAATTCAGATTCAACCTCATATGAGGATCTTGAGGATGTGTTGTTGGCAGCAGACTCAACTTCATCATCTTGCAAGGAGTCTGCTACTGATTCAGAATCAGAAGCAGATATATGAGCTCTGATTATTACCTTCCCAGGAGAGATATTGTCATCCTGGTTTTCTTCATTTATGTCCATAAGGCCAATTAGTGTTTCCTCCTCATTTTATGAAGAGCTTGAAACAGAATCACTCAGGGTTCTGATTTTCTTTGCTATAAACCCTTTTTCAGATTTCTTATTGTCCCTTGACCTTCTTTTTTCTTCATGGTTCTTTGACTTCCCTCTTCTTGGAAGGGCAATCAGCAAACATGTGACCTGCTTTATTGCAGGAGTAGCAGACTATGTTAGTTAAATCAAATTTACTAGGTTTTGATTTATATATGTACTCCCTTGAGGATTTAGATCTGTCATATTGACCAGATCTTCTATAGCTTGAAGAAGATGGTCTGTAGCTGACTCTTCTCCTGCTAGATATCATTTTTCTGAACTGTTTAGATAGAAGAGCCATTTTTTGTCAGTGTTATCGGATTCTGATGTTCTGGCATTAGAAGCTTCACAACTTTCAGATCTGTCCTGAGATGCAGGAGTCTTTTCCTTGGATCTCCTCATGCTCTCAGCCTTAAGAGCTACTGATCTTTCTCTGGTGCTCCCCCTTGAGCTTTCTTCTTCAGCTTTTCTGGTGTTAAGCTGAAGCTTATGGGAGAGCAACTTCCCATATAAGTTCTTTAGCTCTATGTTGCCCAGTTGACCCATTTCTCTAATTGCACAAATTTTGATGTCTCATTCCTTAGTGAGGGATCTAAGGAACTTATCATTTAGATTTGAATTTGTGAATTCTCTTCCATAGTTCATATTCCATTTACTATCTTGAAAAATCTCTCATAGAAGTTAGAGATATTTTCATTCTTGTCTTGCTTAAAGGTCTCATACCCCTGATTCAGAATGGATTTCATGTCATCCCTTACTTCTTCAGTCCCCTCCATATAAACCACTAAGGAATCCCACATCTCCTGAGCAGTTTTGCAGTAAATGAGATTTTGGAAGGTTGAGTCATCAATGACACTTACAATAACATTCTGTGCCCTTTTATCAAGGCCTACCAAGGCAATTTCTTCCTTGGTCATGGCAGAATAGTTCTTAGGTACTTGTAGGGTAGGGTGTATGGTAGATGCAATCGTGGGAATGACGGGACCCTCTTGAACAGTCACAAAGATTCTTGGATCAGCAGCTTCGATGAACATGTAACTCTTTCTTTCAAATAGGAAAGTTCTCTTTGGTGCAGAAAGGGAACTTCATGGATCTCATCTCTCTATGTTGATCACCTCCAGCCATAACGAACAGTTCCAAGATCTAGATCTGACTGTTAAATCACTCTTTGATCAACCTACCTCTGATACCACTTATTAGTTATGTAACTATCACCTAGAGGGGGGGGGGGGGGGGGGGGGGGGATTGGGTGATATGACTGTTTCTCAAATTTTTATGCACAAGAACTAAATAATATTATCACAGCACAACACAGATCACAGAAACAAAACACACAAGAACACCGGATGTATAGTTGTTCCTTAAGATAGGGTGTCTTGAGTAGTCCACTATCCTTCTGTGCATTTCTAGCAGTGTTCTAGGGTCGACAAACTATTCCAAAAACTCAGGCCCGCAAGCCCTACAATCTCAGGCCCTCAAGCCCTACAGCTCAGGCCCTCAAGCCCTACAGTCTTAGGCCCTCAAGCCATACAGTCTCAGGCCCTCAAGCCCTAAAGTCTCAGTCCCTCAATCCCTACAAACTCAGGCCCTCAAGCCCTACAAACTCAGGCCCTCAAGCCTTATAGTCTCAGGCCCTCAAGCCCCACAAACTCATATCTGAAGCAGATCCTACAGACTCAGTCCCGCAAGCCCTACAAAGAAAGAATAATAAAAACTTCTTTAGCCGGATGAGGATCGGCTTCTTGGACTTGAAGAGAATACTTTTGATGTTTTCTTAGACATCACTGATTTCTCTTCAATCCCTTCTTCAATCTGGAACAATTATTCTCAGCCGATGTTGCTTGACTGATACTTGGAGAACGCTTGATGTAGATCATTTTTTTCTCTGGTTCTTGTTCCTTCTTTACGCAGGTGTGTTACTGTTCGATTGATTCTTACGCATATTCTATGCATTTCTTACTTGTGTTTTCTATAGTTTTTAGGGAAGAAGCTTATCTCTTTTATATGACTGAGGAGCCAAATAACGGTCTCCTAGAATGTCCTTTAAGTATCAGAGGCTCATTCCTAAATGGCAAGCGTTGATTGATCTATCAGGCGGCGGCATTAAATGCTGACATCGCGATTTGAAATAGCTTGATCTGTCTCGACGATATTTGCAACGTCTCGATGACATTGACAACTTCTCGACGACAGATCTTGCCATTACGCCGATCCACCTTGGACTTGGACAAATCTTCAAGTCTTCTTAGATCTTCTTTAGAGAGGGACATCTTGACAATACAAGATATCCCTGCTTCACTTGCAATTACGATGACATGAAGTCATCTTAAAGATGTCTTCGTAATCTTGGTGTCGACTTCCAGTCTTCTTGACGATGCCATCAAAACCATACTGTCTTTTCGACGATCTTGACTTGATCATTCTGACGATAAACGATTCTTCTTCTACAAGTTGTCTTCACGAGTTCTCCCTTAGCAATTCCGACGACAAGGCTTCTTTACGATGATGTCATTGACATTGCCGAATACTTTGACTTAACTCTTCTTGGCACTTATAGCGATATCGCCATTTGATTCAGGTTGACATGACGATACTAGACTTGATCGATTCTTGTTACTCTTACCGACGATATTGTCGTGTATACTTTGATGTTACAGCGATATTGGCGGAATGTCCATTTCATTTCGACGATAACTGTCATGAACTTTCTGCTTAAGACTGCAAGTAATCTCAGCGATGTATGCGTGCTCTTTCGACGATATGTCCAGTCCTTCTCGACGATTTTAGACTTAGTGAGATTGGAGAAGTACTGGACATATGATTTATTCTCTGCAAATATAAACTAAGCATACCATCAAATACATAGTGCTTTTATCACTGACCTGAGCACTTCTTCAAATCAGGAACATTGTTGGGCACTTTTAACAACACCTAGAGAGTGCCAGACCGCCAAGGTCACCTCTCCTTCTCCCCTGACCAAAAAAGTCACTTCGTCTCTCTCAAGGCTCTTGACCGCCGAGGTCATTTCTTCTATTTCTTCCTCTGTGACCGCTGAGGTCACTTCTTCTCTTTCTCTCCTTCTCACGACCGATGAGGTTGTTTCATCAGCAGTGTCACAACTTTGATGACCTCTCTGAGGAAAGCAATGTAGTTGCTCTTTGGTACACACCTGCCCAATTGGTCATCTTAGCTTGTGCACTCTCTTTCTGCCTTTTCAGGACCGCACGGTCTCATTCTGATATATCATGAAAATCTAAGACCGCCGCCTGAGGAATTTTTCCTGAAATGATTCTTCCCTATATCTCGAGATAGTGGTGGTCTCGGTTCTCTTAGACCATCGCCCGCGGTGATCTTGAAGAAATTATTCACTTTCTATATTTCAATAGTGGAACGGTCTCAAAATTACTAGACCGCTGGCGGCAGGTTCCAAAATTATTTATATGAACTGAATATGAGTGGTCTGGGTATGCTTAGATCGCATATATCTCACTCTGGGTATCAAGGATCCATGGGAGGTTGTTTATGCTTCAAAACATTTCTAAGAATTATGGATGGGCGGTCTGAAGGTTTTTGAGATCGTAATTATCTCATCCTTGGTATTCACTATTTTGAGATCGTTATTATCTCAATGATATTCTTAGTTTATGTGAAAATTTTCGTCCTCTAAATCTCTCAAATATGAAGAAGAAATATATTTAGGTGGCAGAAGAATTACTCTTTATAAAAGTAAGAATATCGAACTCAAAACCTGAGATCGTTCGGTCGAGTGATTATTTTACTTATTCTGAAGTCATCGTCATGAGACCGGATATCAGAAGATCGATCGGATCAAAAGTAGTGAAGAATAACTATAAAGAAATTAGATCGGTCTTGAACAACAAAGGTGTGTAAAGAATCTGATTCATTTCTATTCATATCAAAATTGTGGTTACAGATCGCGCGGTCTACAAAATACTTTGACCGCGACTTTTGAAAAGATTAGAATACAAGCTCGTCAAAATAAAAAATCTATTTGGACCGTCGTAATTTATTGGGAGAAGGCACTTCTGAAGACGTAGTGTCAGCTGAGGTTTCTTCTGAGCTCTGAGGTGATTCCTTGGAACTAGCACTTGAGTCTGTCGTCGAGCTCAATTCAACACCCGGCTAATATTGGCTTCCACTGCTCGGGGCGGTCTCGCTATCGGTCTCTTCGTCCTCAGCGTTACCGGTCTGGGAGACCGCAACTTCTTATTCTTCCTCTCCTTCTTCACCCTCTTCTGCTTTTTTTCCTCTACCAGCGGGCAACGCCAGGGAATAAGCTGGAAAAGTTGATGTCTTCAGGAATAATGACGTCGCGGTCTCGCATCCAAGTGATCGCAAGTTCGATGGTACCTTTGACTTCTTTTATCATGACCCTCTGGTAAGATGGATTGTCATTATCATACATCTCATTTTTCATTTTCTACAAGGGAAAAAAATCAGGTTAAGCGGTCTGAAGTTTATAAGACCGCACAAAGAATTGTTGAGATCCTCACCTCGAACTCGTTTGTGAGATTTTTGTTGTCGCGGAGAGCCCGACGTAGAAGTCGCCCCATGTGGTGATTCAAGACTGTGATTCTGACCGTCGCCTGCGCGCACATGTCAGGTACAATATCTTCCTCCAAGTTGTACTGCTCCTTTTGATTTTTCTCACCATACAGAGCAGATGTGACCACATCGGCATGGAGAGTGAGACCGCCACTCCAAAGGGGAAGAGCGGTGGAAACATTCACACTTTTTCCCATCTCATACCATTTGAGTAGCGGTCTCGCCTCAATATCCTTCAGCTTCCTCCTGTAGTCGGCCAAAGGAAACCTCCTCTGAGCAGGAGAAGATGGTTCAGTGGGTTGGTTCTATAATCGCTCCCTCTCACTTTTCAACCTCAGCTCGCGCTGGGTAAGAGCATCCTCTTTTGGAGGGACCGATAAGATCGTCGGAACCGTCAGGGTCGCTGTGCCAGAAATTTTCATTAGATATTAAACATGCAGTCAAAGTGTTTTGAGATCGCAGGTGGTTACTTACTCTCCTCCGGGGCAAGCTCAGCGAACTCATCACAATAATTGATGTAGTAAACTAGATCGATCCTTTGTTTGGAAAGCATCTGCTGAATGGCGGTTTCCACCTCTAGCAAGGTTTTGGGCTTCTTGAAGACCGTCTCAGCTCGGGGAGCAGGTCGAGTTTCAAAACCGCTGAAATCTCTCTCAAAGATCAGAAACTGTTTTGTCCAGTGCGAGATCTTGTTTGGGAGAATGACAATCTTCACCCCCGGGCAGGAGAACTACATCAACCCCTTAAACTCTTCTTTCTTCTTCCCCTTTTTAATGACTTCACAGTGAAGGCCACGTGGAAGTGGTCGAGAGTGAAGGTCACTCTAGTCGATCTTAGATAGCAGATGTAAGTGAACATCAAAGCTATTGAGTTTGACGACACCTAAGCGGGCACAATGCCATAATAATTAAAGATCTCTACCAACTCCCGAGGTAGAGTAAAAGGGAACCCGCCTTCAAAGTGATTGATTGGGGCAACGATCTTCATCGGCGAACAGGCATTCAATCCTTCACCCTTAGCCGGCAGTCGGATCAGAATCTGCGAACTGAGCTGATATCTTTCTAAGAAGTCTGGGAATTCAGTCTGAGAGAGGCGGTTTGGCATGTGCTCGACGCTCATGAAAATCTCAGTTGAGGCACATCTCGAGGTCACCATCTTCGGAGATCGCTGAGACCGGTTGGTGGTTGGAATTTTCAAGTATGCATTTATTGAGCCATCGAATGCAGTATTTATAGCTTCCCAGGCAATGACGACGTAATCATGACGAAAGATGGGGTTGAAAAAATTGCATGCGGAGACCGTGCGATCTGTTTACTTCGACAAAAAAAGAAAAATTGGACAAGAAATACAAATCTATCACAGGTTATGAGACCGCACAATCTCAAGCAAAAAACTCAAAAGACAAGAAGATTCAACACCACAACATAATATTGAAGAGACCGCATAAGCAAAAAAGGGAGATTATTATTACAAAGTGTAATAGTCTCAAAAAAGTTAAAATTATACAATAGTCATAGCATAAAAACATCGTGAAGGGAAAGCCATCATTTCTTCTGATCGTGCTTCCTACCGACGTGAGCGTTCTTATCTTATATCTCGTAGACCGCTGACAGAGTGATCGACAGACCGTGGATAGCGCTCAGGGCTGACTTGTGAATGCCACCCAGCTCTTTATCGAGCTGATCAATGGGAATCGCGGTCTTCAAAACTGGGCGGTCTGTCAGATGACTGCTGGGAGACCCTACAAGCAGACTTGTAGAGCCCACTCATAGCCCACTTGTAGCCGCTCATTCTCAACGAACAGAGCGTCTGCCTTCCCCCTGAAGTAGGTGGCATCCTCTTTAGCCTTTCGAAGCATCCAGTGGAGATCGGCCACGTCGTCGGCAAGATTCTTCCTGACTTCTTTTTCCCTCTGGTCCAACTTCTTCTTCAGCTCAGCGACCTTTAGCTCGCTTTGGCTGGAGACCTCTTGAAGCCGCTTACAAAACTCAACTTCTTTTTCTTTGAGTCTCTCATCCTTTTCCTGTAGCTTCTTCTCCAACACTGTCTCCCTAGCTTGTGAAGTCTGAAGCGCCTCAAAAAGAGGTGTTAGAATCTCTAAAAACAGAGGAGGAGCGGCCTCCTGTTGAGGAATCTCAATCTTCTCCGGCATCTCCTCGGTCTCTACAGGATCATCTGCGGTCAAAAGAAGCAATGGTGTCAGATGTCGAAGAGAAAGAAGAATCACAAAAGAAAGTTTTATACTCGAAGAAAAGGAATGACGGCGATTGCAAGAAAAGCCCTTGGCGATCTCAGTGACCGCGGGAAATTCGGTCAGCACAAGGCGGTCAGACCGCCTCCAGTGCTCAAGGGCCATCTTTTCTAATAGCCTCTTTCACATTCTCTCTCCTTCTATTCTTCTATTTTTAGCTCATCATGGTTCAAAAGAATGTCATCAGTTGGAATGATGATGATCTCACGATGCCGCTCTGGTGATTGAGATCTAATATACACAGGAAGAGAAAAATTAGGTTCAGCGGTCAGTTTAGCCTTACCAGACCGAATAGCCGAGATCGCAGCCACACAGTCTGCAACCACCTTTGTCAGCTTGGCATCCTCCGCAGCGGTCCGCCTCTTCCCATCGGACAGAATTTCTTTTTCCTTGAGTAACCGCACCTCTAGGTGAGCTCGTGCAGTCTCTTCTTCTTCCTTCTCTTCATTTCTCTCTTCTTCTTCCTCGCCGACCTCTTCATCTCCACCTTCCTCCTCAGAACCGGGGATCCCAGTAATCTCCTCATCTTTCTTCTCCTCCTTCCTAATCTCTTCTTTTCCTTTTCTCCTCCTGTCCTCTTCTATCTTCCTCTCATCTTCCTCTTCTTTCTCTCTTTTCTTCTCCCCCTCCTCATTTACTTTTTTCTTCCTCTCTTCCACCTCTCTTTCTCTTCTCTTCCTCCCTTCTTTTTCCTCAAGCTACTTCTCCGCCTCCTCTCTCTCTTTTTTCTTCTTCTCTTCCTCCCTTTCTTTCTTCTTCTCCTCCTCCTCCTTATTCACCTTCTTCCCTTCTTCTTCCTCTACTTTTCTCTCCTTCCTTTCCTCCAGCATTTTCTTCTCTCTTTTCTCTTCTTCTATTTTTCTCCTTTTCTCTCTCCTTCTCCTTCTGCACCTTCTCAGCCAAGTCGGCTTTAGCCTTCTCATCCAACAACATTATCCTCCTCTGATCCAGCTTGATCTGGGCCTTCTCCTATTCTGTCTTCAACTTCTTAACCTCGTTACCGGTCACCGCCTTCGACAGCTCAGCTTCTTTCTCCTTTTCCTACTCTACCTCAAGCCGATGCAATTCGTCCTCAAAGAGATCGATGGACTACAAAGTAGAGGAAGAAGAAAAATCATTTAAATAAGTGTCATCAAGGTAAGCCATTAGCTCGGAGCTGAGACCGCGCGAAGATTTTGAGACCGCAAGAGCAGAACAGGCTGCTTCACTAACTACCAGCAGGGGAGCGACCGCAAGGGCTTTAGGAGGAAAGCGAGCAGAAGCCAGCTTGACCGCGACAGTCTTAGCTAGAGGCTTCTTCTCATCTTTCTTCTTAGGCTTCCCGGCCTTAGAAGGGGAGTTCTCCTTTAACTTCTTCCTACCAATTTCAGTAGCTTTCTCTTCCTCACCAATCTTTTGCCTTAACTTCTCAGCTGAAGTTATGCTCCTATGGAGGCCGGTTTTTATTTCTTCAGTCATTACCTGACCGCGATGTATAGCAGACTGGCTGAGCATCTCTAAAGTCTTCTCAAAATCAAAGGAAACCTTCACATCAACGAGATCAAACTCGGGCACCTCTGAAGAAGATCCCATGATGTCCACCTAACTCGAGACTGCCTGTAATGGTGTAACGGACTCCTTCATCTCCAACTTCTCAACGGTTCCAGCGGTCTCCTTGACCGCCAAAGTAGAAAGCCCCGTCTCGGGTACCTTCTTGGAGCCACCAGACTCTGATGTCCTGGACTTCTTCACCGAAGATTTCTGCAAAACCGCGGGAGGGATTGCGGCATATTTCTGCTCTAAATGCCTCATGAGACTCATTGTTGAATCAACCTTGGCGATCATGAAAGCTCAAGACCGCTTTTCAGATTTTCAGCTCAAGTTTTGGAAAAAATTCAGAATGACGGGATTCTTCATACCTTTTTATAGTCGTCAGTCACATCAAGGATAATCGCTATTTCCGCGGTCAAAGCAAACATTTCTGAAGTCCATCGGAACAGCAAGGGTGTGTAAGGGGGGTGTTTAAAGCAACAACGAAGAGGGTGCTATCGGGAGTTATTGCAGGCGTTGCAAGGTGCGTCACACTCTCGATCATGCCCATGACCAAGGGCATGTTATAACAAAACTACAACTGGCGGGAACTTCTAGCGGGACGGAGGCGTGATCTGGCGGGAGAGAAGTTACACGGGCGTGACATGAAATGTCACGGGCATGTACATGGTTGAATATCATCAGGGCGTGATCTGGGGCATGATCTACTGGTAGAGAGGTTACACGACCGTGACCTTTGACTTACATAGGCGTGACTTGGCGAAATTCACGTCATAGCCGTGTTACACGTTCTGCTGAGCTGGAGGCATGGCTTAAGTTGACACGCCCTTGGTCATGCCCATGACGTAGGGTGTGTACTTGGCGAATCTTCTCGGAATTATCCTTGGATGGCGGCAGCAGGTCTAGAACACATCTTAGGCTGTCACGACCTTGGTCACGCCCATAACCTTGGGCGTGTACTTGCAATTTTTGCTCAAGTTGTCCAGAAAACCTGAAAAACATAAATTAAGCTTAAGTTAGTACATGAATGTGAAAAGAAACTGTTTATTCAGGAAAATACATATAATGTAAAAAATTCTTATTAAAATTATATTAAAACTATACTAAACGATAAGTTGATAAACTACTCCCCAAACACCCTCATACTTAATCTTTTGCTATTCCAGAGCAAAAGTATGAGAAATATTCATAAGACATTAATAAGATTTATAATTTAAACTAAAATTGTATTTTCATCCAAAGAAAGCTAAAAATAAATTTAAGGATTTATGAGATAAGTCCTAAATTATGATAATAAGATGAAAAGAGATAAATGTTTAGCCAAGAATTCTCAAATAAATTAACTAGTAGAAAAAATTGAGTAATTTGCGAATAAAACTACATTAGAATTATAAAAACTCCAATTTTAAAGAGGTCTGCGGAAGAATTCAAACTACTACTTATGCTCTCCCAATATTTTAATTTAAGTCTAAAATCAATTATATTGGCTAAAGGGTTTGGGTACACATGAAGAAAGCTTTGATTGGAGGTGATGAATTTTATCCTCTCACCCCACTTTTCTTTTCTTTTCTTTTCTATTTGTATATGTTTAAGAAAATGACGAATTTTATCCTCTCATTTTCCATGACATATAATCTTTTCATAATAATCTTCATAAAAGGGGTGTATATGTTTAGGAAATAATGAATTTTATCCACTTATTCTCATGACATATGATCTTTTTATAATTCTCTTTTTTTTTTGTAAGGTTAAAGGGTAAAAGGGCTAAAACAAATTCTAGATTAAATTAAAGCATTTTGAGAGCAACTATAGTAAATTGAAATTTCCTAAGAATCTAAAAGCATAAGGTAGAAATAATTAAAATCTAAAGGCGTTAAGCACAACTACTACAAAATTGAAACTAATTAAAATGAAAGAGAAAAAGTGCTAAATAATTTACTCTAATCAAATTAAAGTCACAAGATATTCCTTAAAACTAAATCACCTAAAAATTAAATTAAACTAACCATGATAAAACAAAAGATTAGCAAATAAAAAAAAATTTAAAATGCATTTAAATAAACTCACAAATGTTTGATTTTTGAAATAACAAATACCAATGTAAGGGTTTACTATATATATTTTTTGAATTTTCTAAGTTTTGAAATTTTTATATTTTTGTTGGAAATTTTTCAACAATTTTTATGATTAGGAAATACACCCTCATACTTCAAATTCAACATTTTCCTCTATGTTGAAAACTAAGTACGAAGTAAAAAAAAAAGAACATGAGAAAAATGAACAAAGAGAAGAAGAAGAGCACGTCCACGATTTGGAGACAGAGACCCCACCATGAATACCTGCACAAAAATAAAATAATGAAACACAAAACAAACAAAACAAAAGGAGAAAATATTTTTGGTAATTTTATAAGTTTTATATTTTTTTTGTAAAATAAAATGAAAAGGGAAGATCTTTTTGATATGTTTTAATTAGTCTTGGACTTCCCAAGGTCTACCCGGTGAAGGGCTCACAAGTTACTAGGAGCTACGATGGGATGACACGCCCAAAGCTCCCTTTCCAAGAATTTAATTATAGAATATTTTTTTTGATACATAAAAAAGGGGGAAAATAAAGAAAAAGAAAGATAAAACTAATAGCATTTCCCCTTTTCAAAATATCGACAAAAATTCCCCGGCAATGGTGCCAAAATCTTGGTATGTTGAAATATGGTTAATTGTTATAAACGGAATATGCAAGCATACCTATCGTTCATAGCATAGGATATGAAAGACATCAAAGTCGTATAAATCACAGGTCTGTCGAGTACTTTTACTTTTGGAAATAAACTATTATTCTATCGAAAAAAACTTTAAGGGAAATTTAAAATAAAATACAAAATAATGGAAAGAAGACTAGACTTGATCAAAGTGCACTTCGAATGAAATTAGAAAAGATAAATTCAAATCCGATCCTTGACCATGGAGATTACCAAATTATGAACGCACCTTGGTCGAGGTTACACCCACCTGAGATTAGTTTGATCGACCGAACTCTCATTCTATAATCGAAACCACTAAAACTCGCTTTAACGAGGTGAGTCCCGCTATAGGATTTGACACCTATCCGAAAGATTTATGTCATCCTCTCTCGAGGGTTGCGTCTAACTCTTTTTATTCCTGAGCGATCGATTCGTACTCACGAGCAGTTCGGCTAACTAGAGTGCGAAAACAACAATCAAAATTCACAACCGATATATGAACTCGATACGTTATTATTCAAGAACAAATCGAAGGAGGAAAAGAGATAATAATGATGAAGAAATTATTTCATCCAAAGCTCGCAATTTTCAAGATCTAAATATTAATCGAATTGACCTGAAATTAAAAAGATGAAAGGAGTGGAAAATGTATTTTATTAAAAGAAATTGAATTACATAAAAGAGAGTACAAGAAATTGAAAGCATTGCATGAACTAAAATCTAAGACTACAATTCATAAATTGAAAATACATGGAATTGAAATCTAAGCTAAGAAATAAGAAAATACAAAAGAGAAGCATTTCTACACCAAAAGGGGGGGCAGAGGAAGAGAGCCTCGACCCAAGAGGGGCGGAAAAAAGATGTCCTTGAGATCTGGAGCAACTGCCTTTAACTAGGTGAAAAGTTGAGGTTACACACCCTCGGTCATGCCTGTGACCAAGGGCATGTAAGGGGCGTGTTCGAAGCAGCAGAGAGGGTACCTTCGGGAGTTATTGCAGGCGTTACAAGGCGCATCACGCCCTTGGTCACGCCTATGACCAAGGGCGTGTTATAACAAAACTGTAACTGGAGGGATGGAGGTGTGATCTAGCAGGGGAGAAGTTACACGGGCTTGACATGAAATGTCACGGGCGTGTACATGGTTGAATATTCCCAGGGCATGATCTGGGGCGTGATCTGCTGGTAGGGAG
This sequence comes from Dactylorhiza incarnata, assembly GCA_033032865.1. Classification (NCBI taxonomy): domain Eukaryota; kingdom Viridiplantae; phylum Streptophyta; class Magnoliopsida; order Asparagales; family Orchidaceae; genus Dactylorhiza; species Dactylorhiza incarnata. The sequence continues at coordinate 6,812,506 of JAWHQI010000119.1, read as the reverse complement.
GTTACATGTCCGTGACCTTTGACTTACGTGGGCGTGACTTGGCAAAATTCACGCCATGGCCATGGAACACGTCCTGCTGAGCTGGAGGTGTGGCTTAAGTTGACACGCCCTTGGTCACGCCCATGACCTAGGACATGTACTTGGCGAATCTTCTCGGAATTAGCCCAGCATGGCGGCAGCAGGTCTAGAAAACATCTTAGGCTGTCACGCCTTTGGTCACGCCCATGACCTTGGGTATGTACTTGCAATTTTTGCTCAAAGTGTCCAGAAAACCTGAAAAACATAAAATAAGCTTAAGTTATTACATGAATGCGAACAAAATACTGTTTATTTAAGAAAATACATATAATTTAAATAAATTCTTATTAAAATTATATTAAAACTATACTAAAAGATGAGTATATAAACTACTCATCAGAGCTCAGGCAGTGTCTTATCTATTTCATTCATGTTGTAGTTCAAGACAAACTGCTCATAATTGTCCTACAACAATTGTAGGATTAGATCAGTGGCCAACTCTTAGCCCTAGGGAAAACCCAGTCTCTCAAGGTTCTCAATATACTCAATCATCTTGAGTACATGAGTCCCTACTAGGTCTCGATCTCCCATCTTGCACTGAAACAATGCCTTGGATATATCAAACTTCTCTTGCCGAACTTGCCCCTCGAACATTTTCCTGAGGTGTTAAATTATCTCATAACTACACATGCTTTCGTGTTGCTTCTAAAGCTCAGAGGTCATGGTAGAAAGCATGAGGAATTCAACTTCCAGGGTATCATCTTGATACTTCTTGTAAGAATCTTTGTCTGCTTGGGGAGCATTCCCGGCTGGCTCCGTGGGGGGATCCTCTTCCAAGACATAGAGCTTGCGCACTTGCCTGAGGACAATCCTCAGGTTCCTATACCAGTAAAGGAAGTTCGTCCAGCTGAGCTTGTCCTTCTCAAGGATGGCTCTCCGGGACAGGGTGGTGTGAGATCCACTTGTCATGGAAATTCTACAAGAAATTTGCACAATAGTCTTTGCACTACATTTCAAAATACATTTTATTTTAATAAGTACTTTTATTAAAATCTCCCACTATTTTATTCAAATTAATAACCATTAATATCAATTCGGAGAGTATATGCGAGCTACTCTCTTAGTGGACAAGATTCATATTTCACCGCCATCATAAGTCAGCTTTGGCTGATCACCCACAATGTGGCTATTTAGTTAGACAACTTTTGTCAATTGCATCATTATGCAACTCTTGTATGGTTGGTGAATAAAATTTATTCGCATCCATCAAATGGTGCATGCCAACCTTATGCCTGTAGGCACTCAACTGTTGAGGTCACCTAGTTCAGTTTGACCCGATGTCGATAGTGGGATTTCAAAATTATCCGCTCGCACCCTTACCAAGATGGATTAATGCACCTTGCTTTGGCAAGCCTACACTTCATCGTTCGAGGGAGGAAGAGTGTCATCCATCAGAAGGCATCTGAATACTTAATATTAATTTTAAGAGATTTTTCATGACAATTGATTAACAATTAATCTTGATTAATATTTAATCAAATGTGCACACATTTTCACAATCATGAAAGACACAACAAGCATAACCAAGATACATTACAGATGCAAAACCATCAATAATTGATGTTATGGATTAAATCTGAATATTTAGAACATTTCTAAATCTTAGGATTTAAATGTACCGGATGCTAGCACAAGGAACCACACTTAGGGCAGTAGACAAGCTCGTCTCTCTATGATATAGTTTCACAAACTAACATAGAGAAAGATGGTTACTTCAAAGGGAACAATTTCTGAAACATGGAAATCACAGAAACCTAGCTCTGATACCACTGTTGGGTTTTCCTTAGGGGTATACACATTAGTTGTGCACAATCGAATATTCAAGAACACCCCAAAAGAGAGATAATAGGATCTTGCTCAAACCATGAATCAAGAAATCGAAGCAATAATTTGATTACATGTGCTGAATCGAGTCACTACTAGATCGGACTACTCCAAAAAATGCTTTGCTTGAATCGAAATCCTATTCCAAGTCTTCTTCCAGTTCCTGCGGATAGGTCTAAAGGAGTTCACGCAGAAGTAGATCCGTGACTCTACAGTAGTCCACGCAAGCACTGGAGAACCCTAAGGTCTTGTCGAACAAGATCTAGGTCAGAGAAGGAGTGCCCTCAGCGTCTCCACGAATTACAAGATTCATCTAAGGAGAGGCAGCGATGGCCGGACGGGACTTCTAGAATAAGCGGCAGGATCTCAGGAACGCTTCCGTCTTGATAACCAAATGGGGCTTCAGCTATGTTATCAAATAACCTAATCATATGGCTATTTATACCTAGGGATATAAAAGGCAGACAACGTCTTCCGCTATCCGCAGACCCAAACTATAATAGAGTATAATGAATATTGTTGGGATGACCCATATCGTCGAGATAATCTCGATGATATCATCAAGATGAAAGAAATATTCATCGAGACAATCTCGACGATATCATCGTGATGACAGAAATATTGTCGAGACATTCTCAACAATATCGTCGTGATGATCCATATCATCGAGACATTCTCGACAACAATAATCATCTAGTTGATATTCATAATATCGACTTGTGATCCCGATGACAGACTGTCTGTCCCGACGGCATTCATAATGTCGTCAACAAGTCTTCTTGATGATGTTCACAATATTGTCTTGAAGTCCTTACGACATACTCCATACAATATTCACAATATCTAGGGAGCATTTTTCCAGAACCAATTCAACTCTTATTAGTCATAGGACTGTTCCTTTCACTCATATCTAATATGAGCAAGGCCAACACATTACTTCCTCCAATTTCTTCAAATGCTCTTATGTGTGACCCTATAGGCTCATATCGGGTTGGCAGTGAGACTAACTGCTTGATTACTTTCGGATTACCGTAGAAACCCCAACAGGAACACCGTGTAACCGCACTATATTGTCAACATTCAATTTTGCAAGTTTCTCCGCAGAATTGTCCTGATTCAGAATGAAGTATGACACCTTTGTCAAATGATTAACAACCACCCAGATGTCGTTGTTGCCCTGCTGCAAACTCGGCAATTTGTGCACGAAGTTCATCGATTTGTTGTCAAACTTCTGCTTCGGAATCGGCAAAGACTTCAGAAACTCATTGGGCCATTGACACTCGGTCTTCACAAGTGCGCAAGTATGACACTTTGCCACATATAATATGATGCCCTTCTTCATTCCTGGCCACCAAAACAGTTTTACATGTCAATGTACATCTTCTTGCTCCTCTGATGAATTGAGTATTTTGTGAAGTGAGCTTCATACACCAATTCATCCCTAAGTTTTCCAAAATTAGGGACGCACAATCTACAATCCTTCCAAAGAAGACCATCTTTGAAGGAAAACATAACATTATCCCCTTCCACGGTCTCCGCTACATAGCACTTCATGCTCTCATCAAGCTCTAGAGCCTGTCAGACTCGGTTTGCAATGTCATATTGGACCTCCGTACAACTCAAGCATGTCATAATTGTCGTACTCCTATCAACACATGTGATCTCGAGTGCCCCTAATTCATAGATAGGGTGTTCATCGTGAACTAAAATCCAATTTGCATATGCAACAACATTTCCCTTCCATGGAGTGTAATGAATATCAAAGGTGTAGTCCCCAAGGAACTTCATCCACCTCCTTTATCGCATATTCAACTCCTTATAATTTAACAAGTACTTTAGGATCTTATGGTACATAAAGATCTCGATCATCAAACTGTACAAATAATACCGCCGCAATTTTAGAGCAAAAATCACAACAGTCAACTATAGGTTGTGGATCGGGTAGTTCCTCTTATGCACCTTTAGCTGGCATGAACCATATGCAATCACCTTCCCAAACTGACAAAAAAAATAGGTCATGCCGCTCCTTAAGGAGTCACTATAAACTTGATAGCCTTCTACCCAACACGGTAAACAAAAAATTGGCTGTGAGGAAAGTCGGCTCTTTGGCTCCCCAAAGGCTCATGTGCACTCTGGCGTCCAAACAAACCTCTACTCCTTTCTAGTCAACGTGGTGAGAGGATGTGAGTTCCTTGAGAAGTTCTCCATGAAGCGCCTGTAGTAGCTGACAAGTCCTAAAAAGCTTCAAACTTCCGCCATATTTTTTAACACATGCCACTCTCGGATAGCCACTATCTTTGAGAGATCCACTGCAATACCCTCTCCACTAACCACATGACCTAGGAACGCCACAGACGATAGCCAAAACTCACAATTGGAGAACTTGGCGTATAGTTGATGCTTCCTTGGGATGTTTAACATTGCGTGTAGGTGATTTGCATGCTCTTACTCTGACTATGAGTAAATCAAAATGTCATCGATGAAGAAGATGATTAATCTGTCCAAATACTCTTGGAAAGTTCTAGTCATCAAATCCATGAATAACGATGGTGCATTCGATAGGCTGAATGGTAACACGGTAAATTCATAGTGCCCGTAGAGTGTACTGAAAGCTGTCTTCAAAAAACCACATTTTCAAATCTTCAAATAGTAACCGGACTTCAAGTCTAGTTTTGAATACACAATCAAACCCACTAGCTAATCAAATAAGTTATCGATGTGTGGGATCTAATACTTATTCTTCTCTGTCAGCTTATTCATCTCATGGTAATCTATACATAGACACAAGCTTCCGCTCTTCTTTTTCATAAATAGGATGGGTGCACCCCCAAGGGGAAGAACTCGGGCATACATAGCTTTGCTCTAGCAACTCTTGTAGTTGATCTTTCAATTCTACAATTTCCTTTAGGGTTATATGATATGGTGAGCATGTCATGGGATTGGCACTCAGCACTAACTCAATATATAAATTAATCTCATACTGAGGCGGAGCTCCAAGTAGCTCATTAGGAAATACATATGTGAACTCCACTACTACTAGAACGTCACCTAAACTGGGCTTGCGCTCCAAAGCCTCCAACAAAGTGAAGAAAAACTTTATGCCTTTTTGAACTGCCTTGGCCACTTGAATAAGAGACATCAGTGCCTTGCTCACTCCTCACAAACCAGAGAATGTGGTCTCTCCTTCGGTATTCCTTCCCAGAGTGACCTTCTTTAGATTACAATCTATGCATGCACACTACTTTGAGAGTTAGCTCATGCCAAAGATCACGTCAAATTCTAACAACGGTAGTAAGGACGCTTCCAAGTAGAAGTCTTGGTTTCTTAACCAAACTTTCACACAACTCCTTCTATCTGTGCTCATCATGTACCCATTTGGTAACACTACCTCCAATCTATCCTTTGTTAACGCAAACGACACTTTGATACGCATTATGAAGTCCTTAAATAGAAAGGAGTGTGATGCCCCGATATCAAAGAGAGCTCTTGTCGAAAAGTTAAATATTATGAGAAACTCTAATTATGATCACGTAAAGCATACAAACGCATAAGAAGTATATATCAATTTAAGCTATGCAAGCTAATTAATAACTCATACATGTCATGATATCGATTTGTCAAATGGCCTCCTGCTGGCCAAGGGAGCAAACTCTCGGCTGGATCGGTGAATATTGGGAAGTGGAAGACTCCATTGCCTTCCCTTTCTCTGCATAACTTGGACCCGCCGCTCGAGTGTTCTTCACTACTTGAGTGTTCTCCACCGCTCGACTCTCCATCCTAGGAGGAACACTTCAACACGCATTGGCCTTGTGCCCCACTTTCTTATAAGTATAGCAGGTTAAAGGGCCTTGCGTGGATGCAGACCCTGAAATAATAGAGGGAGCCATCTCCGCAAACTTTGGCTTCTTCTTATGCCTCCTATTCTCTGGCCTTGCCTGAGAGGTTGGCACCTTAAACTCCGACTTCCTTGCGTTTAAGCTTTTCTTGCACTAGACTCTTTGCATGTGCATTTCCAGATATCTGGTGGCGTCCACTAGGACATGAAAACCAAATGTCATTGTACCATCAAGTAGCAACCTTAAGTCATCATTCAGTCCTTCAAGAACTTGTTGGTCTTGGTTTGCTCATTCTTCAACATGGTTCATGCATAACGGGAAGTCTGGTGAACTCTTGTAGGTATTCATCCATGATGTGATCATTTTGTGTCAGACGCAGGAAGTGGTTCTATAGTGTGATGCACTGGGCAGAGGGAATGTATCTTCGAAGGAACAACTCTGAGATGTTTCCCATCGAGATTTCAGTAAATTGTCAATGCCCATATTTGTACACCGCCTCTTCGTCCCACCAAAGGCTTGCCTCCCCGATCAATAAGAAGGTAGTCAAAGTGACCTTCTTAACTTCATCGGTATCCTTTTCCATCAAGGTCCTCTTGATTCTTGACAATCAGCCCTCGTCTTTCATTGGGGATTCAGTCCTAGAGAAAGATGGAGGATTGAAGCTCAAAAAGTGCTTCAATTGGTGGCAACATGCTTGCGGCTCCCCTAATGGATCAACTGCAACAACTGGAACTTGGGACACATTAGGAATATGAGGATGTACAAGCCTTCTTGGTTGTGCATTAATCATGGTATGCATTGCTTCTGCGACCAATATAACTATTTCAGTAGAAGGAGGAGTCACGGGAACATCAACAAATGCACTGCTCTGGTCAGTGTTACGGGGTTGATAATTCCCCGCTACACTCTTTCTCACCAATAATCATGAAACACACAATTTAGTGACTGAAAAGTAGCAAAACATCAATCATGGAATGCTCACGTTCTGCAAACAAGCATGTTTTTCATTCGTAAGTGAACATTCATCTCGAAAACAAGTCGTTTAGGTTAACACACTTGTGCACTCCACCCCTTAATAGGGTTTGTCCATGAACCTAAAGACTATGAATCGACGCTTTATGTCTGATACCCAATTATTACATCCTGTCTATACTAAAAAATATAACATGGGTCTAGTCGGGGCCCCACGACATACCATACTCACAAGCTAGATATTATATAAGGCACATAATTACACTACTCGGAGAAATAAAAGCACTAGTGGAAGCTTAACAATAACATGAGAATGTACGCATTTACTAAAGAAATGTTCCAACATAATTTCGATTGTATGACCGTACATCAAAACAGTGTCAATACATCACAAGTACTAATACGAAAACATCAGCTAACGGGCCAGCAACTAAAAGAAAGCAATAAAATAATGCTGCTTTCTTTGGCAATTCAGTTTTGGGCTTTATGCCCGCTATTTCCCGCTACACTCTACTCACCTGCACCAACCACAAATAAGTGCTAAATGAGGGCCATCTATGAGGTAACCACCAAGCACGTAATGATCTCTCCCTCTGGCCATCCTAGTGGACTCCGGGACAGGGCACTGATCTCTGCAAGCATGCTGCAACAAGCAATATATAACAAAATAAAGAAAGTGCAACTAAGCTATACAAGATGAAGTTTCAAACATAATCAATCTCTGGCCTCCTATTCTCTGGCCTTGCCTGAGAAGTCGACACCTTAAACTCTGACTTCCTTGCATTTAAGCTTTTTTTGCGCTGGATTGTCTGCATGTCCATTTCAAAATATCTGGTGGCGTGCGCTAGGACATGAAAACCAAATGTCATTTGACCATCAAGTAGCAACCTTAAGTCATCATGCAGTCCTTCAAGAACTTGTTGGTCTTGGTATCCTCATTCTCCAACATGGTCCATGCATAATTGGAAGTCTGGTGAGCTCGTGTAGGTATTCATCCACGATGTGATCATTCTGCGCCACACGAAGGAAGACGTTCTATAGTGCGATGCACTGCACAGAGGGAATGTATCTTCCAAGGAACAACACCAAGTTGTTTCCCATTGAGATTTCAGTAAGCTGTTAACACCCATATTTGTACACCGCCTCTTCGTCCCACCAAATCCTTGCCTCCCCAATCAATAGGAAGGTAGTCAAAGTGACCTTCTTAACTTCATCAGTATCCATTGCCATCAAGGTTCTCTTGATTCATGACAACCATCCCTCATCTCCTGTTGGGGATTCAGTCCCAAAGAGAGATGGAGGATTAAAGCTCAGAAAGTGCTTCAATTGGTGGCAACATGCTTGCGGCTCCCCTAATGGCTAAACTGCAACAATCGGCACTAGGGCCGCATCAGAAATATGAGGCTGTCCAAGCCTTCTTGGTTATGCATTAATCATGGTAATCATCGCTTCTGTGACCAATATAATCATTTTAGTAGAAGGAGGGGTCGTGGGAGCATCAACAAATGCACTGCTCTAGTCAGTGATACGGGGTTGAGAATTCGCCACTCCAGTCCTACTCACCAATAATCTTGAAACACATAATTTAGTGACTAAAAACTATCAAAACATCAATCATGGAACGCTCAGGTTCTATAAACAAGTATATTTTTCATTCATAAGTGAACAATCATCTCGAAAACAAGTCATTTAGGTTAACACACTATATGTGCACTCCACACCTTAATAGGGTTTGTCCACAAACCTAAAGACTGCGAATTGACGCCCTATGTCTGATACCAAATTGTAACATCCAGTCTATACAAAAAATATAACATGGGTCCAATCGGGGCCCCACGGCATATCATACACACAAGCTAGATATTATATAAGGCACATAATTACACTACTCGGGAAATTAAAGCACTAGCGGAAGCTTAACAATAACATGAGAATGTCCATATTTACTAAAGGAATGTTCCAACATAATTTCGGTTGTATGGCCTTACATCAACACAGTATCAATACATCACAGGTATTAATACAGAAACATCGGCTCACGGGGCGGCAACTAAAAGAAATCAATAAAATAACGCAGCGTTCTTTGGCAATTCAGCTTTGGGCTTTATGCCCGGTATTTCACGCTACACTCTGCTCACCTGCACCAACCACAAAGTGCATAACAATCTCTCCCTCTGTTCATCCTAGAGAACTTTGGGGCAGGACACCGCTCACCCGCAAGTACGCTGCAACTAGCAATATATAACAAAATAAAGAAAGTGCAACTAAGCTATAAAAGGTGAAGTTTCAAACATAATCAATCTTCTAAGTTGAGCATATAAAAATGGGGGACCTAAGAATGCAGGTGATGATGGTTGGGTTCACCCGAAAGTTGCCCCGTAATCACCTAAGCAACATCACATGAAGCTAATACATCATCGTTCATCAACAAAACATTTGCAGGTACTCACGACCGCATGAGTTCATGCACATATGGCATATACATAAATACTCGCTTAGGAGGATAAGGTCAACTCAGACATGTGTATATCCATTAATATAGGACCTAAAGTCACAAGATTCTATTTGAGGATTTTATAGTCTGGTCGTTCATACCTGTTAAAACCTGTCACATGTTCCATCAACAATCATGAGGATAATAGCTCATGTCAAACTGCATGGTGCGGGTGCGGGTTCGATTCGGCTTGTGATCATTTCTCAAGTCATCATGATCGACTACACGATGCAGATGCAGCTTTACCCCAACATGTAAGCATTTAGCGTACACTAATAATAGTACACAGACTACTATACTTCACAACTAATCCACACAAGAGGACATATGTTTTGTATGCACTACAGACAATATCATACAACACATCTAATCCACATTATAGGACATGGCTTCATATGAGCTATAATATTATCATAGTACGTACTTATCCATATGAGAGGACATAGGCTTCATATGTGCTTCCCAACATATGAGGTTCGAGTAAACTCCACAAAGAAATGAGGTTGAAGGTGAGGGTAAAGTGCTAAGAATTACTCTAAAGGGGCAGTGAATAGAGTTTTAAAGATTTTTTTTATTCCACAATCAATCACAATACATGCTAGATTTAATTATTATATGAGCAGCAGAAGAATAATAACTCAAAGAATAAAAAGCTATAGAGATCTATGCAACTAGAAGACACAAAGAGTTTAATTGGAGTTCCTCAAATGGTGGGTATGTCCCTCTTCTACCCATTGGTAGGATAGCCACTAGTGCTGAGTCTTTGACAAGGAGACTATTAAAACCAATTCAATAGTTCTTTTGATACGTTGATCTACAAAACCAGCAAACTGAATCTTTTGATAAGAAGATTCACAAAACTAATCTAAATCCTTTGATAAGGGTTTATTAGGACCAACTAAGTCTTTTCATAAAGATACTCTAAGAACCAGTAGAGTCTTTTGATAAGGAGACACGTACAACCAACTAAAAGTTTGTGAGAGAGATTCTAAAAACTCTTTCTCTGAAATGGTTGATGTAGAAGATGATTTTCCATAATGCAATCCTTCTTCAACAACGTTCTGAAGGATCTGGTTCTTTGAAGCACTGTGTGGATTCTTGAAAATAGCAGTAGCGGTCGGCTATACCTGTAGGTAGAAAAGTCTGGACTCAATAGAGAGAAGATGAATCATGTCATATGAGGAACTCTGAGAAGAAGGTAATGAACCCTTGTAAAGAAGAACCTTAGATCAGAGAGAGAAGCTGATCTATTCGGCTAGGGTTCTTGGAGAGAACTTCTTCTTTGAGGAAGGAAGGAGAATTATGAATCTTGTGGAAGTGACAGGCACGGGGCTCCACCCCTATCCAAGGTGACATTTGTTTCTAGGGAGACATTTGTCGCGGGGGAGACATTTGTCGCGGGGGAGACATTTGTCACGAGGGCAACATTTGTCAAGGGGGAAGACATTTGTCGTGAGGGGCGACATTTATCATGGGGGCAACATTTGTCGAGGGGGTGGACATTTGTCATGGGGGGCGCGACATTTGTCGTGGTGAGCGACATTTGTTGTGGGGGTGACATTTGTCGTGGGGGCAACATTTTTCATGGGGTGCAACATTATTTGTGGGGGCGACATTTGTCGTGGGGGTGACATTTTTCTTGGAGGTGATATTTGTTTTGCGGGATTTCGAATATGAAACTCCTCGACAAATTTAGGATTGGCGCGTGAAGCGGGGAGAGCGTAGGATGAGACGACTTTAGGTTATGCATTCCTAATTTTCTATTTGTTGATTTTTAAAGATGGAACTACATAGTGAACTCAATATTTTTCTGCTTGATATCAATATTAACAACTACCACATCTCATCCAACTCACAGCACTCTCAAAAAGCAAAAAACTTCTCATGCTGCTTAACAACAACTTCCATTCCCTAACCTAAGAGAAGGAATGAGAATGAAAGAGAGCGAGCAGGAGTCAATTACTTTAATTGTTGGTCTTGGATGGTTGAATTGGAGGAGGTGTGCAACTAATAGAAAACAGCTTAAATCTAAAACACTATAATAGAAATCTTATATGTAAATACTTCATATCACAGAAGATATAGAATTTATGAAGTCCCGTACCTTGACGAAGGAGCTGCAATAAAGAGTTTTAAATAGAAATTCAAAAGCAATAAGGCAAACCTCCCATAAAGAGTTTTAAATTGCATGAAGCACATTTACAGTTGAGAAATGAACATTTAAGGTTGTATCCCAAAAGATTATTATACTATTGCAAGGAAACCTTGCAGCAAGATGTAAAAGTAGATGTTACCTGAGATTCAATCATCTCCTCAGTATATTGACCATCAATGTAATCATCAATAATAGCCATCAATGTCCTAAATTGTAACGAACGGATTAGTAGAACTGCTAGCAATGTAGTAAGGAATTTATTTTATAAGAACTACTGACTAAACAACATGAACCAAAATCAATTTATATCGTAATTCATGTAAACAAACCTAAACATCTCATCTTCAACCCAAGAGATTAAAATAAGAGAAACGTACCAAAATGCATTCTCCTCAGACATCAGCAGTCATAGAATAGCATGTTGAAGAAATTACGGCTAGGCGTGTATGCAATATTCATACGGATGAGGCTAATTACCTGAGATACAAACTCCCCAATCGATGATTAGCTCTTGAATACGAAGGATCGATCCTCACCGCCTCCTTGCACTCATCGATGACGTCGACCAACCTACCCATTCCAGCAAGTGCGGTCGTACAACAGAAGGAAAAGTCTGATAGATATGGAAATTGAAAAGTTTCAATGAAGCCTCAGGCACACAAATCCAACGACCATCGATGTATTTACTAACTTCATCATAAATCAGACCCGGTCGCACCTCGAATAATGCAACCAAAATATTAACTTATCATTTTGAAAGGCTAACCTAATTCAGCCCCAAAAAGAACATTTTTCTAATTAGCAATCTTTGCTGGTTCGCGCAGCAATATCGGTCCCTTTGTCTCAAATGCCAAACAAAATGGACCACGTTGATGTCATAAATTGAAAAATCACATATTGATAGAAATTAATTGTAAAGAACAGACAATATTTTGAGCAAAATATGAGTTTGAAGAGCCACAAAGTTATAGAGCGGTGAAAAAGTCAATACGAAATTAGCACCATTAGAGATGAGAAATACATGTCATTGAGACCTGAAAGTGGATGACCTAAGAGCGACAGAATAAATGGAGTTGGCCCTGAGGAAGATCAGAATGAGAAACAAAGAAATTTAATAAGACAATGTATAAAGTTAAAAAGTTATTATTGTACAACAACAGATTCTTTCATTTTGTGAAATTTATAACAGCGAGAATTGTTAAAGCTAATAAAATTTATAACGGCGGGATCTTTTTTTTTCTATTGATAATCCTTCATTTATTGAATTTTTTTCCTAATCCTTGTATAGAAAAGGAGAGCTTGCAAATGTATAGAAATGGAAACCCAACGTACGCGAGCATGTTGAAGCATGACTTAGGTACCATCAATGCCAATCAAGTTAAATGCTTTATCCGATAGGAAATGATCACAGCTTCATCATTTAATTGATTAAAGGAAATAGAATTAAACAATGGAGTTCATGGTTCAATTATATATTCACACATGTTAATGGAGTAGGGGAGCGTAGAGGAGCCGCCATTTGCGAGAGATCGAGGAGAGAAGGGTTTGCGATAGATCAATTCAATGAAGGGTCCTGATTTCTCCGATGGCTTTTAATTTCATGGCTCTTAAAAGCAATCATATATTTCTTTTTAGAATAGTATACGATCGTGGGCGGGGGCATTGATCGTGAGCGGTGCCATTGGTCGTGGGCGGGGATATTTGTCATGGGCGGGAACATTCGAGAACTGAGGTCGCAAACTTCCGGGCAAAGAACACATATGGATTCTTTTGCAGAGAACTACACAAAATATTAGATGCCAACAAACAAAGTGCTAGTGGCTCATGTGTAGGTGAGCAAAATACCTACATGATTATGGAAATTTTCAAGCAACATATGCAATGCAGAATAAAGTAAACCCATGCAAACAAAGGTGACATCATCATAAGCTAGGCACAGTTGGACATTTTATCAATTATGTTGTGAGCATGTGAAAAAAATTAGTTTAATATGCAAAAAATGTTGAGGCTACCAAACAACATGGGAAATAAGAAAGCACAGTTGGTACAAATATTGAAGAAGGGAATGGAGGGAGTATGTATTACCTAGAAACTTTGTTTGAAGTTGACTTCATCGGAGTTATGGATCAATCTATCCTATGAGCTTAAGTCATGTATATGAAAAAAACATGCGAGTGTTAAAAATACTGAAGAAGGGAATGGAGGGAATCGGTAATACCTGGAATGGAAATAGGGCTTTCTCTGTCAATGACAGACATCAAAACATATTTCCATTCTATTCAATTTGTAAAGAGATAATGTTAGTACATTTATGTAATCAAGTGAATTGAATCAAGTATCCAAAAATACAAATAAAAGTATTCATAATCTCTCCCATGTCTCTGTTAGCTCTTTTTCATTAAAAATTAAAGTATTTCCTATAATTCTTACTGTGTTCGCTCCATTTTATTTTTCCTAGAAATAAAAAATATTGAGAATACATTCTAGAATAAAGGTAAAATAAATCAGAATGCAGAGGTAAATAATGAATTGAACCTGTGGTCGATTATGATCAACATATGAGTCTTCATTGCTATTTTGAAATAGTTTAATATAATGCACAATCACACATGAATTTTTACTTGCAGGATGTAATAATGGAGGTATTTTCATCCGCGATCTCTTTGGAGCTCTAGCATCGACATCATATGTGTAACTTGTGACAGTCTAATTAACATTAAAGCTATGTAATCAAATTAATATAGTAAGCTAAAACATAAAGCATAAACTCAATAAGCTATTTAAATTAAGAGCATGATTGCATTCGTGTACAAAGAAGAACTTAAGAGGTGATTGCATTCACAAATTCATAGAATTTTAAAGATGAGCAGAACAAATGTTGAAGAAGTAGAGAGAGCCAGTTATCATCCTCGTAGGAGACGTATTTAAGAGAAAAAACACCATAAAACAAATTGGCCATTAAGAATCATGCATTAAGTAATTACCTCAATAGATGGATCTAAGAAACAGAGTGAAGTAAAGTAATTTTTCTAAAACTTTATCCTCAATGGACTCAAGCATCAATCATGCATTACCATATTCTCAATGTCTCGATCAACGTTTCTCACAATTTCTCTTCCTCCCGTGTTTACACCATGAAGCCCAAACACATTGTCATAGAATTGGTGTACCTAAGTAGGAAATGGAATCCAGTGAGAATTTCATGATGCTATAGCTGCTTAGGAACTCCGCAGAGGCGTCTAAGAGGAAAGTGACAGTGATAATGAGGAAAAAGGTGGGTAAAATGCTGAGGATAGACATACTCGCAGAGATCAGGTATTCCAACATTATTCTGGCGATTGAAGGTTATCTCTGCAATCCTGTCTCATTGGTTCTGGGAAAATAACGATGCCCTAGCCGATTAGAAAGTCTATGGAGATTTCACAATCTGCTTGAAGATTTAGCGAACATAGTTTTTGTAAGAGGATTTGAATAGAGGAAGGACATAAGGAAACCATAGAAGAACAAAGTGAGCAGTGTTGAAGCATGTAAGGCCAAAGAACAGGTAGGTGGAACGAACATGAAGAGCAAGATTTTTAGAAGAAAACGAAAACGGAAGAAGTTAATAAGAGAGAACAGAAATGGAAATGGAAATGGAAATGGAAATGGAAATGGAAATAGAGACGCTTACCAGCGATCAGACGACTGAACGAAGGAGAGCACGCATAGGGAGGAAGGTAGTGGCGATGGATTTCATAGCACGGCAAAGCCACCTTCGGAGGCCTAAATGACGTCTTCAAAACCTGTGGAAGCCAAAATTGAAGAAGACGGTTCATAAGTGTTGAACACTAAAAATGGGCAGGTTTGGGAAGCAGCAAGGGATTTTGCTTACCAGGGAATCGACATCTGGGCGTCGAAGTTCTCTGCAACTTCGGTACATATCGTGTAGGGTTTTGGGAGGGCTAGCGAGAGTGCCTTTGAGCGGTCGACTGGCTTCGGAGATGGGGATGGATACTGGAAGAAGATGGCTTTAGGGTTTCTCTGGCGAGGCAGAGGGGGATGGCTGACCGGCGTGAGGGAGCGGGGTTTCGCTTTTGTGTGGAGCGGCTGGGTATCGTGGTGGAGAGGTTTAGGGTTGCGTCTAATGAAATGGCGTGAGGATGGCTGTTTTTAATTTATGACCGTGATTAAAGAATCAAGGGCCACGAATTTTTTGATAGCATTTTAATTCATGGCTTTTTAAAGACATCGATACTTCTTTTTAGAATAGTATAGATATTTTTATGACTGATGTAGAATATATGCCTTCCTTTTAAGTATCAATTAGTATAAACACCTTCTAGAAATGAATTTGCATCGACTTGAATTTGATCTCAATTATGTCCTTGATCTGCTGTGAGATTGATCAGAGTCATCTGAAAAGATTTTGACATTCTGTTATATTTGTGTTGAATACTTCCCGACATATGTCGAAATGTAGTGAAGAGAGATTTTGACGTATGTTGAGTTTTTGTGCTTTGAGCGGACTTTTCTTTGAAGGCAGATTTCAATGTAAGGAAGTAGTGTATCTTTCAGCGTGTGTTAAATATTTCTTGATGCATGAAATCAACTTCTATATATATGTTGAATATTTCTCGATGTACAAACTTATTCTTTGTCACCATGCGTTGAATACTTCTCGATGCACAAAAGTATAACTTGGTTGATTCTTCTTGAGTGCATTCTGAAACCTTGGTAGCGTGTATGGGATTTCAACACATACTAATATAATATATGACTTTCTATACACAATATAGGCAATTCCTAAATCACTTTATTTAATTTGATATATCAAATCATAATAGTTTTTCCCAACAATCTCCCCATATTTGATATAATTGATTTTATAAGAATTTTAAGTGATTTTTCAAAAAGAAAAGAAACATGAGGTTCTGGATAGACATATACAGGAATAAACACAGAGAAAGATAGACAATTTTTTATACCAAACTCTAATTCTTTCCTTTACATTATATGTCATCCTAAACCTTTATATTTGAAGGAAGAGAAAGAAGAGATACAACAAAAGAAGAGAGTTTCATCAATACTAAGACTGTTCGATGGTGTTCTTAACAAGAAAATCATAGATATGAGGGAGTAACATTTATTGAATCTTTTCATAGTATTTGGAAAAACTTCTTGGTTCTTTACTAGGATTATCCTTTAATGATTTCATCATGGTAAAAGTCTTTTCCAGTCTTCAGGAGCATTACCATGGACATCTGATAAGCTGTAACCTCTTCTGTGAAGCTTAAGTATCATATTCTTGATTAGTGATTCCTCATAATTAAAATTTATAATTATTTTGCCTTTCTGGAGCTTTAAATTGTCTGTTGACATTTGAGCCATTGCTTTCCTAGAAATTTTGAAAGGAGATTTTAAAACTATGGGAACAGGATGAATACATGTTCCTAAAAAAATTTCAGGAGTTTCTCTGATTAAAAAATTTTGTCAATTTTGAACCTTTTATTATTTGGAATAATTCTGACACCATGCTTAATCAGCCAGGTGTGATAATTTCCATATCCATGAGCAGGAAGAAGCATAATTGCCCTAGACTTTATTTTGTAAAACTTGATGGGAGAATTATTAGCAATAATTACAGTATAGAGGGCATTCTCAAAAGAAACAACTACAGTACACGTATCTTTAATATCAGTAATCTCCCATTGAGACAGTGCTACAAAGGGAACAATATCAGTATCAGAAACCTGATAAGTATCAGTATATTCTTCATCATCTGGAGGGGTTTCAGGGAGAGGAGATTCTTCCCACCCAAAGTGAGGTGGAGATACAGCCTTTTTCAAGAAGGTAGACTCAAGCTCCCCCTGGACAAATGCATCAAGCATTTCTTCTCTGACAATGGCTTGTTTAGAATTCAAATCTTTAGTAGGGAGAGGGTGACCACTATTCTAATCATATTCAAAGTCTCCAGGAGCCTCAAAGTGGTCAGGAATTTTAGGAGCATCCATTTTTTATGAGAAGGTGGCATCCATTTTTCTATGAGAAGGTGGCATCCATTTTTCTATAAGAGCATCCACTAAACCAGTAGGAGAATCAATAAGAGACTCATCAGGAGAATAGCTGAAATCATCATCAGGACTGTTACTACTTTTCTTATTCTCAGAACTGGGAGAAGAGTAATCACTGAGTGGTCTATTAAATGGACAAACATTCTCCCCCTTCTTGATTTGACTGGCAAGATAAAGTAAGAACTCCTTAGTGATTGGAGATGAGGAGGAAAACTGGGAAATAGTTGAGATGGAGGAAGAAAGAGAATTAATTTGAGATTGAAGAAATGCACATCTAGTAGTGAAATGTTGAGTGAAAGAAGCAAATTCAGCTAAGAGCTGAGAGGAAATAGAGATAAATATAGGTGCCACCAAAGTTCTATTGAAATGAACTGGAATTTGGAATAGATGAGAAAGGAGTCCCTAGTCCAGGTAAGCGAGTAGAAGAATCCAACAGATGAGAAATATTTTGATCATCTGGAGTTAAAATTTCTAATATTTTAGGAGCCGAAATTATTTGTTCAGATGCATGTGGTTGAGAAAAAGTTACAACTGCCTGAAGAGGGGAAGAGAGGTTTGCAGTTGATGAATCGTGGAGTTGAACTGGATCAGAATATGGAGGTGAAGAATGAGGAGTATCATCTTCAGTAATGGGAGAGGCAGAATCCAGAGTCTGATGAGAAGATGAGGCTTTAGAATGAGGAATTTTTCTATCCCTTTTAGCAAAGAGCTTAATGGACAAATTATTTCATAGAGGTATGTGAATACTGAAAGAGGTGCATATAATTGGAAATGCATGCCTCAAAACCATACTGAGAATTCTTCCGAAAAATATGTCCTTGTGTTGCATTTTATGCTTGATCAATTTCAACAATCAATTTCCCCAATTTATTTTCTTCTACAGAATAAGAATACCCATTATCTAAAATTGAGCCTTGGGGATGGCATCATGGGGTGAGATTTAACTCAGCATGACCTTTCCAACGAGGTTAGCTATGAATCCATATTCTTCTGAGACATTGACCTTATTCATATTTGATGTGTTGTGTCCTAAAAACAGCATCTTCTTCAACATGTTATCTATTTCTCGTTTGACAAATTTTCATCCTCAGTCCCGGTCGACATGTCAATTTTCGCATACTGCTCTTGCCCGAAAATCCTAACGAGGGTGCCATTTATCATGCCAAAATGGCGTCATCTTTAGAAAGATTAATAGAAGAATGGAATGTTGTCAACTCTGTTGTGAGAAGTCAACATCGAGATGAGATCAATTTTATCAGTCTTTGATCTGAAAATAGCTAGAGGTTGTTCTACATAAACCTCTTTTTGAAGAATACCATTTAAAAATCACTCTTGACATCCATTTGAAATACTTTGATCCTTTTGTGGGAAGCATAAACAAGGAACATTCTAATTTCTTCCAACCATGCAATAGGAGCAAAGTTCTGTAGTCAATTCCTTTTTCTTGTCTGTAGCCTTGAGCAACTAGTATTGCCTTGTTTCTGACAATTGTTCCATCAACATCAAATTTGTTCTGAATACCCATTTAGTTCCAATAATAGGGTAGTTCTTTGGTCTTTCAACCATTGTCCAAACTTTTCTTCTTTCAAATTGAGCAAGTTCTTCTTGCATGGAAACAATCTAGTGAGGATCATTATTAGCATTTTCAAACTTCTTTGACTCATATTGAGAGAGAAAGCATAAGAAATTTGCTTTATTTAGACATTTGATTCTTGTTTGAACTCCAACATATATTTCCCTTATCACTTGTGAGGTAGGATGATCTTTTAGAGATACAAACTCAGTAGGTGGAGCAACTGTCTCATTAAAATGAGAGACAAAATCTTCCTCATGAGCTTCTTATGTAAATATTACTGGTTAATTATCATGAACTTGATGAGAGTCTTCAGCTATAGACATAATCTCTTCAGCTTCCCAGCCTTCTTCTATCAGATTTCTGTCGTTTGGAACCAGTTCAGATACATCATTGAAATTGGTAGAGCATGGAATTTCACTTATTACCAATTCATCCATCTAGTTGGCAACTTCTTCTATATACATATTAAGACTTAAAGAAGAGTTTGTCCCTTCAAAGAACATGTTAATCTCATCAAAAATAACATGCATTAATTCATCAATTTGTAAGGTTCTCTTATTATAGCATTTGTAAGCTCTGCTAGTGGTAGAGTATCCTAGAAAGAAACCTTCATCAACCTTCTTGTCAAATTTGGCAAGATAACTCTTGTCATTATTTAGGATATAACAGATGCTTCCAAATATTTTGAAATGGGAGATATTTGGAGCCTTTCCTTTCAAAAACTCATAAGGAATCTTTTCCTTAGTCTTATGAATAAGGCTTATGTTGAGAATATAGCAAACAATTTTAACTGCCTCTTCCTAAAAGTATAATAGGCAAGTTAGCCTCATCTAGTAATGTTTACCAGATTCAATACGGGTTCTATTCTCTCAACAATCACATTTTATTGTGGAGTTCTAAGGGCTGAGAAACGATGCTTGATCCCTTCACCCTTTCAAATTTCACACATCCTATGAGACTCAAACTCAATGTCATGATCACTTCTGATCATAACAACTAAAGTATTCAGTTCATTTTGGATCTATCTAATAAATGATGAGAGAGTCTTGAAGGTGTCAGATTTAGTTCTCAGAAAGAACACCCAAGTGAATATAAAAAAATCATCCACAAGTACTATAGTGTAAGACTTACGCCCTAAGCTAGTGACTGAAATAACAAATCCATATGAATTAAATATAAGATTCTTGATGAATTTTCTTTGGATACTTTCTTAAAGGACATCCTAGTTTGCTTACCCAATTATCAAGCCCTGCACGGTTTTCCTTAACATATTTTCCTGGTGGCATCCCTCTTACATGGTTGTTCTTAGAGAGATTGGACACTATTTTGAGATTGAGATGTCTAAGCCTTCTATGTTATAGTTCAACATTAGTAATTTTTGTATTAAATAGGCATAATGTCAGTTTTATTAGAATTGAAAGCAATTAAATAATCATTGTCTTTCCTATTTCTAGTTAGAATAGTAATGCCTAAATCTTTACATATTATTTGGCATTGGTCTAGTGTAAAAACTACCTTTAATATTTTATCACACAGTTGGCTAATGCTTATGAGATTATGTTTCAATCTCTCAACACAAGCTACATCGGTGAAGGCAATAACACCAGCATGAATCACCCTATATTAATGGGTTTGTCCACAACTGGAATCACTAAACATCAGCTTGGGACCAAGCTTTGATTTGAAGTTTTCTATCAGACTTTTATCTCCAGTCATATTCCAAGAGAATCCACTATCCAGATACCACAGCTGGTTTGTGGCAGGTCTGGACACTTCCTGCAAGAAAATTATTGGTTAAAAGGAACCTTTGTTACCTTGGGTACATGGCCCATAACATAAGGAGTAATGAATGAGTAAGAAGGCCTGCTCAAGAAGGTCCTAGAATAGGAATATGTTGATATATTGTACCAACAATTCATCATAAAGTGTCCTACCTTATGGAAGCAATGACACTCGAGCATGTTATATTTGTCTTTTCTTTTAATTAAAAGATTTGGAGGTGCTGATAATAAATGAATCAAATGAAAATCCAAATCTCCTTGCATTTTGATGGTAATCAGTCATATAAGTGTTAAAACATTGAATAGTATTCAATGTACGTTCAATAGTATTCAACATAATGTTAATCAAATGTTGAAATCTATTAAACGTATGTTCAGAAGTAGTCGACGTACGTCTAAAAGATTTCAATGCACGTTGAAATTTAGGCTAATTTTTGACTAAGTGCTTGGGTGGATTCCTTAAGGTTCCTTTTTTGTTCTGAAGTAATATGGATCTCCAACACTTTCTTCTCTTTGATAGGATTCCTCTTATCAGGAGCTTTTCTTTCGATATGTTTAGAAGTGGTGGGCATATCAGTTTCTAAAAGCATAGGAACTTTGCCTTTAGCATAACCAAAGGCTATGAGATTCTTCTAAGTAGGAATATTTGTTGAATCCTTCTCATTTGAGACTTCAGCTCCCAGTCCATGGTTCTTAAATCTCCTGTGATATTTTTAGAGATGGACTTGAGCTGATGACTCCTCCTATTGAGACTATCCTCAAATGTTTTTGTTATCTCTACTTTCTCTATCAAGTTTATATTTTCTGACTTCAGAGAGTTTATTTCTTCTCTGAGTTTACCATCCTCAATTCGTAATTCATAATTAACAACTATTGAATTTTATCCAATCAATTTTTCTTTCAGTGATTAAATTTCTTCCCTAAGAGTTTTGATTTGCTTTTTAACAGTAAGTTGATCTTGGTAGAAATCTTTAAAAACAATTTTGAATTTTTTAGAAGAAAAATTAAAATGATTGAAGCATGATATCTTGTCTTCCTGATCAGGAAGATCAAATGCCATCATGCATTTTTCTTCAACTTCAACTTCATTACTATCTGAACTAGAGCTACTATCATCATCAGTTGCACTTCGGGTCTCAATAATGAAACATTTGCCCCGCTCCACTCCTAGTTACCTATAATCATGAAACACACAATTGAATGATCGAAAACTAGCAAAATATCAATCATACAATTCTCGGGTTCTGCAAATAAGAATGTTTTCATTCCTAAGTGGGCATTCATCTTGAAAACTAATTGTTTAGGGTAACGCACTACATGTGGACTCCATCCCTTAAAAGGGTTTGTCTACGAACCTAAAGACTACGGATCGAATCCCTAAAGTCTGATGCCAAATTATAACATCCTCCATTTATAAACAGTATAACATGGGTCCATATGGGGTCCAACGACAGACCATATACACAAGATAGATATTACATGAGGCACAAAAATACACTACTTAGAGAAATGAAAGTAGTAGCATAACCTTAACAACAACATGAGAATGTCCACATTTACTAAATTTATGTTCCAACATAATTTCGGCCTTATGGCCTTACATAAAATAGTAGTATCAATGCATCACAAGTCCTAATACAAAAAACATTGGCTCACAAGATGACAACTAAAAGAACGCGACTTTCTTTGGCAATTTAACATTGGGCTTTCCGCCTGCTATTTCCCGCAACGCTCTGCGGCGCCTGCACCAACCATAAATAACAGGGAAATGAGGGTCATCTATGAGTTGACCACAAACCTTGTAATGATCCCTCCCTTGTCCATCCTAGCAAACTCCATGGCGGGACACTACACACCAACAAGTACGCCACCAGAAGCAATACGTAGCGAAATAAAGAAAGTGCGACTAAGGTACACAAGGTGAATTTCAAGCACAATCAATCTTTTAGGTTGAGCATATAAATTTGGGGGACTTAGGAATGCAACTTATGATGGTTGGGTTCACCCGAATGTTTCCTCGTAACTTCCTAAGAAACATCGCATGAAGCTAATACATTATCATTCATCAACAACACATTCGCGGGTACTCATGACTGCACGAGTTCATACTCACGTGGCATATACACAAGTACTTGGTTCCACTAATCTAAACCTAAAGTCCCAAGATTTAGTTTGAGCATTTTCTAGTCCAGCCATTCTCGCCAAACATAATCTATGTTATGGTCCATCAACATTCATAAGTATAATACCTCGAGCCAAACTTCATGGTGTAGGTTTGGTTAGACTTGTATGAAAGTGCGCAGTGTGCCTCTGAGTATTCTCTAGAGGGGGGTGAATAAAGATTTAAATTCTTTTATACCCTAAATGTGCACACAATAAAACTGCTAAGTAATATGCAATCAACAATACAAAAACAGAATATAGAGTACTGAAAATGTACACACAGAAAGCAAGAAGCTGGGTCAACATAGAAATGCAACACAGATGTCACAAGAATTTTTATAGAGGTTCCCCAAAATGTAGGTACTACTCTCTTCTGCCTCCCTGGCAGGATTGCACTAAATGTGCCTGAGTCTTTTGATAAGGAGACTCTCAGTATCACTCAGTCTTTTGATAAGGAGACTCTTAGAACCACTGAGACTTTTGATAAGGAGACTCTTAGAACCACTGAGTCTTTTGATAAGGAGACTCTTAGAACTACTAAATCCTTTGAAAGAGAGATTCTTAAAATTCTTTTACAGTAGGTGAATGAAGAAGAAGATAGAAAGAAGAGAATAGAATTCTATTTTCAGAATTCTTCAGAAGTTGTTTCTTGAATGTTGTAGCTTCTGTTTATCACAGGATCTGAATGTGATGAACCCTTGCTTATGATTGTGATGATAACAAGGGTTATGAGATTGATCCTGATTCTCTGCACTTTTGTTCTCTTGCTGCAATGTGATGAGGAAGATGAAGCAGCTTTGTTGTTCTTTTCATGTGCAGAGAGAAAGCTTTCAGCCTTTGGAAGAAGATGACTAAAATATTGATTGTTATTTTCTTCTGCCTCATTGTATGTCTTATTCCTGGTCGAATAGCATTTGAATTTATTTCCTCTTCTGTTCTGTCCTTAGAAGGAATGTCCATTGGACAATTGATGTTTCCTTCTATTTTTGTTCTCGACCCGTCCATCTGATTTGAATAAATTTCTAAGAATGTCTTTTCTGCATATCTGGAATACTCCATTCTATTCTTTGCAATAATCAAGCCTTTGGAGAATGTATTTCTATTTTGCAAATCATCTGGAAAAGCATCAAAAAGGATAGCAAAAAACCTTCCTTTTTCAGTTTGTATTCGACGCTGCGTCGACTTCATCATTCGTCATATCGACGCACATCTGAGTTCTTATCGAAGTATCTTCGAATTCCTTCTAAGCTCTAGATGAACTCAGATGTCAATATTGCGTCGATTACTTATCGACGTATCCGTCGAGTTGAAGACTTAAACTTGAACTTCATCTTCTGCATCGAGTTGAAGTCGAAGTTACGTCGAGTTGAAGTCGAAGTTGCGTCGAGTTGAAGTCAAAGTTGCATCGACTTCTAAGATGGCTTCGACAGGCTCTTCCTTCTGCATTGAGTTCAATTCGAAGTTGCGTCGACTTCTGCCCACTCTTCGACAGGCTCTTCCTTCTGCATTGAGTTCATTTCGAAGTTGCTTTGACTTCTGATATAGCTTTGACAAGCTCTGTCTTCTGCGTCGAGATCATTTCAACGTTGCGTCAACTTAACTTATACTTCGACAGAAAGTCTGAGTTGCTTCGACTTTAAGTCATTGTTACGTCGACATCTAGTCAAAGTTGCGTCGACTTCTTGTCGACGCATAATTACTCTGGATAGTTTTCTACATGATTTCAGCTTACCTTTCTCATTACTTTGACTCAGCTTACTTCTTAAGACTTCTATGACTAAATTGCCCTTACTATACAACATGGGTAATTACCCTAGAGAGTAAAATCACTTATAGTTAATTTGTTAAGTTAAATCAAAATGAGTTTTTCCCAACAATCTCCCCCTATTTATCTTAACAAATTTTACAGATTGTTTAGAGTGATTTTACAGAATAAAGGAAGAAAAGAAAGAAAATTCGTAAAGTGAAAGAAGAAACCATGAGCAGGCAAGTGAAAAAAATTGCCTTCCAGGTTTAATTTTAGATTTGCCCTTTACCAATTCAGAATCAACATTCAGCCTTTGTTTCTTTGTTTTTGTTTCAACTTACTGTGATGCAACCCTGAGAGATAACTTCCTGTTTTGTAAGGATTTTTTTAAAACATTGGAAATAAATGGCTTGCTTCTCTCTTTCTGAATATCTAACACAGGTATCTCTTCTGCAAGTTTAGCGGTGACTCCTCTTCATCATCTTCAAGTTCAGTGACTTGATTTGGAGTTTGATTAACATCTTCCTCCCCCAGAATATGTGCACCATGTTCAGCATGTTCAATCTCAATCTCCCCTTGATTATGTTCACCCTGTTCAGTATGTTCAATCTCAATCTCCCCCTGAATATGTGCACCTTGTTCAGTATGTTCAATCTCAATCTCCCCCCTGAATATGTGCACCTTGTTCAGTATGTTCAATCTCAATCTCCAGCATGCTTAATATCAATCTCCCCTATTTATCAACTTGATCCACTTGAAACTCCTTTTGTTTCTCCCCCTTCTTAACCTCATCAGCATGGAAGGTTAAGAATGACCTATGTTAAAATTTTTGATTTGAATCATTTAGGAGTAAGCAGGAGTTGTATCAACTGAGTTAAAGCCAAACAACCACAATGCCACACAGCAACACAAGAAACTTTATTGAAACACAAACTTCATTTACAGTGCGGGGTATACATGGCGAGACATGATTCATCAGAATCACAAAGACGAGAAGAACAAAACACACGAAAAACAAATCTGGCGGCTAGACAAGCTGAGACCGCACAGACCGCTCGACTCCAGAAGTCGCCCGGCTTGACCTAAGATCGCACGAACAGAAACCAGACAGACTGGCAGCACTGCAAGACCGCACCTCAAACTACATGAACTGGAGCTTTATTGGAACAAAGAACTGAAGTTGTCGCCAGACCGCAACTCAGATCGCCTAACCGCTGAAGGTCGCCTG
Organism: Dactylorhiza incarnata; assembly: GCA_033032865.1. Taxonomy (NCBI): domain Eukaryota; kingdom Viridiplantae; phylum Streptophyta; class Magnoliopsida; order Asparagales; family Orchidaceae; genus Dactylorhiza; species Dactylorhiza incarnata. The sequence continues at coordinate 6,786,602 of JAWHQI010000119.1, read as the reverse complement.
ATCGCTGAGCTTGCTGCGAACAACACAAGAACGAACATAAACCAGTTAGCAGACAGACCGCTGCCGAACTGTTTATTCAAGCCACTAGGAATCACCAAGGAGGAAGACCGCAACCTGCTGATCGCAAACCTGCGAACACAACAAACAGTAAGCTCGCTTCCGAGACCGCCCGACCTCAAAGTGAGACCGCACGAATTAACCCAAGCTCAGTTCTTACAGTTCTCGTTTGGAATGACGGGCCCTGCACCTCTATTTATAGGCGGGTAGACGGATGACGTCACCGCACAGGAGAGATACAATCACCACCCGTCAGATCGCCAGCGGCCTCATAAAGCAGACCGCGCTATCAGACTACTTGGACGATCATCCGACCAACACGCAGATCAGCAGACAAGATCACACACAGGTCGCGCGAACACGAGACCGCGCATAAGTCGCGTGTTCACAAAGGTACTCCTTCCTTAGACCACCAGGAGCAAACCAGGAACCATCTGGCCGACTTAGAACAAGTCGCCAGATCGCCAAGCATAAACCGCCCGGACAGGCGGTCACACATAGGAACAGACCGCCCTGTCTTCCAACAAGGAAGACAGGCCAACCAGCACACTAGCTCGGGAACAGACCGCAGCTACAAAGAACAAACCGGAAGAACCAGCAGTCCGCCAGAACAGACCGGCAGAGCCAGACAGGCAGAAAACAAGCACAGGTCGCGCGGTCTCGGCGGTCTCCCAAAATCAGACCGCCCAGTCTCCACTTCAGTTCAAAATTTCAACACTCCCCCTTGAAGTGGGAAGTGGAGACTAGCCCGAGTAAACTCCGCAACCGTGTAAACGGTCCCTTTGCCAGCGGCATTGTAAAGATGTCTGCGACATTGTCCACACTCCGAACATGCTCGACCATAAGAGATCCTCCCAACACCTTTTAACGAATGAAATGGTGCTCAATCTCAATATGCTTGGTCCTCACGTGACAGACTGGATTATTAACTAGCTTGAGAGCACTCTCATTGTCCTCGCGTAACATAGTGGGACCTCAAACCTCCTCATGAACGTCCTCCACCAACCTCCTGAGCCAAACGGATTCCTGGGCTGTCAAGGCCAAAGCCTTGTACTCAGCTTCTGTGGTAGATACGGACACCGAGTCCTGCTTTTTGCTGCACCAAGAGATAACTGTGGGGCCCGTCATAAAGACTTAACCAGACGTTGATCTTTGATCATCCACGTCTCCCCCGTAGTCAGCATCCATGTATCCATGCAACTCCAAGCTTGACCCTCTCCTAAATAGGAGACCCAAATCAGAGGTCGACTTCACATATTTCAAAATCCCTTTTGCCGCCAGAAGATGAGGCTTCCGTGGCTCCACCATGTACCAACTCACTTTGCCAACTGCATAAGCAATATCAGGCCTCATGATGGTCAAGTAAATCAAGTTCCCAACCAGAGCTCGGAACACCAACGGATCAGATAGAACTCTTCCCTCATACTTCCGAAGTTTATGATGCTGTTCTAGAGGTATAGAGATGCTCTTCCCTTCTTCCATGCCAAATCGTTGAATGATCCACTCCGCATATCCTTCTTGAGAAATGAGCACTCCACTCTCCCGCCTCTGGACCTCGAGTCCAAGGAAATGGTGAAGCTCCCCCAGATCATTCATCTTGAACCTCATAGCAAGCTCTGCTCTCAGCCTTGCTACCGCCTCCTTCGAGTTCCTGGTGACAATCATGTAATCCACATACAGCAGCACAAAAACCCGAAGCGCCCCCTCCTTCTTGACAAACAAGTTAGAACCAGAGTCTGAAGCAAAGAACCAGCAAAATAAGAGATACTCCGCAATCTTTCCATGCCACGCCCGAGGCGCTTGCTTCAACCCATATAAGGCATTCTTCAGTTTGTAGATGTAGTCCGGACGATCCTCTGAAATGAACCCCGGTGGCTGGATCATGAAGATATCCTTGTCAATCTCTCGGTATAAGAAAGCATTCTTAACATCAAGCTGCCAAATCTCCCATCCATAAGATGCCGCCAAAGCAATAACAAATCGGACCGAAGTCATCTTTGCCACTAGACTAAACGTCTCATCATAATCTTCACCATACTGCTGTGAGAACCCGCAAGCTACAAGGCGAGCATTGTATCGCTCGATCGTGCCATCAGCTTTTTTCTTGATCTTGTAAACCCATTTGCATGTTACAGGGGTAATGCCCTTAGGATTGGGCACTAGAGACCAAGTCTCATTCTTCTTGAGAGCATCCATCTCTTCTTGCATAGCAATATCCCACTGATTCACTCCTTTGGCTTTCTCAAAGCTCGACGGCTCCCTTTCATCCAAGGGACCAACGAAGAAACATGAGACGAAGCTCACCATGTTTCCTCCTGTGTATCGATCTGGTGGCTTGATAGTCCTCTTCGACCTTCTAAGAGGTTGCACCTGACTAACCACCTCCTCAGCTGCTTCTTCTGTGCAAGCTCCTCTTCCAGACGAACTTGGAGCATCGTTCCACCTGCTTCCAGAACCTGAAGCTTCCATCTCAGAGCTTGACATAGATGGAGCTCCTGGTGAAACAGGCAACTCCACTTGAAAACTTCCCGCAGCTTTCCCTGCTTCATCAACCCTGCTCTCCGGTAGTTCAACTCCTGAACTCCCCTTGTAGGAAGTCACTTCATCGAACACCACATCCCGAGATACCACTGATCTCTATGTCTTAGGATCCATGCATCTCCATCCTTTCTTCCGCTCATCATACCCAACAAAGACGAGCTTCCTTGCTTTCGCATCTAGCTTTGTCTGAAGAGCATCAGGAATATGCACATAGCAGGTTGACCCGAACACCTGAAGGTGAGCAACACTCGGTTTCTCCTTGAACATCAGTTCGTGAGGGGTCTTCATTTTGATAGGACTTAGAGGCATTCTGTTGATGACATAAGTCGCACAAGACATTCCCTTTGCCCAAAAAGACTTTGGGATACTCTTGGCATGAAGCCAGCATTTGCAGGTTTCCGTCAGATTACAGATCTTTCTCTCCGCAATGCCATTCTGCTGTGGAGTATGTGCACAAGTGAGCTCTCTCTGAACGCCGTGTTTCATGCAAAAACTTGAGAACTCACCAGAGGTGAACTCCCCACCATTGTCAGTTCTCAATTTTTTCAACCGCAGGCTAACCGACCTTCCACCAGCTCCTTATACTCCACAAACTTTGCAAAGGCTTCCGACTTCTCTTTCAAAAAATACACCCAGACATATCTGGTGTAATCGTCAATCAACACCAACATATATCTGTTGCCTCCAAGGCTTGGGGTGGCTGTCGGTCCCATCAATTCACTGTGGATGCACTCCAACGGCGCTTTGCATCTAGTTTGCGATTTATCAAATGGAAGTCGATGAGACTTACCAAACTGACATCCAGCACAAACATGGCCGTCTCCATAAGAGGACAAGCTAGGCAAGCCCTTGACAAGGCCCCTTACCGCCATAGCCTTCAATTTGTCCATGCCAACATGCCCCAACCTTTCAAGCCAGATAGCCGCGCTATCGTTGGTATTCATCTTATCAATATAAGTACTTGTCGATAACACGAACAAGTCCTTCACCCTCTTTCCAATATGGATAACATCTCCCCTTATCTCCAGTTGAGTTTTAAGAAACTTCACTTCTGTTGGGCTAAACAGAACGTGATAACCGGCATCGACCGCATTGGTCACAGAGAAGAGATTCTTTCTCATACTATTCACGTGATAAACACTCCTCAATGTGAGTGGACCCTTATCACTGCTCAGGGAGACAACACCTTCTTGTTCGACAGCATGAACAAAATTATCAGCCGTAATGATAGCATCATTACCTGAGTAAGGCGCCAAAGAAGAGAACTTTGATTCATCCCCGGTGAGATGATGTCCACACCCTGAATCAACAATCCAATCCTCTTCGAAGTTGATGGCAGCCAAGGCCTTAACGGGCATCGCCGTCATATTAGCCGCAAAGGCTCCTCCCCATCCAGCTTCATCAGACTTTGTCTTCTCCTTCTCTGCTACATGTCCCGACTGAAGATTAACCCGACAATCCTTCTTGAATTGGCCGGTCTTATTGCACCTGAAGCACCTTTGTCCAACTCCCTTCTTCTTCCCATCAGACTTAGGAGCATAACCCCTATCCTGCTGACCTGAAGTAGAGGGTCCATCATAACCCGGCTTCTTCTTCTCCCACTTCTTCTTCTTCTTTCCAGAGAACAACACATCACTATCTCCCTCAGAGATAGAAGTCCCCGCCATCTGTCTTGCCAAACTTTCTTGCGATGCAAGTAAGTTCTCCAGCTCCAACAGAGATGGTTGATTTGCCCAACCTTGAACTGAAGTCACAAAGGCAAGATACTCCTTCCGCAACCCGCGGATGATATGCCTCTTCAGTTTTGCCTCCGAGTTGGGCTCATCAGGGTCCAATGCAGAAATCTCTGCTGTGAGGTTCTTCATCTTGAGAAAGAAGGTAGAAATAGAAAGATCGCCTTGAGAGGCCTTCGCCAACTCATTTTCAAGAAACTGTAGCTGAGCTACATTTTTCTTATTAAACAACCCGTCCAAAGACGTCCAAATTTCAGCAGCAGATTTGCATCCAATGAGGTGATCAAACAGCTCCGGTGAGATAGCCCTCTTGAGAGTGCACTCTGCCTTAGCATTCGTCCTCCTCCAAAGTCTCACCTCTGCCATATTATCTCCTGCTAGAAACACCTCTTGTGTGTCTTCTCCTCCAACTATCTCCCATAGATCCTCGCCAAGTAAATAGCTCTCCATACACGACCTCCATTTCTTATAGTTAGTCGATGTAAGGAGTTCAATACCAAGCCCTCTTGCGAATCCGCCTTCCATGGCAATCTATGTGGTCTCTTCCTCACAAAGACGATGGCAACTCAAGTTGATCACTGCTTATCCACCCCAATAACCTCGCTCTGATACCATGTTAAAATTTTTGATTTGAATCGTTTAGGAGTAAGCAGGAGTTGTATCAACTAAGTTAAAGCCAAACAACCACAATGCCACACAGTAACACAAGAAACTTTATTGAAACACAAACTTCATTTACAGTGCGAGGTATACATGGCGAGACATGATTCATCAGAATCACGGAGACGAGAAGAACAAAACACACCAAAAACAAATCTGGCGGCTAGACAAGCTGAGACCACATAGACCGCTCGACTCCAGAAGTCGCCCGGCTTGACCTGAGATCGTACGAACAGAAACCGGACAGACTGCCAGCACTGCAAGACTGCACCTCAGACCGCACGAACTGGAGCTTTATTGGAACGAAGAACTGAAGCTGTCGCCAGACCGCAACTCAGATCGCCTAACCATTAAAGGTCGCCTGATCGCTGAGCTCACTGCGAACAGCACAAGAACGAACATAAACCAGTTCGCAGACAGACCGCTGCCGAACTGTTTATTCAAGCCGCTGGGAATCACCAAGGAAGAAGACCGCAACCTGCTGATCGCAAACCTGCGAACACAACAAACAGTCAGCTCGCTTCCGAGACCGCCCGACCACAAAGTGAGACCGCATGAATTAACCCGGGCTCAGTTCTTACAGTTCTCATTAGGAATGACGGGCCCTGCACCTCTATTTATAGGCATGTAGACGGATGTCATCACCGCACAGGAGAGATACAATCACCACCCGTCAGATCGCCAGCAGTTTCATAAAGCAGACCGCGCGATCAGACTACTTGGACGATCATCCGACCAAGACGCAGATCAACATACAAGATCACGCACAGGTAGCGCGAACAAGAGACCGCGCACAAGTCGCGTGGTCATAAAGGTACTCCTTCCTTAGACCACCAGGAGCAAACCAGGAACCATCTGGCTGACTTAGAACAAGTCGCCAGATCGCCAAGCACAAACTGCCCGGACAGGCGGTCACACATAGGAACAGACCGCCCGGTCTTCCAACAAGGAAGACAGGCCAACCAACACACCAGCTCGGGAACAGACCGCAGCTACAAAGAACAAACCGGAAGAACCAGCAGTCCGCCAGAACAGACCGGCAGAGCCAGACAGGCAGAAAATAAGCACAGGCCGTTCGGTCTCGGCGGTCTCCCAAAATCAGATTGCCCAGTCTCCACTTCACTTCAAAATTTCAACAACCTAGTCACAGAGAAGGAGGACATTTTTTATTGTAAGTACTGCACAGAGACAGTGACCTCACCAAGCAGTGTTTGCATGGTTTCAAATGTTGTTTGCATGGTAATTGAGTTAATGAGGTAGGAGGTGATTGAAAGGCTTGGTTTGGTGAAATAGAAGATTCTGTATATGGCAACATGGTCAGAGACTTTGCATAGCAGTATTTTCCCAACAATATCTGCCAGGAATTTGTACTTTTCAGAGAGATTACTGTTCTTCAAGTGAATTGGTTTTTTTTTCTATGAAGAATTCATCATTTTCAGCATCTCTTTTATTTCTCTGATAGAAATCTCTGCTTCTGCTTCTTTAGAAAGAAGGTTAATGACACATCCTGCACATGTAACTCCTTTAACTAAATTTAGGTTCATTATATCTATATTGCCCTTCCTTTAGTTGGGTTGTTCTATGTTATTCATCCTGCACATGTAACTCAAACATTAGTAGGAACCCAAATTACCTTGGGCCCATTGCTTCTACTTTGAAATGGTGAGATGAAAGTGGAAGCATGCCTTTCATGATACCCCTTATGATGGTAGAGTGGTATTTTGTTAAACCAATAAGTTTTAGCATTGTGTCCACTTTTATAGCAATAATAACATTTAGAATTAAAGAGTGAATTTGCATGACAGGATCTAGAATTGAAATTTCTTGAAAAGTTTACTGGAATCATACGTCGAGTAGAAGTCGACGCATCTATAGGGTTGCGTCGAAAGGAATTCGTGGTGCCTGCAAAGTTGAATCGAGATGCAATCGACGTAGGTTGCTGGTTGCGTCGAGTATAATTCGACGCACCTTCAAACCTACTTCGAATTGATGTCGAAGAATTTGAAGAGTTTAGTCGAATTGGATTCGACGTAACTTTAAAGTTGTGTCAAATTCTATTCGACGCATGGTTCCTTTTGTTCAAAAATTAATTATTGGGTATGGATTTTTCTAAAGGATATTTGCCTAATATTCCTTGTTAATTATTAAAGTTCACCATATTGAATACTGTAACTATCTCAGGATGATTATGTAATTCTTAACAAATTTCACTATTTTCGTTTACTTGATTCTCACGAGATTTAACAAATACTATTGGTCTTTCCACTGCAGGTTTGTTGGAAGTTACATTACTAACAGCAGGATCTGCTCCTAATGCAAAATATCTAAACCGCTTAATGAGATTCTCTGATATTTCAATTAGTTTTAGACTTCTACCATTTAGAGAATCTTCAAAGGCTTTTGTCTTTGTAAGCTACACCTTAAGTGTTTGATTTTCAACAGTTAATTTATCTATCTCTGTTTCCTTTTTATATACCTTGTTTCTCAATCCATATTTCTCAGAATATAGATCTTCTTCCTTAGATCTTCTAATTCTTTTCTAAGTGTTTTAATTTCTTTTTGATCTCTTAGATGATCACTGCAAAATTCTTTAAAATATTTTTTTGAATTCATCTGAAGAAAAATCAAAATTATCAAAGAGAGATACCTGACCTTCCTTAGAGGAATCTTCCAAAGCCATCAGGCAGGCTTCTTCAGTCTCTGTTTCCTTCTCACTTTCTGAGGAACTACTGGAGCTGGATTCAGTATCACTCCAGGTTTCAGCAACAAATCCTCTCTCTTTCTTCTTATCCTTTCTTTCATCTGATCTTCCTTCAACTATACTTGAGAGGGAATCCCAGATTTGCTTAGGTGACTGGCACTCAGCCACTATCTGAATTATGCCATCTGACAGAGTTGATGCTAGTATGTTCATAGCCTTAGCATCACATGCCTTGGTCTTCTTTTCAGTATCTGTCCATTCTTCTCTAGGAACAAGTTCTAGTGTTGATTTCCCATTGGCATTCTTTTTGTAAGGCATTGGTGGTCCTGTCATAATGGAAGTGAAAATGCCTTCCTCAATAGAATTCATATATAATTTTATTCTGGCCTTCCATAGTGTAAACATGTTAAGGCTACACACTGGTGGTCTTGTTGATGCATTGTCCTTAGAACTCATTTTCTTTATAAAATAGTTTTAATTAATTTCAAATAAAGAAATAGGAGTGAGGAGATCTTTTGATCAAAGTGTTAACCTTTAAATGATCAACCTCCCTCTGATACCAATAGAAATTGCACAGTGAGCCTCTCGGTATTCTCTAGAGGGAGGTGAATAGAGATTTAAATTTTTGTATACCCTAAATGTGCACACAATAAAAATGCTAAGTAATATGCAATCAACAATACCAAAACAGAATAAAGAGAGTACTGAAAATATAAACACAGAAAATAAGAAGCTGGGACAGCACAGAAATGCAACACAGATGACACGGGAATTTTTATAGAGGTTCCCCAAAATGTGGGTACTCCTCTCTTCTACCTCACTTGGAGGATTGCACTAAATGTTCCTGAGTCTTTTGATAAGGAGACTCTCAGAACCACTAAGTCATTTCATAAGGAGACTCTTAGAACCACTGAGTCTGTTGATAAGGAGACTCTTAGAATCACTGAGTCTTTTGATAAGGAGACTCTTACAACCACTGAATCCTTTAAAAGATGGATTCTGAAAACTCTTTTACAGGTGGTGAATGAAGAAGAATATAGAAAGAAGAGAATAGAATTCTATTTTCAGAATTCTTCAGATGTTGTTTCTTGAATGTTGTAGCTTCGGTTTATCACAGGATCTGAATGTGATGAACCCTTGCTTATGATTGTGATGATTGCAATGGTTATGAGCTTGATCCTGATTCTCTGTACTTTTATTATCTTGCTGCTATGTGATGAGGAAGATGAACCAGTTGTGTTGTTCTTTTCCTGTGTAGAGAGAAATCTTTCAGCCTGAGGAAGAAGATGACTAAAATTTTGATTGTTATTTTCTCTTGCCTCATTGTATGTCTTATTCTTGGTCGAATAGCGTTTGAATTTCTTTTCTCTTCTGTTCTATCCTTATAAGAAATGTCCATTGGACAATTGAAGTTTCCTTTTATTTTGTTCTCGACCCGTCCATCTAATTTGAATAAACTTCCAAGAATGTCTTTTCTGCATCTCTGGAATACTCCATTCTATTCATGGCAAAAAACGAGGCGTTGGAGAACATATTTCTACTTTGCAAATCATCTGGAAAAGCATAAAAAGGATAGCAGAAAACCTTCCTTTTTTGTTTGTATTCGACTTTGCGTCGACTTCATCATTCATCATATCGACGCACCTTTGAGTTCTTATCTAAGTAGCTTCGAATTCCACCCCAACTCTGGTTGAACTCAGATGTCAAAGTTGCGTCGATTACTTATCGACGTATCCGTCGAGTTGAAGACTTGAACTTGAACTTCATCTTCTGCATCGAGTGGAAGTCGAAGTTGCGTTGAGTTGAAGTAGAAGTTGTGTCCACTTCTAAGATGGCTTCGACAGGCTCTTCATTCTGCATCGAGTTCAATTCGAAGTTGCGTCGACATCTGCCCAGTATTCGACAGGCTCCTCCTTCTGCGCCGAGTTCATTTCGAAGTTGTGTTGACTTCTGATATAGCTTTGACAAGCTCTATCTTCTGCATCGAAATCATTTCGACGTTGCGTCGACTTAACTTATACTTCGACAAAAATTCTGAGTTGCTTCGACTTTCAGTCAGAGTTACGTCGACATCTAGTTGAAGTTGAGTCGACTTCTAGTCGACGCATAATTACTCTGGATAGTTTTCTACATGATTTCAGCTTGCCTTTCTCATTACTTTGACTCAACTGACTTCCTAAGACTTCTATGACTAAATTACCCTTACTATACAACATGGGTAATTACCCTAGAGAGTAAAATCACTTATAGTTAATTTGTTAAGTTAAATCAAAAGGTGTTTTCCCAACAATCTCCCCTTATTTATCTTAACAAATTTTACTGATTGTTTATAGCGATTTTATAGAATAAAGGAAGAAAAGAAAGAAAATTTGTAAAGAGAAAGAAGAAGCCATGAGCAGGCAAGTGAAAAAATTTTGTCTTCAAGGTTGAATTTTTGACTTTGCCCTTTAACAATTCAGCATCAGTATTCAACCTTTGTTTCTTTGTTTTTGTATCAACTTACTGTGATGCAATCCTGAGAGATAACTTCCTATTTCTGTAAAGATTTTTTAAAAACATTAGAAAGAAATGGCTTGCTTCTCTCTTTCTGAATATCTAACATAGATAGCTCTTCTTGCAAGTTTAGAAGTGACTCCTTTTCATCATCTTCAAGTTCAGCGACTTGATTTGGAGTTTGATTAGCATCTTCCTCCCCCTGAATATGTGTGCCCTATTCAGCATGTTCAATCTCAATCTCGCCCTGAATATGTGCACCCTGTTCAGTATGTTCAATCTCAATCTCCCCCTGAATATGTGCACCCTGTTCAGTATGTTCAATCTCAATCTCCAACATATCAATCTCCCCCTGTTTATCAACCTGATCCACCTGAAACTCCTTGTGTTTCTCCCCCTTCTTTACCTCATTAACATGGGAGGTTAAGAATGACCTAGTCATAGAGAAGGAGGACATTTTTATTGTAAGGACTGTACAGAGATAGTGAACTCACCAAGCAGTGTTTGCATGGTTTCAAATGTGGTCTGCATTGTAATTGAGTCAATGAGGTAGGAGGTGATTGAAAGGCTTTGTTTGGTGAAATAGAAGGCTCTGGATATGGCAACATGGTCAGAGACTTTGCATAGCAGTACTTTCCCAACAATATCTGCCAGGAATTTGTACTTTTTAGAGAGATTACTGCTCTTCAAGTGAATTTTTTTTTCTTTGAAGAATTCATCATTTTCAGCATCTCTTTTATTTCTCTGTCAAAAAGCTCTGCTTCTGCTTCATTATAACTCCTTTAACTCCTTTAAAATTTAGTTTCATTATATCTACATTGCCCTTCCTTTAGTTGGTTTGTCCTATATTATTCATCCTGCACATGTAACTCAGACATTAGTAGGAACCCAGATTACCTTGGGACCATTGCTTCTACCTTGAAATGGTAAGATGAAAGTGCAAGCAGGCCTTTCATGATACCCCTTAGGATGGTAGAGTGCTATTTTGTTAAACCAATAAGTTTTAGCATTGTGTCCACTTTTATAGAAATAATAACATTCATAATTAAAGAGTGAGTTTGCATGACAGGATCTAGAATTGAAATTTCTTGAAAAGTTTTCTGGAATCATACGTCGAGTAGAAGTCGACACATCTATATGGTTGCTTCGAAAGGAATTCATCGTTCCTGCAAAGTTGCGTCAAGTTACAGTCGACGTAGGTTGCTGATTGTGTCAAGTATAATTCGACGCACCTTCAAAACTGCTTCGAATTGATGTCGAAGCATTTGTAGAGTTCAGTCGAATTGGATTCGATGTAACTTTAAAGTTGCGTCAAATTGTCCATGTATTACGATGCGAGGCAACAAAAGGTGGAGTTCCAAGTGGGAGACAGAGTCTATTTGAAGATACGTCTGGTGCATGCTGTCACGCGGGTGCGAGGACACAAGAAGCTCAGCCCTCAATTTATGGGGCCTTACAGGATCCTGGAGCGGATCGGACGCTTAGCTTATAGGCTGGAGCTGCCATTAGAGTTGGCAAACTTGCACGACGTCTTCCATGTCTCTTCACTACGGAGTGCTCTACTTAGGCTGGAGCAGCACATCTCTTCCACCTCGGGCCCGGTAGAGTCTGATAGATCAGTCCGTCTAGAGCCAGTCCGGATTGACGATACAACAGTCCGAGTCCTGCGGAAGAAGAAAGTCCCCTTAGTACAGGTGATGTGGTCCAATCATGGATGAGAGGAACACACATGGGAGCCTATAGATCTCATGCAGAAATAGTACCTAAGACTCTTCACTTCAGGTACCACCTAAACCCACTCAAGATTTACTTATTTACATTGTGTAAAGAACCCCATACCATCCTGTCGATCGACTGACCATCCCGTCGATCGATGGGACCATGCCGTCGATCGGCGGCAGAAGATGGGAAATATATATTTCCTTACATCTTTAAGTCAAAAATCTACGGGACCATCCCGTCGATCCCGTCGATCGACGGGACCATCCCATCGATTGTCGGCAGGAGCTGAATTGCTGCTTCTTTATACCTTAAGTTGAAATCGAAGGGACCATCACCATCCCATCGATTGCCGGCAGGAGCTGAATTGCTGCTTCTTTATACCTTAAGTCGAAATCGAAGGGACCATCCCGCCGATCCCATCGATTGACGGGACCATCCCGTCGATTGTCGGCAACATCTTATTTCTTTATATTTATATCTGTAAGTCAAAATCGACGGGACCATCCTATCGATCCCGTCGATCGACAGGACCATCCCGTCGATTGTCGGCAGAAGCTATGTAAGCTGCTATTTTATGTCGTTAAGTCAAAATTGACTGGACCAACCCGTCGATCGATGGGACCTCCCATCAATCTCCCGTCGATCGACGGTACCATCCAGTTGATTGCTGTTAGCAGCTGGGAAAAGCTGCTTCCCAAGGAGATATAAATTAAATATTATATCATTGCTTATTTCAAGGATGGTAAGTGGCTTTGGCCAATTAGAAAATGACACATGGATGTCGTCCAATCCAAGCATGTGAAAAAAGTCTTTGCCATTAATTTTTTCCAATAATTCCAAATCAAATCAGCCATTTTTTTCTCTCTCCCCCCTTAACCTTGAAACCCCTTCCCCTCATCCGAAGCCTTGTTATCTCTTCTTCTTCTTTTTCCTCACAACCTAAGAAGCTCCAGCAAGCTCGCAGGAGAAACATGCCGCCCCGATGGATCACGCAATCCCAAGCCCCCATTCAGGTCCGATTTCTCCTCTCCTCCCCTCGTGCTAGCTTCCCCCTTCCTCCATTTTCAAATCAAAGCAGAAATGGTGGTCTACCATTTCGGATTTCTATTGTTCCTAACCAAAAATCTCCACCACTGGCTGGAGAAAGAAGATGAGCAGGAATCGTGTGATTCTGCTATAAGATTTGTGCAGATCAAATCATTATAATTAATTTCATGTGTATACATCTGTCATTTTTTCCCTGTACATAGATTAATTGTTTTGAGGCCCTTAGAGGCCATTTCATGAAAAATGGCCAGATAAAACTTTTGTAGATGTGAGTGTCTACTTTATTTAGAAATTTGAATCAGCTCATTTGGAGCAGTGTAGAGCCATTAACATCAAATTTAGTGAGACTGGTCATAATAAAAACTAGAAATTTGATTGAGTATATCTTGTAAAGTCTGATGAAGCTGAAATTTGGGTCATGCATACATGTGCCCTATTATTAGCTTGTGTCCTGAAATTTGGGTCATGTATACATGTGCCCTATTATTAGCTTGTGTCCAAAAAAATTCTGGAAGAAGTTTCCTTATAGTTTTGTTCATTATTCAATTAATCAAATAAATGAAATATATGGAGTTGTGAAACTTCAAATGACCCCAAATTTTGGGTGTCATGCGTGATAGGCCATTAGTAAACTCTGGTTAATATTTGGAAGCAATTGGACCTTTGCAAGTGGGGTAATTCCACTTGCATGTCCTTTACTATTATGTGATATGCTGTGCATATAGCCAAAAAGGATATTTTGTGTAATTGTCATATATGGCTTAGTGTTAGCCTCTAAGATTTTGGTCACACCCTCTCTATGACATAATACATTAACTCAGGAGAAAATTAGGATTTTTGAGATCAAAAATCTGAAGTATTTGATAAAATTGAATTATGTCACATTTATGTATTAGTGAAATGTTTAGGGCTAATACCTTATGGAAAATTTTGAAACTCTGGAAAATTATTTGGAATCTAATTATGAACCTCTGGAATTTTTGGTAGAATTTTTGGATGTATTACACATGGTAAAATTCCACATATTTAGTTTGTTACACTTTTTAATTTATGAAATATCTATGGTCAAATGTCTCTGAAAAATTATGAAATTCTGGATAGAATCTTTTTGGGTCATTACAGTACTCTAGTAATTTTCTCAGAATTTCTGGAAGACATAAATCAGTACTTGATGTGTAAATTGCATTTTCACCCCTTTCATTTTGTATGGAAATTATGATTATAAAACCTCTGAAAAATTATGTAACCTTGGAAATCATGTTATTTGGTCATCTATTACCTATGGAGATTTTATTAGCAACTTTGAAATTACTAACATGGTACTTCCTTTGGAATTTGGATCATGTCCAATGATTAACGGATTTTTAATTGGGGTCAAATTAAGTTGAAATATGTCAAAAATCTGGACACTTCTTAAGTTATCCAATATGGACATATGGTATGAATTGTAGCTCAATTGGACATGATATGCTTAAGATTGCATCATAGGAGTCAAATTTAGTTCATTCTCATTTTGGACTGTGAATAGTAAAAACTAAATGTGATGTTTTGATTGGCAAGATCATATAGAAAATCTGTAAAACTTGGATCATAGTTATGTTATATCATTTATAGCAGCCCCTAGAAGTTGTGGAATATTTGGAGAACATTCATACTAGATTTAGAGGATGAGAGAGCTTATGTGTTTAACATCGTTCAAGAGAGCGTTTGCTTAAGAATAGAGTGAGGGATAAGTCATAAAGCATTTAGGTTATAAAGAGTAATAAGGAGAGTGGGTCTTTGGAAATGGGTAGCCAGCAATAAAAGTAATTGTCCTGGAAAGGGGGGATTGAGATTCAGCCCATCGTATTCCCTAGTACCGATGTGAGCCCTTCACCAGGTAGACCTCGGGAAGTCCAGGATTCACCCTAAATTTCTTAGTATAACACTAATTAGTCAAGAGTAGTCTAACTAACTGAATAAGAGATATGGTAAACTTCATCCCGAGTTAAGGGATGGGAAGTTGTACATCAGGACGGGTTGGTCCTGTGAGCTAGTGGCTCGGGAAGTTGTACATCAGGATGGGTTGGTCCTGCGAGCTGGAGGCTTGGGAAGTTGTATATCAGGACAGGTTGGTCCTGCGAGATAGAGGCTCGGGTTGTGATAACTTGCATGTCCATAATTAGTTGCGGGTCTTTGGTACTGGACCGGTCGTCACATAGACGGCAGTACGTTGACTTAGGCGGGTATGATGGTTTGAGGGGCCAGTATGTTGTTTACGGTCTGGAGGGCAATCCCTGAAAACGTACACCCGACCTTAAGACTGGTGTGTTCCAGCAAAGAGTACGCAAGACTCTAGAGTGCACCTAGGACGTGTACAGAGGCGTACAAAGGGTCTTGGCCTGGTAGTGTGGATAACCACCTAGGAAGTGGAGGCACCCGCGCCACTACTGCTGTAGCCACAATGGTGGTATGAGAGAGTGAAGCTAGCTCCAAAATTTGGGAAAGAAAGGTCTGTGATCATAGAGTGTGTGTGTGAGTTGCACATGTATGAATCATAGCATAACATGCATATCATATCATACATAAACCTTAGAACATAATTTGCAGACCCTTATCATATAAATTTGTTTGAGCACTTTTATATAATAAGTTATTATTCCGGAAACCTTAACTTATAAGTTTGTATGTGCATTAATATAAGTTAAGGTACTCGTGTGATGGTAGTATAGATATACTGGTTTACTTACCTGCGCCGCACTGCTTTACTTTACTTTACTTACTTCTTTTATTACTGCTTACCTGCTTATACTACTAGTATAGTATTTGGTTATGTATATACTTGCTAGCATAGATTCTTTTGTCACCTTCATATTATTATTACTATAACTGTTGTCCTCCGCTTCCTTCCACCTGCTCGGTACCTAAGAGTCGTGGGTGGGAGGCGGGGACAAAATTGGCTTGGTCTTATGACTAATGGTCGGTTGTGACCGTAGGAGTCCGAGGAGCTGGAGCACCAGCCAGACGAGGTGGTAGGACTTGAGGATCAGATGTCGCGCACTACATCTACTATGAGTCAGGTGATTGATGATGAGAGTGTTTATCTTCTGCATAGATATGTTGAGAGAGAGTGACTCTTGTTATTTTCATTTGGCTATGTATCGGGCATAAGCCCTTAATCTCTTTTGTGCTCATTACTGGACTACTTGTATACATTTATGAGATTTTGTGATTGTGGACATGTTCATTTCTTTTATATGCTTCAATTCTCTATTAGCCTAAAGGTTAAATGATCGTACTAGCCGGCAGGATCGACGTCTTGCGGTGGGGGCTAACTCGAGTGTTTGTGTCATCCGTAAGGCGGCGGTTCTGGGCATAAGGCATGGTTAACCCTCCTAGTAAAAGGGGGAGGGGGGGGGGGGGGGGGTCTTACAAACTGGTATCACTTGACAAACGATCATAAGAGAAAGAAGTCCACAACACTAGGCCACCCCGCTCGAGCTTTAGTTTGCGGACAAACTAAGCAGCGGAAGCTATGGTGTGCCCATGTGTAAAAATCACAGAAAATAGACCATTTAAGCATTGAGCTAGGCCAATTCTAATACAACCTTACTTTTGTGTTGTCCCCGCAATTCGTTGATCCACGACATGTTGTCCCTCCTCCTCCGACTGCCACCCCTTTTTAGCAGACGAAGCTGGGGCAAACTCTGACGGCTATTCAGGATGTCTTCAGAGCTCAGTTGGTTCCGGCCGCACAGCCGAACCCCGGATCAAATTGGCTAAATGCCTTTAAGAGTTTGGCTCCCCCAATGTACCATGGAACAGAAAATGCAGTAAAGACGAAGGAGTGGCTTGATTCTATTCAGGAGATGCTAGCAGGAATCAGCTGCCGAGTCAATAGAGTTGTCCCCTTGGCAGCGTCTACTTTAGATGCTCATGCCAAAAGATGGTGGAAGTCAGTGTTGGACTCCACTTTTGCAGATTGGGAGATGTCAGATATCTCATAGGACGAGTTCAGTGATGTCTTCTTAGAGCACTTTATATCTGCCATGGATAGGGACGAGCTAGAAGAGAAGTTCTTGAACCTCCGTCAGGGGACCCGGTCAGTAATTGAATACCAGAGGGAGTTCTCCCACCTTGCCAGATTTGCGGGGGTACATGACTTGGATGATAGGAAGTATGCTAAGAGATTCTATCGTGGTCTCAGGGATTCATTGAGACAGGCTCTACTTTTCATATCACATGGCACGTCTACCCAGATCATCGAAATGCCCAAAAAGTTGGAGGCAGACCACTTGATGGTGTAGAGTAAGGGTAAGAGACCGCCCGATGGATCATACTTTGGATAGAGCAACAGGGGCCTGCATCAGGGCAGAGTGATGAGTCACAGAAGAGGTGGGGGACGTCCTCGTCCCAACTTCAGACCAGAGCAACAGCCTCCTGTAGTGATGGCTCCTCCACCACTACAGATCCAGGAGTCGGGTAGGAAGGATGATCGGGGCCGCCAGCCAGAGATATGCTTTGGGTGCCACCAACCAGGGCACATCAGAGATAACTACCCTCAGCAGTTTCTTCCTCCTCCTCCTCCAGCAGCCCCTCCAGCACAGTAGGGCCGAGGCCGAGGCCGTGGATGAGGTCAGGGTCGAGGACCTCATGGTAGAGGCTGATGGACAGAGCAGATGTATGCTCTGGATCTCGCAGAACCCTGGAACCCTGAAGAAGTCATTACAGGTACTTTACTATTTTTCCTTTACGATTACTTAAGTACCTTTCAAAAACCATAGTTGTATTTTAATTTATGACCCAAAAAACAAAACCACCCAGGTATAGTGCTTGTCTGCGACAAACCCACATACACTATATTCGATACGGGTGCCTCTCATTCATTCGTCTCAGAGAAATTCGTAGATGACCTAGACCAAATACAACACTTTGAGGGCATCCGGAGGAAGGTGCGACTTCTGGACGGGTCAGAGATAGCAACATGTGCCAAGTGCAACATGAACGTGGAGATTGAAGGAAAGATATTCGAAGCTCTGACAACGCTTTTGAAGATGCTAGATTTTGACCTAATTTTGGGAATGAACTGGCTGCACTGGAATCATGCTAGGATTGACTGCCCGACAAAGAAAATTGTGCTGAGGCATGGAGATTCTGAAGTAGTGATTGAAGGTACTAAACCCACCTCCCGTCTCTTATTATCATCTGCACAGGTTGTCAAAGCTCATGAGCAGGGAGACGATGTATACCTAATATGTTTTGAGATGGCGGAGACGGAGGTATCCATAACAGATATTCCAGTGGTTAGGGACTTCTTTGATGTATTTCCAGAGAAATTACTCGGACTACCCCCATCCAGGTACACTAATTTTTGGATCCAGTTGGTGTCAGGAGCAAGGCCGATATCTCGGGCACCATACCAGATGGCACCAAAAGAGCTAGCGGAGTTCAGGACCCAGCTTCAGGAGCTGGTGGACTCAGGATTTGTCAGGCCGAGTTCATTACCATGGGGAGCACCAGTATTATTCGTGAAGAAGAAGGATGGGTCGCTGCGACTCTACATTGATTACCGGGAGTTGAACCGGCTGACTGTACGGAACACATACCCGTTACCCAGGATCGATGAGTTATTTGACCAGTTGTAGGGAGCCTTCTTATTCTCCAAGCTCGATCTGAGATCTGGATATTACCAGTTGCGGATTCAGGAGGAGGATATCCCGAAGACGACCATCTGTTCCCGCTACGGGTTATACGAGTTCACGGTGATGCACTTCGGGCTCACGAATGCTCCTTCTGCATTAATGAGCTTGATTAACAGGGTATTAGATCCCTACCTGGATAGATTTGTCATAGTATTCATTGACGATATTTTGATCTACACCAAGACGAAGGAGGAGCACACCCATCACTTGGCTCAAGTCTTAGGCAAGCTGCGGCATCACCAATTGTACACAAAGTTCTCAAAATGTCAATTCTGGCTAAATGTGGTGGCATTCGTAGGACACATCATCAGTGGGGCCGGGTTTGCAGTGGACCCGACCAAGGTACAAGCAGTGAGAGATTGGCCACGGCCGAAATCGGCCTCAGATGTCCGCGGCTTCCTGGGATTAGCAGGATATTGTCGTAAGTTTATGCAGGGGTTCTCAAGGATTGCACTTCCCCTCACGTCCTTGACGAAGAAGGATGTTGCTTTCACGTGGACGGAAAAGTGCGAGACAGCCTTCCAGGAGTTGAAGGACCGACTCACCTCATCCCCCATCATTGCCCTCCCATCTGGGAAGGAAGGTTTCTAGATCTACGTTGATGAATCATATCAGGGGATGGGTGCAGTTCTCATGCAGCATGGTCATGTGATAGCATATGCTTCAAGGCAGCTGAAGAAACATGAACAAAATTATCCAGTACACAGCCGAGAACATGGAGCGGTGGTCTTCGCCCTGATGATTTGGAGGCATTATCTGAATGAGATTCATTGTGAGATCTTCTCTGACCACCAGAATCTCAAGTACATCGACACCCAGAAGGATTTGAACCTACGCCAGCAGAGGTGGCTTGAGTTCTTGTGCGACTATGATTATACCATGCACTATCATCCGGGGAACGCGAACACTATAGCAGATGCCATGATCAGGGAGGCATGTACTTCTAGACTGGAGCCCCAGATGATGGCCATGGAGTTAGTGAGGATGCTAGAGGATATGCACATTACCTAGGTTAATAAGGCAGAGCCCGAAGTCCACAAGGAGTAACTAGCATCCTTGAGCCCCATCTGTGATATATATGACTGCATCAGGGCACAATAGAGGCAGAATTCAGCTATGGAGCATGTATTCAGAGCCTTAGAAGAGGTAAAGTCCAGGGATTACTCACTGCGCGATGATATCGTTCATTTCCGGGGTCATGTCTACATACCCGCAGGAGGTGGGATCTGGGAAGAGCTACTCAGGGAGGCGCACTACACACGTTACTCAGTGCACCCCCAGGATCTCCAAGATGATGACGGACCTACGGAGGGATTTATATTGGCCCGAAATGAAGAAGGAGATCGTATTTTTTGTCTCGTTCTGCAAGACTTGCTAGCTAGTGAAGGCAGAATGCAAGAGCCCAGCACTTCTACAACCACTACCAGTGTCGGAGTGGAAGTTCGAGGACATAGCCATGGATTTCGTACACGGATTTCCTTGCACCCACTCCGGGCATGATTCTATCTGGGAAATAGTAGACAAATTGAGCCAGGTAGCACAGTTCATACCAGTCAGGAAGGATGATTCAGTTGCAGTTTTAGTAAGGTTATTTGTGGAACAGTTCGTCAAGTACCACAACGTACCCAAGACGATTGTCTCGGATAACGCTGGTTGATTCACCTCTAGGGAATGGAGAGTGGTACAAGAATACATGGGGTCTCAGCTTATGTTCAGCACCGCTTTCCATCCACAAACCGACGAGCAGACGGAGCAGACCAACCGGACTATGGAGGACCTTCTACGCTTGTGCATTTTGGATACGGGAAAGCCCTGGGAGAGGTTGTTGCCCATGATCAAGTTTTCATATAATAACAGCCACTAGTCAAGCATTAGGATGGCACAGTGGGAAGTGTCAGACACCGCTTTCTTGGGTCCAGGATGAGGACCAGAAGGCACTCAGATCAGAGTTTATTGAGGAAACGAACGCTATAGTTTGGATGATTAAGGATAGGATGCTAGAGGCTCGGAGTAGGCAGGCCAAGTATTACGATGTGAGGCATCAGAAGGTGGAGTTCCAAGTGGGAGACAGAGTCAATTTGAAGATATGTCAGGTGCATGGTGTCTCGCGGGTGCGAGGACACAAGAAGCTCATCCCTCGATTTATGGGGCCTTACAGGATCCTGGAGCTGCCATTGGAGTTGGCAAACTTGCACGATGTCTTTCATGTCTCTTCACTACAGAGAGCTCTACTTAGGCCGAAACAGCACATCACTTCCACCTCGGGCCTGGTAGAGTCCGATAGATCAGTCCGTCTGGAGCCAGTCCGGATTGATGATACAGTAGTCTGAGTCCTGCGGAAGAAGAAAGTCCCCTTTAGTCCAGGTGTTATGGTCCAATCATGGACAAGAGGAACACATATGGGAGCCTATGGATCTCATGCAGCAATAGTACCCGAGACTCTTCACTTCAGGTATAACCTAAACCCCCTCAAGATTTACTTGTTTACGTTGTGTAAAGAACCCCGTAGACCTGAAATTAAATTTTGGGGGAGAAATTGTTTTTTGTTTATTGGGATTTGTAACATCCCATTTCCCACTAGACCCCTTGACTTCAATTAGGGTAGGACATTTGGTGAGTGAGGTGGTTTTGAGCTAGGTAGTGACCTTAGGTCACATTGAGTTGAGAGAACTCACATATGGTCCACTAGAGGAGGCAAGTCAACCATGGTCAATTTTAGGCTTAAAAGAGGAAATTTGATGTGCTTAAGTCAAATTCGATGGACCATCACGTCGATCGACTGACCATCCCATCGATCAATGGGACAATGCCGTCGATCGGCGGCAGAAGCTGGGAAAGATATATTTCCTTACATCTGTAAGTCAAAAATCGACGGGACCATCCTATCGATCCCGTCGATCTACGGGACCATCCCATCAATTGTCGGCAGGAGATCAATTGCTTCTTCTTTATAACTTAAGTCAAAATCGACAGGCCATCCTATCGATCCCGTCGATTGACAGGACCATCCCGTCGATTGTCGGCAACATCTTATTTCTTTATATTTATATATGTAAGTCAAAATCGACAGGACCATCCCGTCGATCGACGGTACCATCCCATCGATTGTCGGCAACAACTATGTAAGCTGCTATTTTATGTCGTTAAGTCAAAATCGACTAGACCATCCCTTTGATCGATGGGACCATCCCGTTGATCGACGGGACCATCCCGTCGATTGCTGGCAGTAGCTGGGAAAAGCTGCTTCCCGAGGTGATATAAATTAAATATTATATCTTTGCTTATTTCAAGGCTGGTAGGTGGCTTTGGCCAATTATAAAATGACATCTAGATGTCTTGTCCAATCCAAGCAAGAGAAAAAGTTTTTGCCATTAATTTTTCACATTAATTCCAAATCAAATCAGCCATTTTTCTCTCTCCTCCCTTAGCCTTGAAACCCCTTTCCCTCATCCGAAGACTTATTATCTCTTCTTCTTCTTCTTCCTCGCAACCTAAGAAGCTCCAGCAAGCTCGCCGAAGAAACATGCCTCCCTGACGGATCACGCGATCCCCAAGCCACCATTCAGGTCCGATTTCTCCTTCCCTCACCTCGTGCTAGCTTCCCCCTTCCTCCATTTTCAATTCGAAGTAGAAATGGTGGTTTACCATCTTAGATTTTTATTGTTCCTAACCAAAAATCTCCAATGTTAGCTAGAGGAAGAAGATGAGCAGGAATCGTCCGATTCTGCTTTAAGATTTGTGCAGATCAAATCATTATAATTAATTTCATATGTTTAAATCTGTCATTTTTTCCCTGTACATAGAATAATTGTTTTGAGGCCCTTAGAGGCCATTTCGTAAAAAATAGCCAGAGATAACTTTTGTTGATCTGAGTCTCTGCTTTATTTAGAAATTTGAATCAGCTCATTTAGAGCAGTGTAGAGCCCTTGTCATCAAATTTAGTGAGACTGGTCATAATAAAAACTAGAAATTTGATTGAGTATATCTTGTAAATGGTAAGTCTGTTGGAGCTGAAATTTGGGCCATACATACATGTGCCATATTATTAGCTTGTGTCCAAAAATCAATGTTTTTGGAGGAAATTGCCTTATAGTTTTGTTCATTATTCATTTAATCAAATAAATGAAATATATGGAGTTGTGAAACTCCAAATGACCCCAAATTTGGGTGTCATGCTTGATAGGCCATTAGTAAACTCTGGTTATTATTTGGAAGCAATTGGACCTTTGCAAGTGGGGTAATTCCACATGCATATCATTTCCTATTATGTGATATGGTGTGCATATAACCAAAAATGATATTTTGTGTAATTTACATATATGGCTTAGTGTTAGCCTCTGAGATTTTGGTCATACCCTCTCTATGACATAATACATTAACTCAGGAGAAAATTAGGATTTTTGAGATCAAAAATCCGAAGTATTTGATAAAATTGAATTATGTCACATTTATGTATTAGTGAAATGTTTAGGGCTAATACCTTGTGAAAATTTTTGAAACTTTGGAAAATCATTTGGAATCTAATTATGAACCTCTGGAATTTTTGGCAGAATTTTTTGATGTATTACACATATGGTAAAATTCTACATATTCAGTTTGTCACACTTTTTAATTTATGAAATATCTGTGGTCAAATATCTCTAGAAAATTATGAAATTCTGGATAGGATCTTTTTGGTTCATTACAGTACTCTAGTAATTTTCTCAGAATTTTTGGAAGACATAAAACAGTACTTACTGTGTAAAGTTGCATTTTCACCTCTTTTATTTTATATGGAAATTATGATTACCAAACCTCTGAAAAATTGTGTAACCTTGGAAATCATGTTATTTGGTCATCTACTACCTCTGGAAATTTTATTAGCAAGTTTGAAATTACTAATATGGTACTTTCTTCATAATTTGGATCATGTCGAATGATTAATGAATTTTAAATTGGGGTCAAATTAGTTTGAAATATGTTAAAAATCTAGACACTTCTTAAATTATCCAATATGCACATATGGTATGAATTGTAGCTCAATTGGACATGATATGTTTAAGATTGCATCATAGGAGTCAAATTTAGTTCATTCTCATTTTGGACTGCGAATAGTAAAAACTAAATGTGATGTTTTGATTGGCAAGATCATGTAGAAAATCAGTAAAACTTGGATCATAGTAGTGTTATATCATTTATATCAGCCCCTAGAAGTTGTGGAATATTTGGAGAACATTCATACTAGATTTAGAGGATGAGAGAGCTTATGTGTTGAGCATCGTTCAAGAGAGTGTTAGCTTAAGAATAAAGTGTGGGATAAGTCATAAAGCATTTAGGTTATAAAGAGTAATAAGGAGAGTGGGTCTTTGGAAATGGGTAGCCACCAATAAAAGTAATTGTCCTGGAAAGGGGGTTTGGGCTTCAGCCCATCGTATTCCATAGTACCGTTGTGAGCCCTTCACCGGGTAGACCTCGGGAAGTCCAGGATTCACCCTAAATTTCTAAGTATAACACTAATAAGACAAGAGTAGTCTAACTAATTGAATAAGAGATATGCTAAAATTCATCCCGAGTTAAGGGATGGGAAGTTGTACATCCGGACGGGTTGGTCCTGCGAGCTGGAGGCTCGGGAAGTTGTACATCAGGATGGGTTGGTCCTACGATCTAGAGGCTCGGGAAGTTGTATATCAGGACGGGTTGGTCCTGCGAGCTGGAGGCTCGTGTTGTGATAACTTGCATGTGCATAATTAGTGGCGGGTCTTCGGCACTGGACCGGTCGTTACACAGACGGTAGTACGTTGACTTAGTTGGGTGTGAGGGTTTGTGGGGCCAGTAAGTTGTTTATGCTGCGGTCTGGAGGACAATCCCCAAAAATGTACACCCTACCTTACAGACTGGTGGGTTCCAGCAATAATTACGCAAGACTCTAGAGTCCACCTAGGATGTGTATAGAGGCGTACGAAGGGTCTAGGCCTGGTAGTGTGTATACATGCCTAGGAAGTGGAGGCACCCGCTCCACTACTGTCGTAGCCACAACGGTGGTACCATAGAGTGAAGCTAGCTCCAAAATTTAGGAATGAAAGGTCTGTGATCACAGAGTGTGTGTGTGAGTTGCACTTGTATAAATCATAGCATATCATGCATATCATATTATACATAAACATTAGAACATAATTTGCATAACCTTATCATATAAATTAGTATAGGCTTTTTTATATGATAAGTTGTTATTCCGGAAACCTTAACTTATAAGTTTGTATGGGCATTCATATTAGTTAAGGTACTTATGTAATGGTAGTATAGATATACTGGTTTACTTACCTGCGCCGCACTGCTTTACTTTACTTTACTTACTTCTTTTATTCCTGCTTACCTGCTTATACTGCTATTATAGTATCTGGTTATATGTATACTTGCTAGCGTAGATTCCCTTTTCACCTGCATATTGTTATTACTATAATTGTTGTCCTCCACTTCCTTCCACCCGCTCGGTACCTAGGATTCGTGGGGGGAGGCGGGGACAAAATTGGCTTAGTCTTATGACTAACGGTCGGTTGTGATCGTAGGAGTCCGAGGAGCTAGAGCACCAGCCGGACGAGGTGGCAGGACTTGAGGAGCAGATGTCGCGCACAACATCTACTACGAGTCAGGTGATTGATGATGAGAGTGTTTAGCTTCCGCATAGAGATGTTGAGAGAGAGTGACTCTTGTTATCTTCATTTGGCTATGTATCGGGCATAAGCCATTACTCTCTTTTGTGCTTATTGTTAGGCTACTTGTATACATTTATGAGATTTTGTGAATTTGGACTTGTTTATTTCTCTTATATGCTTTAATTCTCTATTGACCTAAAGGATAAATGACCGTACTAGACGATAGGATTGGCATCTTGCGATGGCGGCTAACCCGAGTGTTGGTGTCATCTATAATGCGATGATTATTGGCATAATTCCCAGGTAACCCTCCTAGTAAAAGGGTGAGTGGGGGGGTCTTACATTCTTCACAAATTTCTACTTGATTCTCCCTAGATTTAACAAATACTACTGGTCTTTCCCATGCATGTTTGTTGGAAGTTACATTACTAACTACAGGATCTGCTCCTAATCTAAGATATCTAAACCTCTTAATGAGATTCTCAGAGATTTCTTTTAGTTTGACTTCTTCCATTTAGAGAATCTTCAAAGGCTTTTGCCTTTGTAAGCTCTTCCTTAAGTGTTTGATTTTCATCAGTTAATTTATCTATCTCTGTTTCCTTTTTATATACCTTGTTTCTCAATCCATAATTCTCAGAATATAGATCTTCTTCCTTGAGATCTTCTAATTCTTTTTTAAGTGTTTTAAATTCTTTTTATCTCTTAGATGATCATTGCAAAATTCTTTAAAACATTTATTGAATTCATCTGAAGAGAAATCAAAATTATCAAAGAGAGATACATGACCTTCCTCAGAGGAATCTTCCAAATCCATCAGGCAGGCTTCTTCAGTCCTTGTTTCCTGCTCACTTTCTGAGGAACTGCTGGAGCTGGATTCAGTATCACTCCAGGTTTCAGCAACAAATCTTCTCTCTTTCTTCTTATCCTTTCTTCCATCTGATCTTCCTTCAACTATACTTAAGACGGAATCCCAGATTTCCTTAGCTGACTGGCACTCAACCACTATCTGAAATATGCCATCTAACATAGTTTATGCTAGTATGTTCATAGCCTTAGCATCACAGGCCTTGGCCTTCTTTTCAGGATCTGTCCATTCTGCTCTGGGAACAAGTTCCAGTGTTTATTTGCCACTGGCATTCTTTTTGTAAGGCATTGGTGGTCCTGTCAAAATGGAATTGAAAATGTCTTCATCAATAGAATTCATATATAATTTTATTCTGGCCTTCCAGAGTGTAAACTTGTTAAGGCTACACACTGGTGGTCTTATTAATGCATTGTCCTTAGAACTCATTTTCTTTATAAAAAAGTTTTAATTAATTTCAAATAAAGAAATAGGAGTGAGGAGTTCTTTTGATCAAGGTGTTAACCTTTTAATGATCAACCTCCCTCTGGTACCAATAGAAAGTGCACAGTGTTCCTCTGAGTATTCTCTAGTGGGAGGTGAATAGAGATTTAAATTCATTTATACCCTAAATGTGCACACAATAAAACTGCTAAGTAATATGCAATCAACAATACCAAAATAGAATAATGAGAGTACTGAAAATATAAACACAGAAATCAAGAAGTTGGGACAGCATAGAAATGCAACACATATAACACATGAATTTTTATAGAGGTTTGCTAAAATGTTGTTACTCCTCTCTTCTACCGCCTTGGTAGGATTGCACTAAATGTGCCCGAGTCTTTTGATAAGGAGACTCTCAGAACCACTGAGTCTTTTGATAAGGAGACTCTTAGAACCACTGACTCTTTTGATATGGAGACTCTTAGAAACACTTAGTCTTTTGATAAGGAGACTCTTAGAACCACTGAATCCTTTGAATGAGGGATTCTTAAAACTCGTTTACAATAGGTGAATGAAGAAGAAGATAGAAAGAAGAGAATAAAATTTTGTTTTTAGAATACTTCAGAAGCTGTTTCTTGAGTATTGTAGCTTCTGATTATCACAGGATCTGAATGTGTTGAACACTTGCTTATGATTGTGATGATTGCAAGGGTTATGAGCGTGATCCCAATTCTCTGCACTTTTGTTGTCTTACTGCTATGTGATGAGGAAGATGAAGCAGTTGTGTTGTTCTTTTCCTGTGTAGAGAGAGCATTCATCCTGAGGAAGAAGATGACTAAAATCTTGATTGTTATTTTCTTCTGCCTCATTGTATGTTTTATTCTTGGTCGAATAGCATTTTAATTTTATTTCTCTTATGTTCTGTCCTTATAAGGAATGTCCATTGGACAGTTGATGTTTCCTTCTATTTTTGTTCTCGGCCCATCTATCTGATTTGAATAAACTTCCAAGAATGTCTTTTCTGCATCTCTGGAATACTTCATTCTATTCTTGGCAATAAACGAGTCATTGGAGAACATATTTCTACTTTGCAAATCATCTGGAAAAGCATCAGAAAGTATAGCAGAAAACCTTCCTTTTTTCTGTTTGTATTCGACGATGCGTCGACTTCATCATTTGTCATATCGACGCACCTCTGATTTCTTATCGAAGTAGCTTTGAATTCCTTCTTAGCTCTGGCTGAACTCAAATGTCGACGTTGCGTCGATTACTTATCGACGTGTCCATCGAATTGAAGACTTGAACTTGAACTTCATCTTCTACGTCGAGTTGAAGTCGAATTTGCGTCGACTTCTAAGATAGTTTCGACAGGCTCTTCCTTCCGCGTCGAGTTCAATTCGAAGTTGCGTCGACTTCTGCCCTGCCTTCGACAAGCTCTTCCTTCTGCGTCGAGTTCATTTCAAAGTTGCATCGACTTCTGATATAGCTTTGACAAGCTCTGTCTTCTGCGTCGAGATCATTTTGACGTTATGTCGACTTAAGTTATACTTCGACAGAAAGTCTGAGTTGCTTCAACTTTCAGTCTGAGTTACGTCGTCATCTAGTCGAAGTTGTGTCGACTTTTAGTCGACGCATAATTACTCTGGATAGTGTTCTATATGATTTCTGCTTGCCTTTCTCATTTCCTTGACTCAGCTAACTTCCTAATACTTCTATGACTAAATTACCCTTACTATACAACATGGGTAATTACCCTAGAGAGTAAAATCACATATAGTTAATTTGTTAAGTTAAATCTAAAGGAGTTTTTCCCAACATTGTGCTTGTTGCTCATGTCACTGTAATTGACTACACGATGCGGGTGCAGCTTTACCTCAGCCGGTATGTGTTTAGTGTACACTAACAATAGTACACAAGCTATCATAATATGCACCTTATCCACACGAGAGGACATATGCTTTGTATGCACTACAAACAATATCATATTATGCACCTAATCTATATTAGAGGACATAGGCTTCATATGCTCTACAACACTATCACTCTACGCACCTAATACACACGAGAGGACAAAGGCTGTTCGATCGGTAGGCCCCCTTAGAGGGGGGGGTGAATAAGGGTTTTAAAAACTTATAATATATTTTGAATAACTTTGAAAAAGCTTTGATTATTAAACCAGAGAAGATCAAGATAAATCAAGTGAAGTAAAAGTAAAGACATGATTTTATTAACTTGAGAAGCATGATTACAAAACATGATCTCTTATCGAACCTAGAAATCAAAGCTAATAGAAAGACTCTTTTTGTTTTCTATACTGACTCGTATCCCCACGAACCGGTTTTCTTTAGCCGATCCTTCCCCGGATATGGCCTCAAGCCGCTCTAGCCAACCCTTTCTCGGATATGGCCTCGAGCACCCCCTAAACCTACACCCGAGACCTAGTCGCCAACACGAGGCGAATTTCTGCCCTAAGTCCTACCCAGACCTAGTCGCCAACACGAGGCGAATTAACTAACGATTATAAGAATAAAGATGGGAAAATAAAAACATCAATAATAAAAATTCCCTCTAAGAACGTCTGAAGTTGGAGACATTGGACCGCTATTGTATAAGCGTTGTTGAAGCGGTCGCCGGTCGGATGAAGCGTGAAGAAGTCCTCCTTCAGTTATTCTCTCTAAGCTTTTGGTGGGAGTATTTCTCTGAAACTTCCTCTTTATGTTGTGGCACGAAGCTCTGGAATTCTGGATCTCTAGAGGCTTAGGAAGTTGATGAGTCCTGATCATATACACCTTTATGGACTCATCCGGGCCGTTATTCAGTCATTTCACCGCACTTTAGCCCTGTTATAGGTTATATTTGATAATCCATGGTAGGTGCACTTCTGGGGCCACTTTGGTGTGATTTCGTGCTTATCGTCATTAGTAGTTTTCATGCGCTGTTAAGTGCCACCTTCAGTGGCTGGATTTGTGGTTGTGCCGGAATAGGAGTCGTGTAGGTGTTTCCGGTGCAATTCTGCACAGGAACACTGCGCACGATCACTTGTTCTATTGCGCACGACCACTGGTCGTGCGCCACTGATCGTGTGCACTTAACCCTTTTTTCATGAGTTCTGTTTGGTGTAGTGTGCACGACCATCAACGCCAGTGCGCACGACCACCGGTCATGCGCCACTGTTCGTGCGCACTTATCATTAAATTTCTGAGTTCTGTTTCGTCTAATGCGCACGACCACCGACGATAGTGCGCACGACCACCGGTCGTGCGCCACTGGTCGTGCGAACATTTTATTTTATAAATTTCGTGTCTTGCAGGTTCCACCCAGGCAGTGCGCACGATCGCAGAATTCCAGTGTGCACGACCACTGGTCGTGCGCCAATGATCGTGCGCAGTATTTATTCCAGCGCCTATTTAAACGCCTGTTCCGATTTTAGGGCAACATCCACTTCCGGGAGCGGAGTTCCTGTTCCGTACGCCGCCGAACACCACCTTGGGATGCCTCCACTTCATCTCCTACGCAAGGGGAAGCCTCCTCCATCCATTCCAAGACTTCCTCCATTGTCCGTGAGTGTTCTTCACCATCCGCAAGCCTCCAAGCAGCCATTCTCTCATTTCGCCCGGTGAGAAGAAGAAGAAACCTGAAGTCGAAGACGACGGAGCTACGTAGGGAGATTGTGACAACTCTTTACGCCAGAAGCATAGTCCGCCCGAGTCCGGAGGTAGCCCGACAACCTACCATTCCGGCCGTGAACGGCCGCTAGTCTTCACCATCGGTTATTTCTTTCCTCTTTCCTTCATTGTACTCGTTGAGCCGTGTAAACTTGAATATTGTGATGTTGTTTGTTGAAATGAATGTTTCCTTGTTGTTCTTCATGGTTTGCTTGTGATTCACTCCGTTTTCCACTCACTCACTCACGCACGCACGAAAGGTGTTTGTTCCGCGTTAGCAAGAGCTAACGGCGGTTGTGAAGAGGTGTTTGCGACCCTCACCTTCTCGCACTTGAGCACGATCCATCCACCTCTCGAAGCACGGCATCGCGGCCGTTGCATCCATCTCACCTTGCGAAGCGGTGCTTTCGACCCGCATTTCTTTTGCTGTTGTTAAGACTAGGAAAACCAACCAAAAACCCCCACTTTGTGTTTGTTAAACGCTTGTGTAACAATAGTCACTGCGCGATTCGTTCACCCAACCTGCATTCCTCAAGAGACCGACATCCGGGGATTCCATTCTCCATAATTATTACTTGACAGCGACCGGTGCACTTGCCGACACGCATCAAGTATTTGGCGCCGTTGCCGGGGAGCACAGTCGTGTGAGTTTTCTGGAGAGGGAGAACCTGAGAGAGAAGCCCTTCCATTTGTAAATTGCATTTCTTTGTTTTATTTCTTTTTTATTCCTTCTTCTTGTTTATATTAGGTTGCTTTAGTAATTTTTTTGTTAGGTGTATTATTTTGCACAATAGCATTTTTATTTTGAATCGTATTATCTTCACACTATGTGGGCACATCTCAATATCCGTTGTCGTTGGTGTAGAGATACCTCCCACTCTAGTGATGAATGCCCTACGGAGAATAGTAGGCATAATTCTTATAGCCCATCATATGGAGCACCGACTTCGTTTGGTACTCCATATGGTGCGCGTAAGTCTTATGGCTACTCTGCTGAGCCTTTACCGTCATACTTCTTTTCGGCTCCAGCCCCCGCTGTGCCAAAGAAGCCCGCAAGGCAGTGCCGGTTTTGTCGGAGCACTGATCATGTCTTGAAGGACTGTGCCGAGTATCTTCGCCAATTGGACGAGGATGACGAGCCGGATATCCGGATCGTCCCAACTCCTAACTCTGGCGGCACACCTTCAACATACGGTTATGTGTCTTTGTCACCTTCACATCTTGAAGGGTATGGCATGGACACGGTCACCAGATGTGCGGCTGATCTATACACCGACATTGCTGAGCCTATTCTCTATGTGCATCCACCACTTCTTGTGGATTCGATTCTTCCCCCTGTTGTGCATACTATACTCGTCTCCGACGACATTGTTGATGATGTGTCGCAGGATGAGGTGGGTGATCTGAGTGTTGTGCCTATTCCTATGGAGGAGGACAACCTTCTAGGTGAAGAGGAGTTTTCCTCAACACCGGTGGAGGAAGTCCAAATCCTAAGCCTGGCCACCGTTGATCCCGCCGAATCTTGTAGCATTGATGACAATGCTAACATTATTTTTCTTCCCCAACCTGATGGGAGTGAGACCGGGATCACTCCCCCGATTGATGTTTATTTATGTTCTTCGTCTTCTTTATTTCTTGATCCCCTTCCTTCATCTGAGTCTGTGCAGGTTGACTCTTCACAGGTACTTCAGGAGGACTTGGAGCTTTTTGCTCAAGTCAATGATGAGAGCATCCTCTCATGTGAGGAGGTTTATCCCTCCTCCATAGAGGAAGCTCCACTCATTGCCTTCGCCTCCTGCTGCCTCCCTGTTGACGACACCTTGCTAAGCAAGGATGTTTTTTGTGAGTTGAGTGAGGATGTGTCCTCCTCTTCTTACTTTCTTTGCCCTCTACCTGTGGTGGGCAGGTTTTATCTATATTCGGGTAGAGGCGTGACTGTTCTGTTGCCATATCAGTACCCGCTACCGACACGCATATTAGAACAGTTACCTGTGCACTTCTCTTTTCATAGACCCATTAGCTAGAACTGTTTTCAATTTGAATAAGTCGTGCTGGGAGGACAATAACCCCAATAGTTATCTTACTTTTCCTGCATTTTTATTTCTTCTAATCATGTTTAGTTAGTTGTTGTTTATTTTAGTTTGTCTTTTTCTTTTGTTTTTGTGGAGCTCACCCCTGCAGGTACTCATTGCAAATTCTGAATGGCGAGTTTGCTTCAGATTTCCACGCACCTTCTGGTATGCTCACTTGTCGAGCATTGGGTAACACTTTCTCCCCTCTTTTTGCTTCAAATTTCTAAAGTGTTTAGCTTAAGTCTGGGGGAGCGAATTTGTCATCCACTATGCACGAGTTGCACTGCATTCTAGAAGGTTGTTTCTTATTTATCCTAGTCATTATCATTGTTTTCATTCTTCACACACCACTTCACCCACTTGAGTGCGCGCTTATCTTTTTGTTGTTGCTCCGTTTAGACTATTTTGGTTGGAATGTGAAATAGGTTGTTAACGTAGGAACTATTATTTGGAGTGCGATGTTGACTCATGTAGTGTTCTAGTCACTTCGCATGTTATGGTAGAATTTGAGTAGAACTAGATTTTCTCTATGCATCTAATTTATGTTTAGTATTTCTGCGTAAATTTAGATTTATTATACTCAAGTGGTGAATTTGAATGAAATTGACGATAACCCGGTGTTGTGTGTGTACGAGTGCTAGTCGTATGTTGCTCGAGTCGGGAGGAAGGTTTACCTTTCTCGTGAGCTAAGAACTTGCCCCAAGCGACTCTCGAAGCATGGGTGAGAGCTACTCGTCGAGTTAAACATGATGTAGGCCACCCTTTGGCTAGTTTGAGCCTTGTTATTCCCTGTCCTTTTCGTTCACCGTTGAAAGCCAAATTTGTGCCTACCAATCCTTTGTTCAGCTCCTCTTCATCCACCAAAGCCTGAAGCCTATCCTACACCCGCAACCAAATTGTTTTTAACTGCGCTTATAATTCTCAACTTGTGTGGTGTGTGGAATCATTGTGTTATGAAGGGAAAATAAAGTCCATCTGCTGATTTTGAACCAACCGGAGGATACATAAAAGAAGTAAAATATGTAAAAAAAAAAAGAGCGTATTTTGAAATGAGATCCTTCCGAGCTAAATAGAAAATCTGTTGGTATTTGTGAAGT
This sequence comes from Dactylorhiza incarnata, assembly GCA_033032865.1. Lineage (NCBI taxonomy): Eukaryota > Viridiplantae > Streptophyta > Magnoliopsida > Asparagales > Orchidaceae > Dactylorhiza > Dactylorhiza incarnata. The sequence continues at coordinate 6,753,213 of JAWHQI010000119.1, read as the reverse complement.
AGGCCGTGTGCACACCTGGTTTTCATGATAAGTCTGGGGGTGTGTCACACGAGCATAGTTTGTTGGTCTTGTGGGGTGCAGCGTTCCGTTAGCTCACTTGGGTTGCGTAGCCATCGTGTTTAACTTTGAATATCCTACCGTGACCTAAGCCCCATTTTAATCCTAAAAGTCCTACTGATTTGATTTGCGAGTTTGCTAGCGTCGTGGAGAGAGTGTGACCGGGCAAGCGTATGGTTCACGACGTTGATGGATTTCAGCGGAGTTATTCCTAAGCCCCGATCTTTTGCAACACCCGCCTCAGTGTCTCGTCACGTTCATACCGGGCATGATCGTTCAAATTCTTCATAATTCACCAACTGAGTACAACTAAATCTTTACTTACGCTTTAATACTTCTGTAAATTAGTTAGCATAGTTAGAATCTTCTTCTACTAGAATCTCTACTCGCATGCGTATGTTACTTCGCACTGTACTCCTTTGTGTAATTCTCTATGTTAATTATCGTTTTCACACTCCGCCGGATTCGTTTGCTCGGGACGCGCAAACAGTTAAGTCTGGGGGTGTGATGAGTCCTGATCATATACACCTTTATGGACTCATCCGGGCCGTTATTCAGTCATTTCACTGCACTTTAGCCCTGTTATAGGTTATATTTGATAATCCATGCTAGGTGCACTTCTGGGGCCACTTTGGTGTGATTTCGTGCTTATCGTCATTAGTAGTTTTCATGCACTGTTAAGTGCCACCTTCAGTGGTTGGATTTGTGGTTGTGCCGGAATAGGAGTCATGTAGGTGTTTCCGGTGCAATTCTGCACAGGAACACTGCGCACGATCACTTGTTCTATTGCGCACGACCACTGGTCGTGCGCCACTGATCGTGTGCACTTAACCCTTTTTTCATGAGTTCTGTTTGGTGTAGTGCGCACGACCATCAACACCAGTGCGCACGACCACCAGTCGTGCGCCACTGTTCGTGCGCACTTATCATTAAATTTCTGAGTTCTGTTTCGTCTAATGCGCACGACCACCGACGATAGTGCGCACGACCACCGGTCGTGCGCCACTGGTCGTGCGAACATTTTATTTTATAAATTTCGTGTCTTGCAGGTTCCACCCAGGCAGTGCGCACGATCGCAGAATTCCAGTGCGCACGACCACTGGTCGTGCGCCAATGATCGTGCGCAGTATTTATTCCAGCGCCTATTTAAACGCCTGTTCCGATTTTAGGGCAACATCCACTTCCGGGAGCGGAGTTCCTGTTCCGTACGCCGCCGACCACCACCTTTGGATGCCTCCACTTCATCTCCTACGCAAGGGGAAGCCTCCCCATCCATTCCAAGACTTCCTCCATTGTCCGTGAGTGTTCTTCACCATCCGCAAGCCTCCAAGCAGCCATTCTCTCATTTCGCCCGGTGAGAAGAAGAAGAAACCTGAAGTCGAAGACGACGGCCGCACGCACGCAAGGTGTTTGTTCCGCGTTAGCAAGAGCTAACGGCGGTTATGAAGAGGTGTTTGCGACCCTCACCTTCTCGCACTTGAGCACGCTCCATCCACCTCTCGAAGCACAGCATCGCGGCCGTTGCATCCATCTCACCTTGCGAAGCGGTGCTTTCGACCCGCATTTCTTTTGCTGTTGTTAAGACTAGGAAAACCAACCAAAAACCCCCTCTTTGTGTTTGTTAAACGCTTGTGTAACAATAGTCACTGCACGATTCATTCACCAAACCTGCATTCCTCAAGAGACCGACATCCGTGGATTCCATTCTCCATAATTATTACTTGACAGCGACCGGTGCACTTGCCGACACGCATCAGAAGTCGGAGCCAAGATGTCCTTTTTATAGACTTAGCGCTAGCGCCTGCGCTATCGCTACCGCCGGCGCTATCCCAGTTTATGAAATATTCTCCACGTGAGAATCCTTCATTTTAGGCAAGCCGGCCGCCTTCCTCTATTGCTTTGCGTTATCGCCGGTGCTATCAGCTACCGCCGGCGCTATCCCAAATTAGGACATGTTTTGCGCGGCAGAATCTTCAATCCGAGGAAACAATTCTCCCTTGCCTTCTGTGTGCGTCGCTACCGCCTGCGCTATCGGCTACTGTCAGGCGCTATCTCCTTCCATATGTGCTCCCAGAATTGCGCTATCATTGCTAGCGCCAGGCGCTAAGTGCTACTGTCGGCGCTAGTGGGAGTACTGTCTTCTGTCTTCATTCATCGGAATTCGTCGGGAGTTCTCAAGAACATTCGACGAATTGACTTATCCGCACAATTTCCTTCACAAGTCTGCCTTTTTGACTTCTGTCTGCGTTCGTTGATATTCGTCGGGAGTTAACGAGAACATTCGATGAATAGACTTAGCCGCTAACAGTTCGTCGAACGACAGCTAGAGCATGCGCTAGTGCTACCGCCAACGCTAGTGGAAGATTTGGATTTGATGGCTCAACTTTGGGGGCAACCTTCTTATGTAATACTTGAGTCATGTGGACTTTGTTATCCTGCACACTTAAAGACACAAGATCAAATACACATAGGTTTTGTTATTCTCAAACCTAGGAGATGCGGAAGACCATGTTCCAACAAACTCCCCCTTTTGATAATAACAAAAGCATTAATGATAAATCAGAGCATTAATATATATAAGCATGAAGAAACATACTTGTGTGTGTGTGAGAGTGATGACTTAGGATAATGAACGATTTTAGCATTTAGAATTGCTCCCCCTAAATACATGCTCCCCCTAAGTGAATGCTCTCCTAATATGTAAGCTATCATCTTAATTAAGCATTATAGTTTGATAGTAGATTAATATTTATCATGTTAGTTCTCCCCCTTTTGTTATTAGCAAAATCGGGTAAGGAGACACCACTTACAAGTTGATAATTAGATAAGAGCATGATCGAGCTTATAGAGAGAAGGAAATAATAAGGAGTTCTTGAGTAGTTTTTATAGATTAGAGGTTTTAGCTTAAAGAGGTAATGATTTCCAAATAACCAATCTACCCAGACAATATATCTACACCCTAGCCTTGTGTTAAGTGACGGATGGGCATGAGGAGCTACATACATGCCGTAGGTCGGGGTGTTAGTCCCCTATGCAAACACTAGACACAACTCAACCTAGCACTCTTTCCCCCCAGTGCCTCGCAATGCCCCACTGGAATCCTCCCCGGTTAAGGACAAGACATGACTAGAGATAAGGTTATCTAATGTCTATAACCCTACGCCCCCGCTATGGTGAGATATGTAATCATGGATAATAATTATTGGAAACATTTACGCGTTTTAAATCAAATTATAATTTCATAGCCAATGGGTTTTAATATTTGAATTTTTAAAGAAAAGTTCACATAGCTAATCCATTAATAAATCAGAATTTTAGCATTACAATATTTTCATAGAAATAAATCAGAGTTTTTAGCAAAAAAGGAAAATATTCATGTTTAGAGTAACCAATATAAAATCTACCATGCAAGTCTACCATTTGTTGAAAGAAAGGAATTTTGGTCTTTAAGACTTTGATATAAGCATGAGAGCGCAAGGTAGAAATATATGGTGATGATGCGGAAGACTTATAGAAATACAAGAAACATCTTATTGTAATGATGATCCATAAAAAGATATATGAGTTAAATTTCAAAAATAAGATGTTTTTGTAGATAATTTTTCAATTAAAATCTTTAAGTTTGATAATAAAGTAACCAAGCATGAAATAATGTTATCAAAAAGAGATTACTACAATGCTACTTTAATTCATAATTTCAAAACATACCAAACATTGTAGATTGCATGCTAGGTTATCTCGTGCATTTCATAAATAAAGAGTAGCATAAAATTTGCATTAGGATCCAATACTCATGAGAAGAAGTGTTATGGAAGATAATGATGTGCACATAAGTGTATTTTTGAGTAGAGTAAACAAATGTTTTAATCAAAAATACAAGTAATATGTAAAGTAAGAGCACAATAAAACACAAATAATTTTACTTTCACGCACTTCAATGCACACAAAAAAATGTACAACTACCAAGGTTCTTTGCACACACAATGCTCATTAAGACTTATCAGGGTGCAATGTAGTGCTTGGGGGATCACATCTTTATTTGTAATGTTGAGACTAGTGATCCGGTGTACTTAAGAATAAGTGGGTTTTTTTAAAGAAAGTTATGGTTTGCACAAGATACTTTACTATTCTTTCCAAGGTGCTCAACCTCACAACGCTTATTAAGACTTATCAGGAGGTTCAAGTAGTGATTGGTGGAGTTATCTTTGTCACTTTATTTTATGATTTTTTGTTTTGTACAAAGTTCTCTGAATACACTTATTTTGCAAACCAATATAATTTATAAAAACATAACCACTTTTCTTAACTTTTAAAGTGGAAATAAAGGTTGTGTATGCAAGATACTTGTGCAATTTTAATTCATTGTACTATTACAAAACATACACAAGCATTCTTAGATTAAACACATAAGTAGACAAAGCCAAAAATAAGTGAGTGAATAGCGATAATTATCAAATATAAAACATTTACTCATACTTAGAGGCACGCTAAGCTTAGTTCTACACAACTTTTTCAAAATAATTGATGCACATATTAATAGATATATCAAAGCATGATGAAAGCAATGTTCAAAGTAGTTTGAAAAGATAAATTGCAACATTATAGAAGTTCTAAAAAATAGATTACATCATGCTTGATTTTCAATGAAGTCCATACAATATTTTTGATATTTTTGAAGAATAATTTTTATTTAAAGTTTTAACTTATAAAATAGATCTTGGACTTCCCGAGGACTACCTTGTGAGAGGTTCGCCCGATACTAGGTGATATGATGGGATGATAGCCCAAATCACCCTTTCGCAAGATACAAGTGAGAAGTTAAGTTCAAAAATAACAATTTTTGATAATTTTTTGTTTTTATATTTTTGTATTTGAGTTTTGCTTGTAGAAATAGAATTTAAACAAATGACAAAAAACACAAAGGCAAAACATATAATAATTTTTTTTGTAATTTGGCTTTTGTATTTTGTAATTGATTTTTCAAAAATGTAATAAAAGCAAAAATGCAGAAATGAATAGTAAACATAGATTAATATATTTTTAGGGATTTTTCAAAATTTTAAAAATACAGAAAAACGCTTAGGTGCACTAGCGTCGGCGTTAGCGCTAGCGCGGGAAACAGTACATGATTTTTGATGATTTTGAAATTTGTAATTATTGATCTTGATTAAGTGTCCAAATAGTAGTTTCATGCAGAAATTTCAGAATTTTAGGAGATGTCTAGATAGTCCAAAATCCAAATTGCATGAAACATTAGCGATTTTGTATATGACTTTTCCAAATAAACTTTGTAAGTGATATATTTCATTATATCTCCATTTTAATATTTTTAAGGCTTATATTTACCAATGTAGTTTGAAAATGATAGGAAATTTAAGCATGATTGGACATGAATGTACAAATCAAATATGCATGATTTTAGTGATTAAAGATAATGTTCATGCATAAGAATATCATAGATAAGCCCTAGATGAGAATACCCAGCCTGTATATCTTGGTAAACATATAAAGCCTAACATAGACACAAATATTCTTTAGGCGACAATGTTGGTATGATAAGTTTGAGATTAATGTTATACCAAGGTTTGATAGTGTTTCAACTTATAGACCTAGAAAGGAGTGACGATTCTATTTGATTTGATATCTAGATGATTCAAGGTCTAAACTAGAAATAAATCACAATACACATATAATACACCAACCATGGTTTATAATATCAATTGTCATCAATTATTATATCAATTATAATTCACATAATTGTGATAGAAATAATTGTTTTTAGAAGACTTTTGATATGACTTATGATATATGATGTTAGAGAATTTAGCAAAGGACATCAATAGATCATGGTGGTACATGTGAATTCAATATGAAGGTAAATTCTTTCAATACATTTTAGTGAGTTTCTTTTAATTATGAATTTTGAAAATATATATGTGATTTTTGATAGGTGAATAATAGTGATGGTTTAGATCATGTTTGACATCAAAGAGTGAACACAATATGATTTTTTGTTGTGAACAAAGCAACCATATTGAAAGTTGAGCTTTTATTTAGATCTTGAACTTTCTTTTAGATCATGTTATTCCTCTAAACCACTTGTTGGTGAAGGCTAAAACTCTTAATAGCCTAATAACTGGATTTAATTTGAAATATCTTATAGCAAATTTAGAGTTTGATTCATATGAATAATATAAGATATTTAGAGGCAATGAATATAAGAATAAAAGATAGGTCATCAAAATAAAATATGATTTTGAATTTTGATCAATTTGATTTTATAAACATATTGAGCTTTTAAGAGATAAAATCATATTTTTAATACTGTATAGGATGACCATGACATGATAGATCAAAAGAAATGAGAAAACAAGAAAAATTAAAAGACATGAAAGCATATCATGAAGTAGAACTTTGTATATTTCATTTTGAAGGGGTTCTACTTCATGCAATTGATGATACCTAATGAATAAGAGTTTTAGGTATCCAAAGGGGACCATGTGTGGTGGTACCTTTGGGTACCCAAATATAACGTGTAGGTTTGTGGGTAGATATTGATGAATGGGTCCTTTCATGTGAAGTTATTATTTCAGTTTTAGTTTTGGGCCTCCATTCAAACTTTGGTTTTGTGTTATTCTTATTTGTCAAATTTCCATTATGATAATCTTTATATTGATGATTATGATTGTAATGATTTTTAAAAGTATTGTTCATAGGAAATTTGTGCAATTTTAATTTTGAGTTGGGAGAAACCTGATTTTGCAAGTAATGATGATTTTGATTTTGATTTACAAACACTTTGTGATACTTGCTCCCATTATTAGACTTAGCTGAGATGTTCATATTCATATTCAACTTGTTTTTAGATATAGTTTGATATTGTGAATTTGTTTTTACAATTTTCATAAGCAAGTTGATTTTTGATTTTAATTCATCATTCTTGATCTTTAAATTATGTCTAGCTTTATTATAAGCGATTGTGCTATTTTTAAGAGTTGAAACAATTGAATCTATATGATCTTGATAATTGTTTCTATATTCATCAAATGTTTCATCCATCTCTTTAATTTCAATTTTATATTTTTTACACTTAGCACAATCATTTTCCAAAGATGAATTTTCTAAACATAATTGTTTATTTTGTTCTTTTATAAAAAGAAGTTCCTTTTCAAGTTCCTTGCATTTTTCTTTTAAGTCATCAAATTCCATATAATGTGTAGTGTTTTCAACTAAGAAACCATGGATAGAACTAGATAAATTTGAATTTGATTGTTCATTAATTTTTGCCTTAAAATTTTTATTTTCTAAGCGCAATTGTTTATTAGCATTTTTTAATTTCTTAATTTTGCGCTTTGTAGTTTGAATCAATTGTAATGAAGAGATAGAAGTACAAAAGATAGAATTTGATTTCCTTACATTGCTTTCGGGAGAGGCATGATTTGAACATATCGTTTCTTTGACATATTTTTGGCACTCCTCTTCCGAACACAATACTTCTTCTTCTCTTCCATTAGATGTGTGCTCCATTGATCCGTCATGAGAGGAGCATTCTTGAAGACTTATGCAAGCTTGCATATTCTCCGGTTCTTGCGATTGTTCCATACCTGTAGAAGGAGAATCATACATTTCTTCAAGAAATTTCCATACTTTGTATGCACTAGAAAAACAATATATTAATTTAAAAATATCTTGAGATAAAGCACAAAAAACATAATGCATAGCTTTTGCATTTAGGTGACGCTCTTGTTTATTTGATTCGTCCGTTGGTCTAACTATTGCTATATCCCATGCATTGGTATCTAAACATTTAATAAACTTTTCCATTAATATTTTCCATCCTTTATAATTTCTCCCTTCGAATAAAGGTGGTTTAGGAGATTTTTCTTCTTCATAAAAATTTACCCCACTAGTAGAAGCGAGATCATGAGACGCCATTATTCCAAGTTGTTAAGACGATTAGGAATAACCTCGCTTTGATACCACTTGTTGGATCGGTAGGCGCCCTTAGAGGGGGGGGGGGGGTGAATAAGGGTTTTAAAAACTTATAATATATTTTGAATAACTTTGAAAAAGCTTTGATTATTAAACCAGAGAAGATCAAGACAAATCAAGTGAAGTAAAAGTAAAGACATGATTTTATTAACTTGAGAAGCATGATTACAAAACTTGATCTCTTATCGAAGCTAGAAATCAAAGCTAATAGAAAGACTCTTTTTGTTTTCTATACCGACTCGTATCCCCACGAACCGGTTGGCTTTAGCCGATCCTTCCCCGGATACGGCCTCAAGCCGCTCTAGCCAACCCTTCCCCGGATATGGCCTCGAGCACCCCCTAGACCTACACCCGAGACCTAGTCGCCAACACGAGGCGAATTTCTGCCCTAAGTCTTTCCAGACCTAGTCACCAACACGAGGCGAATTCACTAACGATTACAAGAATAAAGATGGGAAAATAAAAACATCAATAACAAAAACTCTCTCTAAGAACTTCTGAAGTTGGAGACGTTGGACCACTGTAGTATAAGCGTTGTTGAAGCGGTCGCCGGTCGGATGAAGCGTGAAGAAGTCCTCCTTCAGAAATTCTCTCGAAGCTTTTGGTGGGAGTATTTCTCGGAAACTTCCTATTTTGTGGCACGAAGCTCTGGAATTCTGGATCTCTAGAGTCTTAGGAAGTCAGAGCCAAGATGTCCTTTTTATAGACTTAGCGCTAGCGCATGCGCTATCGCTACCACCGGCGCTATCCCAGTTTAGGAAATATTCTCCACTTGAGAATCCTTCATTTTAGGCAAGCCAACCGCCTTCCTCTATTGCTTTGGGCTATCGTCGGCGCTATCAGCTACCGCCGGTGCTATCCCAAATTAGGACATGTTTTGCGTGGCAGAATCTTCAATCTGAGAAAACAATTCTCCCTTGCCTTTTGTGTGTGTCGCTACCGCCTGCGCTATCGGCTTTCGCCAGGCGCTATCTCCTTCCATATGTGCTCCCGGAATTGCGCTATCATCGCTAGCGCCAGGCGCTAAGTGCTACCGCCGGCGCTAGTGGGAGTACTGTCTTCTGTCTTCATTCATCGGAATTCGTCGGGAGTTCTCGAGAACATTCGACGAATTGACTTAGCCGCACAATTTCTTTCACAAGTCTGCCTTTTTGACTTCTGTCTGCGTTCGTCGATATTCGTCGGGAGTTCACGAGAACATTCGACGAATAGACTTAGCCGCTAACAGTTCGTCGAACGACAGCTAGCGCCTGCGCTAGTGATACCGCCAACGCTAGTGGAAGATTTGGATTTGATGGCTCAACTTTGGGGGCAACCTTCTTATGTAATCCTTGAGTCATGTGGACTTTGTTATCCTGCACACTTAAACACACAAGATCAAATACACATAGGTTTTGTTATTCTCAAACCTAGGAGATGCGGAAGACCATGTTCCAACAAAGGCTTCGTATGCGCTTCCTGACATAGAAGGTCCAAGTCAATTCCACTATGAAATGTGGTTGAAAGGTGAGGGTAAAGTGCTAAGAATTACTCTAGAGGGGATTCTTAGGACTAACTGACTCTTTTGACAAGGAGACTCTTAGAACCGACTGAGTCTTTTGATAAGGAGATTCTTAGAACCAACTAAATCTTTCTGAGTGAGATTCTAAAATTTTTTTCTCTAAAACAGTTGATGTAGAAGATTATTTTCTAAAATCTGATCCTTCTTCAACAAAGCTCTGAAGGATTTGGTTCTTTGAAGCACTATGTGGATTTTTGGAAATCGCAGTAGTAGTCGGCTATTCCTCTCGACATAGATGATTGGATTCAATAGAGAAGAGATGAATCTTATTCTATGGGGAACTCTAAGAAGAAGGTGATGAACCCTTGTGAAGAAGAGCCTTAGATTAGAGAGAATATGATCTAGTCGGCCATCGTTCTTGGAGAGAAATTTTTCTTTGAGTAAGGAAAGAGAATTCTGAATCTTGTGGAAGTGAACAACCGATTCAGAATGAGTGCAAGACTACTTTTTATTCTAAATCATCGGGTATATATATATGCAATAATTTCAAGTATCAATCAGCATAAACACCTTTTAGAAATGAATTAGTAACAACTGTAGTGAAGAGATATTTTGGCGTAGGCTGAGTTTTTGTGCTTTGAGCAAACTTTTCTTTGAAAGCAGATTTCAATGTAAGGAAGGAGCATATCTTTCAGCGTGTGTTGAATATTGTTTGACGCATGAAATCAACTTCTAGATATATGTTAAATACTTCTCGATGTATAGACTTAGTGTTTGTCATCGTGCATCGAATACTTCTCGACACACTGAAGTATAACTTGGTTGATTCTTCTTCTTGAGTGCATTTAGAAAACTTGGCAGCTTGTGTCTAATTTCAACACATACTAATGCAATATATTGCCTTTCTATACATAATATAGGCAATTTCTATATCATTTTATTTAATCTGATATATCAAATCATTAGGTTATTTCCAACAGTGGTGAAGGCTTGAGTTCTACCACAAGCACAATCTCATTTTCACGATCAACGTATATCGATTACTACACAAGTAAGATTCGCGATGTGGTAACATCTATGGGCTGAATAGGAGGCCATGAACTTATGGCATTTGATAGGAACACCAATGGTTTCCACATTCCCAAATCCCGCAAACCATATGACGTGTTACATGGAGACATTCTCCGACACGCAAACTAGATTAAACCTAAATGCAATATCATTCGAAGCATCATCGATTCGGTCCTATGACCACAAGTTGGATTCACGCAACATGCCTAAATCTCCAATGATTGCAGGATTTCTAAATGCATTTCATGTCGGGGTGGACATAATCGAGTCGGGGATCTAACGAACCAAAGGTCATGCCCTCCACTAAAAAGTGGAGGAGACTCTTCCTATGCAAGCAAGAAAACATGGAATGGACATACATTCTCCTAAGACCGGATAGAAGTATTGTTAACCTTGGATCTCACTTTAGCTCCATGGAACAATGAAAATAACGGATGGAATCAACCGCAATGGAATCCTCTTCACGAATCGGGAGTCGGCTCGAGATTCGGAACTCTGGAGCTCCTCCAATGGCGAGATTTCTTCCTCCTTCCTTCTCTCTTTATCAAACCTAAGAGAGATAATCGAAAAAGAGAAATGAGGTTGAAAACTCCTCATTCCCATCCAAATAGGCTCAGGAAGGAATCCTAGCCATCATATCTCCAAATATCCCATCAGAAGGCTCAAAATTTTTGTAAAAAATGATTTCTGGCCTCATACATGACTTGGGACACGCCCGTGTCCCAGGCCAAGTTAACCTACTTGTACACATGGAGTTGCACATGGGCAGGTACACAACCGTGTTTTAGGCTGTGTCGCTCATATGGTATAACCCTTCATACACGGGCAAGTACATGGGCATCTACATGCCCATTTCCCTGGCCGTGTCTAGAGATACAACCGCATACACGGCCATGTCAATTAAATTGACAAGTCATGTGGCCTCTCTGAAAACAACCCCACTCATTCATGGGCATCCACGCACCCAAGGACACGCCTGGGTCCCTGGCCATGTATGGAGACACGGGCACCTATACAGTAGTGAAATATATATTGGCAAGTCGTGTGGTCTCTAGATTCAGTTGGATCTTAGACACAACATGCACACACCCGTGTCCTAGGTCGTGTATAGCCTTAAAGGATTTAAATGACCTCCAAAGCATATCCAATTAGCCTCAAACCTCCATGGGACTTCCCTAAAACTCTTAGGATTCTCATGAGCTCTTTTAATTTGGGTTTTAGGTGTGTTACAAGCATAATATTTTGTCCCTCCAAAATATGATCTCCTACTTCATTTGACTCCTCAATCATCAGGTGATGTTGGGGTTGCCTAAGTGTTACCGCAACACGATAGGGTTATCGTGGCACGGTAACTCTTTACATAATAGGCTCCTTGTTCCCGCCAATTCCCTTTAGAAATGATACTTTTTATCTGTCTTCATGGGGGGAACATTACCGCTAGTGATAGATCCTATCATGGCTCGGTAGTGCCTACTTTAGAGCATTGTCTTCAATTGTTCGTCCTGATCAAATTCCCTTGTACTTTTCACTCCTTTCACTCTATAACTTGCACACTATAAACACAAGAAAGGTAGATCAACTATAGATTAGGATTTGCTATTCTCAAACCAAGAGATGCGGGCCTATGTTCCAACAATCACTTCAGAGCTAAAACCACATCAGAAGCTTAACAAATAAAGCAACGGACTGAATGTCAAAAACTAGAGCAAAAGAAATAATAAAATGAAAATCGGCCTATAGGTCTTACATCACTTCCAAATGAAATACAAAAGAAAATACTCAAAATGAAAGAAAGCGGAAAACTCTACTATCTTTGCACAACACGGGCTCTGGCGCGGTAAACTGCATGATAAGCTGCTCCACCTGAAACCAAGAACACCCAAGTGAAAATTAAGGTCAGCATGGGGATGACCAACACAACATAACGACCCCTCCCTAGGCCATCCTAGCGGACACCGGTGAGAGTGCATCAGTCTCTTGCAAGTATGCACATAAACAAAACATGCAAATCAAAGCATAAAGTGTCGCTTAGCATATGCGACCATCACACGTGTAGAAGGCACTCAAAGCCACACGACCTAAATGAGTATGGATGTAAGGCATGCACATAATAGAACACACTAAGCGTCACATAATACATATAACCAACACATGTGTTGTGAACACCCAAAATCATACAGCCTAAGATCCAAAGTCAAACAAACCATATCACTCACGATGAAAGGTGTGAAATAACCTTCCATCCTAAATCATATTGATAGAAGGAACAAAATATACAATTGTCCAATCAGAAGTGACATGGAACCAGGTTGACTCGTGTCCTCAAATATAGAGATGGGAGGAGGGTTTTCACCCTTTGTCCCAAGTCATGTGATAAAAGAACATGACACCTAACCAAAAACAAAAGGATGTGAAGTGTAGCTCCACTTCTAGTTTGAAGCATAGTGATAGGAAATATGAGTTCACCTCTGGTCTCTAAATGGTAATTTCCCAATGTAGCCTAACGCCGCTCTTAACGTACATGGAAAACGTGACATAGCCTAAACATCTCGTAATCAAAACTACGAAGTGACGGGTAATTCACCCATCCTACGAAAGCCCTCAAATATCGTCATTCTAATTGTCCCATCACAGGCCCGCCTAGGAACAAGGCTTTCTGGAAGAAAACCCACAGATTCCCATAACCGCTATGACAAATGATACAGGACATTCCCATTTGCGGACTGATGAAAGTTTTCTTGTTTATAAAAATATTTCCAAAGAGCTACTACTCGAGCAGCCAAGTGTACATGTCGTTAAGTAGTATAGGGTATTAAGAATACCAAGATCCTTTTCCACGGGGCTTGTCGAGTACTTTTACTCACTAAATTCTATTATTTTATCATCTGAATAAAGTTGGTTTTAAATAAAAATCATTGGATCTAGAATCAATCTAAAGCAAAATAATTCATAAGCATTTGATGAAAATAACTCGACCATGGAGGTTCCCAAATCATGATAGCACCTCGCTAGAGGAATACTACCAACTATACTTAGGTTGATCGATTAAGATCTCTCGACCAGTCGAAGCCCCTAAGCTTGCTTTAGGAGGTGAACCCCGCTATTGGATTTGACTCCAATCCGGAAGATTTATGTCATCCTCTCTTGAGGGATGCATGCAACTCCTTTTACCGTTCAGTGATCTACACATATTCACGGATCTCTCGATCAACTAGAATACGGATCAAGAATTGATTATCATATACTAGAAATATGAAATCAATATTTTGTAAATCAAAGGTGAATCAAGCTCTTACATTCAAAGCAAATGAAAAAGGAATTACATAATTATATTTCTAAAGAAATCATCCGATCAAATGCTAGAAGGAGTTAGTTAAACATGATCGGATGAAAAGACAATTTTATGAACTACAAGAGACATGAAAAGAAAAGCAAGAATGAAATAAAGAGAAATAAAGAAGACTTGAAAGGAAAGGCAATGCTCATATATAATCAAAAAGGACTTAAAAGTTCATGAAAGTAAATACTAAACTAGAAAATAAGAAGTATGATCTTAAATAAGATTTGAAATGCGAATCCTGCACTATGAAATGAAATTTCACTAAGAAAAATATAGAAAATAAGTTGAATATTGATCCAATCGAAGGAACAGACTGGATGATGAACTTTTGGAATCATCTGGCTTTTATAGGAGAAATATTCCATGTACATGCCTTAGGGTCATGGTATGATGGGGGCGCGACTTGGTGGGAAACTGATAGAATTAACCCTGGAAGCGTTCTGGATAAAAATTGGCAAATCTTCATAATTGCAAGTACACACCCTATGGTCATGGCGTGATAGGGGCGTGACTTGGCTGGATCTGAAATGGCTAAGAAATGGACGTGACTTGCATTAAGTTCTTCGGTTTCTAGTCGGGTCACGCCCTAGTCACAGCATGACCAAGGCATGTAATCTTAATGCTGAGCTGGGAAGAGGGTCACGGCCTGGGAGGGAGCTGGAAATAGGCATGATCGAGTCATGCCCTTGTCATGGCATGACCAGGGTGTGTAATTTTAAAAGCTGAGCTGGAATAGGTTTCACGGCCAGGAAGAACTAGGGAGGAACCGTGACCAAGTCACGTCCTGGTCACGGCGGGACCAGGGCATGCAAATTTCCTTTTTATCCAAAATGCTCCAAAAAATCACCAAAACATGTCCATATGCTCCAATTTGTTATTTGCAGCCCAGAAAAAGATAAAAAATGCAAAAAAAGATATTTTGGCACATTATTGAAATAAAATAACACGAAAACTAATTATTTAGAGACTAAATATTATAATAAATTAGACATAAATATTGTACTATCAATTACCCACATACTTAAGCTTTTTCTATTCTAGAGCAAAACCATAAGTGTACGAGAAATATTTATAGAACATTTCAAAAAAACAATATCTATTTATGCACCATGAATTATATATGAATCTTATCAAATTATATTTTGAAATAAGATTTATATTCATAAGAAATAAATCGTATGCCATGAAATGAAATGAGTAGAATATAAATTAGTTCATAGTTCTCTAATTTAATTTTCATAAATAAAATTATATTGAGTTTAGCAAAACAAACTAAAACTAGAATTATATAAACTTTAGCTCATTAGAATCTTTTTAGAATAATACAAAAGACTAACTAAGCTCTCACATACATATTTTGGATTTGCAATTGATATTGGCTGATGGGTGTAAAACAAATTTGCATAAAAGAAAATATTTTGCATATGTTTAGGAAATGATGAATTAATCCTCTCAGTTCCATAACATATATTCTTATAAAAAAATTTGTTCTTCTTTTAACTTCCCAAAATGTATATGTTTAGGAGTGAAGAATTTTATCCTCTCATCTCCATGACATATAATCTTTTAAAATTTGTAAAATTTTGGGTCCATATGTTTAGAAATGATGAATTGTATCCTCACATTCCATGACTTATGATCTTTTTAAATTCTTTTTTATTGCCAAACAATAGGTTAAACAAAAGGTAGGGGAAGTGCTAGGGTTTAAAGGCTATAAAATTACAAGATTATAAAAAGTCAGAGATCATAGAAAATAAATTGAGAATTCATAAGAAACCTTTGAGTGAAAAGTAAATGTAATTAAGAACTAGATATGTGAGCATAATTTCTACAAAGTTGAATCATGATATTTTAAAGAGAGAGTTAAAACTAACAAATTCTCTAAGCAAACCATAAAAATGAAATATTCATTAAATCAAACTCTTCTAAAAATCAAATCAAGCAAATTATGACAAAGATCATAATAAATCAAAATTACATAAAAGAAAACTTATAATTTATTTAAAAGTTAAATATTGTTTGTTATAAAAATCTTGTTTATAGGTTTAAATTATTTTTTGTAATTTTATAAAAAATAATATTTTGTTTAATTCTTGGACTACCCAAGGAATACCAGTGAAGGGTTCTCAAGGTACTAGGCAATTTTGTGGGATGAAAACCCAACACAACTCTTTCGCAAGAAATTAGATTGTTTAATTTTCTAATTTTTATGATTTTTTATTTGCTTAGAAAAGAAAATAAGACAAAGAAAATTAAAATTTTGAAACAAAATTAAAATAAAAAAGAAAACACATTTTTTTAATGTTTTGTAAAGTTTTCTATATGAAATAAAAGGCAATTTGTTCATGATTTTTAATTGAAAGTTCAATATTTTTTTATTCAAAATAAAATATAGGAGAACACCCCCTCGTACTTATAAATAAACATTGTCCCCGATGTTTATAGAATAAGGAGGAAAAGAAAACATGTAAAGACATAAAATGAAAGAACAAGGAAAATAAAAATAATCAAGGGGTGCCTCCCAAGAGCGCTTTGTTTACTGTGTTTGAGCTAGATGTGTATGGTTAGCTAAATGAAAATTTAAATTGAAAATACACAGGCAACTCCCTTAATTCACGCTGAGGTGAATATACTGATATTTGTTGCCTGGCGACTTCTCCACTACATTCTTGATTCTTTATTCGTCCGTCGGCTTGAAATTGTGAATCCAAATTACCTAGACATACCTTAGGTAATTTGGATTGCTGTAGATGAGCGGAAAATGGATCATTAAAGACATTATGTTGCAACAGCTCATCATCTAAAATATAATTATTATAATATGAAGAATGAGAATAAATGGGTCGGAAAAAATTTCACAAGTATGAGAATCTTATGAAAATAAAAGATTAAGTGCGGGTTGTTCAATTTTAAAATAAAAATCATTATCCTGAAATTCATTTTGTGTACCAAGTGTATTAAA
Source organism: Dactylorhiza incarnata (assembly GCA_033032865.1). Classification (NCBI taxonomy): domain Eukaryota; kingdom Viridiplantae; phylum Streptophyta; class Magnoliopsida; order Asparagales; family Orchidaceae; genus Dactylorhiza; species Dactylorhiza incarnata. The sequence continues at coordinate 6,736,290 of JAWHQI010000119.1, read as the reverse complement.
TTCAAGGGACACAATATTTTGATGATCGCCATTTTCAAAATAATTATTTGGTGTGTGTGAAAATTCATGAAAAATAAGAGTAAATTCGGACGGAGTAAGTTTAAACTAATTATTTTCAACCACTACTTCGTCCGGTGTACCCATAACTTTTTAAAATTCTTGGTGCAAAAATTCTTCTTGATCTTGGGAATAACTATTCAAATTTGGAAAATGAAAATTCATAGAATCCCCAAGATTAGAAGTAGAGCTTTGTGGGTAAAAAGTGGATGAATGAAATTCTTGATCAAATAAACTTTCTTCATCGCACCGTAAACTATCTGAGTGATCTTGTCGCCATGAATAAGTAACATCAGAGGAAGAAGTAAAGTCATCATAATCATATGCACTAGAAAAATAATTTGGATTATAAAAACATTCCTTGCTTAGATGACTATTTTGACCACAAAAATTACAAAATTGTGAACGCATAGTTGCGGCTTCCATAATTTCAACTTTTCTTGTAAGCATGGCAACTTGAGCGGCTAAATGAGATAACATTTTTATTAATGAAAATAAAACAACTTTTACAAAACTGAACAGAAATTTTAGAAAAAGAAAAATAAGAAAAAAGATTAAAAGAAAAAGAGAAATGGAGGTTAGGAATAAAGAAAAAAAATATATGATAAAAGTAATAGTGCATTTGCTTTCAAAATATCAACAAAGTTTCCCGGCAATGACACCAAAAACTTGATGAATGTTTTCTGGGTTATAAAAATATTTCCCAAAAGCTACTTCTCGAGCAGGCAAGTGTAACTATAGTTCGATAGTATAGGTTATTAAGAATACCAAGATCGTATTCCACGGGGCTTGTCTAGTACTTATACTCAATAAATTTATTCTTTTACCGTCAGAATAAAGTTGGTTTTAAATTAAATTATAAAATTGAAACAAAAGCATTTGATCTAGATTCAATCTAAAGCAAAATATTTGTAACTCATGTAATTCTTAAGCATTTGATGAAAATAACTCGACCATGGAGGTTCCCAATTTATGATAAAACCTCGCTAGAGGAAAACTACCAACTAACCTTAGGTTGATCGATTAAGATGTCTCGACCAGTCGAAACTCCTAAGCTTGCTTTACGAGGTGAACCCCACTATTGGATTTGACTCCAATTTGGAAGATGTATGTCATCCTCTATCCAGGGGTGCATGCAAATCCATTTACCGATGAGTAATCTACATGTATTCACGGATCTCTTAATCAACTAGGATACAAATCAAGAATTTATTATCATATACTAGAAATATGAAATTAATATTTTGAAAATCAAAGGTAAATCGAGCTGTTAAATTCAAAGCTAATGAAAAAGGAATTACATAATTATATTTCTAAAGAAATCATCCGATCAAATGCTAAAAGTAATTAGCTAAACATGATCGGATGAAAAGACAATTTTATAAACTAAAAGAGACATGAAAAGAAAAGCAAGAGAATGAAATCTACAGATAGTAAGAAGACTTGAAAGGAAAGGCAATGCTCATATATAATCAAAAAGGACTTACAAGTTCATGAAAGTATATACTAAACTATGAAATAAGAAGTGTGATCTTAAACTAGAATTAAAATGTGAATCCTACACTATAAAATGAAATTACAATAAGAAAAATACAAAAAATTAGCTGAAAATTCATCCAATCGAAGGCAGGAACTTGATGCTGAACTTCTGTAATCATCTGGCTTTTATAGGAGAGTTTTCCAAGTACACGCCCTAGGGTCACGCCTTGGTGGGAAACTACAAGAATTAACTCGGAAAGCATTCTGGAGAAAAACTACCAAATCTTCATAAATTACAAGTACATGCCCTAGGGTCCCGGTGTGATAAGGGCGTGACTTGGCTGGATCTAGAACGACCATGAAATGGGCCTTGACAAACATTAAGTTCTACAGTTTCTGGTCGGGTCATGCACTTGTTACGGCGTGAACAGGGCATGTAATTTTAATGCTGAGCTGGGAAGAGGGTGATGGCCTGGGAGGTAGTTGGAGAAGAGGTGTGACCGAGTCACGCCCTGGTCATGGCATGACAAGGGTGTCTAATTTTAAAAGCTGAGTTGTAATAGGTTTCACGACCAGGAAGAACTGGGAAGGAAGCATGACCGAGTCACAGCCCGGCCACGGCATGATCAGGGCGTGTATTTTTTTGCTTCTAAAGTTCTCCAAAAAGTCCTCGGAACATGTCCATAGGCTCCAATTTGTTATTTGCAGCCCAGAAAAAAAACTGAAAATGCAAAAAGATATATTTTAGGACATTATTGAAATAAAATAACATGAAAACTAATTTTTTAGAGAGGTAATATTATAATTAATTAGAGATAAATATTATACTATCACGGACCTGGGGCTGATCACAATGCACATCAATATCACCGATCCAGGATTATTACCACTAGTAGGCTTTATACAACATACCTAAATTTGGACTTACACATCAGATTACTAATGCAAATTCATGTCAGGGACGGACACAATCGACCAGTGGTTTGCATTGAATTGAGCGAAATACACACTGCTGCCAATTGGTGACGAGTGGTCCTCCTATGCTCGTGAAACAGAAAAGCTACATCGGGGTTGCAATCTCAACCCAAGAGGAGTCCCTTCTCTCTACTATGTATCAGAAAAGGGACTCTTCATGTAGATCACACAAACACACGTCGGGGTCGCAATCCCACGCCCTCGTGGAGTACTTATCCTCAACCAAAATGTCGTGAGGGTACTCTCATTGCATGGAAAATATTAAAATGCATAAATGCACAAAATAATGGTCTTAAGACCGGGGTAAGAGATCGTTACCCTTGACGCATTTTTTGGAGCCATGAAAGTGATCGTAGCGCTTCCCTCTTTGTGGATCTGGCCCCCTCACAATGTTTTGAGTTTCCAATAACCCTTATGCAATGATCTTCGGCATACCCTAGCTGAGCACATGTACTCTGGCTCATGGCAAGGGCTTCACAATAACAGCTCTAGAGTTCTAGGTCAGCCAAACTCCTCATGGTAAGGGGGAAGTTCTCCCTTGCTCTGCCAACCACCAAAGGATGAGGACATATGGTGTTCTGAAAATGGGAAGAAATCCCTAGTCACAGATCTCGGTTTAAGGGAGGGCTCGTCAGTTCTCTCGGCAAGGAGGGGTATTAGGTATGTAGTCATTGGATTTGGATATGTTGACCGAAGAGGAGACTGTCGGAATGGTGGAGATCGTCACAGAAGGAGCTCGTCGGCCGGTTATCATGAGAGGGGCGATGTGCTTCTTGTAAGACCCCAAGTTTCGTGTGCAAATAAATTGGGAGTGCTCGGAAGCAAATGAGCTAGCGCCAGGCGCTAGGGATAATGCCGGCGGTAGTGCATTTCTCGAGAAACCCGTGAATTTCCCGAGAAGCTAGTGCACTTCCCGAGAAATGTGTTATTTCTCAAAGAATGGAGCATATGAGCTAGTGTCAGGCACTAGTGATAGCGCTGGCGGTAGTATATTTCCAGAGAAATGTTTCCTTTCTCGACAAATATGGCATTTCCCAAGAAATTCGTCAAAGAAAGATAGCGCAGGCGGTAGCGCTAGCGCTAGCGACTCTCTTAAGTGGTTGTGGCTAAGGTTGGACGTACCGCATCTGGGCTAGCGCCAGGCGCTAGCGTTAGCGTCGGCTGTAGCGAAAAAAGTATAAAACGATGTTCTTCAGCTGTCCTTCTCATTTGACTGGGAGTTCTCTGTGTTTTCCACGCCAAAGGAAGATGAGAGCTTGGGAAGAAGACCAGTTGGGACGATTCTGCGAAGGAGATCCTGCGTGTTTGTGCCAACGTCGAGTCCAGCCGATTCGCACTCAGCTTATGGCACCGAGGGTAACGATTCTCCTCCTTCATCGAACGAGCGCCGAGGGTAATGATTCTCCTCCTTCATCTCTGGACATGTTCTTCCTTTGATTTGCATAATAGTAGGCAGATTTCCACTAATCAGTGGATTGGTTTCTGCCGACGGGTCGATGTTATCCCCATAGAAATTGCATATAGAGTCTGGAATATCAGTACGGACATAGGCATGATGTGTGAAGCCCTTCTGGATAGGTTGTTTTGGAATGGTGATGTTGATATGCTATATTGCACTCCGGAGAAGACTCCTCGTATGTATGTTTTTGGGTTCTTGGTACTGTATTGTACTGCAGGGAGTCCTGGAGGTTACCCTCAGGAAATACCCGAAAGAGCTAACAGAAATGTGTTCTGTTGGCTAGCACCCCGCGCTAGTGCTAGCGCCGGCGCTAGTGCCAGTGTTCCTTGAGATTGCTTGTGACACTCAAAAATAGCCCCGGAGGCTGAGGTGATGACCCTATGAGTTTATAGTTTGTCGGGCACAAAGGGAAGCCAATCCCGTGTCAGGCTAAGTTGAATCCTGACATTTATGAGCGCGGACACAAGCTGAACCAAACCCAGTCTAGGCATAGGTGAATCCTGACATCTAGCTCATAACGATCATGCCGGAACTTCGTGTGTATGTCCGAGCTCAAAGAGTTCCGGAACTTCGTGTGTACGACCTAGCTCAATATGATCATCCAAGTTGAAAAAGGACTTGAGGATGACGTGCCATGGGTGCACATGACGTGTGACTTGACGTCACCGTAGGATGAATGTTTATATGCGGTGCTTAGACGCACCTGTGAAAGATATATGCTGCTATTGCTTGCTTGCAGGGAAGGAGCAACGCCGCCCCGAGCATATGGTGGAGTCATTATATTCTGGGTCAGCTAAAGCTGACCGGTTACTTCTTTTCCCACTATTTGGTGGATTGTGACTTACAGGTCCTGCCGAGACGAGCGGGAAATAGCGGGGTGGAATCCCAGCTGCTGAGCTTTGCTGGCCCTTGAAGGCCAAGTGATTTGTTTAGTGTTTTCATGTGTGGCCGGCCTGCGTGCCGATGTTTGGTAGCCACCTAGTTGTTGTAAATAGTTTTATATATAAACCTTGTTGTATTTTCATTCCCTGTAAATAAGTGGACAAGTTGTGAACTGGTTTTATCTTAATAAATTAAATGTTTCCGTTGTGCGACTCTGTATGTTGAGATGGATATGTGCTTAACTGTTTAAAATTCAATTCCGTAATGCTCTCTTATGTTCGTTTAATATAGCGTGGGGTCCCGGCCGGAACTATTGCTATATTCCATGTAATAGGGAGGGTGTTACAAATTGGTATCAGATACGGGTCTCAAACCCTTTCCATCTGAATTCGTGGTCGAATTCTTTTAAGGGGTGGTGAGTACGTGTGTGCGTCGCCGTTAAGACATGTAAATAATCAGTAACTGTCCACTTTAGGAATGAATTACCCATATGATTGAAGCTTTGTGATGGAACGTGCACGTTCCTTACTGATCCATGCTATCTCATAGTCGCTAATTGTGTTTTATACACATCTATAAGTGACTGGAAGTGGAGCGGGGCCATCTCGACCCCTGCGTTCGACTGCGATAAGTGCACCAGTTGAGGTGCCTACTCCTCCTTCTGCTGAGACAGTAAGGATGGTGGCTGAAGCGGTGTTCGCTATGTTCACTGCACAACCTGTAGGGCATGTCCCTGGACAGCCTCCTACCCTTGGGGTGGCTCAGTTGCCGATTGTGGCAGCTGAACCTATGGTCGAAAGACCAGTGCTGGTGAGGGAACGGAGAGCTCCGGACCAACAGCTGCAGTACTTTCTAAGTTTCCACCCTCCGATGTTCACGGGGGCAGGGACCCCGACGCAAGCTGAGGATTGGCTATCAAGAGTGTGAAAGACCTTGAAGTCCACAGATACGGAGGAAGGTCAGAAGGTGACATTGGCAACCTTCCTTCTTGATGGGGAGGCGCTGCTGTGGTGGGATGAGTTAGAGATACATCAGCAGATTGAGATGTAGAATCACTTTAACCATCTAACTCAAGTGATAGTATGATTCATGACTATCTGCACGAGTTTACTCGGTTGGGGAGGAACGCAGACGCAACTTTTGCAGATGAAGCTCGTATGACCAACCGGTTTTATGAAGGTCTGCGAGAAGAATTGCGGTTTCTTCTGTCGGGGCCAATGACGCAAGGGTTTATGACCCTGGTCAATACGTCTCATTCCTTGGAGAAGGACATGAAGCGGTCCCAAAGCAGAAAGGAGTTAGCTGTGGTGAAGCCAGAGTTCAAAGTGTCGAGCTCTGCGAATTCTGGGCAAAGCAGATGGAGGAAAAGAGCGAGACCTTCTAGGTCAGCTCAATCTGCTGGCTCGGGAGAAATGATTGGGAGAGGCCCAATCATTTGCTTTAATTGTAGTAAGCTGAGACATATAGCCCAAGACTGTCGTGGCGGCAAAAAGGCAGCTGCGGCTTATGCGACGGAGAAAGGGAAAGCAGCGGAGTCATCTACATCCCACCACACTCCAGCCCAACCGCGAGTATATAACCTTGGCCAGCAGGAGTCCATAAAGCAAAGTGATGTGGTGACATGTATGCATTAGTATACAACTTTTGTAGCTTTTTATACTTCATATCTTGAGCACTGCTTGTTAATTGTGTGTGTTAGGCTTTGTCCTACTATTTAATTGTCCGGGGAGAGCACAATTTGATACGGGAGCTTAACATTCCTTTCTTTCGGAGGCCTTCATACGACAACTTAGAGTGCCTTCGACAGTGATACAGGAAAGGTTAGATGTGATGCTACCCAATAGGTGTTCTATGTGTTTGGATCAAGGCTGTGCGGTAAAGGTATGAATAGGAAGTCAAGATTTTGATTTGGAAGCACTGATACTGCCACTTTCGGAGTTCGATGTGACCTTTGGTATGGACTGGTTGTCGGCGCAGCAGGCCTACATTGATTGCACTTCTAAGGATGTCACTCTGGGGAGGAATACCGAGTGTGCGACTACGTTTGCTGGTTTGCGTGGATCGAGCAAGACGTTGATGTCTTCTATCCAAGTAGTCAAGGCAGTTTGGCAGGGCATAGAATTGTGTGTTGTGCTAGTTGGGGCTGCAAAGCCTTGGCCCAGTCTGAGTGACATTCCTGTTATCTTGGAATATCCAGATGTGTTTCCTAAAGATCTTCCTGGGGAACCACCTCAATGAGAGATTGACTTCACAATAGAGTTGGTGCCAGGTGCCAAGCTTGTGTCCTCTTTGTGAAGAAGAAGGACGGAAGCCTGCGTCTATGTATCGATTATCGTGAATTGAATAAGCTGATCGAGAAGAACAAGTATTTGATTCCTCGAATTGATGAATTGTTTGATGAGCTAGTTGGATCAACGGTGTATTCGAAGCTGGACCTTAAGTCTGGGTACTACCATTTGCGGATTCAGGAGTGCGACATTCCTAAGACGGCATTTAGTACTCGCTACGGGCATTACGAGTTCACTGTGATGCCATTTGGATTGATGAATGCTCCATCAGTGTTCATGGATCTGATGAATAGGACCTTTAGAGAGTGCCCTGACCGGTTTGTGATCATCTTTCTTGATGATATTCTGATATACTCTCAATCTGAAGAAGAACACGCGATTCATTTACGCATAGTGTTAGAGACCCTGCGATAGAGTCAGATGTATGCCAAGTTCTCCAAGTGCGAGTTTTGTCTAGCCTCGGTGGCATTCCTTGGTCATGTTGTTAGTGTTGAGGGTATCGCAGTGGATCCAGCGAAGATAGTTGCTATCCAGGAGTGGCCCGTTTTGATGACAGTAGCGGAAGTCAGGAGTTTCCTCAGACTTGTCGCCCACTATCGGTGCTTCGTGGAGAACATTTTGCGGATTGCTCTTCCTCTCACGACCTTAACAAGAAAGGATCAAAAGTTCGTTTAGTCACCAGAGTGTGCACGAGCTTTTGAGGAGTTAAAAAATCGTCTGGCCACGACACCAATTTTATGTTTGCCATGTGGTACAGAAGGCTTTGAAATTTACAGTGATGCGTTAAGGAGCGGCTAAGGCTACGTACTTCTTCAGAATGGTCAAGTGATAGCTTATGGTTCTCGCCAGTTGAAAGTGCTTGAGCGGAATTATCCGGTCCATGACTTGGAGTTGGCGGCCGTAATCTTCGCTCTGAAATTATGGCGGCACTACTTATATGGTGTGAAGGTTGATAGCTTTACAGACCATAAGAGCAAAAAGTATCTGTTAAATCAGAAAGAGCTCAATATGCGACAACGAAGGTGGATGGAGTTCTTGGGGGACTACACTTTCGAGATACACTATACTCCCAGGAAGGGAAATGTCATCGCAGATGCTTTGAGCCGGGGGGATTCTACGCAGGCCAGCTGGATTCAGATGCATGACTCGCATCTGATCAGGGACCTGGAAGCCCAAGAGATTTCCTTTGTGGAGCGGAGTTCTAGTGCATGTGCGTGATTAAATTGGACGGAGTTGCAATACAACCTCGCGGACAGAATACAATAGTCCCTGGAGCTTGATTCGAGCATGCAATGCTTCTTGGCAGAGACTGGGGATGGGTCTGCTGCAGAGTTTGTGTTAGACGACGGTCTTATGTGGAAAGACGGTCTGTTGTGCGTCCCAAATGTGGGCAAATTGCGGGAAGAATTGATGTACGAAGCACATTTTACAAAGTACTCAATTCACCCGGGGAGCACAAAAATGTACCAAGACATGAAAAAGTTGTTTTGTTGGCCAATTTTGAAGAAGGACATCGCCATTTATGTGGCAAAGTGTAAAACTTGCGCACTTGTGAAGGCCGAATGTCAGAAACCTGGTGGGTTCCAGAAGTCGTTACCTGTACCGGAATGGAAATTTGATGACATTTCGATGGATTTCGTGCACGGTTTGCCTAGATCGCAGAGTGGGAATGATGATGTTTGAGTGATCGTGGATCGCTTGACAAAGGTAGCCCACTTTATTCTGAACCGGCGGGACAATTCAGAGGACGGTTAGCAAAACTATATGTTGATAGTACTGTATGATTGCACGGTGTGCCGCGTAGCATCGAAAGTGGCCGAGATGGGCGCTTTACTTCGAAAGATTGGAGGCTAATCCACCAATTGTTGGGTACAAAGTTGAAGTTTAATACCACCTTCCACCCTCAAACGGATGGACAGACTGAACGTACTAACAGAACGTTGGAGGATATGCTCCGCATGTCCTAGACTTCGGTAAGAAGTTGGAAGATCATTTGTTCATGATCGAATTCTCTTATAATAACAGCTATCAAGTAAGTACAAAGATGGCGCCCTTCGAGGCCCTCTATGGTAGAGCTTGTCGTACCGCCTTGGCTTGGGCAGAAACGGGCGAGACGAAGCTTTTTAAGTAAAAGGAAGTCGAAGATGCGAATTCGACTATCCAAACAATCCAGGAGCGATTGTTGGTGGCGCGGGATAAGCAGGCAAAGTATTACAATGCCAAGCACAGAAACATTAAGTTCGCTGTGGGCGACTAGGTGTATCTTAAGATCAAGCCTTTCAAGGGAGTGTCAAGGATTCGATGCTTGAAAAAGCTGAGTCCGAGGTACCTTGGGCCGTTCCAGATAGTGGATCGTGATGGTGAAGCTGCCTATCAGCTCGCTCTTTCGACAGAGCTGAGTGATTTGCACGATGCATTTCACATCTATGTGCTACGGAAAGCTGTGCCAAAGCCTAGCCAGGTGTTGGTGGCGAATCAGGTGTCGGTTGATGGTGGGCTGAAGACATTGGTCACGCCTATTTGCATCGAAGACACTGATGTCAAACAGCTACGGAATAAACTGATTAAGATGGTCAAAATCCTCTGGAACAACTGTGGTCGTGAGGATGTTACATGGGAGTGTGAGCAAACCATGCGTGAGGAGTTCCCCGAGCTATTGCATTGAGGTACAAGTTATTTATTTTGTATCTTGTTGTTATTTGCACTGTTAGAATTTTGGGACGAAATTCTTTTAGGGGGGGGGGGGGGGGGGGGGAGAATTGTAAGACCCCAAGTTTCGTGTGCAAATAAATTGGGAGTGCTCTGAGCCAAATGAACTAGCGCCAGGCTCTAGGGATAGCACCGACGGTAGTGCATTTCCCGAGAAGCTAGTGCATTTCCCGAGAAATGTGTTCTTTCTTGACGAATGGAGCATATGAGCTAGCGCCAGGCACTAGCGATAACGCCGACGGTAGTATATTTCCCGAGAAATGTATCCTTTCTCGAAAAATATGGCATTTCTCGAGAAATTCGTCAAAGAAAGATAGCGCAGGCGGTAGCGCTAGTGCTAGCGCTAGCAACTCTCTTAAGTGGTTGTCTCTAAGGTCGATCATACCGACTCTAGGCTAACGCCAGGCGCTAGCGTTAGCGCTGGTGGTAGCAGAAAAGTATAAAACGATGTTCTTCAGTTTTCCTCTTCATTTGACTGAGAGTTCTTTGTGTTTCCATGCCAAAGGAAGCTGAGAGCTTGGGAAGAAGACCAGTTGGGACGATTTTGCGAAGAAGATCCCGCATGTTTGTGCCATCGTCGAGTCCAGCCGATTCGCACTCAGCTTATGGCACCGAAATGAGCGCCGAGGGTAACGATTCTCCTCCTTCATCTATGGACATGTTCGTCCTTTGATTTGCATAGTAGTAGGCCGATTTCCACTAATCAGTGGATAGGTTTCTGCCGACGGGTCGATGTTATCCCCGTAGAAATTGCATATAGAGTCCGGAATAGTAGTACGGACATAGGCATGCTGTGTGATGCCCTTCTAGACAGGTTGGTCTGGAATGGTGATGTTGATATGCTATATTGCACTCCGGAGAAGACTCCGCGTATGTATGTTTTCGGGCTCTTGGTACTGTATTCTACTGCAGGGAGTCCTGGAGGTTACCCTCAAGAAATACCCGAAAGAGCTAATAGAAATGTGTTCTGTTGGCTAGCGTCCAGCACTAGCTCTAGCGCCGACGCTAGTTCCAGTGTTCCTTGAGATTGCTTGTGACACTCGAAAATAGCCCCTGAGGCATAGGTGATGACCCTGTGAGGTTATAGTTTGTTGGGCACAAGGGGAAGCCAAACCCGGTCATGCTAAGTTGAATCCTGACATTTATGAGCGCAGGCACAAGCTGAACCGAACCTGGTCCAGGCATAGGTGAATCCTGACATCTAGCTCATAACAATCGTGCCAGAACATCATTTGTATGGCCGAACTCAAAGAGTGCCGGACTTTCGTGTGTACGGCCTAACTCAATCTGATCATCCAAGTTGAAAAAGGACTTGAGGATGACGTGCCATGAGTGCACATGACGTGTGACTTGACGTAACCATAGGATGAAGGTTTCTATGTGGTGCTTAGACGCACCTGTGAAAGATATATGCTGCTATTACTTACATGCTGGGAAGGAGGACCGCCGCCCCGAGCATGGGGTGGGGTAGTTATATTCTGGGTCAGCTAAAGCTGTCTGGTTACTTCTTTTCCCACTATTTTGTGGATTGTGACTTACAGGTCCTGGCGAGACGAGCGAGAAATAGCGGGGTGGAATCCCAGCTACTGAGCTTTGCTGGCCCTTGAAGGCCAAGTGATTTGTTTACTGTTTTCATGTGTGGTCAGCCTGCGTGCCGATGTTTGGAATCCACCTAGTTGTTGTAAATAGTTTAATAGACAAACCTTGTTGTATTTTCATTCCTTGTAAATATGTGGACAAGTTGTGAACTGGTTTTATCTTAATAAATTAAATGTTTTCGTTGTGCGACTCTGTATGCTGAGATGGTTATGTGCTTAAATATTTAAAATTTAATTTTGTAACGTGTCTTCTGTTCGTTTAATATGGCGTGGGGTCCCGGCCGGACCAATTGCTACATTCTATGTAACAGGGAGGGTGTTACACTTCTATCAATTTTTTGTGAGGAGGGGGGCTGTCGTGCGGCTGATCGGGTAGGTGTCAAGCTTTGGTATATGAGATGGGTTCAGGTTTATGTCTTTAACCAAATATAATCTCGTTATGTACACACCTCTATCTACACACCACCATCAGATTTAATTAAATTTTGTGTTGAAGTTTTTGGGGCATTACAGTTGGCTAATGCAATAATTTTCAATTTGATTGTTTGTTACTTTAATTGTTTTATTGCCCTTCTTTTACTTTCATCTGCTTACGACGACCCATTTAAAAAGGTGCGATCGTCCAAAGAAGTTAACATAATTTTCTATTTAAAGATGCAACCCATTAAAAAGGATGTCTATTGTCATATACTGCATAGGATGGCATCCCGCGATAGACGCGGTGATGAGCTGAAGAATGAAAAAGGAAAGGAAATGCTAGTGTTAGTATTTACCTCTTTAATTACACTTATTTTCGAATTATTTTTGAATTAAAACTTGAGTCATACTTTCTCACTGAGCATATTGATGCGGTTTCGGCGAGTGCACCGGTCGCACAAGTAATAAAGTGGGGAGTACATCCCCGAATATCGTCTCTCAAGGAATGTGTGTGGTTAGCTTGATTCTTCGGATTGAGAAAATAATTACTAGAGTAGATAAGGAAAAAACGGGGCTTTGATTTTGGTTTCCTAAATTACTACATAGAAATAAAATGCGGGTCAAAACTCCGCTTCTCAAGGAGGGATGGGTGCAATGGCCGCGATGCCGTGCTTCAGTGAGTGGGTGAACGAGAAGGCTGGCGGATTACGACGCTCCTCAAATCTCATGAACCACAAAGGATCTCAAACACATGAAATCACATTAACTAAAACACAATGTTCATGATCATCATCCATAATAACAAACACATTTAAGGAAAACTCTGAGGCAAGCGAAGGGGAAAAGAGGAAACCAAAGCTCGAAGACTATGCTGAAGATTCTCGGTCGGAGTCGAAGGGTTGTAAAGCCTCGTCCGTGCTCGGTCTTCAGTTGCGTCCGGGGTCCGGAGGAGCTGTCACCTTCCTCTACTATTACCCGTCTTCTTCATGGTATAGCTCGAGGTAACTCTTGTTCGACACCTTGAATGCATCGGAAGCTCTCCGTCTATGGTGTTCTTGAGCTCAAGGATGATGGAGGAGGCCAAGGAGGGAGCTTTGGCGGAAGATTTGCAAGCCAAAGATCACCGGAGCTCCTCCTAGGTCAAACGTCGGTGGAGCGGAAAACTAGGAAAAAATGGCGGCTTCAGAAGCTTTTCCCACGGGGGATCTGTCTTGCAGCAGAATTCCTCCCTTAAATACTAAACAGTCAAAAATTAAGTCACGCACGGGCGAATGCACGACCGTGCATTTCCTGTGCATTATTTAACGATTAAAATGGCTTGATGAAGAAGCAGCAGCTCCCGTGCATTTTACTCACGCATGGGCAAATCCACCCGTGCGTAAAAACGCGCGGACAAATTTAGATTGGCTAAAAAATGGACGAAACAGGTGATCGTGCGTTTCCTTCACGCACGGGCAAAACCGCCCGTGCATAAAACACACGAACACTTTCAGATCACCGGCTTTCTACCCAGATGAAGGTGCACGACCGCAGCCGTCCGTGCGTCAAGAAAATGCACGACCGTGTGATATACACAATCATGATTTCTGGGCAAAAGGAGATGATCCAACCACCTGCAAGCACATCAATCCAGCTGGGAATACACCTCCAACACCAATCAAACATAGAAAAAGAATTGGGGAGCTCCATATGCTTACCCCCAATAACATGAAGCGCAAACGCACACCAAAACGGGCCTAAAAGGAGCGCAAAGCACCCAAGTGCGCATGCATGAGCATAAGAGAGATAGATGCAATAATAGCTCGAGAATGACGCACATGAGAGTGAAAACCAGCCCGGATGAGTCCATAAAAGTGTGTATAAATGGGACTCATCACACCCCCAGACTTAACCGTTTGCACTTCTCGGGAAAACTACTAAGCTCTCCTGTCGGAACCCTTGGGTGTTAGAGTGAGTTTGAGCGGTAGAGACCCATGCGAAGTCGCATGCTCACATGCGTAGAAATACGTTAGAATAGAATTTAACTCAAGATTATATTTAACTATTTCTAGAATAGTAATTTGGAATCTAGTTTACTCGGATGGTGAATCCCGGTGAATCTTTCGGTCGCGCACAAGGGAAAATAACGTGACTAATGAGTAGAGTATTACTTGAATCAAAACACGGGACAATCTCCTGAGAAATCCATCAAAGTCGGTGTCCATAGGCTTGCACTTTCGCACTCTCTCCACTGCATGAGATGACTCAAATCTAAAATCAATAGGACTTATAGGTTAAGATTTGGCTTAGGTTGAGTTTAGGTTAGATAAGTAGAAGAACGATGGGCATCGCACTCAACATAACCTGAGTACTCAAGAGTATAAAATCACCAATGCAACAGCATCAAGAAACACACAACACCCCCAGACTTCAACTGGACACTAGGTGTGTGCTAAGCCGGCCAAACATTATTTTATCGAGAGATTGTATTTGAAAGTTCATTTTGCACAAAATTTTTTATTTTCTCCTCTCGACATATATATATCTTTTGTAAGCACTTTATAAACTTCTTCTTTAGCTTTCTCAAAACTACCATACACAACAGAGATAACACCAAACATGATAGATATATAAATTTCTTTCAAACTCATTTGTTGATGCGAATATAGGTTTGGCCATGTGGCTTTGGTGAAATTTAAGTGGAGCTAAACAAGAAGGATATGTAGTCTCAAGTGGGCTTGCAAGGGTGATTACTTGGGTTAGGATTTCAAAAGCACAAACGGATCAAGAAACGGCCTACATCACACTTTACAACGAGTTATTCAACGCAATCATTTCAAAAGTAGCCTAGTGCAAGTTCTAGCCGATTAGAAAGTCTATGGAGATTTCACAATCTGCTTGAAGATTTAGCGAACATAGTTTTGTAAGAGGATTTGAATAGAGGAAGTACATAAGGAAACCATAGAAGAACAAAGTGAGCAGTGCTGAAGCATGTAAGGCCAAAGAACAGGTAGGTGGAACGAACATGAAGAGCAAGATTTTTAGAAGAAAACGAAAATGGAAGAAGTTAATAAGAGAGAACAGAAATGGAAATGGAAATGGAAATAGAGACACTTACCAGCGATCAGACGACTGAACGAAGGAGAGCACGCATAGGGAGGAAGGTAGTGGCGATGGATTTCATAGCACGGCAAAGCCTCCTTTGGAGGCCTAAATGACGCCTTCAAAACCTGTGGAAGCCAAAATTGAAGAAGACGGTTCATATGTGTTGAACACTAAAAATGGGCAGGTTTGAGAAGCAGCAAGGGATTTTGCTTACCAGGGAATCGACATCTGGGCATCGAAGTTCTCTGCAACTTCGGTACATATCGTGTAGGGTTTTGGGAGGGCCAACGAGAGTGCCTTTGAGCGGTCGACGGGCTTCGGAGATGGGGATGGATACTGGAAGAAGATGGCTGGCGAGGCAGAGGGGGATGGCTGACCGGCGTGAGGGAGTGGGGTTTCTCTTTTGTGTGGAGCGGCTGGGTATCGGGGTGGAGAGGTTTAGGGTTGCGTCTAATGAAATGGCGTGAGGATGGCTATTTTTAATTTATGACAGTGATTAAAGAATCAAGGGCCACGATTTCTTTGATAACATTTTAATTCATGGCTCTTTAAAGACATCGATACTTCTTTTTAGAATAGTATAGATATTTTTATGACTGATGTAGAATATATGCCTTCCTTTTAAGTATCAATTAGTATAAACACCTTATAGAAATGAATTTGCATCGACTTGAATTTGATCTCAATTATGTCCTTGATCTGCTCTGAGATTGATCAGAGTCATCTGAAAATATTTTGACATTCTGTTATATTTGTGTTGAATACTTCCCGACATATGTCGAAATGTAGTGAAGAGAGATTTTGACGTATGCTGAGTTTTTGTGCTTTGAGCGGACTTTTCTTTGAAGGCAGAGTTCAATGTAAGGAAGTAGTGTATCTTTCAGCGTGTGTTAAATATTTCTTGATGCATGAAATCAACTTCTATATATATGTTTAATATTTCTCGATGTACAAACTTATTCTTTGTCACCATGCGTTGAATACTTCTCGATGCACAAAAGTATAACTTGGTTGATTCTTCTTGAGTGCATTCTGAAACCTTGGTAGCGTGTATGGGATTTCAACAAATACTAATATAATATATGACTTTCTATACATAATATAGGCAATTCCTAAATCACTTTATTTAATTTGATATATCAAATCATAATAGTTTTTCCCAACAATCTCCCCATATTTGATATAACAGATTTTATAAGAATTTTAAGTGATTTTTCAAGAAGAAAAGAAACATGAGGTTCTGGATAGACATATACAGGAATAAACACAGAGAAAGATAGACAATTTTTTATACCAAACTCTAATTCATTCCTTTACATTATATGTCATCCTAAACCTTTATATTTGAAGGAAGAGAAAGAAGAGATACAACAAAAGAAGAGAGTTTCATCAATACTAAGACTGTTCGAATGTGTTCTTAACAAGAAAATCATAGATATGAGGGAGTAACATTTATTGAATCTTTTCACAGTATTTGGAAAAACTTCTTGGTTCTCTACTAGGATTATCCTTTAATGATTTCATCATGGTAAAAGTCTTTTCCAGTCTTCAGGAGCATTACCATGGACATCTGATAAGCTGTAACCTCTTCTGTGAAGCTTAAGTATCATATTCTTGATTAGTGATTCCTCATAATAAAAATTTATAATTATTTTGCCTTTCTGGAGCTTTAAATTGTCTGTTGACATTTGAGCCATTGCTTTCCTAGAAATTTTGAAAGGAGATTTTAAAACTATGGGAACAGGATGAATACATGTTCCTAAAAAAATTTCAGGAGTTACTCTGATTAAAAAAATTTGTCAATTTTGAACCTTTTATTATTTGGAATAATTCTGACACCATGCTTAATCAGCCAGGTGTGATAATTTCCATATCCATGAGCAGGAAGAAGCATAATTGCCCTAGGCTTTATTTTGTAAAACATGATGGGAGAATTATTAGCAATAATTACAGTATAGAGGGCATTCTCAAAAGAAACAACTACAGTACACGTATCTTTAATATCAGTAATCTCCCATTGAGACGGTGCTACAAAGGGAACAATATCAGTCTCAGAAACTTGATAAGTATCAGTATATTCTTCATCATCTGGAGGGGTTTCAGGGAGAGGAGATTCTTCCCACCCAAAGTGAGGTGGAGATACAGCCTTATTCAAGAAGGTAGACTCAAGCTCCCCCTGGACAAATGCATCAAGCATTTCTTCTCTGACAGTGGCTTGTTTAGAATTCAAATCTTTAGTAGGGCGAGGGTGACCACTATTCTAATCATATTCAAAGTCTCCAGGAGCCTCAACGTGGTCAGGAATTTTAGGAGCATCCATTTTTTATGAGAAGGTGGCATCCATTTTTCTATGAGAAGGTGGCATCCATTTTTCTATAAGAGCATCCACTAAACCAGTAGGAGAATCAATAAGAGACTCATCAGGAGAATAGCTGAAATCATCATCAGGACTGTTACTACTTTTCTTATTCTCAGAACTGGGAGAAGAGTAATCACTGAGTGGTCTATTAGATGGACAAACATTCTCCCCCTTCTTGATTTGACTGGCAAGATAAAGTAAGAACTCCTTAGTGATTGGAGATGAGGAGGAAAACTGGGAAATAGTTGAGATGGAGGAAGAAAGAGAATTAATTTGAGATTGAAGAAATGCACATCTAGAAGTGAAATGTTGAGTGAAAGAAGCAAATTCAGCTAAGAGCTGAGAGGAAATAGAGATAAATATAGGTGCCACCAAAGTTCTATTGAAATGAACTAGAATTTGGAATAGATGAGAAAGGAGTCCCTAGTCCAGGTAAGCGAGTAGAAGAATCCAACAGATGAGAAATATTTTGATCATCTGGAGTTAAAATTTCTAATATTTTAGGAGCCGAAATTATTTGTTCAGATGCATGTGGTTGAGAAAAAGTTACAACTGCCTGAAGAGGGGAAGAGAGGTTTGTAGTTGATGAATTGTGGAGTTGAACTGGATCAGAATATGGAGGTGAAGAATGAGGAGTATCATCTTCAGTAATGGGAGAGGCAGAATCCAAAGTCTGATGAGAAGATGAGGCTTTAGAATGAGGAATTTTTCTATCCCATTTAGCAAAGATCTTAATGGACAAATTATTTCATAGAGGTACGTGAATACTGAAAGAGGTGCATATAATTGGAAATGCATGCCTCAAAACCATACTGAGAATTCTTCCTAAAAATATGTCCTTGTGTTGCATTTTATGCTTGATCAATTTCAACAATCAATTTCCCCAATTTATTTTCTTCTACAGAATAAGAATACCCATTATCTAAAATTGAGCCTTGGGGATGGCATCATGGGGTGAGATTTAACTCAGCATGACCTTTCCAACGAGGTTAGCTATGAATCCATATTCTTCTGAGACATTGACCTTATTCATATTTGATGTGTTGTGTCCTAAAAACAGCATCTTCTTCAACATGTTATCTATTTCTCATTTGACAAATTTTCATCCTCAGTCCCGGTCGACATGTCAATTGTCGCATACTGCTCTTGGCCGAAAATCCTAACGAGGGTGCCATTTATCATGCCAAAATGGCGTCATCTTTAGAAAGATTAATAGAAGAATGGAATGTTGTCAACTCTGTTGTGAGAAGTCAACATCGAGATGAGATCAATTTTATCAGTCTTTGATCTGAAAATAGCTAGAGGTTGTTCTACATAAACCTCTTTTTGAAGAATACCATTTAAAAATCACTCTTGACATCCATTTGAAATACTTTGATCCTTTTGTGGGAAGCATAAACAAGGAACATTCTAATTTCTTCCAACCATGCAATAGGAGCAAAGTTCTGTAGTCAATTCCTTTTTCTTGTATGTAGCCTTGAGCAACTAGTACTGCCTTGTTTCTGACAATTGTTCCATCAACATCAAATTTGTTTCTGAATACCCATTTAGTTCCAATAATAGGGTAGTTCTTTGGTCTTTCAACCATTGTCCAAACTTTTCTTCTTTCAAATTGAGCAAGTTCTTCTTGCATGGATACAATCTAGTGAGGATCATTATTAGCATTTTCAAACTTCTTTGACTCATATTGAGAGAGAAAGCATAAGAAATTTGCTTTATTTAGACATTTGATTCTTGTTTGAACTCCAACATATATTTCCCTTATCACTTGTGAGGTAGGATGATCTTTTAGAGATACAAACTCAGTAGGTGGAGCAACTGTCTCATTAAAATGAGAGACAAAATCTTCCTCATGAGCTTCTTATGTAAATATTACTGGTTAATTATCATGAACTTGATGAGAGTCTTCAGCTATAGACATAATCTCTTCAGCTTCCCAGCCTTCTTCTATCAGATTTCTGTCGTTTGGAACCAGTTCAGATACATCATTGAAATTGGTAGAGCATGGAATTTCACTTATTACCAATTCATCCATCTAGTTGGCAACTTCTTCTATCTACATATTAAGACTTAAAGAAGAGTTTGTCCCTTCAAAGAACATGTTAATCTCATCAAAAATAACATGCATTAATTCATCAATTTGTAAGGTTCTCTTATTATAGCATTTGTAGGCTTTGCTAGTGGTAGAGTATCCTAGAAAGAAACCTTCATCAACCTTCTTGTCAAATTTGGCAAGATAACTCTTGTCATTATTTAGGATATAACAGATGCTTCCAAATATTTTGAAATGGGAGATATTTGGAGCCTTTCCTTTCAAAAACTCATAAGGAATCTTTTCCTTAGTCTTATGAATAAGGCTTATGTTAAGAATATAGCAAACTATTTTAACTGCCTCTTCCCAAAAGTATATAGGCAAGTTAGCCTCATCTAGTAATGTTAACCAGATTCAATACGGGTTTTATTCTCTCAACAATCACATTTTATTGTGGAGTTCTAAGGGCTGAGAAACGATGCTTGATCCCTTCACCTTCACAAATTTCACACATCCTATGAGACTCAAACTCAATGTCATGATCACTTCTGATCATAACAACTAAAGTATTCAGTTCATTTTGGATCTATCTAATAAATGATGAGAGAGTCTTGAAGGTGTCAGATTTAGTTCTCAAAAAGAACACCCAAGTGAATATAAAAAAATCATCCACAAGTACTATAGTGTAAGACTTACCCCCTAAGCTAGTGACTGAAATAACAAATCCATATGAATTAAATATAAGATTCTTGATGAATTTTCTTTGGATACTTTCTTAAAGGACATCCTAGTTTGCTTACCCAATTATCAAGCCCTGCACGGTTTTCCTTAACATATTTTCCTGGTGGCATCCCTCTTACATGGTTGTTTTTAGAGAGATTGGACACTATTTTGAGATTGAGATGTCTAAGCCTTCTATGTCATAGTTCAACATTAGTAATTTTTGTATTAAATAGGCATAATGTCAGTTTTATTAGAATTGAAAGCAATTAAATAATCATTGTCTTTCCTATTTCTAGTTAGAATAGTAATGCCTAAATCTTTACATATTATTTGGCATTGGTCTAGTGTAAAAACTACCTTTAATATTTTATCACACAGTTGGCTAATGCTTATGAGATTATGTTTCAATCTCTCAACACAAGCTACATCGGTGAAGGCAATAACACCAGCATGAATCACCCTATATTAATGGGTTTGTCCACAACTGGAATCACTAAACATCAGCTTGGGACCAAGCTTTGATTTGAAGTTTTCTATCAGACTTTTATCTCCAGTCATATTCCAAGAGAATCCACTATCCAGATACCACAGCTGGTTTGTGGCAGGTCTGGACACTTCTTGCAAGAAAATTATTGGTTAAAAGGAACCTTTGTTACCTTGGGTACATGGCCCATAACATAAGGAGTAATGAATGAGTAAGAAGGCCTGCTCAAGAAGGTCCTAGAATAGGAAGATGTTGATATATTGTACCAACAATTCATCATAAAGTGTCCTACCTTATGGAAGCAATGACACTCGAGCATGTTATATTTGCCTTTTCTTTTAATTAAAAGATTTGGAGGTGCTGATAATAAATGAATCAAATGAAAATCCAAATCTCCTTGCATTTTGATGGTAATCAGTCATATAAGTGTTAAAACAGTGAATAGTATTCAATGCACGTTGAATAGTATTCAACATAATGTTAATCAAATGTTGAAATCTATTAAACGTATGTTCAGAAGTAGTCGACGTACGTCTAAAAGATTTCAATGCACGTTGAAATTTAGGCTAATTTTTGACTAAGTGCTTGGGTGGATTCCTTAAGGTTCCTTTTTTGTTCTGAAGTAATATGGATCTCCAACACTTTCTTCTCTTTGATAGGATTCCTCTTATCAGGAGCTTTTCTTTCGATATGTTTAGAAGTGGCGGGCATATCAGTTTCTAAAAGCATAGGAACTTTTCCTTTAGCATAACCAAAGACTATGAGATTCTTTTAAGTAGGAATATTTGTTGAATCCTTCTCATTTGAGACTTCAGCTCCCAGTCCATGGTTCTTAAATCTCCTGTGATATTTTTAGAGATGGACTTGAGCTGATGACTCCTCCTATTGAGACTATCCTCAAATGTTTTTGTTATCTCTACTTTCTCTATCAAGTTTATATTTTCTGACTTCAGAGAGTTTATTTCTTCTCTGAGTTTACCATCCTCAATTCGTAATTCCTAATTAACAACTATTGAATTTTATCCAATCAATTTTTCTTTCAGTGATTAAATTTCTTCCCTAAGAGTTTTGATTTGCTTTTTAACAGTAAGTTGATCTTGGTAGAAATCTTTAAAAACAATTTTGTATTTTTTAGAAGAAAAATTAAAATGATTGAAGCATGATATCTCGTCTTCCTGATCAGGAAGATCCAATGCCATCATGCATTTTTCTTCAACTTCAACTTCATTACTATCTGAACTAGAGCTACTATCATCATCAGTTGCACTTCGGGTCTCAATAATGAAACATTTGCCCCGCTCCACTCCTAGTTACCTATAATCATGAAACACACAATTGAATGATCGAAAACTAGCAAAATATCAATCATACAATTCTCGGGTTCTGCAAATAAGAATGTTTTCATTCCTAAGTGGGCATTCATCTTGAAAACTAATTGTTTAGGGTAACGCACTACATGTGGACTCCATCCCTTAAAAGGGTTTGTCTACGAACCTAAAGACTACGGATCGAATCCCTAAAGTCTGATGCCAAATTATAACATCGTCCATTTATAAAGAATATAACATGGGTCCATATGGGGTCCAACGACAGACCATATACACAAGATAGATATTATATGAGGCACAAAAATACACTACTTAGAGAAATGAAAGTAGTAGCATAACCTTAACAACAACATGAGAATGTCCACATTTACTAAAGTTATGTTCCAACATAATTTTGGCCTTATGGCCTTACATAAAATAATAGTATCAATGCATCACAAGTCCTAATACAAAAAAAAACAATGGCTCACAAGACGACAACTAAAAGAACGCGACTCTCTTTGGCAATTTAACTTTGGGCTTTCCGCCTGCTATTTCCCGCAATGCTCTGCGGCGCCTGCACCAACCATAAATAACAGGGAAATGAGGGTCATCTATGAGTTGACCACAAATCGTGTAATGATCCCTCCCTTGTACATCCTAGCAAACTCCAAGGCGGGACACTGCACACCAGCAAGTACGCCACCAGAAGCAATACGTAGAAAAATAAAGAAAGTGCGACTAAGGTACACAAGGTGAATTTCAAGCACAATCAATCTTTTAGGTTGAGCATATAAATTTGGGGGACTTAGGAATGCAACTTATGATGGTTGGGTTCACCCGAATGTTTCCTCGTAACTTCCTAAGAAATATCGCATGAAGCTAACACATTATCATTCATCAACAACACATTCGCGGGTACTCATGACTGCACGAGTTCATACTCACGTGGCATATACACAAGTACTTGGTTCCACTAATCTAGAACCTAAAGTCCCAAGATTTAGTTTGAGCATTTTCTAGTCCAGCCATTCTCGCCAAACACAATCTATGTTATGGTCCATCAACATTCATAAGTATAATACCTCGAGCCAAACTTCATGGTGTAGGTTTGGTTAGACTTGTATGAAAGTGCGCAGTGTGCCTCTGAGTATTCTCTAGAGGGGGGTGAATAAAGATTTAAATTCTTTTATAACCTAAATGTGCACACAATAAAACTGCTAAGTAATATGCAATCAACAATACAAAAACAGAATATAGAGAGTACTGAAAATGTAAACACAGAAAGTAAGAAGCTGGGTCAACATAGAAATGCAACACAGATGTCACAAGAATTTTTATAGAGGTTCCCTGGCAGGATTGCACTAAATGTGCCTGAGTCTTTTGATAAGGAGACTCTCAGAATCACTCAGTCTTTTGATAAGGAGACTCTTAGAACCACTAAGTCTTTTGATAAGGAGACTCTTAGAACCACTGAGTCTTTTGATAAGGAGACTCTTAGAACTACTGAATCCTTTGAAAGAGAGATTCTTAAAATTCTTTTACAGTAGGTGAATGAAGAAGAAGATAGAAAGAAGAGAATAGAATTCTATTTTCAGAATTCTTTAGAAGTTGTTTCTTGAATGTTGTAGCTTCTGTTTATCACAGGATCTGAATGTGATGAACCCTTGCTTATGATTGTGATGATAACAAGGGTTATGAGATTGATCCTGATTCTCTGCACTTTTGTTGTCTTGCTGCAATGTGATGAGGAAGATGAAGCAGCTTTGTTGTTCTTTTCCTGTGCAGAGAGAAAGCTTTCAGCCTTTGGAAGAAGATGACTAAAATATTGATTGTTATTTTCTTCTGCCTCATTGTATGTCTTATTCCTGGTCGAATAACATTTGAATTTATTTCCTCTTCTGTTCTGTCCTTAGAAGGAATGTCCATTGGACAATTGATGTTTCCTTCTATTTTTGTTCTCGACCCGCCCATCTGATTTGAATAAATTTCTAAGAATGTCTTTTCTGCATATCTGGAATACTCCATTCTATTCATTGCAATAATCAAGCCGTTGGAGAATGTATTTCTATTTTGCAAATCATCTGGAAAAGCATCAAAAAGGATAGCAAATAACCTTCCTTTTTCAGTTTGTATTCGACGCTGCGTCGACTTCATCATTCGTCATATCGACGCACATCTGAGTTCTTATCGAAGTATCTTCGAATTCCTTCTAAGCTCTAGATGAACTCAGATGTCAATATTGCGTCGATTACTTATCGACGTATCCGTCGAGTTGAAGACTTAAACTTGAACTTCATCTTCTGCATCGAGTTGAAGTCGAAGTTACGTCGAGTTGAAGTCGAAGTTGCGTCGAGTTGAAGTCAAAGTTGCATTGATTTCTAAGATGGCTTCGACAGGCTCTTCCTTCTGCATTGAGTTCAATTCGAAGTTGCGTCGACTTCTGCCCACTCTTTGACAGGCTCTTCCTTCTGCATTGAGTTCATTTCGAAGTTGCTTTGACTTCTGATATAGCTTTGAGAAGCTCTGTCTTCTGCGTCGAGATCATTTCAACGTTGCGTCGACTTAACTTATACTTCGACAGAAAGTCTGAGTTGCTTCGACTTTCAGTCATAGTTACGTCGACATCTAGTCAAAGTTGCTTCGACTTCTTTTCGACGCATAATTACTCTGGATAGTTTTCTAAATGATTTCAGCTTACCTTTCTCATTACTTTGACTCAGCTTACTTCTTAAGACTTCTATGACTAAATTGCCCTTACTATACAACATGGGTAATTACCCTAGCGAGTAAAATCACTTATAGTTAATTTGTTAAGTTAAATCAAAATGAGTTTTCCCAACAATCTCCCCCTATTTATCTTAACAAATTTTACAGATTGTTTATAGTGATTTTACAGAATAAAAGAAGAAAAGAAAGAAAATTCGTAAAGTGAAAGAAGAAACCATGAGCAGGCAAGTGAAAAAAATTGCCTTCCAGGTTTAATTTTAGATTTGCCCTTTACCAATTCAGAATCAGCATTCTGCCTTTGTTTCTTTGTTTTTGTTTCAACTTACTGTGATGCAACCCTGAGAGATAACTTCCTGTTTTGTAAAGATTTTTGTAAAACATTGGAAATAAATGGCTTGCTTCTCTCTTTCTGAATATCTAACACAGGTATCTCTTCTGCAAGTTTAGCGGTGACTCCTCTTCATCATCTTCAAGTTCACTGACTTGATTTGGAGTTTGATTAACATCTTCCTCCCCATGAATATGTGCACCTTGTTCAGCATGTTCAATCTCAATCTCCCCTTGATTATGTTCACCCTGTTCAGTATGTTCAATCTCAATCTCCCCCTGAATATGTGCACCCTGTTCAGTATGTTCAATCTCAATCTCCAGCATGCTTAATATCAATCTCCCCTATTTATCAACCTGATCCACTTGAAACTCCTTTTGTTTCTCCCCCTTCTTAACCTCATCAGCATGGAAGGTTAAGAATGACCTATGTTAAAATTTTTGATTTGAATCGTTTAGGAGTAAGCAGGAGTTGTATCAACTGAGTTAAAGCCAAACAACCACAATGCCACACAGCAACACAAGAAACTTTATTGAAACACAAACTTCATTTACAGTGCGAGGTATACATGGCGAGACATGATTCATTAGAATCACGGAGACGAGAAGAACAAAACACACGAAAAACAAATCTGGAGGCTAGATAAGCTGAGACCGCACAGACCGCTCGACTCCAGAAGTCGCCCGGCTTGACCTAAGATTGCACAAACAGAAACCAGACAGACTGGCAGCACTGCAAGACCACACCTCAGACTGCACGAACTGGAGCTTTATTTGAACAAAGAACTGAAGTTGTCGCCAGACCGCAACTCAGATCGCCTAACCGCTGAAGGTCGCCTGATCGCTGAGCTCGCTGCGAACAACACAAGAACGAACATAAACCAGTTAGCAGACAGACCACTGTCGAACTGTTTATTCAAGCCGCTAGGAATAACCAAGGAGGAAGACCGCAACCTGCTGATCGCAAACCTGCGAACACAACAAACAGTCAGCTCTCTTCCGAGACTGCCCGACCTCAAAGTGAGACCACACGAATTAATCCAAGCTCAGTTCTTACAGTTCTCGTTTGGAATGATGGGCCCTGCACCTCTATTTATAGGCGGGTAGACGGATGTCGTCACCGCACAGGAGAGATACAATCACCACCCGTCAGATCGCCAGCGGCCTCACAAAGCAGACCGCGCTATCTGACTACTTGGACGATCATCCGACCAAGACGCAGATCAGCAGACAAAATCGCGCACAGGTCGCGCGAACACGAGACCGCGCATAAGTTACGTGGTCACAAAGTTACTCCTTCCTTAGACCACCAGGAGCAAACCAGGAACCATCTGGCCGACTTAGAACAAGTCGCCAGATCGCCAAGCATAAACCGCCCAGACAGGCGGTCACACATAGGAACAGACCGCCCTGTCTTCCAACAAGGAAGACAGGCCAACCAGCACACCAGCTCGGGAACAGACCGCAGCTACAAAGAACAAACTGGAAGAACCAGCAGTCCGCCAGAACAGACCGGCAGAGCCAGACAGGCAGAAAACAAGCACAGGTCGTGCGGTCTCGGCGGTCTCCAAAATCAGACCGCCCAGTCTCCACTTCATTTCAAAATTTCAACACTCCCCCTTGAAGTGGGAAGTGGAGACTAGCCCGAGTAATCTCCGCAACCGTGTAAACGGTCCCTTCACCAGCGGCATTGTAAAGATGTCTGCGACATTGTCCGCACTCCGAACATGCTCGACCATAAGAGATCCTCCCAACACCTTTTAATGAATGAAATGGTGCTCAATCTCAATATGCTTGGTCCTCACGTGACAGACTGGATTATTAACCAGCTTGAGAGCACTCTCATTGTCCCCGTGTAGCATAGTGGGACCTCGAACCTCCTCATGAACTTCCTCCACCAACCTCCTGAGCCAAACGGATTCCTGGGCTGCCAAGGCCAAAGCCTTGTACTCAGCTTCTGTGGTAGATACGGACACCGAGTCCTGCTTTTTGCTGCACCAAGAGATAGCTGTGGGGCCCGTCATAAAGACATATCCAGACGTTGATCTTCGATCATCCACGTCTCCCCCGTAGTCAGCATCCATGTATCCATGCAACTCCAAGCTTGACCCTCTCCAAAATAGGAGACCCAAATCAGAGGTCGACTTCACATATTTCAAAATCCCTTTTGCCGCCAGAAGATGAGGCTTCCGTGGCTCCACCATGTACTGACTCACTTTGCCAACTGCATAAGCAATATCAGGCCTCGTGATGGTCAAGTAAATCAAGCTCCCAACCAGAGCTCGGAACACCAATGGATCAGATAGAACTCTTCCCTCATACTTCCGAAGTTTATGATGCTGTTCAGAGGTATAGAGATGCTCTTCCCTTCTTCCATGCCAAATCATTGAACGATCCGCTCCGCATATCCTTCCTGAGAAACGAGCACTCCACTCTCCCGCCTCTGGACCTCGAGTCCAAGGAAATGGTGAAGCTCCCCCAGATCCTTCATCTTGAACCTGATAGCAAGCTCAGCTCTCAGCCTTGCTACCGCCTCCTTCGAGTTCCTGGTGACAATCATGTCATCCACATACAGCAGCACAATAACCCGAAGCGCCCCCTCCTTCTTGACAAACAAGCTAGAACCAGAGTCTGAAGCAAAGAACCCGCAAAATAGGAGATACTCCGCAATCTTTCCATACCACGCCCGAGGCACTTGCTTCAACCCATATAAGGCATTCTTCAGTTTGCAGATGTAGTCCGGACGATCCTCTGAAATGAACCCCGGTGGCTGGATCATGAAGATATCCTAGTCAATCTCTCCGTATAAGAAAGCATTCTTAACATCAAGCTGCCAAATCTCCCATCCATAAGATGACGCCAAAGCAATAACAAATCGAACAGAAGTCATCTTTGCCACTGGACTAAACGTCTCATCATAATCTTCACCATACTGCTGTGAGAACCCGCGAGCTACAAGGCGAGCATTGTATCGCTCGATTGTACCATCAGCTTTTTTCTTGAGCTTGTAAACCCATTTGCATGTTACAGGGGTAATGCCCTTAGGACTGGGCACTAGAGACCAAGTCTCATTCTTCTTGAGAGCATCCATCTCTTCTTGCATAGCAATATCCCACTGCTTCACGCCTTTGGCTTTCTCAAAGATCGACGGCTCCCTTTCATCCAAGGGACCAACGAAGAAACATGAGATGAAGCTCACCATGTTTCCTCCTGTGTATCGATCTGGTGGCTTGATAGTCCTCTTCGACCTTCTAAGAGGTTGCACCTGACTAACTACCTCCTCAGCTTCTTCTTCTGTGCAAGCTCCTCTTCCAGACGAACTTGGAGCATCGCTCCCCCTGCTTCCAGAACCTGAAGCTTCCATCTCAGAGCTTGACATAGCTGGAGCTCCTGGTGAAACAGGCAACTCCACTTGAAAACTTCCCGCAGCTTTCCCTGCTTCATCAACCCTGCTCTCCGGTAGTTTAACTCCTGAACTCCCCTTGTAGGAAGTAACTTCATCGAACACCACATCCCGAGATACCACTGATCTCCATGTCTCAGGATCCATGCATCTCCATCCTTTCTTCCGCTCATCATACCCAACAAAGACGAGCTTCCTTGCTTTCGCATCTAGCTTTGTCTGAAGAGCATCAGGAATATGCACATAGCAGGTTGACCCGAACACCTGAAGGTGAGCAACACTCGGTTTCTCCTTGAACATCAGTTCGTGAGGGGTCTTCATTTTTATAGGACTTAGAGGCATTCTGTTGATGACATAAGTCGCACAAGACATTCCCTTTGCCCAAAAAGACTTTGGGATACTCTTGGCATGAAGCCAACATTTGCAGGTTTCCGTCAGATTACGGATCTTTCTCTCCGCAATGCCATTCTGCTGTGGAGTATGTGCACAAGTGAGCTCTCTCTGAACGCCTGTTTCATGCAAAAACTTGAGAACTCACCAGAGGTGAACTCCCCACCATTGCCAGTTCTCAATTTTTTCAACCGCAGGCCTAACCGACCTTCCACCAGCTCCTTAAACTCCACAAACTTCGCAAAGGCTTCCGACTTCTCTTTCAAAAAATACACCCAGACATATCTGGTGTAATCGTCAATCAACACCAACATATATCTGTTGCCTCCAAGGCTTGGGGTGGTTGTCGGTCCCATCAAATCACTGTGGATGCACTCCAACGGTGCTTTGCATCTAGTTTGCGATTTATCAAATGGAAGTCAATGAGACTTACCAAACTGACATCCAGCACAAACATGGCCGTCTCCATAAGAGGACAAGCTAGGCAAGCCCATGACAAGGCCCCTTACCGCCATAGCCTTCAATTTGTCCATGCCAACATGCCCCAACCTTTCATGCCAGATAGTCGCGCTATCGTTGGTCTTCATCTTATCAACATAAGTACTTGTCGATAACACGAACAAGTCCTTCACCGTCTTTCCAATATGGATAACATCTCCCCTTATCTCCGGTTGAGTTTTAAGAAACTTCACTTCTGTTGGGCCAAACAGAACGTGATAACCGGCATCGACCGCATTGGTCACAGAGAAGAGATTCTTTCTCATACTAGGCACGTGATAAACACTCCTCAACGTGAGTGGACCCTTATCACTGCTCAGGGAGACAACACCTTCTTGTTCGACAGCATGAACAGAATTATCAGCCGTAATGATAGCATCGTTACCTGAGTAAGGCACCAAAGAAGAGAACTTTGATTCATCCCCGGTGAGATGATGTCCACACCCTGAATCAACAATCCAATCCTCTTCGAAGTTGATGGCAGCCAAGGCCTTAACGGGCATCGCCGTCATATTAGCCGCAAAGGCTCCTCCCCATCCAGCTTCATCAGACTTTGGCTTCTCCTTCTCTGCTACATGTCCCGACTGAAGATTAACCCGACAATCCTTCTTGAAGTGGTCGGTCTTATTGCACCTGAAGCACCTTGGTCCAACTCCCTTCTTCTTCCCATCAGACTTAGGAGCATAACCCCTATCCTGCTGACCTGAAGTAGAGGGTCCATCATAACCTGACTTCTTCTTCTCCCACTTCTTCTTCTTCTTTCCAGAAAACAACACATCACTATCTCCCTCAGAGATAGAAGTCCCCGCCATCTGTCTTGCCAAACTTTCTTGCGAAGCAAGTAAGTTCTCCAGCTCCAACAGAGATGGTTTATTTGCCCAACCTTGAACTGAAGTCACAAAGGCAAGATACTCCTTCCGCAACCCGCGGATGATATGCCTATTCAGTTTTGCCTCCAAGATGGGCTCATCAAGGTCCAATGCAGAAATCTCTGCTGTGAGGTTCTTCATCTTGAGAAAGAAGGTAGAAATAGAAAGATCGCCTTGAGAGGCCTTCACCAACTAATTTTCAAGAAAATGTAGCCGAGCTACATTTTTCTTATTAAACAACCCGTCCAAAGACATCCAAATTTTAGCAGCAGATTTGCATCCAATGATGTGATCAAACAGCTCCGGTGAGATAGCCCTCTTGAGAGTGCACTCTGCCTTAGCATTCGTCCTCCTCCAAAGTCTAACCTCTGCCATATTATCTCCTGCTAGAAACACCTCTTGTGTGTCTTCTCCTCCAACTATCTCCCATAGATCCTCGCCAAGTAAATAGCTCTCCATACACGACCTCCATTTCTTATAGTTAGTCGATGTAAGGAGTTCAATACCAAGCCCTCTTGCGAATCCGCCTTCCATAGCAATCTATGTGGTCTCTTCTTCACAAAGACGATGGCAACTCAAGTTGATCACTGCTTATCCACCCCAATAACCTCGCTCTGATACCATGTTAAAACTTTTGATTTGAATCGTTTAGGAGTAAGCAGGAGTTGTATCAACTGAGTTAAAGCCAAACAACCACAATGCCACACAGTAACACAAGAAACTTTATTGAAACACAAACTTCATTTACAGTGCGAGGTATACATGGCGAGACATGATTCATCAGAATCACGGAGACGAGAAGAACAAAACACACCAAAAACAAATCTGGCGGCTAGACAAGCTGAGACCACACAGACCGCTCGACTCCAGAAGTCGCCCGGCTTGACCTGAGATCGCACGAACAGAAACCGGACAGACTGCCAGCACTGCAAGACCGCACCTCAGACCGCACGAACTGGAGCTTTATTGGAATGAAGAACTGAAGCTATCGCCAGACCGCAACTCAGATCGCCTAACCATTGAAGGTCGCCTGATCGCTGAGCTCACTGCGAACAACACAAGAACGAACATAAACCAGTTCGTAGACAGACCGCTACCGAACTGTTTATTCAAGCCGCTGTGAATCACCAAGGAAGAAGACCGCAACCCGCTGATCGCAAACCTGCGAACACAACAAATAGTCAGCTTGCTTCCGAGACCGCCCGACCTCAAAGTGAGACCGCACGAATTAACCCAGGCTCAGTTCTTACAGTTCTCGTTAGGAATGACGGGCCCTGCACCTCTATTTATAGGCGTGTAGACGGATGTCATCACCGCACAAGAGAGATACAATCACCACCCGTCAGATCGCCAGCAGTTTCATAAAGCAGACCGCGCGATCAGACTACTTGGACGATCATCTGACCAAGACGCAGATCAACATACAAGATCGCGCACAGTTCGCGTGAACATGAGACCGCGCACAAGTTGCGTGGTCACAAAGGTACTCCTTCCTTAGACCACCAGGAGCAAACCAGGAACCATCTGGCTGACTTAGAACAAGTCGCCAGATCACCAAGCACAAACCGCCCGGACAAGCGGTCACACATAGGAACAGACCGCCCGGTCTTCCAACAAGGAAGACAGGCCAACCAGCACACCAGCTCGGGAACAGACCGCAGCTACAAAGAATAAACCGGAAGAACCAGCAGTCCGCCAGAACAGACCGGCAGAGCCAGACAGGCAGAAAATAAGCACAGGCCGTTCGGTCTCGGCGGTCTCCCAAAATCAGATTGCCCAGTCTCCACTTCACTTCAAAATTTCAACAACCTAGTGACAGAGAAGGAGGACATTTTTAATTGTAAGTACTGCACAGAGACAGTGACCTCACCAAGCAATGTTTGCATGGTTTCAAATGTTGTTTGCATGGTAATTGAGTTAATGAGGTAGGAGGTGATTGAAAGGCTTGGTTTGGTGAAATAGAAGATTCTGTATATGGTAACATGGTCAGAGACTTTGCATAGCAGTATTTTCCCAACAATATCTGCCAGGAATTTGTACTTTTCGGAGAGATTACTGTTCTTCAAGTGAATTGGTTTTTTTTTCTTTGAAGAATTCATCATTTTCAGCATCTCTTTTATTTCTCTGATAGAAATCTCTGCTTCTGCTTCTTTAGAAAGAAGGTTAATGACACATCCTGCACATGTAACTCCTTTAACTAAATTTAGGTTCATTATATCTATATTGCCCTTCCTTTAGTTGGGTTGTCCTATGTTATTCATCCTGCACATGTAACTCAAACATTAGTAGGAACCCAAATTATCTTGGGCCCATTGCTTCTACTTTGAAATGGTGAGATGAAAGTGGAAGCAGGCCTTTCATGATACCCCTTATGATGGTAGAGTGGTATTTTGTTAAACCAATAAGTTTTAGCATTGTGTCCACTTTTATAGCAATAATAACATTTAGAATTAAAGAGTGAATTTGCATGACAGGATCTAGAATTGAAATTTCTTGAAAAGTTTACTGGAATCATACGTCGAGTAGAAGTCGACGCATCTATAGGGTTGCGTCGAAAGGAATTCGTAGTGCCTGCAAAGTTGAATCGAGATGCAATCGACGTAGGTTGCTGGTTGCGTCGAGTATAATTCGATGCACCTTCAAACCTACTTCGAATTGATGTCGAAGAATTTGAAGAGTTTAGTCGAATTGGATTCGACGTAACTTTAAAGTTGTGTCAAATTCTATTCGACGCATGGTTCCTTTTGTTCAAAAATTGATTATTGTGTATGGATTTTTCTAAAGGATATTTGCCTAATATTCCTTGTTGATTATTAAAGTTCACCATATTGAATAATGTAACTATCTCAGGATGATTATGTAATTCTTAACAAATTTCACTATTTTCGTTTACTTGATTCTCACGAGATTTAACAAATACTATTGGTCTTTCCACTGCAGGTTTGTTGGAAGTTACATTACTAACTGCAGGATCTGCTCCTAATGCAAAATATCTACACCGCTTAATGATATTCTCTGATATTTCAATTAGTTTTAGACTTCTACCATTTAGAGAATCTTCAAAGGCTTTTGTCTTTGTAAGCTACACCTTAAGTGTTTGATTTTCAACAGTTAATTTATCTATCTCTGTTTCCTTTTTATATACCTTGTTTCTCAATCCATATTTCTCAGAATATAGATCTTCTTCCTTAGATCTTCTAATTCTTTTCTAAGTGTTTTAATTTCTTTTTGAGTTGTTAGATGATCACTGCAAAATTCTTTAAGATATTTTTTGAATTCATCTGAAGAAAAATCAAAATTATCAAAGAGAGATACCTGACCTTCCTTAGAGGAATCTTCCAAAGCCATCAGGCAGGATTCTTCAGTCTCTGTTTCCTTCTCACTTTCTGAGGAACTACTGGAGCTGGATTCAGTATCACTCCAGGTTTCAGCAACAAATCCTCTCTCTTTCTTCTTATCCTTTCTTTCATCTGATCTTCCTTCAACTATACTTGAGAGGGAATCCCAGATTTGCTTAGCTGACTGGCACTCAGCCACTATCTGAATTATGCCATCTGACATAGTTGATGCTAGTATGTTCATAGCCTTCGCATCACATGCCTTGGTCTTCTTTT
Organism: Dactylorhiza incarnata; assembly: GCA_033032865.1. Taxonomy (NCBI): domain Eukaryota; kingdom Viridiplantae; phylum Streptophyta; class Magnoliopsida; order Asparagales; family Orchidaceae; genus Dactylorhiza; species Dactylorhiza incarnata. The sequence goes on along the minus strand of JAWHQI010000119.1, from coordinate 6,702,606 downwards.
CAGTATCTGTCCATTCTGCTCTAGGAACAAGTTCTAGTGTTGATTTCCCACTGGCATTCTTTTTGTAAGGCATTGGTGGTCCTGTCATAATGGAAGTGAAAATGCCTTCCTCAATAGAATTCATATATAATTTTATTCTGGCCTTCCATAGTGTAAACATGTTAAGGCTACACACCGGTGGTCTTGTTGATGCATTGTCCTTAGAACTCATTTTCTTTATAAAATAGTTTTAATTAATTTCAAATAAAGAAATAGGAGTGAGGAGATCTTTTGATCAAAGTGTTAACCTTTAAATGATCAACCTCCCTCTAATACCAATAGAAATTGCACAGTGAGCCTCTCAGTATTCTCTAGAGGGAGGTGAATAGAGATTTAAATTTTTGTATACCCTAAATGTGCACACAATAAAAATGCTAAGTAATATGCAATCAACAATACCAAAACAGAATAAAGAGAGTACTGAAAATATAAACACAGAAAATAAGAAGCTGGGACAGCACAGAAATGCAACACAGATGACACGGGAATTTTTATAGAGGTTCCCCAAAATGTGGGTACTCCTCTCTTCTACCTCACTTGGAGGATTGCACTAAATGTTCCTGAGTCTTTTGATAAGGAGACTCTCAGAACCACTAAGTCTTTTCATAAGGAGACTCTTAGAACCACTGAGTCTGTTGATAAGGAGACTCTTAGAATACTGAGTCTTTTGATAAGGAGACTCTTACAACCACTGAATCCTTTAAAAGATGGATTCTGAAAACTCTTTTACAGTAGGTGAATGAAGAAGAATATAGAAAGAAGAGAATAGAATTCTATTTTCAGAATTCTTCAGATGCTGTTTCTTGAATGTTGTAGCTTCTGTTTATCACAGGATCTGAATGTGATGAACCCTTGCTTATGATTGTGATGATTGCAATGGTTATGAGCTTGATCCTGATTCTCTGTACTTTTATTATCTTGCTGCTATGTGATGAGGAAGATGAACCAGTTGTGTTGTTCTTTTCCTGTGTAGAGAGAAAGCTTTCAGCCTGAGGAATAAGATGACTAAAATTTTGATTGTTATTTTCTCTTGCCTCATTGTATGTCTTATTCTTGGTCGAATAGCATTTGAATTTCTTTTCTCTTCTGTTCTATCCTTATAAGAAATGTCCATTGGACAATTGAAGTTTCCTTTTATTTTTTTCTCGACCCGTCCATCTAATTTTAATAAACTTCCAAGAATGTCTTTTCTGCATCTCTGGAATACTCCATTCTATTCATGGCAAAAAATGAGGCGTTGGAGAACATATTTCTACTTTGCAAATCATCTGGAAAAGCATTAAAAGGATAGCAGAAAACCTTCCTTTTTTGTTTGTATTCGACGTTGCGTCGACTTCATCATTCATCATATCGACGCACCTCTGAGTTCTTATCTAAGTAGCTTCGAATTCCTCCCCAACTCGGGTTGAACTCAGATGTCAAAGTTGCGTCGATTACTTATCGACGTATCCGTCGAGTTGAAGACTTGAACTTGAACTTCATCTTCTGCATCGAGTGGAAGTCGAAGTTGTGTTGAGTTGAAGTAGAAGTTGTGTCCACTTCTAAGATGGCTTCGACAGGCTCTTCATTCTGCGTCGAGTTCAATTCGAAGTTGCGTCGACATCTGCCCAGTATTCGACAGGCTCCTCCTTCTGCGCCGAGTTCATTTCAAAGTTGTGTTGACTTCTGATATAGCTTTGACAAGCTCTATCTTCTGCATTGAAATCATTTCGACGTTGCGTCGACTTAACTTATACTTCGACAAAAAGTCTGAGTTGCTTCGACTTTCAGTCAGAGTTACGTCGACATCTAGTTGAAGTTGAGTCGACTTCTAGTCGACGCATAATTACTCTGGATAGTTTTCTACATGATTTCAGCTTGCCTTTCTCATTACTTTGACTCAACTGACTTCCTAAGACTTCTATGACTAAATTACCCTTACTATACAACATGGGTAATTACCCTAGAGAGTAAAATCACTTATAGTTAATTTGTTAAGTTAAATCAAAAGGTGCTTTCCCAACAATCTCCCCTTATTTATCTTAACAAATTTTACTGATTGTTTATAGCGATTTTATAGAATAAAGGAAGAAAATAAAGAAAATTTGTAAAGAGAAAGAAGAAGCCATGAGCAGGCAAGTGAAAAAATTTTGTCTTCAAGGTTGAATTTTTGACTTTGCCCTTTAACAATTCAGCATCAGTATTCAACCTTTGTTTCTTTGTTTTTGTATCAACTTACTGTGATGCAATCCTGAGAGATAACTTCCTATTTCTGTAAAGATTTTTTAAAAACATTAGAAAGAAATGGCTTGCTTCTCTCTTTCTGAATATCTAACATAGATAGCTCTTCTTGCAAGTTTAGAAGTGACTCCTTTTCATCATCTTCAAGTTCAGTGACTTGATTTGGAGTTTGATTAGCATCTTCCTCCCCCTGAATATGTGTGCCCTATTCAGCATGTTCAATCTCAATCTCGCCCTGAATATGTGCACCCTGTTCAGTATGTTCAATCTCAATCTCCCCCTGAATATGTGCACCCTGTTCAGTATGTTCAATCTCAATCTCCAACATATCAATCTCCCCCTGTTTATCAACCTGATCCACCTGAAACTCCTTGTGATTCTCCCCCTTCTTTACCTCATTAGCATGGGAGGTTAAGAATGACCTAGTCATAGAGAAGGAGGACATTTTTATTGTAAGGACTGTACAGAGATAGTGAACTCACCAAGCAGTGTTTGCATGGTTTCAAATGTGGTCTGCATTGTAATTGAGTCAATGAGGTAGGAGGTGATTGAAAGGCTTGGTTTGGTGAAATAGAAGGCTCTGGATATGGCAACATGGCAGAGACTTTGCATAGCAGTACTTTCCCAACAATATCTGCCAGGAATTTGTACTTTTTAGAGAGATTACTGCTCTTCAAGTGAATTGTTTTTTTTTCTTTGAAGAATTCATCATTTTCAGCATCTCTTTTATTTCTCTATCAAAAAGCTCTGCTTCTGCTTCATTATAACTCCTTTAACTCCTTTAAAATTTAGGTTCATTATATCTACATTGCCCTTCCTTTAGTTGGTTTGTCCTATATTATTCATCCTGCACATGTAACTCAAACATTAGTAGGAACCCAGATTACCTTGGGACCATTGCTTCTACCTTGAAATGGTAAGATGAAAGTGCAAGCAGGCCTTTCATGATACCCCTTAGGATGGTAGAGTGCTATTTTGTTAAACCAATAAGTTTTAGCATTGTGTCCACTTTTATAGAAATAATAACATTTATAATTAAAGAGTGAGTTTGCATGACGGGATCTAGAATTGAAATTTCTTGAAAAGTTTTTTGGAATCATACGTCGAGTAGAAGTCGACGCATCTATATGGTTGCTTCAAAAGGAATTCATCGTGCCTGCAAAGTTGCGTCAAGTTGCAGTCGACGTAGGTTGCTGATTGTGTCAAGTATAATTCGACGCACCTTCAAAACTGCTTCGAATTGATGTCGAAGCATTTGTAGAGTTCAGTCGAATTGGATTCGATGTAACTTTAAAGTTGCGTCAAATTGTCCATGTATTACGATGCGAGGCAACAGAAGGTGGAGTTCCAAGTGGGAGACAGAGTCTATTTGAAGATACGTCTGGTGCATGCTGTCACGCGGGTGCGAGGACACAAGAAGCTCAGCCCTCAATTTATGTGGCCTTACAGGATCCTGGAGCGGATCGGACGCTTAGCTTATAGGCTGGAGCTGCCATTAGAGTTAGCAAACTTGCACGACGTCTTCCATGTCTCTTCACTACGGAGTGCTCTAATTAGGCTGGAGCAGCACATCTCTTCCACCTCGGGCCCGGTAGAGTGTGATAGATCAGTCCGTCTAGAGCCAGTCCGGATTGACGATACAACAGTCCGAGTCCTGCGGAAGAAGAAAGTCCCCTTAGTCCAGGTGATGTGGTCCAATCATGGACGAGAGTAACACACATGTGAGCCTATAGATCTCATGCAGAAACAGTACCTGAGACTCTTCACTTCAGGTACCACCTAAACCCACTCAAGATTTACTTATTTACATTGTGTAAAGAACCCCATACCATCCTGTCGATCGACTGACCATCCCGTCGATCGATGGGACCATGCCGTCGATCGGCGGCAGAAGATGGGAAATATATATTTCCTTACATCTTTAAGTCAAAAATCTACGGGACCATCCCGTCGATCCCGTCGATCGACGGGACCATCCCCTCGATTGCCGGCAGGAGCTGAATTGCTGCTTCTTTATACCTTAAGTCGAAATCGAAGGGACCATCACCATCCCATCGATTGCCGGCAGGAGCTGAATTACTGCTTCTTTATACCTTAAGTCGAAATCGAAGGGACCATCCCGCCGATCCCATCGATCGACGGGACCATCCCGTCGATTGTCGGCAGCATCTTATTTCTTTATATTTATATCTGTAAGTCAAAATCGACGGGACCATCCTATCGATCCCGTCGATCGACAAGACCATCCCGTCGATTGTCGGCAGAAGCTATGTAAGCTGCTATTTTATGTCGTTAAGTCAAAATCGACTGGACCATCCCGTCGATCGATGGGACCTCCCATCAATCTCCCGTCGATCGACGGTACCATCCCGTTGATTGCTGTTAGCAGCTGGGAAAAGCTGCTTCCCAAGGAGATATAAATTAAATATTATATCATTGCTTATTTCAAGGCTGGTAAGTGGCTTTGGCCAATTAGAAAATGACACATGGATGTCGTCCAATCCAAGCATGTGAAAAAAGTCTTTGCCATTAATTTTTTCCAATAATTCCAAATCAAATCAGCCATTTTTTCTCTCTCCCCCTTTAGCCTTGAAACCCCTTTCCCTCATCCGAAGACTTGTTATCTCTTCTTCTTCCTTTTCCTCACAACCTAAGAAGCTCCAGCAAGCTCGCAGGAGAAACATGCCGCCCCGACGGATCACGCAATCCCAAGCCCCCATTTAGGTCCGATTTCTCCTCTCCTCCCCTCGTGCTAGCTTCCCCCTTCCTCCATTTTCAAATCAAAGCAGAAATGGTGGTTTACCATTTCGTATTTCTATTGTTCCTAACCAAAAATCTCCACCACTGGGAGAAAGAAGATGAGCAGGAATCGTGTGATTCTGCTATAAGATTTGTGCAGATCAAATCATTATAATTAATTTCATGTGTATACATCTGTCATTTTTTCCCTGTACATAGATTAATTGTTTTGAGGCCCTTAGAGGCCATTTCATGAAAAATGGCCAGATATAACTTTTGTAGATGTGAGTGTCTACTTTATTTAGAAATTTGAATCAGCTCATTTGGAGCAGTGTAGAGCCATTAACATCAAATTTAGTGAGACTGGTCATAATAAAAACTAGAAATTTGATTGAGTATATCTTGTAAAGTCTGATGAAGCTAAAATTTGGGTCATGCATACATGTGCCCTATTATTAGCTTGTGTCCTGAAATTTGGGTCATGCATACATGTGCCCTATTATTAGCTTGTGTCCAAAAATCAGAATTTTTGGAGGATGTTTCCTTATAGTTTTGTTCATTATTCAATTAATCAAATAAATGAAATATATGGAGTTGTGAAACTTCAAATGACCCCAAATTTTGGGTGTCATGCGTGATAGGCCATTAGTAAACTCTGGTTAATATTTGGAAGCAATTGGACCTTTGCAAGTGGGGTAATTCCACTTGCATGTCCTTTACTATTATGTGATATGGTGTGCATATAGCCAAAAAGGATATTTTGTGTAATTGTCATATATGGCTTAGTGTTAGCCTCTAAGATTTTGGTCACTCCCTCTCTATGACATAATACATTAACTCAGGAGAAAATTAGGATTTTTGAGATCAAAAATCTGAAGTATTTGATAAAATTGAATTCTGTCACATTTATGTATTAGTGAAATGTTTAGGGCTAATACCTTGTGGAAAATTTTGAAACTCTGGAAAATTATTTGGAATCTAATTATGAACCTCTGGAATTTTTGGTAGAATTTTTGGATGTATTACACTTGGTAAAATTCCACATATTTAGTTTGTTACACTTTTTAATTTATGAAATATCTATGGTCAAATGTCTCTGGAAAATTATGAAATTCTGGATAGAATCTTTTTGGGTCATTACAGTACTCTAGTAATTTTCTCAGAATTTCTGGAAGACATAAATCAGTACTTGATGTGTAAATTGCATTTTCACCCCTTTCATTTTATATGGAAATTATGATTATAAAACCTCTGAAAAATTATGTAACCTTGGAAATCATGTTATTTGGTCATCTATTACCTATGGAGATTTTATTAGCAACTTTGAAATTACTAACACGGTACTTCCTTTGGAATTTGGATCATGTCCAATGATTAACGAATTTTAAATTGGGGTCAAATTAAGTTGAAATATGTCAAAAATCTGGACACTTCTTAAATTATCCAATATGGACATATGGTATGAATTGTAGCTCAATTGGACATGATATGCTTAAGATTGCATCATAGGAGTCAAATTTAGTTCATTCTCATTTTGGACTGTGAATAGTAAAAACTAAATGTGATGTTTTGATTGGCAAGATCATATAGAAAATCAGTAAAACTTGGATCATAGTTGTGTTATATCATTTATAGCATCCCCTAGAAGTTGTGGAATATTTGGAGAACATTCGTACTAGATTTAGAGGATTAGAGAGCTTATGTGTTTAGCATCGTTCAAGAGAGCGTTTGCTTAAGAATAGAGTGAGGGATAAGTCATAAAGCATTTAGGTTATAAAGAGTAATAAGGAGAGTGGGTCTTTGGAAATGGGTAGCCAACAATAAAAGTAATTGTCCTGGAAAGGGGGGATTGAGATTCAGCCCATCGTATTCCCTAGTATCGATGTGAGCCCTTCACCAGGTAGACCTCGGGAAGTCCAGGATTCACCCTAAATTTCTAAGTATAACACTAATTAGTCAAGAGTAGTCTAACTAACTGAATAAGAGATATGGTAAACTTCATCCCGAGTTAAGGGATGGGAAGTTGTACTTCAGGACGGGTTGGTCCTGTGAGCTAGTGGCTCGGGAAGTTGTACATCAGGATGGGTTGGTCCTGCGAGCTGGAGGCTTGGGAAGTTGTATATCAGGACAGGTTGGTCCTGCGAGATAGAGGCTCGGGTTGTGATAACTTGCATGTGCATAATTAGTGGCGGGTCTTTGGTACTGGACCGGTCGTCACACAGACGGCAGTACGTTGACTTAGGCGGGTATGAGGGTTTGAGGGGCCAGTATGTTGTTTACGGTCTGGAGGGCAATCCCTGAAAACGTACACCCGACCTTAAGACTGGTGTGTTCCAGCAAAGAGTACGCAAGACTCTAGAGTGCACCTAGGACGTGTATAGAGGCGTACAAAGGGTCTTGGCCTGGTAGTGTGGATACCCACCTAGGAAGTGGAGGCACCCGCGCCACTACTGCTGTAGCCACAATGGTGGTATGAGAGAGTGAAGCTAGCTCCAAAATTTGGGAAAGAAAGGACTGTGATCATAGAGTGTGTGTGTGAGTTGCACTTGTATGAATCATAGCATAACATGCATATCATATCATACATAAACCTTAGAACATAATTTGCAGACCCTTATCATATAAATTTGTATGAGCACTTTTATATGATAAGTTATTATTCCGGAAACCTTAACTTATAAGTTTGTATGTGCATTCATATAAGTTAAGGTACTCGTGTGATGGTAGTATAGATATACTGATTTACTTACCTGCGCCGCACTGCTTTACTTTACTTTACTTACTTCTTTTATTACTGCTTACCTGCTTATACTACTAGTATAGTATTTGGTTATGTATATACTTGCTAGCATAGATTCTTTTGTCACCTGCATATTATTATTACTATAACTGTTGTCCTCTGCTTCCTTCCACCTGCTCGGTACCTAAGAGTCGTGGGTGGGAGGCGGGGACAAAATTGGCTTGGTCTTATGACTAACGGTCGGTTGTGACCGTAGGAGTCCGAGGAGCTGGAGCACAAGCTGGACGAGGTGGTAGGACTTGAGGATCAGATGCGCGCACTACATCTACTATGAGTCAGGTGATTGATGATGAGAGTGTTTATCTTCTGCATAGATATGTTGAGAGAGAGTGACTCTTGTTATTTTCATTTGGCTATGTATCGGGCATAAGCCCTTAATCTCTTTTGTGCTCATTACTGGACTACTTGTATACATTTATGAGATTTTGTGATTGTGGACATGTTCATTTCTTTTATATGCTTCAATTCTCTATTAGCCTAAAGGTTAAATGATCGTACTAGCCGGCAGGATCGGCGTCTTGCGGTGGGGCTAACCCGAGTGTTTGTGTCATCCGTAAGGCGGCGGTTCTGGGCATAAGGCATGGTTAACCCTCCTAGTAAAATGGGGAGGGGGGGGGGGTCTTACAAACTGGTATCACTTGACAAACGATCATAAGAGAAAGAAGTCCACAACACTAGGCCACCCCGCTCGAGCTTTAGTTTGCGGACAAACTAAGCAGCGGAAGCTATGGTGTGCCCATGTGTAAAAATCACAGAAAATAGACCATTTAAGCATTGAGCTAGGCCAATTCTAATACAACGTTACTTTTGTGTTGTCCCCGCAGTTCGTTGATCCACGACATGTTGTCCCTCCTCCTCTGACTGCCACCCCTTTTTAGCAGACGAAGCTGGGGCAAACTCTGACGGCTATTCAGGATGTCTTCAGAGCTCAGTTGGTTCCGGCCGCACAGCCGAACCCCGGATCAAATTGGCTAAATGCCTTTAAGAGTTTGGCTCCCCCAATGTACCATGGAATAGAAAACACAGTAAAGACGAAGGAGTGGCTTGGTTCTATTCAGGAGATGCTAGCAGGAATCAGCTGCCGAGTCAATAGAGTTGTCCCCTTGGCAGCGTCTACTTTGGATGCTCAAGCCAAAAGATGGTGGAAGTCAGTGTTGGACTCCACTTTTGCAGATTGGGAGATGTCAGATATCTCATAGGACGAGTTCAGTGATGTCTTCTTAGAGCACTTTATATCTGCCACGGATAGGGACAAGCTAGAAGAGAAGTTCTTGAACCTCCGTCAGGGGACCCGGTCAGTAATTGAATACCAGAGGGAGTTCTCCCACCTTGCCAGATTTGCGGGGGTACATGACTTGGATGATAGGAAGTATGCTAAGAGATTCTATCGTGGTCTCAGGGATTCATTGAGACAGGCTCTACTTTTTATATCACATGGCACGTCTACCCAGATCATCGAAATGCCCAAAAAGTTGGAGGCAGACCACTTGATGGTGTAGAGTAGGGGAAAGAGACCGCCCGATGGATCATACTTTGGATAGAGCAACAGGGGCCTGCAGCAGGGCAGAGTGATGAGTCACAGAAGATGTGGGGGACGTCCTCGTCCCAACTTCAGACCAGAGCAACAGCCTCCTGTAGTGATGGCTCCTCCACCACTACAGATCCAGGAGTCGGGTAGGAAGGATGATCGGTGCCGCCAGCCAGAGATATGCTTTGGGTGCCACCAACCAGGGCACATCAGAGCTAAATACCCTCAGCAGTTTCTTCCTCCTCCTCCAGCAGCCCCTCCAGCACAGCAGGGCCGAGGCCGAGGCCGTAGATGAGGTCAGGGTCGAGGAACTCATGGTAGAGGCTGATGGACAGAGCAGATGTATGCTCTGGATCTCGCAGAACCCTGGAACCCTGAAGAAGTCATTACAGGTACTTTACTGTTTTTCCTTTACGATTACTTAAGTACCTTTAAAAAACCATAGTTGTATTTTAATTTATGACCCAAACAACAAAACCACCCAGGTATAGTGCTTGTCTGCGACAAACCCACAGACACTATATTCGATATGGGTGCCTCGCATTCATTCGTCTCAGAGAAATTCGTAGATGACCTAGACCAAATACAACACTTTGAGGGCATCCGGAGGAAGGTGCGACTTCTGGACGGGTCGGAGATAGCAACATGTGCCAAGTGCAACATGAACGTGGAGATTGAAGGAAAGATATTCGAAGCTCTGACAACGCTTTTGAAGATGCTAGATTTTTACCTAATTTTGGGAATGAACTTGCTGCACTGGAATCATGCTAGGATTGACTGCCCGACAAAGAAAATTGTGCTGAGGCATGGAGATTCTGAAGTAGTGATTGAAGGCACTAAACCCACCTCCCGTCTCTTATTATCATCTGCACAGGTTGTTAAAGCTCATGAGTAGGGAGACAATGTATACCTAATATGTTTCGAGATGGCGGAGACGGAGGTATCCATAACAGATATTCCAGTGGTTAGGGACTTCTTTGATGTATTTCCAGAGAAATTACTCGGACTACCCCCATCCAGGTACACTGATTTTTGGATCCAGTTGGTGTCAGGAGCAAGGCCGATATCTCGGGCACCATACCAGATGGCACCAAAAGAGCTAGCGGAGTTCAGGACCCAGCTTCAGGAGCTGGTGGACTCAGGATTTGTCAGGACGAGTTCATTGCCATGGGGAGCACCAGTATTATTCGTGAAGAAGAAGGATGGGTCGCTGCGACTCTACATTGATTACCGGGAGTTGAACCGGATGACTGTACGGAACACATACCCGTTACCCAGGATCGATGAGTTATTTGACCAGTTGTAGGGAGCCTTCTGGTTCTCCAAGCTCGATCTGAGATCCGGATATTACCAGTTGCGGATTCAGGAGGAGGATATCCCGAAGACGACCATCTGTTCCCGCTACGGGTTATACGAGTTCACGGTGATGCACTTCGGGCTCACGAATGCTCCTTCTGCATTAATGAGCTTGATTAACAGGGTATTAGATCCTTACCTGGATAGATTTGTCATAGTATTCATTGACGATATTTTGATCTACACCAAGACGAAGGAGGAGCACACCCATCACTTGGCTCAAGTCTTAGGCAAGCTGCGGCATCACCAATTGTACACAAAGTTCTCAAAATGTCAATTCTGGCTAAATGTGGTGGCATTCGTAGGACACATCATCAGTGGGGCTGGGTTTGCAGTGGACCCGACCAAGGTACAAGCAGTGAGAGATTGGCCAAGGCCGAAATCGGCCTCAGATGTCCGCGGCTTCCTGGGATTAGCAGGATATTGTCGTAAGTTTGTGCAGGGGTTCTCAAGGATTGCACTTCCCCTCATGTCCTTGACGAAGAAGGATGTTGCTTTCATGTGGACGGAAAAGTGCGAGACAGCCTTCCAGGAGTTGAAGGACCGACTCACCTCATCCCCCATCATTGCCCTCCCATCTGGGAAGGAAGGTTTCCAGATCTACGTTGATGAATCATATCAGGGGATGGGTGCAGTTCTCATGCAGCATGGTCATGTGATAACATATGCTTCAAGGCAGTTGAAGAAGCATGAACAAAATTATCCAGTACACGGCCTAGAACATGGAGCGGTGTTCTTCGCCCTGATGATTTGGAGGCATTATCTGAATGAGATTCATTGTGAGATCTTCTCTGACCACCAGAATCTCAAGTACATCGAAACCCAGAAGGATTTGAACCTACGCCAGCGGAGGTGGCTTGAGTTCTTGTGCGACTATGATTATACCATGCACTATCATCCGGGGAACGCGAACACTATAACAGATGCCCTGATCAGGAAGGCAGGTACTTCTGGACTGGAGCCCCAGATGATGGCCATGGAGTTAGTGAGGATGCTAGAGGATATGCACATTACCTAGGTTAATAAGGCAGAGCCCGAAGTCCACAAGGAGTAACTTGCATCCTTGAGCCTCATCTGTGATATATATGACTGCATCAGGGCACAATAGAGGCAGAATTCAGCTCTGGAGCCTGTATTCAGAGCCTTAGAAGAGGTAAAGTCTGGGGATTACTCACTGCGCGATGATATCGTTCATTTCCGGGGTCATGTCTACATACCCACAGGAGGTGGGATCTGGGAAGAGCTACTCAGGGAGGCGCACTACACACGTTACTCAGTGCACCCCCGGGATCTCCAAGATGATGACGGACCTACGGAGGGATTTATATTGGCCCGAAATGAAGAAGGAGATCGTATTTTTTGTCTTGTTCTGCAAGACTTGCTAGCTAATGAAGGCAGAATGCAAGAGCCCAGCAGGACTTCTACAACCACTACCAGTGTCGGAGTGGAAGTTCGAGGACATAGCCATGGATTTCGTACACGGATTGCCTTGCACCCACTCCGGGCATGATTCTATCTGGGAAATAGTAGACAGATTGAGCCAGGTAGCACAGTTCATACCAGTCAGGAAGGATGATTCATTTGCAGTTCTAGTAAGGTTATTTGTGGAACAGTTCGTCAAGTACCACAACGTACCCAAGACGATTATCTCGGATCACGCTGGTTGATTCACCTCTAGGGAATGGAGAGTGATACAAGAATACATGGGGTCTCAGCTTATGTTCAGCACCGCTTTCCATCCACAAACTGACGAGCAGATGGAGCAGACCAACCGGACTATGGAGGACCTTCTACGCTTGTGCATTTTGGATACGGGAAAGCCCTGGGAGAGGTTGTTGCCCATGATCAAGTTTTCATATAATAACAGCCACTAGTCAAGCATTAGGATGGCACAGTGGGAAGTGTCAGACACCGCTTTCTTGGGTCCATGATGAGGACCAGAAGGCACTCAGATCATAGTTTATTGAGGAAACGAACGCTATAGTTTGGATGATTAAGGATAGGATGCTAGAGGCTCGGAGTTGGCAGGCCAAGTATTACGATGTGAGGCATCAGAAGGTGGAGTTCCAAGTGGGAGATAGAGTCAATTTGAAGATATGTCAGGTGCATGGTGTCTCGCGGGTGCGAGGACACAAGAAGCTCATCCCTCGATTTATGGGGCCTTACAGGATCCTGGAGCTGCCATTGGAGTTGGCAAACTTGCACGATGTCTTTCATGTCTCTTCACTACAGAGAGCTCTACTTAGGCCGAAATAGCACATCACTTCCACCTCGGGCCTGGTAGAGTCCGATAGATCAGTCCGTCTGGAGCCAGTCCGGATTGGTGATACAGTAGTCTGAGTCCTGCGGAAGAAGAAAGTACCCTTTTGTCCAGGTGTTATGGTCCAATCATGGACAAGAGGAACACACATGGGAGCCTATGGATCTCATGCAGCAACAGTACCCGAGACTCTTCACTTCAGGTATAACCTAAACCCCCTCAAGATTTACTTGTTTACGTTATGTAAAGAACCCCGTAGACCTGAAATTAAATTTCGGGGGAGAAATTGTTTTTTGTTTATTGGGATTTGTAACATCCCATTTCCTACTAGACCCCTTGACTTCAATTAGGGTAGGACATTTGGTGAGTGAGGTGGTTTTGAGCTAGGTAGTGACCTTAGGTCATATTGAGTTGAGAGAACTCACATATGGTCCCCTAGAGGAGGCAAGTCAACCACGGTCAATTTTAGGCTTAAAAGAGGAAATTTGATGTGCTTAAGTCAAATTCGATGGACCATCCCGTCGATCGACTGACCATCCCATCGATCAACGGGACAATGTCGTCGATCGGCGGTAGAAGCTGGGAAAGATATATTTCCTTACATCTGTAAGTCAAAAATCGATGGGACCATCCTATCGATCCCGTCGATCTACGGGACCATCCCATCAATTGTCGGCAGGAGATCAATTGCTTCTTCTTTATAACTTAAGTCAAAATCAACAGGCCATCCTATCGATCCCGTCGATCGACAGGACCATCCCGTCGATTGTCGGCAACATCTTATTACTTTATATTTATATATGTAAGTCGAAATCGACAGGACCATCCCGTCGATCGACGGTACCATCCCATCGATTGTCGGCAACAACTATGTAAGCTGCTATTTTATGTCGTTAAGTCAAAATCGACTAGACCATCCCTTTGATCGATGGGACCATCCCGTTGATCGACGGGACCATCCCGTCGATTGCTGGCAGTAGCTGGGAAAAGCTGCTTCCCGAGGTGATATAATTTAAATGTTATATCTTTGCTTATTTTAAGGCTGGTAGGTGGCTTTGGCCAATTATAAAATGACATCTGGATGTCTTGTCCAATCCAAGCAAGAGAAAAAGTTTTTGCCATTAATTTTTCACATTAATTGCAAATCAAATCAGCATTTTTCTCTCTCCTCCCTTAGCCTTGAAACCCCTTTCCCTCATCCGAAGACTTATTATCTCTTTTTCTTCTTCTTCCTCGCAACCTAAGAAGCTCCAGCAAGCTCGCCGAAGAAACATGCCTCCCTGACGGATCACGCGATCCCCAAGCCCCCATTCAGGTCCGATTTCTCCTTCCCTCACCTCGTGCTAGCTTCCCCCTTCCTCCATTTTCAATTCGAAGTAGAAATGGTGGTTTACCATTTCAGATTTTTATTGTTCCTAACCAAAAATCTCCAACGCTAGCTAGAGGAAGAAGATGAGCAGGAATCGTCTGATTCTGCTTTAAGATTTGTGCAGATCAAATCATTATAATTAATTTCATGTGTTTAAATCTGTCATTTTTTTCCTGTACATAGAATAATTGTTTTGAGGCCCTTAGAGGCCATTTCGTGAAAAATGGCCAGAGATAACTTTTGTAGATCTGAGTCTCTTCTTTATTTAGAAATTTGAATCAGCTCATTTAGAGCAGTGTAGAGCCCTTGTCATCAAATTTAGTGAGACTGGTCATAATAAAAACTAGAAATTTGATTGAGTATATCTTGTAAATGGTAAGTCTGTTGGAGCTGAAATTTGGGCCATACATACATGTGCCATATTATTAGCTTGTGTCCAAAAATCAATGTTTTTGGAGGAAATTGCCTTATAGTTTTGTTCATTATTCATTTAATCAAATAAATGAAATATATGGAGTTGTGAAACTCCAAATGACCCCAAATTTGGGTGTCATGCTTGATAGGCCATTAGTAAACTCTGGTTATTATTTGGAAGCAATTGGACCTTTGCAAGTGGGGTAATTCCACATGCATGTCATTTCCTATTATGTGATATGGTGTGCATATAACCAAAAATGATATTTTGTGTAATTTACATATATGGCTTAGTGTTAGCCTCTGAGATTTTGGTCACACCCTCTCTATGACATAATACATTAACTCAGGAGAAAATTAGGATTTTTGAGATAAAAAATCTGAAGTATTTGATAAAATTGAATTATGTCACATTTATGTAATAGTGAAATTTTTAGGGCTAATACCTTGTGAAATTTTTTGAAACTTTGGAAAATCATTTGGAATCTAATTATGAACCTCTGGAATTTTTGGCAGAATTTTTTGATGTATTACACATGGTAAAATTCTACATATTCAGTTTGTCACACTTTTTAATTTATGAAATATCTATGGTCAAATATCTCTAGAAAATTATGAAATTCTGGATAGGATCTTTTTGGTTCATTACAGTACTCTAGTAATTTTCTCAGAATTTTTGGAAGACATAAAACAGTACTTACTGTGTAAAGTTGCATTTTCACCTCTTTTATTTTATATGGAAATTATGATTACCAAACCTCTGAAAAATTGTGTAACCTTGGAAACCATTTTATTTGGTCATCTACTACCTCTGGAAATTTTATTAGCAAGTTTGAAATTACTAATATGGTACTTTCTTCGTAATTTGGATCATGTAGAATGATTAATGAATTTTAATTGGGGTCAAATTAGTTTGAAATATGTTAAAAATCTAGACACTTCTTAAATTATCCAATATGCACATATGGTATGAATTGTAGCTCAATTGGGCATGATATGTTTAAGATTGCATCATAGGAGTCAAATTTAGTTCATTCTCATTTTGGACTGCGAATAGTAAAAACTAAATGTGATGTTTTGATTGGCAAGATCATGTAGAAAATCAGTAAAACTTGGATCATAGTAGTGTTATATCATTTATATCAACCCCTAGAAGTTGTGGAATATTTGGAGAACATTCGTACTAGATTTAGAGGATGAGAGAGCTTATGTGTTGAGCATCGTTCAAGAGAGTGTTTGCTTAAGAATAGAGTGAGGGTTAAGTCATAAAGCATTTAGGTTATAAAGAGTAATAAAGAGAGTGGGTCTTTGGAAATGGGTAGCCACCAATAAAAGTAATTGTCCTCGAAAGGGGGTTTGGGCTTCAGCCCATCGTATTCCATAGTACCGTTGTGAGCCCTTCACCGGGTAGACCTTGGAAAGTCCAGGATTCACCCTAAATTTCTAAGTATAACACTAATAAGACAAGAGTAGTCTAACTAATTAAATAAGAGATATGCTAAAATTCATCCCGAGTTAATGGATGGGAAGTTGTACATCCGGACGGGTTGGTCCTGCGAGATGGAGGCTCGGGAAGTTGTACATCAGGATGGGTTGGTCCTACGATCTAGAGGCTCGGGAAGTTATATATCAGGACGGGTTGGTCCTGCGAGCTGGAGGCTCGGGTTGTGATAACTTGCATGTGCATAATTAGTGGCGGGTCTTCGGTACTGGACCGGTCGTTACACAGACGGTAGTACGTTGACTTAGTTGGGTGTGAGGGTTTGAGGGGCTAGTAAGTTGTTTATGCTGCGGTCTGGAGGACAATCCCCAAAAATGTACACCCTACCTTACAAACTGGTGGGTTCCAGCAATGATTACGCAAGACTCTAGAGTGCACCTAGGATGTGTATAGAGGCGTACGAAGGGTCTAGGCCTGGTAGTGTGTATACATGCCTAGGAAGTGGAGGCACCCGCTCCACTACTGTCGTAGCCACAACGGTGGTACCATAGAGTGAAGCTAGCTCCAAAATTTAGGAATGAAAGGTCTGTGATCACAGAGTGTGTGTGTGAGTTGCACTTGTATGAATCATAGCATATCATGCATATCATATTATACATAAACCTTAGAACATAATTTGCAGAACCTTATCATATAAATTAGTATAGACTCTTTTATATGATAAGTTATTATTCCGGAAACCTTAACTTATAAGTTTGTATGGGCATTCAAATTAGTTAAGGTACTTATGTAATGGTAGTATAGATATACTGGTTTACTTACCTGCGCCGCACTGCTTTACTTTACTTTACTTACTTCTTTTATTACTGCTTACCTGCTTATACTGCTATTATAGTATCTGGTTATGTATATACTTGCTAGAGTAGATTCCCTTTTCACCTGCATATTGTTATTACTATAATTGTTGTCCTCCGCTTCCTTCCACCCGCTCGGTACCTAGGATTCGTGGGGGGAGGCGGGGACAAAATTGGCTTAGTCTTATGACTAACGGTCGGTTGTGACCGTAGGAGTCCGAGGAGCTGGAGCACCAGCCGGACGAGGTGGCAGGACTTGAGGAGCAGATGTCGCGCACTACATCTACTACGAGTCAGGTGATTGATGATGAGAGTGTTTAGCTTCCGCATAGAGATGTTGAGAGAGAGTGACTCTTGTTATCTTCATTTGGCTATGTATCGGGCATAAGCCATTACTCTCTTTTGTGCTTATTGTTAGGCTACTTGTATACACTTATGAGATTTTGTGAATTTGGACTTGTTTATTTCTTTTATATGCTTTAATTCTCTATTGACCTAAAGGTTAATTGGTCGGTT
Source organism: Dactylorhiza incarnata (assembly GCA_033032865.1). Lineage (NCBI taxonomy): Eukaryota > Viridiplantae > Streptophyta > Magnoliopsida > Asparagales > Orchidaceae > Dactylorhiza > Dactylorhiza incarnata. The sequence continues at coordinate 6,685,070 of JAWHQI010000119.1, read as the reverse complement.
GTGACCTAAAGGTTTATTGAATTCATCTGAAGAGAAATCAAAATTATCAAAGAGAGATACATGACCTTCCTCAGAGGAATCTTCCAAATCCATCAGGCAGGCTTCTTCAGTCCTTGTTTCCTGCTCACTTTCTAAGGAACTGCTGGAGCTGGATTCAGTATCACTCCAGGTTTCAGCACCAAATCTTCTCTCTTTCTTCTTATCCTTTCTTCCATCTGATCTTCCTTCAACTATACCTAAGAGGGAATCCCAGATTTCCTTAGCTGACTGGCACTCAACCACTATCTGAAATATGCCATCTAACATAGTTTATGCTAGTATGTTCATAGCCTTAGCATCACAGGCCTTGGCCTTCTTTTCAGGATCTGTCCATTCTGCTCTGGGAACAAGTTCTAGTGTTTATTTGCCACTGGCATTCTTTTTGTAAGGCATTGGTGGTCCTGTCAAAATGGAATTGAAAATGTCTTCATCAATAGAATTCATATATAATTTTATTCTGGCCTTCCAGAGTGTAAACTTGTTAAGGCTACACACTGGTGGTCTTATTGATGCATTGTCCTTAGAACTCATTTTCTTTATAAAAAAGTTTTAATTAATTTCAAATAAAGAAATAGGAGTGAGGAGTTCTTTTGATCAAGGTGTTAACCTTTTAATGATCAACCTCCCTCTGGTACCAATAGAAAGTGCCAGTGTGCCTCTGAGTATTCTCTAGTGGGAGGTGAATAGAGATTTAAATTCATTTATACCCTAAATGTACACACAATAAAACTGCTAAGTAATATGCAATCAACAATACCAAAATAGAATAATAAGAGTACTGAAAATATAAACACAGAAATCAAGAAGCTGGGACAGCATAGAAATGCAACACATATAACACATGAATTTTTATAGAGGTTTTCTAAAATGTTGTTACTCCTCTCTTCTACCGCCTTGGTAGGATTGCACTAAATGTGCCTGAGTCTTTTGATAAGGAGACTCTCAGAACCACTGAGTCTTTTGATAAGGAGACTCTTAGAGCCACTGACTCTTTTGATATGGAGACTCTTAGAAACACTTAGTCTTTTGATAAGGAGACTCTTAGAACCACTGAATCCCTTGAATGAGGGATTCTTAAAACTCGTTTACAATAGGTGAATGAAGAAGAAGATAGAAAGAAGAGAATAGAATTTTGTTTTTAGAATTCTTCAGAAGCTGTTTCTTGAGTATTGTAGCTTCTGATTATCACAGGATCTGAATGTGTTGAACACTTGCTTATGATTGTGATGATTGCAAGGGTTATGAGCTTGATCCCAATTCTCTGCACTTTTGTTATCTTACTGCTATGTGATGAGGAAGATGAAGCAGTTGTGTTGTTCTTTTCCTGTGTAGAGAGAGCTTTCATCCTGAGGAAGAAGATGACTAAAATCTTGATTGGTATTTTCTTCTGCCTCATTGTATGTTTTATTCTTGGTCGAATAGCATTTTAATTTTATTTCTCTTATGTTCTGTCCTCAGAAGGAATGTCCATTGGACAGTTGATGTTTCCTTCTATTTTTGTTCTCGGCCCATCTATCTGATTTGAATAAACTTCCAAGAATGTCTTTTATGCATCTCTGGAATACTTCATTCTATTCTTGGCAATAAACGAGTCATTGGAGAACATATTTCTACTTTGCAAATCATCTAGAAAAGCATCATAAAGTATAGCAGAAAACCTTCCTTTTTTCTGTTTGTATTCGACGATGCGTCGACTTCATCATTTGTCATATCGACGCACCTCTGATTTCTTATCGAAGTAGCTTTGAATTCCTTCTTAGCTCTGGCTGAACTCAAATGTCGGCATTGCGTCGATTACTTATCGACATGTCCGTCTAGTTGAAGACTTGAACTTGAACTTCATCTTCTACGTCGGGTTGAAGTCTAATTTGCGTTGACTTCTAAGATAGTTTCGACAGGCTCTTCCTTCCGCGTCGAGTTCAATTCGAAGTTGCGTCGACTTCTGCCCTGTCTTCGACAAGCTCTTCCTTCTGCGTCGAGTTTATTTCAAAGTTGCATCGACTTCTGATATAGCTTTAACAAGCTCTGTCTTCTGCGTCGAGATCATTTTGATGTTATGTCGACTTAAGTTATACTTCGACAGAAAGTCTGAGTTGCTTCAACTTTCAGACTGAGTTACGTCGTCATCTAGTCGAAGTTGTGTCGACTTTTAGTCGACGCATTATTACTCTGGATAGTTTTCTATATGATTTCTGCTTGCCTTTCTGATTTCCTTGAATCAGCTGACTTCCTAAGACTTCTATGACTAAATTACCCTTACTATACAACATGGGTAATTACCCTAGAGAGTAAAATCACATATAGTTAATTTGTTAAGTTAAATCTAAAGGAGTTTTTCCCAACATTGTGCTTGTTGCTCATGTCACTGTAATTGACTACACGATGTGGGTGCAGCTTTACCTCAGCCGGTATGTGTTTAGTGTACACTAACAATAGTACACAAGCTATCATAATATGCACCTTATCCACACGAGAGGACATATGCTTTGTATGCACTACAAACAATATCATATTATGCACCTAATCTACATTAGAGGACATAGGCTTCATATGCGCTACAACACTATCACTCTACGCACCTAATACACACGAGAGGACAAAGGCTGTTGGATCGGTAGGCCCCCTTAGAGGGGGGGGGGGGGGGTGAATAAGGGTTTTAAAAACTTATAATATATTTTGAATAACTTTGAAAAAGCTTTGATTATTAAACCAGAGAAGATCAAGACAAATCAAGTGAAGTAAAAGTAAAGACATGATTTTATTAACTTGAGAAGCATGATTACAAAACTTGATCTCTTATCGAAGCTAGAAATCAAAGCTAATAGAAAGACTCTTTTTGTTTTCTATACCGACTCGTATCCCCACGAACCGGTTTTCTTTAGCCGATCCTTCCCCGGATACGGCCTCAAGCCGCTCTAGCCAACCCTTTCCCGGATATGGCCTCGAGCACCCCCTAGACCTACACCCGAGACCTAGTCGCCAACACGAGGCGAATTTCTGCCCTAAGTCCTACCCAGACCTAGTCGCCAACACGAGGCGAATTCACTAACGATTACAAGAATAAAGATGGGAAAATAAAAACATCAATAATAAAAACTCCCTCTAAGAACTTCTGAAGTTGGAGACGTTGGACCGCTGTAGTATAAGCGTTGTTGAAGCGGTCGCCGGTCGGATGAAGCGTGAAGAAGTCCTCCTTCAGTTATTCTCTCTAAGCTTTTGGTGGGAGTATTTCTCTGAAACATCCTCTTTATGTTGTGGCACGAAGCTCTGGAATTCTGGATCTCTAGAGGCTTAGGAAGTCGGAGCCAAGATGTCCTTTTTATAGACTTAGCGCTAGTGCCTGCGCTATCGCTACCGCCGGCGCTATCCCAGTTTAGGAAATATTCTTCACGTGAGAATCCTTCATTTTAGGTAAGCCTACCGCCTTCCTCTATTGCTTTGCGCTATCGCCGGCGCTATCAGCTACCACCGGCGCTATCCCAAATTAGGACATGTTTTGCGTGGCAGAATCTTCAATCCGAGGAAATAATTCCCCCTTGCCTTATGTGTGCGTCGCTACCGCCTGCGCTATCGGCTACCGCCAGGCGCTATCTCCTTCCATATGTGCTCCCAGAATTGCGCTATCATTGCTAGCGCCAGGCGCTAAGTGCTACTGCCGGCGCTAGTGGGAGTACTGTCTTCTATCTTCATTCATCGAAATTCGTCGGGGGTTCTCGAGAACATTCGACGAATTGACTTAGCCGCATAATTTCCTTCACAAGTCTGCCTTTTTGACTTCTGTCTGCGTTCGTTGATATTCGTCGGGAGTTCACGAGAACATTCGACGAATTGACTTAGCCGCTAACAGTTCGTCGAACGACAGCTAGCGCATGCGCTAGTGCTACCGCCAGCGCTAGTGGAAGATTTGGATTTGATGGCTCAACTTTGGGGGCAACCTTCTTATGTAATACTTGAGTCATGTGGACTTTGTTATCCTGCACACTTAAAGACACAAGATCAAATACACATAGGTTTTGTTATTCTCAAACCTACGAGATGCGGAAGACCATGTTCCAACAAACTCCCCCTTTTGATAATAACAAAACCATTAATGATAAATCAGAGCATTAATATATATAAGCATGAAGAAACATACTTGTGTGTGTGTGAGAGTGATGACTTAGGATAATGAACGATTTTAGCATTTAGAATTGCTCCCCCTAAATACATGCTCCCCCTAAGTGAATGCTCTCCTAATATGTAAGCTATCATCTTAATTAAGCATTATAGTTTGATAGTAGATTAATATTTATCATGTTAGTTCTCCCCCTTTTGTTATTAGCAAAAGCGGGTAAGGAGACACCACTTAAAAGTTGATAATTAGATAAAAGCATGATCGAGCTTATAGAGAGAAGGAAATAATAAGGAGTTCTTGAGTAGTTTTTATAGATTAGAGGTTTTAGCTTAAAAAGGTAATGATTTCCAAATAACCAATCTACCCAGACAATATATCTACACCCTAGCCTTGTGTTAAGTGACGGATGGGCATGAGGAGCTACATACATGCCGTAGGTTGGGGTGTTAGTCCCATATGCAAACACTAGACACAACTCAACCTAGCACTCTTTCCCCCCAGTGCCTCGCAATGCCCCACTGGAACCCTCCCCGGTTAAGGACAAGACATGACTAGAGATAAGGTTATCTAATGTCTACAACCCTACGCCCCCGCTATGGTGAGATATGTAATCATGGATAATAATTATTGGAAACATTTACGCGTTTTAAATCAAATTATAATTTCATAGCCAATGGGTTTTAATATTTGAATTTTTAAAGAAAAGTTCACATAGCTAATCCATTAATAAATCAGAATTTTAGCATTACAATGTTTTCATAGAAATAAATCAGAGTTTTAAGCAAAAAAGGAAAATATTCATGTTTAGAGTAACCAATATAAAATCTACCAAGCAAGTCTACCATTTGTTGAAAGAAAGGAATTTTGGTATTTAAGACTTTGATATAAGCATGAGAGCGCAAGGTAGAAATATATGGTGATGATGCGGAAGACTTATAGAAATACAAGAAACAACTTATTGTAATGATGATCCATAAAAAGATATATGAGTTAAATTTCAAAAATAAGATGTTTTTGTAAATAATTTTTCAATTAAAATCTTTAAGTTTGATAATAAAGTAACCAAGCATGAAATAATGTTATCAAAAAGAGATTACTACAATGCTACTTTAATTCATAATTTCAAAACATACCAAACATTGTAGATTGCATGCTAGGTTATCTCGTGCATTTCATAAATAAAGAGTAACATAGAATTTGCATTAGGATCCAATACTCATGAGAAGAAGTGTTATGGAATATAATGATGTGCACATAAGTGTATTTTTGAGTAGAGTAAACAAATGTTTTAATCAAAAATACAAGTAATATGTAAAGTAAGAGCACAATAAAACACAAATAATTTTACTTCCACGCACTTCAATGCACACAAAAAAATGTACAACTACCAAGGTTCTTTGCACACACAATGCTCATTAAGACTTATTAGGGTGCAAAGTAGTGCTTGTGGGATCACATCTTTATTTGTAATGTTGAGACTAGTGATCCGGTGTACTTAAGAATAAGTGGTTTTTTTTATAGAAAGTTATGGTTTGCACAAGATACTTTACTATTCTTTCCAAGGTGCTCAACCTCACAACGCTTATTAAGACTTATCAGGAGGTTCAAGTAGTGCTTGGTGGAGTTATCTTTGTCACTTTATTTTATGATTTTTTGTTTTGTACAAAGTTCTCCGAATACACTTATTTTGCAAACCAATATAATTTATAAAAACATAACCACTTTTCTTAACTTTTAAAGTGGAAATAAAGGTTGTGTAGGCAAGATACTTGTGCAATTTTAATTCATTGTACTATTACAAAACATACACACGCATTCTTAGATTAAATACATAAGTAGACAATGCCAAAAATAAGTGAGTGAATAGGGATAATTATCAAATATAAAACATTTACTCATACTTAGAGGCACGCTAAGCTTAGTTCTACACAATTTTTTCACAATAATTGATGCACATATTAATAGATATATCAAAGCATGATGAAAGCAATGTTCAAAGTAGTTTGAAAAGATAAATTGCAACATTATAGAAGTTCTAAAAAATAGATTACATCATGCTTGATTTTCAATGAAGTCCATACAATATTTTTGATATTTTTGAAGAATAATTTTTATTTAAAGTTTTAACTTATAAAATTGATCTTGGACTTCCCGAGGATTACCTTGTGAGAGGTTCGCCCGATACTAGGTGATATGATGGGATGATAGCCCAAATCACCCTTTGGCAAGATACACGTGAGAAGTTAAGTTCAAAAATAACAATTTTTGATAATTTTTTTGTTTTTATATTTTTGTATTTGAGTTTTGCTTGTAGAAATAGAATTTAAACAAATGACAAAAAACACAAAGGCAAAACATATAATAATTTTTTTTGTAATTTGGCTTTTGTATTTTGTAATTGATTTTTCAAAAATGTAATAAAAGCAAAAATGCAGAAATGAATAGTAAACATAGATTAATATATTTTTAGGGATTTTTCAAAATTTTAAAAATACAGAAAAACGCATAGGTGCACTAGCGTCGGCGTTAGCGCTAGCGCGGGAAACAGTACACGATTTTTGATGATTTTGAAATTTGTAATTATTGATCTTGATTAAGTGTCCAAATAGTAGTTTCATGCAGAAATTTCAGAATTTTAGGAGATGTCTAGATAGTCCAAAATCCAAATTGCATGAAACATTAGCGATTTTGTATATGACTTTTCCAAATAAACTTTGTAAGTGATATATTTCATTTTATCTCCATTTTAATATTTTTAAGGCTTATATTTACCAATGTAGTTTGAAAATGATAGGAAATTTAAGCATGATTGGACATGAATGTACAAATCAAATATGCATGATTTTAGTGATTAAAGATAATGTTCATGCATAAGAATATCATAGATAAGCCCTAGATGAGAATACCCAGCCTGTATATCTTGGTAAACATATAAAGCCTAACATAGACACAAATATTCTTTAGGCGACAATGTTGGTATGATAAGTTTGAGATTAATGTTATACCAAGGTTTGATAGTGTTTCAACTTATAGACCTAGAATGGAGTGACGATTCTATTTGATTTGATATCTAGATGATTCAAGGTCTAAACTAGAAATAAATCACAATACACATATAATACACCAACCATGGTTTAAATATCAATTGTCATCAATTATTATATCAATTATAATTCACATAATTGTGATAGAAATAATTGTTTTTAGAAGACTTTTGATATGACTTATGATATATGATGTTAGAGAATTTAGCAAAGGACATCAATAGAACATGGTGGTGCATGTGAATTCAATATGAAGGTAAATTCTTTCAATACATTTTAGTGAGTTTCTTTTAATTATGAATTTTGAAAATATATATGTGATTTTTGATAGGTGAATAATAGTGATGGTTTAGATCATGTTTGACATCAAGGAGTGAACACAATATGATTTTTTGTTGTGAACAAAGACAACCATATTGAAAGTTGAGCTTTTATTTAGATCTTGAACTTTCTTTTAGATCATGTTATTCCTCTAAACCACTTGTTGGTGAAGGCTAAAACTCTTAATAGCCTAATAACTGGATTTAATTTGAAATATCTTATAGCAAATTTAGAGTTTGATTCATATGGATAATATAAGATATTTAGAGGCAATGAATAAAAGAATAAAAGATAGGTCATCAAAATAAAATATGATTTTGAATTTTGATCAATTTGATTTTATAAACATATTGAGCTTTTAAGAGATAAAATCATATTTTTAATACTGTATAGGATAACCATGACATGATAGATCAAAAGAAATGAGAAAACAAGAAAAATTAAAACACATGAAAGCATATCATGAAGTAGAACTTTGTATATTTCATTTTGAAGGGGTTCTACTTCATGCAATTGATGATAACTAATGAATACGAGTTTTAGGTATCCAAAGGGGACCATGTGTGGTGGTTCCTTTGGGTACCCAAATATAACGTGTAGGTTTGTGGGTAGATATTGATGAATGAGTCCTTTCATGTGAAGTTATTATTTCAGTTTTAGTTTTGGGCCTCCATTCAAACTTTGGTTTTGTGTTATTCTTATTTGTCAAATTTCCATTATGATAATCTTTATATTGATGATTATGATTGTAATGATTATTAACAGTATTGTTCATAGGAAATTTGTGCAATTTTAATTTTGAGTTGGGAGAAACATGATTTTGCAAGTAATGATGATTTTGATTTTGATTTACAAACACTTTGTGATTCTTGCCCCCATTATTAGTCTTAGCTGAGATGTTCATATTCATATTCAACTTGTTTTTATATATAGTTTGATATTGTGAATTTGTTTTTAAAATTTTCATAAGCAAGTTGATTTTTGATTTTAATTCATCATTCTTGATCTTTAAATTATGTCTAGCTTTATTATAAGCGATTGTGCTATTTTTAAGAGATGAAACAATTGAATCTATATGATCTTGATAATTGTTTCTATATTCATCAAATGTTTCATCCATCTCTTTAATTTCAATTTTATATTTTTTACACTTAGCACAATCATTTTCCAAAGATGAATTTTCTAAACATAATTGTTTATTTTGTTCTTTTATAAAAAGAAGTTCCTTTTCAAGTTCCTTGCATTTTTCTTTTAAGTCATCAAATTCCATACAATGTGTAGTGTTTTCAACTAAGAAACCATGGATAGAACTAGATAAATTTGAATTTGATTGTTCATTAATTTTTGCCTTTAAATTTTTATTTTCTAAGCGCAAATGTTTATTAGCATTTTTTAATTTCTTAATTTTGCGCTTTGTAGTTTGAAGCAATTGTAATGAAGAGATAGAAGTACAAAAGATAGAATTTGATTTCCTTACATTGCTTTCGGGAGAGGCATGATTTGAACATATCGTTTCTTTGACATATTTTTGGCACTCCTCTTCCGAACACAATACTTCTTCTTCTCTTCCATTAGATGTGTGCTCCATGGATCCGTCATGAGAGGAGCATTCTTGAAGACTTATTCAAGCTTGCATATTCTCCGGTTCTTGCGATTGTTCCATACCTGTAGAAGGAGAATCATACATTTCTTCAAGAAATTTCCATACTTTGTATGCACTAGAAAAATAATATATTAATTTGAAAATATCTTGAGATAAAGCACAAAAAAGATAATGCATAGCTTTTACATTTAGGTGACGCTCTTGTTTATTTGATTCGTCCGTTGGTCTAACTATTGCTATATCCCATGCATTGATATCTAAACATTTAATAAACTTTTCCATTAATATTTTCCATCCTTTATAATTTCTCCCTTCGAATAAAGGTGGTTTAGGAGATTTTTCTTCTTCATAAAAATTTACCCCACTAGTAGAAGAGAGATCATGAGACGCCATTATTCCAGGTTGTTAAGCCGATTAGAAATAACCTCGCTCTGATACCACTTGTTGGATCGGTAGGCGCCCTTAGAGGGGGGGGGGGGGGAATAAGGGTTTTAAAAACTTATAATATATTTTGAATAACTTTGAAAAAGCTTTGATTATTAAACCAGAGAAGATCAAGACAAATCAAGTGAAGTAAAAGTAAAGACATGAGTTTATTAACTTGAGAAGCATGATTACAAAACTTGATCTCTTATCGAAGCTAGAAATCAAAGCTAATAGAAAGACTCTTTTTGTTTTCTATACCGACTCGTATCCCCACGAACCGGTTGGCTTTAGCCGATCCTTCCCCGGATACGCCTCAAGCCGCTCAAGCCAACCCTTCCCCGGATATGGCCTCGAGCACCCCCTAGACCTACACCCGAGACCTAGTCGCCAACACGAGGCGAATTTCTGCCCTAAGTCCTACCAGGCCTAGTCGCCAACACGAGGCGAATTCACTAACGATTACAAGAAAAAAGATGGGAAAATAAAAACATCAATAATAAAAACTTCCTCTAAGAACTTCTGAAGTTGGATACGTTGGACCGCTGTAGTATAAGCGTTGTTGAAGCAGTCGCCGGTCAGATGAAGCGTGAAGAAGTCCTCCTTCAGAAATTCTCTCTAAGCTTTTGGTGGGAGTATTTCTCTGAAACTTCCTCTCTATTTTGTGGCACGAAGCTCTGGAATTCTAGATCTCTAGAGGCTTAGGAAGTCGGAGCCAAGATGTCCTTTTTATAGACTTAGCGCTAGTGCATGCGCTATCGCTACCGCCGACGCTATCCCAGTTTAGGAAATATTCTCCACGTGAGAATCCTTCATTTTAGGCAAGCCGACCACCTTCCTCTATTGATTTGGGCTATCGCCGGCGCTATCAGCTACCGCCGGCGCTATCCCAAATTAGGACATGTTTTGCGCGGTAGAATCTTCAATCCGAGAAAACAATTCTACCTTGCCTTTTGTGTGCGTCGCTACCGCCTGCGCTATCGGCTACCGCCAGGCACTATCTCCTTCCATATGTGCTCCCAGAATTGCGCTATCATCGCTAGCGCCAGGCGCTAAGTGCTACCACCGGCGCTAGTGGGAGTACTGTCTTCTGTCTTCATTCATCGAAATTCGTCGGGAGTTCTCGAGAACATTCGACGAATTGACTTAGCCGCACAATTTCCTTCACAAGTCTGCCTTTTTGACTTCTGTCTGCGTTCGTCGATATTCGTCGGGAGTTCACGAGAACATTCGACGAATAGACTTAGCCGCTAACAGTTCGTCGAACGACAGCTAGCGCCTGCGCTAGTGATACCGCCAGCGCTAGTGGAAGATTTGGATTTGATGGCTCAACTTTGGGGGCAACCTTCTTATGTAATCCTTGAGTCATGTGGACTTTGTTATCCTGCACACTTAAACACACAAGATCAAATACACATAGGTTTTGTTATTCTCAAACCTAGGAGATGCGGAAGACCATGTTCCAACAAAGGCTTCGTATGCGCTTCCTGGCATAGAAGGTCCAAGTCAATTCCACTATGAAATGTGGTTGAAAGGTGAGGGTAAAGTGCTAAGAATTACTCTAGAGGGGATTCTTAGGACTAACTGACTCTTTTGACAAGGAGACTCTTAGAACCGACTGAGTCTTTTGATAAGGAGATTCTTAGAACCAACTAAATCTTTCTGAGTGAGATTCTAAAAAATCTTTCTCTAAAACAGTTGATGTAGAAGATTATTTTCTAAAATCTGATCATTCTTCAACAAAGCTCTGAAGGATTTGGTTCTTTGAAGCACTATGTGGATTTTTGGAAATAGCAGTAGTAGTCGGCTATTCCTCTCGACATAGATGATTGGATTCAATAGAGAAAAGATGAATCTTATTCTGTGGGGAACTCTAAGAAGAAGGTGATGAACCCTTGTGAAGAAGAGCCTTAGATTAGAGAGAATATGATCTAGTCGGCCATCGTTCTTGGAGAGAAATTTTTCTTTGAGTAAGGAAAGAGAATTCTGAATCTTGTGGAAGTGAACAACCAATTCGGAATGAGTGCAAGACTACTTTTTATTCTAAATCATCGGGTATATATATATGCCATAATTTCAAGTATCAATCAGCATAAACACCTTTTAGAAATGAATTAGTAACAACTGTAGTGAAGAGATATTTTGGCGTAGGGTGAGGAGCAAACTTTTCTTTGAAAGCAAATTTTAATGTAAGGAAGGAGCATATCTTTTAGCGTGTGTTGAATATTTTTTGATGCATGAAATCAACTTCTAGATATATGTTAAATACTTCTCGATGTATAGACTTAGTGTTTGTCGTCGTGCATCGAATACTTCTCGACACACTGAAGTATAACTTGGTTGATTCTTCTTCTTGAGTGCATTTAGAAATCTTGGCAGCTTGTGTCTAATTTCAACACATACTAATACAATATATTGCCTTTCTATACATAATATAGGCAATTTCTATATCATTTTATTTAATCTGATATATTAAATCATTAGGTTATTTCCAACAGTGGTGAAGGCTTGAGTTCTACCACAAGCACAATTTCATTTTCACGATCCACGGATATCGATTACTACACAAGTAGGATTCGCGATGTGGTAACATCTACGGGCTGAATAGGAGGCCATGAACTTATGGCATTTGATAGGAACACCAATGGTTTCCACATTCCCAAATCCCGCAAACCATATGACGTGTTACATGGAGACATTCTCCGGCACGCAAACTAGATTAAACCTAAATGCAATATCATTCAAAGCATCATCGATTCGGTCCTATGACCACAAGTTGGATTCACGCAACATGCCTAAATCTCCAATGATTGCAGGATTTCTAAATGCATTTCATGTCGGGGTGGACATAATCGAGTCGGGGATCTAACGAACCAAAGGTCATGCCCTCAACTAAAAAGTGGAGGAGACTCTTCCTATGCAAGCAAGAAAACATGGAATGGACATACATTCTCCTAAGACCTGATAGAAGGATTGTTAACCTTGGATCTCACTTTAGCTCCATGGAACAATGAAAATAACGGATGGAATCAACCGCAATGGAATCCTCTTCACGAATCGGGAGTCGGCTCGAGATTCGGAACTCTGGAGCTCCTCCAATGGCGAGATTTCTTCCTCCTTCCTTCTCATTGCTTCTGTCTTTATCAAACCTAAGAGAGTTAATCGAAAAAGAGAAATGAGGTTGAAAACTCCTCATTCCCATCCAAATAGGCTCAGGAAGGAATCCTAGCCATCATATCTCCAAATATCCCATCAGACGGCTCAGAATTTGTGTAAAAAATGATTTCTGGCCTCATACATGACTTGGGACACGCCCGTGTCCCAGGCCAAGTTAACCTACTTGTACACATGGAGTTGCACATGGGCAGGTACACAACCGTGTTTTAGGCTGTGTCGCTCATATGGTATAACCCTTCATACACGGGCTAGTACATGGGCATCTAAATGCCCATGTCCCTGGCCGTGTCTAGAGACACAACCGCATACACGGCCATGTCAATTAAATTGACAAGTCATGTGGCTTCTCTGAAAACAACCCCACTCATTCATGGGCATCCACGCACCCAAGGACACGCCTGGGTCCCTGGCCATGTATGGAGACACGGGCACCTATACAGTAGTGAAATATATATTGGCAAGTCGTGTGGTCTCTAGATTCAGTTGGATCTTAGACACAACATGCACACACCCGTGTCCTAGGTCGTGTATAGCCTTAAAGGATTTAAATGACCTCCAAAGCATACCCAATTAGCCTCAACCCTCCATGGGACTTCCCTAAGACTCTTAGGATTCTCATGAGCTCTTTTAATTTGGGTTTTAGGTGTGTTACAAGCATAATATTTTGTCCCTCCAAAATATGATCTCCTACTTCATTTGACTCCTCAATCATCAGGTGATGTTGGGGTTGCCTAAGTGTTACCGCAGCACGATAGGGTTATCATGGCATGGTAACTCTTTACATAATAGGCTCCTTGTTCCCGCAAGATATGCGGGCCTTTGTTCCAACAATCACTTCAGAGCTAAAACCACATCAAAAGCTTAACAAATAAAGCAACGGACTGAATGTCAAAAACTAGAGCAAAAGAAATAATAAAATGAAAATCGGCCTATAGGTCTTACATCACTTCCAAATGAAATACAAAAGAAAATACTCAAAATGAAAGAAAGCGGAAAACTCTACCATCTTTGCACAACACGGGCTCTGGCGCGGTAAACTGCATGATAAGCTGCTCCACCTGAAACCAAGAACACCCAAGTGAAAAATAAGGTCAGCATGGGGATGACCAACACAACATAACGACCCCTCCCTAGGCCATCCTAGCGGACACCGGTGAGAGTGCATCAGTCTCTTGCAAGTATGCACATAAACAAAACATGCAAATCAAAGCATAAAGTGTCGCTTAGCATATGCGACCATCACACGTGTAGAAGGCACTCAAAGCCACACGACCTAAATGAGTATGGATGTAAGGCATGCACATAATAGAACACACTAAGCGTCACATAATACATATAACCAACACATGTGTTGTGAACACCCAAAATCATACAGCCTAAGATCCAAAGTCAAACAAACCATATCACTCACGATGAAAGGTGTGAAATAACCTTCCATCCTAAATCATATTGATAGAAGGAACAAAATATACAATTGTCCAATCAGAAGTGACATGGAACCAGGTTGACTCGTGTCCTCAAATATAGAGATGGGAGGAGGGTTTTCACCCTTTGTCCCAAGTCATGTGATAAAAGAACATGACACCTAACCAAAAACAAAAGGATGTGAAGTGTAGCTCCACTTCTAGTTTGAAGCATAGTGATAGGAAATATGAGTTCACCTCTGGTCTCTAAATGGTAATTTCCCAATGTAGCCTAACGACGCTCTTAACGTACATGGAAAACGTGACATAGCCTAAACATCTCGTAATCAAAACTACGAAGTGACGGGTAATTCACCCATCCTACGAAAGCCCTCAAATATCGTCATTCTAATTGTCCCATCACAGGCCCGCCTAGGAACAAGGCCTTCTGGAAGAAAACCCACAGATTCCCATAACCGCTATGACAAATGATACAGGACATTCCCATTTGCGGACTGATGAAAGTTTTCTTGTTTATAAAAATATTTCCAAAGAGCTACTACTCGAGCAGCCAAGTGTACATGTCGTTCAGTAGTATAGGGTATTAAGAATACCAAGATCTTTTTCCACAGGGCTTGTCGAGTACTTTTACTCACTAAATTCTATTATTTTATCATCTGAATAAAGTTGGTTTTAAATAAAAATCATTGGGTCTAGAATCAATCTAAAGCAAAATAATTCATAAGCATTTGATGAAAATAACTCGACCATGGAGGTTCCCAAATCATGATAGCACCTCGCTAGAGGAATACTACCAACTATACTTAGGTTGATCGATTAAGATCTCTCGACCAGTCGAAGCCCCTAAGCTTGCTTTACGAGGTGAACCCCGCTATTGGATTTGACTCCAATCCGGAAGATTTATGTCATCCTCTCTTGAGGGATGCATGCAACTCCTTTTACCGTTCAGTGATCTACACATATTCACGGATCTCTCGATCAACTAGAATACGGATCAAGAATTGATTATCATATACTAGAAATATGAAATCAATATTTTGTAAATGAAAGGTGAATCAAGCTCTTACATTCAAAGCAAATGAAAAAGGAATTACATAATTATATTTCTAAAGAAATCATCGGATCAAATGCTAGAAGGAGTTAGTTAAACATGATCGGATGAAAAGACAATTTTATGAACTACAAGAGACATGAAAAGAAAAGCAAGAATGAAATAAAGAGAAATAAAGAAGACTTAAAAGGAAAGGCAATGCTCATATATAATCAAAAAGGACTTAAAAGTTCATGAAAGTAAATACTAAACTAGAAAATAAGATGTATGATCTTAAATGAGATTTGAAATTCGAATCCTGCACTATGAAATGAAATTTCACTAAGAAAAATATAGAAAATAAGTTGAATATTGATCCAATCGAAGGAACATACTGGATGATGAACTTCTGGAATCATCTGGCTTTTATAGGAGAAATATTCCATGTACATGCCTTAGGGTCATGGTATGATGGGGGCGTGACTTGGTGGGAAACTGATAGAATTAACCCTGGAAGCGTTCTGGATAAAAATTGGCAAATCTTCATAATTGCAAGTACACACCCTATGGTCATGGCGTGATAGGGACGTGACTTGGCTGGATCTAAAATGGCTAAGAAATGGACGTGACTTGCATTAAGTTCTTCAGTTTCTAGTCGGGTCACGCCCTAGTCACAGCATGACCAAGGCATGTAATCTTAATGCTGAGCTGGGAAGAGGGTCACGGCCTGGGAGGGAGCTGGAAATAGGCATGATCGAGTCATGCCCTTGTCATGGCATGACCAGGGTGTGTAATTTTAAAAGCTGAGCTGGAATAGGTTTCACGGCCAGGAAGAACTGGGGAGGAACCTTGACCAAGTCACGTCCTGGTCACGGCGGGACCAGGGCATGCAAATTTCCTTTTTATCGAAAATTCCCCAAAAAATCACCAAAACATGTCCATATGCTCCAATTTGTTATTTGCAGCCCAGAAAAAGATAGAAAATGCAAAAAAAAATATTTTGGCACATTATTGAAATAAAATAACACGAAAACTAATTATTTAGAGACTAAATATTATAATAAATTAGACATAAATATTGTACTATCAATTACCCACATACTTAAGCTTTTTCTATTCCAGAGCAAAACCATAAGTGTACGAGAAATATTTATAGAACATTTCAAAAAAACAATATCTATTTATGCACCATGAATTATATATGAATCATATCAAATTATATTTTGAAATAAGATTTATATTCATAAGAAATAAATCGTATGCCATGAAATGAAATGAGTAGAATATAAATTAGTTCATAGTTCTCTAATTTAATTTTCATAAATAAAATTATATTGAATTTAGCAAAACAAACTAAAACTAGAATTATATAAACTTTAGCTCATTAGAATCTTTTTAGAATAATACAAAAGACTAACTAAGCTCTCACATACATCTTTTGGATTTGCAATTGATATTGGCTGATGGGTGTAAAACAAATTTGCATAAAAGAAAATATTTTGCATATGTTTAGGAAATGATGAATTAATCCTCTCAGTTCCATAACATATATTCTTATAAAAAAATTTGTTCTTCTTTTAACTTCCCAAAATGTATATGTTTAGGAGTGAAGAATTTTATCCTCTCATCTCCATGACATATAATCTTTTAAAATTTGTAAAATTTTGGGTCCATATGTTTAGAAATGATGAATTGTATCCTCACATTCCATGACTTATGATCTTTTTAAATTCTTTTTTATTGCCAAACAATAGGTTAAACAAAAGATAGGGGAAGTGCTAGGGTTTAAAGGCTATAAAATTTCAAGATTATAAAAAGTCAGAGAGCATAGAAAATAAATTGAGAATTCATAAGAAACCTTTGAGTGAAAAGTAAATGTAATTAAGAACTAGATATGTGAGCATAATTTCTACAAAGTTGAATCATGATATTTTAAAGAGAGAGTTAAAACTAACAAATTCTCTAAGCAAACCATAAACATGAAATATTCATTAAATCAAACTCTTCTAAAAATCAAATCAAGCAAATTATGACAAAGATCATAATAAATCAAAATTACATAAAAGAAAACTTATAATTTATTTAAAAGTTAAATATTGTTTGTTATAAAAATTTTGTTTATAGGTTTAAATTATTTTTTGTAATTTTATAAAAAATAATATTTTGTTTAATTCTTGGACTTCCCAAGGAATACCAGTGAAGGGTTCTCAAGGTACTAGGCAATTTTGTGGGATGAAAACCCAACACAACTCTTTCGCAAGAAATTAGATTGTTTAATTTTCTAATTTTTATGATTTTTTATTTGCTTAGAAAAGAAAATAAGACAAAGAAAATTAAAATTTTGAAACAAAATTAAAATAAAAAAGAAAACACATTTTTTAATGTTTTGTAAAGTTTTCTATATGAAATAAAAGGCAATTTGTTCATGATTTTTAATTGAAAGTTCAATATTTTTTTATTCAAAATCGTACTTATAAATAAACATTGTCCCCAATGTTTATAGAATAAGGAGGAAAAGAAAACATGTAAAGACATAAAATGAAAGAACAAGGAAAATAAAAATAATCAAGGGGTGCCTCCCAAGAGCGCTTTGTTTACTGTCTTTGAGCTAGATGTGTATGGTTAGCTAAATGAAAATTTAAATTGAAAATACACAGGCAACTCCCTTAATTCACGCTGAGGTGAATATGCAGATATTTGTTGCCTGGCGACTTCTCCACTACATTCTTGATTCTTTATTCGTCCGTCGGCTTGAAATTGTGAATCCAAATTACCTAGACATACCTTAGGTAATTTGGATTGCTGTAGATGAGCGGAAAATGGATCATTAAAGACATTATGTTGCAACAGCTCATCATCTAAAATATAATTATTATAATATGAAGAATGAGAATAAATGGGTCGGAAAAAATTTCACAAGTATGAGAATCTTATGAAAATAAAAGATTAAGTGCGGGTTGTTCAATTTTAAAATAAAAATCATTATCCTGAAATTCATTTTGTGTACCAAGTGTATTAAATTCATGGGACACAATATTTTGATGATCGCCATTTTCAAAATAATTATTTGGTGTGTGTGAAAATTCATGAAAAATAAGAGTAAATTCGGACGGAGTAAGTTTAAGCTAATTATTTTCAACTACTACTTCGTCCGGTGTACCCATAACTTTTTAAAATTCTTGGTACAAAAATTCTTCTTGATCTTGGGAATAACTATTCAAATTTGGAAAATGAAAATTCATAGAATCCCCAAGATTAGAAGTAGAGCTTTGTGGGTAAGAAGTGGATGAATGAAATTCTTGATCAAATAAACTTTCTTCATCGCACCGTAAACTATCTGAGTGATCTTGTCGCCATGAATAAGTAACATCAGAGGAAGAAGTAAAGTCATCATAATCATATGCACTAGAAAAATAATTTGGATTATAAAAACATTCCTTGCTTAGATGACTATTTTGACCACAAAAATTACAAAATTGTGAACGCATAGTTGCGGCTTCCATAATTTCAACTTTTCTTGTAAGCATGGCAACTTGAGCGGCTAAATGAGATAACATTTTTATTAATGAAAATAAAACAACTTTTACAAAACTGAACAGAAATTTTAGAAAAAGAAAAATAAGAAAAAAGAATAAAAGAAAAAGAGAAATGGAGGTTAGGAATAAAGAAAAAAAATATGATAAAAGTAATAGTGCATTTGCTTTCAAAATATCAACAAAGTTTCCCGGCAATGACACCAAAAACTTAATGAATGTTTTCTGGGTTATAAAAATATTTCCCAAAAGCTACTTCTCGAGCAGGCAAGTGTAACTATAGTTCGATAGTATAGGTTATTAAGAATACCAAGATCGTATTCCACGGGGCTTGTCTAGTACTTATACTCAATAAATTTATTCTTTTACCGTCAGAATAAAGTTGGTTTTAAATTAAATTATAAAATTGAAACAAAAGCATTTGATCTAGATTCAATCTAAAGCAAAATAATTTGTAACTCATGTAATTCTTAAGCATTTGATGAAAATAACTCGACCATGGAGGTTCCCAATTTATGATAAAACCTTGCTAGAGGAAAACTACCAACTAACCTTAGGTTGATCGATTAAGATGTCTCGACCAGTCGAAACCCCTAATCTTGCTTTACGAGGTGAACCCCACTTTTGGATTTGACTCCAATTTGGAAGATGTATGACATCCTCTATCCAGGGGTGCATGCAAATCCATTTACCGATGAGTGATCTACACGTATTCACGGATCTCTTGATCAACTAGGATACAAATCAAGAATTTATTGTCATATACTAGAAATATGAAATTAATATTTTGAAAATCAAAGGTAAATCGAGCTGTTAAATTCAAAGCTAATGAAAAAGGAATTACATAATTATATTTCTAAAGAAATCATCCGATCAAATGCTAAAAGTAATTAGCTAAACATGATCGGATGAAAAGACAATTTTATAAATTAAAAGAGACATGAAAAGAAAAGCAAGAGAATGAAATCTACAGAGAGTAAGAAGACTTGAAAGGAAAGGCAATGCTCATATATAATCAAAAAGGACTTACAAGTTCATGAAAGTATATACTAAACTATGAAATAAGAAGTGTGATCTTAAACTAGAATTTAAATGTGAATCCTACACTATAAAATGAAATTACAATAAGAAAAATACAAAAAATTAGCTGAAAATTCATCCAATCGAAGGCAGGAACTTGATGCTGAACTTCTGTAATCATCTGGCTTTTATAGGAGAGTTTTCCAAGTACATGCCCTAGGGTCACGCCTTGGTGGGAAACTACAAGAATTAACTCGGAAAGCATTCTGGAGAAAAACCGCCAAATCTTCATAAATTGCAAGTACATGCCCTAGGGTCCCGGTGTGATAAGGGCGTGACTTGGCTGGATCTAGAACGACCATGAAATGGGCCTTGACTAACATTAAGTTCTACGGTTTTTGGTCGGGTCATGCAATTGTCACGGCATGAACAGGGCATGTAATTTTAATGCTGAGCTGGGAAGAGGGTGATGGCCTGGGAGGTAGTTGGAGAAGAGGTGTGACCGAGTCACGCCCTGGTCATGGCGTGACAAGGGTGTCTAATTTTAAAAGCTGAGTTGTAATAGGTTTCACGACCAGGAAGAACTGGGAAGGAAGCATGACTGAGTCACACCCCGGCCACGGCGTGATTAGGGCGTGTATTTTTTTGCTTCTAAAGTTCTCCAAAAAGTCCTTGGAACATGTCCATAGGCTCCAATTTGTTATTTGCAGCCCAGAAAAAAAACTGAAAATGCAAAAAGAGATATTTTAGGACATTATTGAAATAAAATAAAATGAAAACTAATTTTTTAGAGAGTAAATATTATAATTAATTAGAGATAAATATTATACTATCACGGACCTGGGGCTGATCACAATGCACATCAATATCACCGATCCAGGATTATTACCACTAGTAGCCTTTATACAACATACCTAAATTTGGACTTACACATCAGATTACTAATGCAAATTCATGTCAGGGACGGACACAATCGACCAGTGGTTTGCATTGAATTGAGCGAAATACACACTGCTGCCAATTGGTGACGAGTGGTCCTCCTATGCTCATGAAACAGAAAAGCTACATCGGGGTTGCAATCTCAACCCAAGAGGAGTCCCTTCTCTCTACTATGTATCAGAAAAGGGACTCTTCATGTAGATCACACAAACACACGTCGGGGTCGCAATCCCATGCCCTCGTGGAGTACTTATCCTCAACCAAAATGTCGTGAGGGTACTCTCATTGCATGGAAAATATTAAAATGCATAAATGCACAAAATAATGGTCTTAAGACCGGGGTAAGAGATCGTTACCCTTGAAGCATTTTTTGGAGCCATGAAAGTGATCGTAGCGCTTCCCTCTTTGTGGATCTGGCCCCCTCACAATGTTTTGAGTTTCCAATAACCCTTATGCAATGATCTTCGGCATACCCTAGCTGAGCACATGTACTCTGGCTCATGGCAAGGGCTTCACAATAACAGCTCTAGAGTTCTAGGTCAGCCAAACTCCTCATGGTAAGGGGGAAGTTCTCCCTTGCTCTGCCAACCACCAAAGGATGAGGACATATGGTGTTCTGAAAATGGGAAGAAATCCCTAGTCGCAGATCTCGGTTTAAGGGAGGGCTCGTCAGTTCTCTCGGCAAGGAGGGGCATTAGGTATGTAGTCATTGGATTTGGATATGTTGACCGAAGAGGAGACTGTCGGAATGGTGGAGATCGTCAAAGAAGGAGCTCGTCGGCCGGTTATCATGAGAGGGGCGATGTGCTTCTTGTAAGACCCCAAGTTTCGTGTGCAAATAAATTGGGAGTGCTCGGAAGCAAATGAGCTAGCGCCAGGCGCTAGGGATAGTGCCGGCGGTAGTGCATTTCTCGAGAAACCCATGAATTTCCCGAGAAGCTAGTGCACTTCCCGAGAAATGTGTTATTTCTCAAAGAATGGAGCATATGAGCTAGTGTCAGGCACTAGTGATAGCGCTGGCGGTAGTATATTTCCAGAGAAATGTTTCCTTTCTCGACAAATATGGCATTTCCCAAGAAATTCGTCAAAGAAAGATAGCGCAGGCGGTAGCGCTAGCGCTAGCGACTCTCTTAAGTGGTTGTGGCTAAGGTTGGACGTACCGCATCTGGGCTAGCGGCAGGCGCTAGCGTTAGCGTCGGCTGTAGCGAAAAAAGTATAAAACGATGTTCTTCAGCTGTCCTTCTCATTTGACTGGGTGTTCTCTGTGTTTTCCACGCCAAAGGAAGATGAGAGCTTGGGAAGAAGACCAGTTGGGACGATTCTGCGAAGGAGATCCTGCGTGTTTGTGCCAACGTTGAGTCCAACCGATTCGCACTCAGCTTATGGCACCGAGGGTAACGATTCTCCTCCTTCATCGAACGAGCGCTGAGGGTAATGATTCTCCTCCTTCATCTCTGGACATGTTCGTCCTTTGATTTGCATAATAGTAGGCAGATTTCCACTAATCAGTGGATTGGTTTCTGCCGACGGGTCGATGTTATCCCCATAGAAATTGCATATAGAGTCTGGAATATCAGTACGGACATAGGCATGATGTGTGAAGCCCTTCTGGATAGGTTGTTTCGGAATGGTGATGTTGATATGCTATATTGCACTCCGGAGAAGACTCCTCGTATGTATGTTTTTGGGTTCTTGGTACTGTATTGTACTGCAGGGAGTCCTGGAGGTTACCCTCAGGAAATACCCGAAAGAGCTAACAGAAATGTGTTCTGTTGGCTAGCACCCCGCGCTAGTGCTAGCGCCGGCGCTAGTGGCAGTGTTCCTTGAGATTGCTTGTGACACTCAAAAATAGCCCTGGAGGCTGAGGTGATGACCCTATGAGGTTAAAGTTTGTCGGGCACAAAGGGAAGCCAATCCCGTGTCAGGCTAAGTTGAATCCTGACATTTATGAGCGCGGGCACAAGCTGAACCAAACCCAGTTTAGGCATAGGTGAATCCTGACATCTAGCTCATAACGATCATGCCGGAACTTCGTGTGTACGTCCGAGCTCAAAGAGTTCCGAAACTTCGTGTGTACGACCTAGCTCAATCTGATCATCCAAGTTGAAAAAGGACTTGAGGATGACGTGCCATGAGTGCACATGATGTGTGACTTGACGTCACCGTAGGATGAATGTTTATATGCGGTGCTTAGACGCACCTGCGAATGATATATGCTGCTATTGCTTGCTTGCAGGGAAGAAGCACCGCCGCCCCGAGCATATGGTGGAGTCATTATATTCTGGGTCAGCTTAGCTGACCGGTTACTTCTTTTCCCACTGTTTGGTGGATTGTGACTTACAGGTCCTGGCGAGACGAGCGGGAAATAGCGGGGTGGAATCCCAGCTGCTGAGCTTTGCTGGCCCTTGAAGGCCAAGTGATTTGTTTAGTGTTTTCATGTGTGGCTGGCCTGCGTGCCGATGTTTGGTAGCCACCTAGTTGTTGTAAATAGTTTTATATATAAACCGTGTTGTATTTTCATTCCCTGTAAATAAGTGGACAAGTTGTGAACTGGTTTTATCTTAATAAATTAAATGTTTCCGTTGTGCGACTCTGTATGTTGAGATGGATATGTGCTTAACTATTTAAAATTCAATTCCGTAATGCTCTCTTATGTTCGTTTAATATAGCGTGGGGTCCCGGCCGGAATTATTGCTATATTCCATGTAATAGGGAGGGTGTTATAAATTGGTATCAGATACAGGTCTCAAACCCTTTCCGTCTGAATTCGTGGTCGAATTCTTTTAAGGGGTGGTGAGCACGTGTGTGCGTCGCCGTTAAGACATGTAAATAACCTGTAACTGTCCACTTTAGGAATGAATTACCCGTATGATTGAATCTTTGTGATGGAACGTGCGTGTTCCTTACTGATCCATGCTATCTCATAGTCGCTAATTGTGTTTTGTACACATCTATAGGCGACTGGAAGTGGAGCGGGGCCATATCGACCCCTGCGTTCGACTGCGAGAAGTGCACCAGTTGAGGTGCCTACTCCTCCTTCTGCTGAGACAGTAAGGATGGTGGCTGAAGCGGTGTTCGCTATGTTCACTGCACAACCTGTAGGGCATGTCCCTGGACAGCCTCCTACCCTTGGGGTGGCTTAGGTGCCGATTGTGGTAGCTGAACCTATGGTCGAAAGACAAGTGTCGGTGAGGGCACGGAAAGCTCCGGTCCAACAGCTGCAGTACTTTCTAAGTTTCCACCCTCCGACGTTCATGGGGGAAGGGACCCCGACGCAAGCTGAGGATTAGCTATCAAGAGTGTGAAAGACCTTGAAGTCCACAGATACGGAGGAAGGTCAGAAGGTGACATTGGCAACCTTCCTTCTTGATGGGGAGGCGCAGCTGTGGTGGGTTGAGTTAGAGATACATCAGCAGATTGAGATGTAGAATCACTTTAACCATCTAACTCAAGTGATAGTATGATTCATGACTATCTGCACGAGTTTACTCGGTTGGGGAGGAACGCAGACGCAACTTTTGCAGATGAAGCTCGTATGACCAACCGGTTTTATGAAGGTCTGCGAGAAGAATTGCGGTTTCTTCTATCGGGGCCAATGACGCAGGGGTTTATGACCCTGGTCAATACGTCTCATTCCTTGGAGAAGGACATGAACCGGTCCCAAAGCAGAAAGGAGTTAGCTGTGGTGAAGCCAGAGTTCAAAGTGTCGAGCTCTGCGAATTCTGGGCAAAGCAGATGGAGGAAAAGAGCGAGACCTTCTAGGTCAGCTCAATCTGCTGGCTCGGGGGAAACGATTGGGAGAGGCCCAATCATTTGCTTTAATTGTGGTAAGCTGAGACATATAGCCCAAGACTGTCGTGGCGGCAAAAAGGCAGCTGCGGCTTATGCGACGGAGAAAGGGAAAGCAGCGGAGTCATCTACATCCCACCACACTCCAGCCCAACCGCGAGTATATAACCTTGGCCAGCAGAAGTCCATAAAGCAAAGTGATGTGGTGACATGTATGCATTAGTATACAGCTTTTGTAGCTTTTTATACTTCATATCTTGAGCATTGCTTGTTAATTGTGTGTGTTAGGCTTTGTCCTACTATTTAACTGTCCGGCGAGAACACTATTTGATACGGGAGCTTAACATTCCTTTCTTTCGGAGGCCTTCATACGACATCTTAGAGTGCCTTCGACAGTGATAAAGGAAAGGTTAGATGTGATGCTACCCAATATGTGTTCTATGTGTTTGGATCAAGGCTGTGTGGTAAAGGTATGAATAGGAAGTCAAGATTTTGATTTGGAAGCACTGATACTGCCACTTTCGGAGTTCGATGTGACCTTTGGTATGGACTGGTTGTCGGCGCAGCAGGCCTACATTGATTGCACTTCTAAGGATGTCACTCTGGGGAGGAATACCGAGTGTGCGACTACGTTTGCTGGTTTGCGTGGATCGAGCAAGACGTTGATGTCTTCTATCCAAGTAGTCAAGGCAGTTTGGCAGGGCGTAGAATTGTGTGTTGTGCTAGTTGGGGCTGCAAAGCCTCGGCCCAGTCTGAGTGACGTTCCTGTTATCTCAGAATATCCAGATGTGTTTCCTAAAGATCTTCCTGGGGAACCACCTCAACGAGAGATTGACTTCATAATAGAGTTGGTGCCAGGTGCCAAGCCTGTGTCCTCTTTGTGAAGAAGAAGGATGGAAGAGTGCATCTATGTATCGATTATCGTGAATTGAATAAGCTGATCGAGAAGAACAAGTATTCGATTCCTCGAATTGATGAATTGTTTGATCAGCTAGTTGGATCAACGGTGTATTCGAAGCTGGACCTTAAGTCTGGCTACTACCATTTGCGGATTCAGGAGTGCGACATTCCTAAGACGGCATTTAGTACTCGCTACGGGCATTACGAGTTCACTGTGATGCCATTTGGATTGATGAATGCTCCATCAGTGTTCATGAATCTGATGAATAGGACCTTTAGAGAGTGCCTTGACCGGTTTGTGATCATCTTTATTGATGATATTCTGATATACTCTCAATCTGAAGAAGAACACGCGATTCATTTACGCGTAGTGTTGGAGACCCTGCGATAGAGTCTGCTGTATGCCATGTTCTCCAAGTGCGAGTTTTGTCTAGCCTCGGTGGCATTCCTTGGTCATGTTGTTAGTGTTGAGGGTATCGTAGTGGATCCAGCGAAGATAGTTGCTATCCAGGAGTGGCCCGTTTTGATGACAGTAGCGGAAGTCAGGAGTTTCCTCAGACTTGCCGCCCACTATCGGTGCTTCGTGGAGAACATTTCGCGGATTGCTCTTCCTCTCACGACCTTAACAAGAAAGGATCAAAAGTTCGTTTGGTCACCAGAGTGTGCACGAGCTTTTGAGGAGTTAGAAAATCGTCTGGCCACGACACCAATTTTATGTTTGCCATGTGGTACAGAAGGCTTTGAAATTTACAGTGATGCGTTAAGGAGCGGCTTAGGCTACATACTTCTTCAGAATGGTCAAGTGATAGCTTATGGTTCTCGCCAGTTGAAAGTGCATGAGCGGAATTATCCGGTCCATGACTTGGAGTTGGCGGCCGTAATCTTCGCTCTGAAATTATGGCGGCACTACTTGTATGGTGTGAAGGTTGATAGCTTTACAGACCATAAGAGCAAAAAGTATCTGTTAAATCAGAAAGAGCTCAATATGCGACAACGAAGGTGGATGGAGTTCTTGGGGGACTACACTTTCGAGATACATTATACTCCCAGGAAGGGAAATGTCATCGCAGATGCTTTGAGCCGGGGGGATTCTACGCAGGCCAGCTGGATTCAGATTTATGATTCGCATCTGATCAGGGACCTGGAAGCCCAAGAGATTTCCTGTGTGGAGAGGAGTTCTAGTGCATGTGCGTGATTAAATTGGACGGAGGTGCAATACGACCTCGCGGACAGAATATAATAGTCCCTGGAGCTTGATTCGAGCATGCAACGCTTCTTGGCAGAGACTGGGGATGGGTCTGCTGCATAGTTTGTGTTAGACGACGGTCTTATGTGGAAAGATGGTCGGTTGTGCATCCCAAATGTGGGCTAATTGCGGGAAGAATTGATGTACGAAGCACATTTTACAAAGTACTCAATTCAACCGGGGAGCACAAAAATGTACCAAGACATGAAAAAGTTGTTTTGTTGGCCAATTTTGAAGAAGGACATCGCCATTTATGTGGCAAAGTGTACAACTTGCGCACTGGTGAAGGCCGAATGTCAGAAACCTGGTGGGTTCCAGAAGTCGTTACCTGTACCGGAATGGAAATTTGATGACATTTCGATGGATTTCGTGCACGGTTTGCCTAGATCGCAGACTGGGAATGATGCTGTTTGGGTGATCGTGAATCGCTTGACAAAGGTAGCCCACTTTATTCTGAACCGGCAGGACAATTCAGAGGACGGTTAGCAAAACTATATGTTGATAGTACTGTATGATTGCACGGTGTGCCGCGTAGCATCGAAAGTGGCCGAGATGGGCGCTTTACTTCGAAAGATTGGAGGCTAATCCACCAATTGTTGGGTACAAAGTTGAAGTTTAATACCACCTTCCACCCTCAAATGGATGGACAGACTGAACGTACTAACAGAACGTTGGAGGATATGCTCCGCATGTCCTAGACTTCAGTAAGAAGTGGTAAGATCATTTGTTCATGATCGAATTCTCTTATAATAACAGCAATCAAGCAAGTACAAAGATGGCGCCCTTCGAGGCCCTCTATGGTAGAGCTTGTCGTACCACCTTGGCTTGGGCAGAAACGGGCGAGACGAAGCTTTTTAAGTGAAAGGAAGTCGAAGATGCGAATTCGACTATCCAAACAATCCGGGAGCGATTGTTGGTGGCGCAGGATAAGCAGGCAAAGTATTACAATGCCAAGCACAGAAACATTAAGTTCGTTGTGGGCGACTAGGTGTATCTTAAGATCAAGCCTTTCAAGGGAGTGTCAAGGATTCGATGCTTGAAAAAGCTGAGTCCGAGGTACCTTGGGCCGTTCCAGATAGTGGATTGTGATGGTGAAGCTGCCTATCGGCTCGCTCTTTCGACAGAGCTGAGTGATTTGCACGATGTGTTTCACATCTCTGTGCTACGGAAAGCTGTGCCAAAGCCTAGCCAGGTGTTGGTGGAGAATCAGGTGTCGGTTGATGGTGGGCTGATGACATTGGTCACGCCTATTTACATCGAAGACACTGATGTTAAACAACTACGGAATAAACTGATTAAGATGGTCAAAATCCGCTTGAACAACTGTGGTCGTGAGGAGGTTACATGGGAGCGTGAGCAAACCATGCGTGAGGAGTTCCCCGAGCTGTTCCTTTGAGGTACAAGTTATTTGTTTTGTATCTTGTTGTTATTTGCACTGTTAGAATTTCGGGACGAAATTCTTTTAGGGGGGGGGGGGGAGAATTATAAGACCCCAAGTTTCATGTGCAAATAAATTGGGAGTGCTCTGAGCCAAATGAACTAGCGCCAGGCTCTAGGGATAGCACCGATGGTAGTGCATTTCCTGAGAACCTAGTGCATTTCCCGAGAAATGTGTTCTTTCTTGACGAATGGAGCATATGAGCTAGCGCCAGGCACTAGCGATAACGCCGGCGGTAGTATATTTCCCGAGAAATGTATCCTTTCTCGACAAATATGGCATTTCTCGAGAAATTCGTCAAAGAAAGATAGCGCAGGCGGTAGCGCTAGTGCTAGCGCTAGCAACTCTCTTAAGTGGTTGTCTCTAAGGTCGATCATACCGACTCTAGGCTAACGCCAGGCGCTAGCGTTAGCGCTGGTGGTAGCGGAAAAGTATAAAACGATGTTCTTCTGTTTTCCTCTTCATTTGACTGAGAGTTCTTTGTGTTCCATGCCAAAGGATGCTGAAAGCTTGGGAAGAAGACCAGTTGGGACGATTTTGCGAAGAAGATTCTGCGTGTTTGTGCCATCGTCGAGTCCAGCCGATTCGCACTCAGCTTATGGCACCGAAATGAGCGCCGAGGGTAACGATTCTCCTCCTTCATCTATGGACATGTTCGTCCTTTGATTTGCATAGTAGTAGACCGATTTCCACTAATCAGTGGATTGGTTTCTGCCGACGGGTCGATGTTATCCCCGTAGAAATTGCATATAGAGTCCGGAATAGCAGTACGGACATAGGCATGCTGTGTGAAGCCCTTCTAGACAGGTTGGTCTGGAATGGTGATGTTGATATGCTATATTGCACTCCGGAGAAGACTCCGCGTATGTATGTTTTCGGGCTCTTGGTACTGTATTCTACTGCAGGGAGTCCTGGAGGTTACCCTCAGGAAATACCCGAAAGAGCTAATAGAAATGTGTTCTGTTGGCTAGCGTTCAGCACTAGCTCTTGCGTCGACGCTAGTTCCAGTGTTCCTTGAGATTTCTTGTGACACTCGAAAATAGCCCCTGAGGCTGAGGTGATGACCCTGTGAGGTTATAGTTTGTTGGGCACAAGGGGAAGCCAAACCCGTGTCAGGCTAAGTTGAATCCTGACATTTATGAGTGCAGGCACAAGCTGAACCGAACCCGGTCTAGGCATAGGTGAATCCTGACATCTAGCTCATAGCAATCGTGTCAAAACATCATGTGTATGGCCGAACTCAAAGAGTGCCAGACTTTCGTGTGTACGGCCTAACTCAATCTGATCATCCAAGTTGAAAAAGGACTTGAGGATGACGTGCCATGAGTGCACATGACGTGTGACTTGACGTAACCGTAGGATGAATGTTTCTATGCAGTGCTTAGATGCACCTGTGAAAGATATATGCTGATATTGCTTACATGCTGGGAAGGAGGACCGCCGCCCCGAGCATGGGGTGGGGTCGTTATATTCTGGGTCAGCTAAAGCTGTCTGGTTACTTCTTTTCCAACTATTTCGTGGATTGTGACTTACAGGTCCTGGCGAGACGAGCGAGAAATAGCGTGGTGGAATCCCAGCTACTGAGCTTTGCTGGCCCTTGAAGGCCAAGTGATTTGTTTACTGTTTTCATGTGTGGTCAGCCTGCGTGCCGATGTTTGGAATCCACCTAGTTGTTGTAAATAGTTTAATAGACAAACCTTGTTGTATTTTCATTCCTTGTAAATAAGTGGACAAGTTGTGAACTGGTTTTATCTTAATAAATTAAATGCTTTCGTTGTGCGACTCCGTATGCTGAGATGGTTATGTGCTTAAATATTTAAAATTTAATTCTGTAACGTGCTCTTCTGTTCATTTAATATGGCGTGGTGTCCCGGCCGGACCAATTGCTATATTCTATGTAACAGGGAGGGTGTTACACTTCTATCAATTTTTTGTGAGGAGGGGGGCTGTCGTGCGGCTGATCGGGTATGTGTCAAGCTTTGGTATATGAGATGGGTTCAGGTTTATGTCTTTAACCAAATATAATTTCGTTATGTACACACCTCTATCTACACACCACCATCAGATTTAATTAAATTTTGTGTTGAAGTTTTTGGGGCATTACAGTTGGCTAATGCAATAATTTTCAATTTGATTGTTTGTTACTGTAATTGTTTTATTGCCCTTCTTTTCCTTTCATCTGCTTACGACGACCCATTTAAAAAGGTGTGATCGTCCAAAGAAGTTAACATAATTTTCTATTTAAAGATGCAACCCATTAAAAAGGATGTCTATTGTCATATACTGCATAGGATGGCATCCCGCGATAGACGCGGTGATGAGCTGAAGAATGAAAAAGGAAAGGAAATGCTAGTGTTAGTATTTACCTCTTTAATTACACTTATTTTCAAATTATTTTTGAATTAAAACTTGAGTCATACTTTCTCACTGAGCATATTGATGCGGTTTCGGCGAGTGCACCGGTCGCACAAGTAATAAAGTTGGGAGTACGTCCCCGAATATCGTCTCTCAAGGAATGTGTGTGGTTAGCTTGATTCTTCGGATTGAGAAAATAATTACTAGAGTAGATAAGGAAAAAACGGGGCTATGATTTTGGTTTCCTAAATTACTACACAGAAATAAAATGCGGGTCAAAACTCCGCTTCTCAAGGAGGGATGGGTGCAATGGACGCGATGCCGTGCTTCAGTGAGTGGGTGAACGAGAAGGCTGGCGGGTTACGACGCTCCTCAAATCTCATGAACCACAAAGGATCTCAAACACATGAAATCACATTAACTAAAACACAATGTTCATGATCATCATCCATAATAACAAACACATCTAAGGAAAACTCTGAGGCAAGCGAAGGGGAAAAGAGGAAACCAAAGCTCGAAGACTATGCTGAAGATTCTCGGCCGGAGTCGAAGGGTTGTAAAGCCTCGTCCGTGCTCGGTCTTCAGTTGCGTCCGGGGTCCGGAGGAGCTGTCACCTTCCTCTACTATTACCCGTCTTCTTCGTGGTATAGCTCGAGGTAACTCTTGTTCGACACCTTGAATGCATCGGAAGCTCTCCGTCTATGGCGTTCTTGAGCTCAAGGATGATGGAGGAGGCCAAGGAGGGAGCTTTGGCGGAAGATTTGCAAGCCAAAGGTCACCGGAGCTCCTCCTAGGTCAAACGGCGGTGGAGCGGAAAACTAGGCAAAAATGGCGGCTTCAGAAGCTTTTCCCGCGGGGGATCTGTCTTGCAGTAGAATTCCTCCCTTAAATACTAAACAGTCAGAAATTAAGTCACGCACGGGCGAATGCACGACCGTGCGTTGCCCGTGCATTATTTAACTTTTAAAATGGCTTGAGGAAGAAGCAGCAGCTCCCGTGCATTTTACTCACGCACGGGCAAATCCGCCCGTGCGTAAAAACGCGCGGACAAATTCAGATTGGCTAAAAAATGGACAAAACAGGTGATCGTGCGTTTCCTTCACGCACGGGCAAAACCGCCCGTGCATAAAACACACGAACAATTTCAGATCACCGGCTTTCTACCCAGATGAAGGCGCACGACCGCAGCCGTCCGTGCGTCAAGAAAATGCACGACCGTGTGATATACACAATCATGATTTCTGGGCAAAAGGAGATGATCCAACCACCTGCAAGCACATCAATCCAGCTGGGAATACACCTCCAGCACCAATCAAACATAGAAAAAGAATTGGGGAGCACCATATGCTTACCCCCAATAACATGAAGCGCAAACGCACACCAAAACGGGCCTAAAAGGAGCGCAAAGCACCCAAGTGCGCATGAATGAGCATAAGAGAGATAGATGCAATAATAGCTCGAGAATGACGCACATGAGAGTGAAAACCAGCCCGGATGAGTCCATAAAAGTGTGTATAAATGGGACTCATCACACCCCCAGACTTAACCGTTTGCACGTCTCGGGAAAACTACTAAGCTCTCCTGTTGGAACCCTTGGGTGTTAGAGTGAGTTTGAGCGGTAGAGACCCATGCGAAGTCACAGGCTCACATGCGTAGAAATACGTTTGAATAGATTTTAACTCAAGATTATATTTAACTATTTCTAGAATAGTAATTTGAAATCTAGTTTACTCGGATGGTGAATCCCGGTGAATCTTTCGGTCGCGCACAAGGGAAAATAACGTGACTAATGAGTAAAGTATTACTTGAATCAAAACACGGGACAATCTCCTAAGAAATCCATCAAAGTCTGTATCCATAGGCTTGCACATTCGCACTCTCTCCACTGCATGAGATGACTCAAATCTAAAATCAATAGGACTTATAGGTTAAGATTTGGCTTCGGTTGAGTTTAGGTTAGATAAGTAGAAGAACGATGGGCATCGCACTCAACATAACCTGAGTACTCAAGAGTATAAAATCACCAATGCAATAGCATCAAGAAACACACAACACCCCCAGACTTCAACTGGACACTAGGTGTGTGCTAAGCCGGCCAAACATTATTTTATCGAGAGATTGTATTTGAAAGTTCATTTTGCACAAAATTTTTTATTTTCTCCTCTCGACATATATATATCTTTTGTAAGCACTTTATAAACTTCTTCTTTAGCTTTCTCAAAACTACCATACACAACAGAGATAACACCGAACGTGATAGATATATAAATTTCTTTCAAACTCATTTGTTGATGCGAATATAGGTTTGGCCATGTGGCTTTGGTGAAATTTAAGTGGAGCTAAACAAGAAGGATATGTAGGCTCAAGTGGGCTTGCAAGGGTGATTACTTGGGTTAGGATTTCAAAAGCACAAACGGATCAAGAAATGGCCTACATCACGCTTTACAACGAGTTATTCAACGCAATCATTTCAAAAGTCGCCTAGTGCAAGTTCTAGCCACCGAGAAAGGTTATCCTTCCTTTCGAACCTAGTAATAAGCTACTACTAATACTGCTACACTCGACCCTATGCTACTGTTGTATTCACCGGATTCACCACTAGAGTAAAATAAACTGCAACTACTATAATAAAAATAATTAAATTATAACATTGAATTTTATTCTACTCTAATTGAATTTCTAGGCATGACGGGAGCACTCGACTATAATACTACTCGAGTCAACATTTTTCTCCACCCTTCACTCCTACACTAACAATCCAATTCTTACGAGCGGGGAGCCTCGCAGCAATACCCAATAAGCGCGTGAGATCAAGTACGCGTGAACTAGGTGCAAATGTATGCAATGTGTGCAACAAAATTGAAAATCCTAACTCAGCACATTCTAACATGCTATGCAAAGTGCGTGCACGTGCATAACTCGATCTCTCCCCCAGACTTGATCAACACCATATAAAGTAAAGGATTCATGAATAAGGAAAAATAGGGGTAGAGTGGGCCTATGCTCATGAATGAGCATGCCAGAAGTGCGGCAATTCCTTCTTTAAAGTTCTCCTTCCTCATCCCCCTGGCGAGAGCTTACCTGCGATGTTAGCATGAAGCAAATAACAAAACATAGTAACAAAAATCTGAACAAAAGTTCGGAATTGAATGGTTCCCCCATGGGTTGTCTCCCAAGAAGCCCTTTTGTTTACTGTCCTTAAGGTGGACCAAATACTTGTATTAAGCAAAGTTCATAAAGTGCAGAAATTTTTAAAGAAGAGTTCCCAAATAAAGTTCACAGAACAAGAAAAATTAAAATCAGCTATAAGCACTTTTGTAGTGCCCATCTCCAGTGACTCATAGGCTAGAGGTGAAAGCTTTAGGGTCAAAATTGGTATCGCCCAATTTTCCCCTAGCCTCTGCCATCTTGCCACGGAGAGCAGCGGAGCATGCACCACGCAGTAGTCTCTCTTGTTTAAGCTTCTCCACTATTGGAGAGCACCAGCGTTGATAATCTTTAGCATTTCCCACCTTGGTGGTGGGTGGCATCACTTCCATTGCCGCAGTGGCGATTGGATCAGCCCAAGAGATAGAACATTTAAGAGGTTTATTACATAATTCATTGCAAGATAACAATGGGACATCGTCCCGAGTTAAGTTCAGCTCGACTGGTTCAGAAATGATGTTCTCCTCCCTCTCCGAGTCACATTCTTTCCGAAAGTAAACTTCTTCCTCTTCTCCGCTCGACTGATCTTCTTCCTTTTCTCCATTAAACGATCCTTTTTCTTCTTTGTTTTCTGCATTACTAAGTGATTCATCAATAATAAAGTGGGGAGAGCGAAATAATGTTGCAGTTGCAATCTTGGGGCAAGTAGGAGATGTTACCTTATTAGGTAAGATAACACACCCCGCAGAGAAGTCCAAAGTGGCACCGCTCTCTTTCAAGAATGGTACTCCCAAGATAGGAATAGATTGATTCTCACGAGGTCCCAATACTTGGAAATCGGCGACCACCACCGTCCCCTCGATTATGACTTCAACATTTCTTACTTCTCCCTCCGCCTGAATGACAGTCCCGTTCACAAGCACTAGGCACTTCCGGTCATCCATTTTCATTTCAAGTGCAAGTACATTGCGGGATGAACCAGAGTCACACAAGGCACAGTTTCAACATTATTTATGCAGCATGTGACTACCAACTCACTTGGGTTACCTACTTCCGCATCAGTGAGACACTTCCCTTGATTGATTGGATTCTTTTCAGTGTTGCTAGGAAGGGTCCCTTGCGAACGCTCGGTCAGCAGTTGAGCCAATTAGCCCAATTGCATCTCCAAGCTTCGCATGGACGCGGTTTGGCTAACCATGTTAGATTTAGCGGCCTGCATGAATCTCTCCATCATTTCTTATAAATTGCTCTTCTTGGGGGCTGGGGCATTTTGATTATAACCCGGTTGTGGTGGTCGTGGTTGGCTACCGGAGGCTTGAGCATCGACTTGATGCGAGCCTCCTTGCCATCGTTGGCTAGGAAAGTTTTGTTTCCACGAGAAGTTCGGGTGATTCCTCACACCCGGGTTATAAGCATTATTAAAAGGTGCTTCACGATTTTGAATATTCATATAGTTTATACTTTCATCGTAAGATACTTCGGTAGGTTGCTCACCTGTGGGACACTCATATGCATGATGCCCCGGGCTTCCACAACCTTGAAATGATATGGCGATTACTGGGGCATGGGGAAAGGCATGACTCTTAAGCAGCATGGCATTTTCATAAGGTGTTATGCCATCTCAGCAGATGCACTAGATGTGTTCACCTCAAAGAGTCCCCGAGCATTCCTTGGAGAGTTCCTTCCAGCAGTCCAGAATGAACTATGAATGGCAGTGTCGTGGAGAATCTGCAATGCTTCTTCGAGGGTGTGGTTCATCAGAGTTCCGCCTACAGCTGCATCAATCATGGCCCTGTAGTTGGGCTCGATTGCAAAGTAAAAATTCTCCACTAGGCTCCATGGTTGTAGCTCATGCTGGGGGCATTTCCGGAGAAGCTCCATGAACCTTTCCCACACTTCTGCGAGAGTCTCCTGATCATGTTGTCGGAAGGTTGCGATTTCCCTCCTCAAGTTTACAACCTTGTCAACTGGGTGGAACTTTGCCAGAAATTTCGTCTGCAAAGCATCCCAAGTGGTAGCTGCGCCAGGCGGTATTGTGTGGAGCGATGCTTTCGCCTTGTCTCGGAGGGAGAATGGAAATAGCCTGAGTTTCACCGTCTCATCAGCGATCTCAGCGTACCAAAATGTTCCGCATATTTCTGCGAATTCAGCCAAGTGAAGATGGGGTTCTTCACTAACTAACCCAGAGAATTGGGCCTGGTTGCGGATCATATTCAAGATGGTCGGCTTTATCTAAAAATTATTGTTAGTGATGGCTGGGCCAAATCCAGGGTACACACTCCCAATAGTGGGCGTAGTGTAGTCTCTCATGGTCCTGGGTCTCGGCCTAGCCACTTCATTTTCATCAGCTGCCTGACCAACAGCTGGTGCATTTCCCGCCCCGGGATTGAACTGATTTCCATTGGCATCCATGGTGATAGCAGCACGGAGATGCACCCATAGGGTACGCTCTATTTCAAGGTCAAATGTTGCAACGTCACCGAGGTCTCATCTCTGCATACACACACCGAAAACAATAGAAAAAAAACAACAACTGTAACTGTTAACTCAAACACCGAAATTGAACTACGCCCGCATTCCCCAGCAACGACGCCAAAAACTTGATGCGGTTTCGGCAAATGCACCGATCGGACAAGTAATAAAGTTGGGAGTACGTCACCGAATATCGTCTCTCAAGGAATGCGCGTGGTTAGCTTGATTCTTCTGATTGAGAAAATAATTACTAGAGTAGATTAAAGGAAAAAATGGGGCTTTGATTTTGGTTTCCTAAATTACTACACAGAAATAAAATGTGGGTCAAAACTCCACTTCACAAGGAGGGATGGGTGCAACGGCCGCGATGCCGTGCTTCAGTGAGCGGGTGAACGAGAAGTATGGCGGATTACGGCGCTCCTCAAATCTCCTGAACAACAAAGGATCTCAAACACATGAAATAACATTAACTAAAGCACAATGTTCATGATCATCATCCATAATAACAAACACATCTAAGGAAAACTCTGAAGAAAGCAAAGGGGAAAAGAGGAAACCAAAGCTCGAAGACTATGCTAAAGATTCTCGGCCGGAATCGAAGGGTTGTCAAGCCTCGTCCGTGCTCGGTCTTTAGTTGCGTCCGGGGTCTGGAGGAGCTGTCACCTTCCTCTACTATTACCCGTCTTCTTTGTGGTATAGCTCGAGGTAACTCTTGTTCGACACCTTGAATACAGCGGAAGCTCTCCGTCTATGGTGTTCTTGAGCTCAAGGATGATGGAGGAGGCCAAGGAGGGAGATTTGGCGGAAGATTTGCAAGCCAAAGGTCACCGGAGCTCCTCCTAGATCAAACGGTGGTGGAGCAGAAAATTGGGCAAAAATGGCGGGCTTCGGAAGCTTTTCCCACGGGGGATCTGTCTTGCAGCAGAATTCCTGCCTTAAATACTAAAAAGTCAGAAATTAAGTCACGCACGGGCGAACGCCCGACCGTGCATTGCCCGTGCATTATTTAGCGATTAAAATGGCTTGAGGAAGAAGCAGTAGCGCCCGTGCATTTTACTCATGCACGGGCGAATCCGCCCGTGCGTAAAAATGCACAGACAAATTCAGATTGGCTAAAAAATGGACGAAACAGGCGATCGTGCGTTTCCTTCCCGCACGGGCAAAACTGCCCGTGCGTAAAATGTACGAACAATTACAGATCACCGGCTTTCTACCCAGATGAAGGCACACGGCCGCAGCCGTCCGTGCGTCAAGAAAATGCACGACCGTGCGATATACAAAATCATGATTTCTGGGCAAAAGGAGATGATCCAACCACCTGCAAGAACAGTAATCCAGCTGGGAATACACCTCCAGCACCAATCAAACATAGAAAAAGGATTGGGGAGCACCGTGTGCTTACCCCCAATAACATGAAGCGCAAACCCAAACCAAAACGGGCCTAAAAGGAGTGCAAAGCACACAAGTGCGCATGAATGAGCATAAGAGAGATAGATGCAATAATAGCTCGAGAATGACACAGATGAGAGTGAAAATCAGCCCGGATGAGTCCATAAAGTGTGTATAAATGGGACTCATCACATATTTTCTTGCATGTGGACTGCATTTGAAATTAATCATGTTTGGTATTTGAAATTATTAACACACAAAATCGCTAAGGTTGGCTAAAATGATTATGCAAAAAAATTGCTAAGGTTGGCCCGCTGCCTAATGCGTGTTAGATCGCCCTAAATTGGAAAAGACGGTCAGGATAGCGGGCCAGAAGGCTTATTGTGTGTTCAATCATCTTGACTTAGACAATGATGACCCAGAAGGGTCGGGCCTAGATGATGGATACTGAGATGACAGCTACCCATAGCATTCTCGATGAAATGAATAAAAGCAGAACGTGATCTGATTAGAAATGATGAATAAATAAAGTTGATAAATGAAAAAAAAATAATTGAGTGTATTTTATACTACTTTCTATATAAGTTCAGTCACTACTCTCTTTTAGTATTTCTTATTAGTCACTCTTTTTAATTTTTTATTATACCTTCTCGATCACTATTATTTTCTAATTTAATGCATATTGATACTCACATTTTGTGTTTGTTTGTATAATGGTTGAATAGGTAAGACTCTCACTTAGTCATTTTATTATGGCTAACCCTATGTTGTTCTAAATTTGTAGGGTCCCAGTGAAAGTAAGAGCATAGCTCAAAGGCATGCTAAACATATAGTGCCATGTGTGCAATCAAATAGAATAATGGTCTATCTTGAATTATTTTTAGTGGGTTTATGTATGTCTAGTGTATATTGTATAGTGGATATGATGTAGATGTAGTGGGTTTATGTAAGAGAAATTCTATATTATATTAAACTCTGATGTATCTTTAACATGCTAATGGATTAAAAGTTGTACTATGTTCTTATGTGATACTTATTGTATTTGATGTTTTGTTGAACTATACTTTCAAAACTCTACTCAGATATCAACTTAAATTATGATGGTTTGTGGAGCTTCACATCAAGCACCTCTTTTCTTAAGGCGTCAAAATGAATTAGGTTGCCAACATGAAATGATATAACCCTTTCACTAGACAATAATATAGGCTCTAAAACATTAGAAAATTACTTAAGAAATGGAAAAATAATATTTTGGCAACATTTTCAGCAACGTGGAGGCCTTAGCTAAGGATGTAGGTGACGTTGAACATGCATATAATGCATTGTTGGATCTGTAAGCGCCCTTGGAGGGGGGTGAATAAGGGTTTTAAAACTTTTTATACTTAATTGATTTTATTCAAACAAGTTGACAGTATTTATAAAAATTATCTCAATTTAAACACTGCAGTAGGCTTCTT
This sequence comes from Dactylorhiza incarnata, assembly GCA_033032865.1. NCBI lineage: Eukaryota > Viridiplantae > Streptophyta > Magnoliopsida > Asparagales > Orchidaceae > Dactylorhiza > Dactylorhiza incarnata. The sequence continues at coordinate 6,646,210 of JAWHQI010000119.1, read as the reverse complement.
ATGAAAGTGGGTTGTATTTTTGCATGACAGATGTGAACTCTGTTACTACCGCCTGCGGTAGCATTACCGCACGGAATTAGTGACAGAGAAAGCCTTTTTCGTTTAGATTTCAAAGATCAGAGATTGCAAGAAAATATTAGAGAATTACAGATAATATTATTGCTTTAGAAACCATTATAAAAACTTATCTCAATGACGCTTGAGATGGAGCAGAATACGTAAAAACCTTTTGGTTTTCTATACTGACCCTTCTTGCAAGCACGGGTCGGCCCTAACCTATCTCTCCCTAGATAAGGACTTGAGCTGCCCCTAGATCTAAACCTAGACCTAGTCGCCACACCCACGCGGTGAATTCTCCCTAGTCCTCGCAAGGCCATAGTCGCCAACCACACGGTGAATTCTCTAATGACGAAAAGGTTACAAACAATAAAAACTAAAACATAGAAGAAACTCCCTCAAAGGTAGAACTTGAAGACGAAGTATGCGTGATTGATCCTTCTACAATTCCTTTTGTGTTCACGAGTGTTGACGAAGTTCTCTTGCTGCAAAGAGGAGGCTCTCTTGAAATACAGGAGATGTGGCTTGGATGCGTGGTCTCAAAATAAGCATGCAAACACGGAGATGGACCGCTCTTTAAATAGACTTAGATCCTAGCGCCAGCAGTAGCGCTACCACCAGGCAGTAGCCTCTTTAGGCAACATTCTGACATGCGCATTGAGTCATCTTTGGTAACATTCTGGCTCCAAATTTTTCATCCCCTCCTACCGCGCCGCGGTAAGGTTTGCACACCACGTTAGATTTATCTCTTTCCTAGCCGCCAGATCTCCTTCCTTTTCTACTCCTCAATCAGCATCAATGATCACGGAGCTTCCATAAGTTACTGTCGGGTGTTAGTCTTAACGCTTTGCGGTAAGAGTTGACATATTCAGTCTCGACGACATTCCTTTCTCAACGGATGTTTCCTTTTTGATGAAGTTTCCAAATATGAAGATGCTACTGCCAGCAGTAGCGTTAGCGCACCGTGCTAGAAATAGTGTTTTGACCTGGTAGGGAATTCGTCGACTTTCTTTCTCGAACTTATAGGGGCTTGAGAGCAGAAGATCCAACAAACTATAAACACATGGCAAGTATGATCAAATACAATGGGATTTGTTATTCTCAAATCAAGAGATGTGGAAAGCATGTTCCACCCCCTTTTGATAATGACAAATCCTCTTTAGAAAGAAAGCTTTCAACAATAAGAAATATGTTTATAGCAAATGATAGGCATGATAGTATTAATATGCTCGCCCTATATAGATGTCCCCCCTATATGAGTGCTCCCCCTAAATCAAAGCATTCTATGTATGTTACTCCCCATAAGTGTGATTTTTTTTGAAGTTATTCTCCCCCTTTTGGTATTATCAAAAGAGGGTGGAGAGAGAGGTTAAGAGCATGACAATGATGTTCGACTTAGTGATACTCCATGGTGAGTGAGTAAAGGATGGAGTTTGAATTACTAGCTAGTCTCCCCCTTTTGTAGGAAGTTTTTGAGTAAGAATGAAGTATCAATAGATAAGTAGTCAATGCCACTTGTTGGGTAAGAAAATATTCATGATCGAGCATACAAGAAGTAAGGATAGTGTAAAGCATGTTGAAAGAGAAATAGCCATCTATATAGAAGTTTAAAGCATAGTAAATGAGGAAGAGTTTTGTTTTAGTAAAAAATAAATGTTGTAGCATTTTTAAGGCCAAAAGCACAATATCATTTGTTATCATCATATATACAAACACTTGATTAGAAATTGAATAAGCTAGATTGAGTATACAAGATGTAACGGAAGATAAGTTCACATATAATAAGTATTCTTAAGAAAAACATACTTGTTGAAATTGTCAAGCATTGAAAATAAGAGTGTTAGTTTTTGAAAGAGGGTGTTTTGACTTTGAAAACCAAGATATATTGGTGCTATACAAAAAAATAATTCAAGCATGATTTTAATTTATCGAGACAAGATAGGAAACTACAATGTTCTACATTCACATTTCAAGTATACTTATACATTATAGAAATCATGCAAAGCTATCTACTGCATCTACTAAAAAATTGTAGAAAAGATGTGTAAATGTGCATTAAAGTCCAATACTCATGAGTAGAAGTGTTATAGGAAATAATGATGTGTACAAGTAGTGTTTTTGATAAGAGTATACAAATGATTTAATCAAAACACATGACATGTATAATGGAATAAACACAACATTATTAAAATGCGTTTTTAGAATTACTTCCACCCGCATAGCTATATTTTATTTCAATGCACATAAAATTAATACAACTCCCAAAGTGCTCTACACACAATGCTCATTAAGACTTATTAGGGTGCAAAGTAGTGCTTAGGGATCACATATATTTTATCTTTTCTTTTATTTATTAGTGATCCTATGTACAAGAAGAAGTAGTGTATAAAGGAGTTTGCACAAGTCACTTTACAATTCTTTCCAAGGTGCTCAACCTCACAATACTCATTAAGACTTATCAGGAGGGTGAGTAGTGCTTGGTGGACTAATCTTTCTCATGTTTTCTTTTGAATTTTAGTTTGGGACAAAGTTCTCCGAATTCACTTGTTTTTGCAAACATGGAGTTTTTGATTTAAAAACACACTTCTTCATAAATGGGTGCATGAAAGAAAAGATTTTTATGACGTGCAGGTAAACTAATCACACATCTAATAATGTTACGTTGTTACACTACACAATCATACAAGAGTAAGATTAAAATTGTATGTAGATTATCAAATGAGGTGAGTAAGTAAGATCATTATTAATTATAACACATTACTCATACTTAGAGACACATTAAGCAATCCTACACATGATTTCAATAATCAATTTTCATTGCACACTACAAGATAATGTTCAAGGCATGACACAAAATAATGTTTTAAGATAGTTGAAATAGAGAATTTTCATTGTATTTGAATCTTGAAAAGATAAATTAAATCACCCTTGAAACATTTCAATGAATAGGAAGCAGTTTTTAAAAAATTTATATAAAAAAACACTAAGCACATATAAGGAGACAAGAGGAAAAGCATATTTTTGTTCTTTGGAATGGTTTTGTAATTTTGTATTTGATTTTTGTTTTGAAAAACAAAGAGATGTATTTGAATGATTTTGACTGGTTTTACAAAAAAAAAATTGTTTTTAGTATTTAAGGAGTAACAGGAAATGAACATAAATACATAATTTTGAAAAATATGTTGTAGATACAGGATTTTAGACTAACTCCAGCAGTAACAAGCTACTGTCGCTCGTTAGAAACAAAACATGTGTTTTCCAGAAAAATTGTGTGTTTTTGAAATTTTTCGTCTGATTATGTGTGTTCAGTGTAGGGGCTATGTAGTGGAGTAATGAAATCGGTTAAACATACACACAAGATGGGGGATTTATTGGCTTTAAGCTAAGATGTCCAACACCCCTAGTTCTAGCCTAAGTAAGACAAACCGTGCATCGGGTGGAGGCTTGGTAAAAATATCCGCAAGTTGAGATTCAGTTCTATAAAGTTTACATGAACATGTTCCTTTTTAATGTGATCCCAAATGAAATGATGTCTTACATCTATGAGTTTGGATCTTGAATGATGGACGAGGTTGTTTGTGAGGTCAATAGCACTCTTGTTGTTACATTATTATTCAATGTTGGTTAGATGAACTCCTAAGTATTCTAAGGATTGAGTCATCCATAATGCTTGTGCACAACAACTTCCTAGTGCAATATATTCGTCCTCAGTGGTGGAGAGAGTAATCAAATTTTGTTTTCTACTTGACCATGCAACTAGAGAAGAGCCTAAGAAATGATATGTGCCACTAGTGCTTTTCCTATCTAATGAACACCCCGCATAATAAGAATCAGAAAAACCATGTAATAGAAAAGAATCACTGATTGGATACCATAGATCTAATCTAGATGTTCCGATTAAATATCTAAAAATTCATTTTACTGCTTTCAAATGTGATTCTTTTGGATTAGCTTGAAATCTAGCGCATAACATACGACAAAAGTAATGTCGTGTCTAGAATCACTTAAGTACAATAATGATCCAATCATTCCTCTATACAATGTTTGATCAATTGAGATTCCGGCTTCATCTTTTCCTAATTTTAGTGATGCGCTCATTGGTGTGCTAGCTAATTTTAAGTTTTCAAATCCAAAATGTTTTAGCATATCATGTGCATACTTGGTTTGACAAATAAAGATTCCATCATTTTTTTGTGTGATTTGAAAACCTAAGAAATATGTGAGTTCTCCAACTAAGCTCATCTCAAATTCGTTTTTCATCACTTTTACAACCTCATTACACAACTCTTCATTAGTGGCTCGAAAGATAATGTCATCAACATAAATTTGTGGAATGATTAAAACATTATTTATATGCTTAATGAAGAGTGTGTTATTGGCACTACCCATTTTATAATTGTGCTTCAATAGAAAAGATGTTAAATGTTCATACCAAGCACTGGGAGCCTGCTTTAAACCATAAAGCGCCTTTTCTAATCTATATACATGATTTGGAAATTTCTCATTAATAAAATTGGGGGGTTGTTCAACATAAACTTCTTCTTTAATTATCCCATTTAAGAAAACATTTTTTACATCCATTTGAAATAATTTAAAGTTCTTATAACTCGCAAAAGCAAGAAAAATTCTAATAGTTTAAAGGCGAGCAACAGGTGCAAAGGTTTCATCAAAATCTACCCTTTCGATTTGAGAGTATCCTTGTGCTACTAATCTAGCTTTGTTTCTAGTGATTCTAGAATCTCCATCTAATTTATTTTTAAATATCCATTTTACACCAATAACTGGATGATTAGATGGTCTTTCAACTAACATCCAAACCCTATTTCATTCGAATTGATTAAGTTCGTCGTTCATAGCTATAAACCAAAATTCACCATTTAAAGCTGTTGAAACGTTTTTGGGTTCTATTTCAGAAACAAAGCATAAATTTGAAAAAAAATTCATGAAAGGAAGAGCTTGTCGTTACCCCTGTTGACGGTTCGCCGATGATAAGCTCCCTTGGATGATCCCTTATAAATGTAAGAACGCTTGGAGGCACGAAATTTTCTTGTATCGTCTCAATTTCTTTATCTGCTCCAAGTGGTTCATTATCATCCTCATGCTCCAAGGGTGAGAGAGGTTCCTCTTCTTTATCTGCAATATTAGGATCTACACAAGGAGCAAACTCATCAAACTTAACATGATTGGACTCTTCAACTTTTTTAGACTTTTTGTTATATATTCTATATGCTTTACTAGTTGAAGAGTATCCAAGAAAAATGCCTTCATTAGATTTTTCATCAAATTTTTCGAAGGTATCTTTGGGGTTTAAAATAAGGCATTTACATCCAAAAACATGAAAGTAAGATATATTAGGTTTCTTTTGTTAGTATAGTTCATATGGTGTCAATTTTAGAATTGGGTGAAGCATGACTCAGTTTACTATATAGCAAGATGTGTTTACCGCTTCTGCCCAAAAGGATCTAAGAAACCCATACCATTTTGTTGAGGGGTGCGTGGAGTAGAAAATTCATGTTTAATGCCTAGATTATTGCAAAATGTTGTGAAATTTTCATTTTCAAATTCCCCTCCATGATCTGAGCGAATACATTTAATTTTTAAATCTAACTCATTTTGAATACGATTGCATAATTTTGTAAACTCACAAAAAGCATCGGATTTGGAGGTGAGAAATAGAGTCCATGTAAATCTAGAATAATCATCAATTAATACAAACGTGTACTTTCTACCTCCTAGACTACACGTACTAATTGGACAAACTAGATCCATATGAATTAGTTGTAAGGGTCTAGTGGTAGAGATTTCATTTTTACTTTTAAACGAGGTTTTAGAAAATTTTCCTTTTGGCATGGCGGACAAAGAGAGGATATATTTCCATTTAGCATTGGTAAACCTCTTATTATTTTATTTTTTGACAATTTTAAAATCAACTTGGTGCTAGAGTGACCAAAGAGCCTATGTCATAATTCTAGTTCTTCATTTTTTTGAGATTAGACATTTTAGTGAAGCTTGTGAAAGATCATCAAAAGCAATTGAATAGACATTGTGAGTTCTTGGTGCAGTGAGTACAATATCATTAGTTTTAGGATCTATAATTTTACACAGATTTGTAGAAGATTCAAATAAAACATTAAGATCTTTATCGCACAGTTTCCTAATAGAGATTAAGTTATGTTTTAAACCTTCTACATATAAGACATTTGTAATGGACAAAGAGTCGTTACCCACTGTACCGATGCCTAAGATTCTGCCCTTTCCATTGTCACCAAATGTCACCATACCTCCTTTCTTCTTTGTGAGGCTAAGGAACATTGCTTTATCGCAAATCATGTGTTTGGAGTAACCTGAGTCCAAGTACCACATGTCTTCCCTTTCCTCATCCTGCCAACATACCTAAAAAGAAGATGAGAGTAAAGATCCGGATACCCAAGTGGTTCCTTCCATAGAATAGGTGGAAACCTTAGGCACCCAGATTTGCTTGAACGAACTTTGTCCCTTCATCCTACAAGAGTGCATGGGGTGTCCAAAGTGAAAGCACTTAGCACAGGACACAAAAGGGGTTGAGACCATTTTCAGATTTTTCGTTGGACTCTTGCTGGAGGATGGGGAACCAGAAGAAAATAGTATGAATTTTTTATTATACGATTTATTAACTCTATCACTACCGCCAACGGTAAGAGGTACTGTCGGGCGGTAGCTTCCAGATCCATATCCAAGCCCATATTTGGCACTACCATGCCTTTGGTTTGCCAAAATCATATCAAGGGTCTTCTGGACAACCCCAAATTTTTCTATAACCATGTTTAAATCATTGATCCGGGTTTTCATCAGTGTGTTTTCATTAATTAGATAGCCACACCTATTTGCAAAAATTTTCTTTCCATCTTCAATTTTAGAATGAAGGTTTCTTTCTATGTCTCCTTTTTATTTTGTAAGAGATTCAATATTTGAGAGAGCCTTAGAAAGATTATTTTCAAGTTCTTTTATTCTTGCCAAGTAATGGTCGTTCTTTTGGCAAGACAACATTTCTTTTCCCAAAGATTTTGCTTCCTTAGTTAACTCTTGATTTTGTTTTAAAAGAATTTTATTTTCAGTTTTCAAAAGATCTAGATCTTGCAAACTTCTATTGTAAAATTTGTATATTTTGATATACTCAATACAAAGATCTCCATAAGTAGAAGGAAGTACCCCCAGTGTCGCTTTGGACACTGCCATCGTCATCTGATGATTCATGGCTTCTTCCCATGAGGCACAAATTTTCCCTTTTACTTTCATTTGAGGTAGACCCGTCTGAGCATTCGGATGAAGAGTCATGCCATGTTGTCTCCTTCAGAACATTCTTCTTTTCCTTTCCTTTTTGCCATTTTTCTTTTGTTCATTCAAGTACTTTGGGCACTGGCTTCATATATGCCCGGTCTTCCTATAGTGGAAGCATTCTGATGGAGACCGCTCATCGTCGTCGTCTCTTGCTTTTTCCTTTTTCTCTCTTTTTGATGATGAGCCTTTTCGGAAATACTTACGGAAGGTGTTCCTCCTTTCCGGATTCTTCATGAACTTTGTGAAATTTTTCACAAAGAGACTCTCCTCGTCCTCCTCTTCATAGTCGTCCTCTTTTCTTGACTTTAGTGTAAAGGCTTTCTTCTTCGACTCTTTGTTGTATTCTTCTTCTTGGATCTTGAGTTCAACCTCTTAGGTTTTGAGATTCCCAATGAGGCTCTTAATCTGGAGCCGTCTTAGATCATGTGACTCGAAGATAACCGTCACTTTTGTATTAAACTTTGGAGGGAGAGACCGAATGAGTTTTCTCACCAAATCTCCGTTCGAGAAGTTCTTCCCAAGAATTTTCGAAGGATTGACGATCTTGGAGAAGCGAGTGTACATTGAGTATGCGTCCTCGTTTGTATCCATTCTGAATCTTTCAAACTCTGACTCCAGTTGAAATATCTTTGAGTCTTTAACCTACGAAGTACCCTCATGCGTTATTTCCAATAAATTCTAAATATCATAAGCAGTTTCGCAAGCACTAACTCGATTGAATTCAGTTCTATCTAAAGCGCAAAATAAGGCGTTCATCGCTTTAGCGTTATTTTTTCATTTACTTTTGTCTCCATCATCCCATCTATCTCTAGGCTTTTCCATGGTTACATCTCCAACAACATATGTTGGAGTAGTATATGGTTGTTCAATGCAAGCCCAGACATCTAAATCTAGATTTATTAGAAAGCAACGCATCCGAGTTCTCCAGTAGTTATAATCAGTTCCTGTGAAAAGTGGGGGTCTACTTATTCCTTGCCCCTCATGAAAAGCGAGATCATGGAGCGTCATTATTCCCGGTTGTTAGACCGTATTGGAATAACATCGCTCTGAAACCACATGTTGGATCTGTAAGCGCCCTTAAAGGGGGTGAATAAGGGTGTTAAACTTTTTATACTTAATTGATTTTATTCAAATAAGTTGACAGTATTTATAAAAAAATATCTCAGTTTAAACACTGCAGTAGGCTTCTTATGAAAGTGGGTTGTACTTTTGCACGACAGATGTGAACTTTGTTGCTGCCGCCTGCGGTAGCGTTACCGTGCGGCGTTAGTGACATTGAAATCCTTTTTCGTTTAGATTTCAAAGATTAGAGATTGCAAGACAATATTAGAGAAATACAGATAATATTATTGCTTTAGAAATCACAACAAAAACTTATCTCATTGACGCTTGAGATGGAGGCGAATGCGTAAAAACCTATTGGTTTTTTATACCGACCCTTCTCTAAAGCATCGGTTGGCTCTATCTATCTCTCCCTAGATGAGGCCTCGAGCCGCCCACTAGATCTAAATATAGACCTAGTCTCCACACCCACGCAACAAATTCTCACTAGTCCTCGAAAGGCCCTACTCGCCAACCACGCGGTGAATTCTCTAGTGACGAAAAGGTTACTAACAATAAAAAGTAAAACATAGAAGAAACTCCCTCAAAGGTAGAACTTGAATACGAAGTGTGCGTGATCGATCCTTCTACAATTCCTTTTGTGTTCACGAGTGTTGACAGAGTTCTCTTGCTACAAAGAGGAGGGTCTTACTAAATACAGGAGATGTGGCTTGGATGAGTCATCTCAAAATCAACAAGCAAATATGGAGACGGACCGCTCTTTAAATAGACTCAGATCCTAGCGCCAGCGGTAGTGCTACCACCGGGCGGTAGCCTCTTTAGGCAACATTATGTCATACGGATCGAGTCATCTTTGGCAACATTCTGGCTCCAAATTTTGCATCCGCTCCTACCGCGCCGCGGTAAGGTTAGCGTGTCGCGTTATATTTCTCTCTTTCCTAGAAGCCAGATCTCCTTCTTTTTCTGCTCCTCAATCAGCATCAATGATCACGTGGCTTCCATAAGTTACAGTCGGGTGTTAGTCGTAATGCTCCGCGGTAAGAGTTGCCATATTCAGACTCGACGACATTCCTTTCTCGACGGATGTTTCCTTTTCGACAAAGTTTACAAATATACAGATGCTACTGCCAGCGGTAGCGGTAGCGCGCCACGCTTGCAACAGAGTTTTGACCAGGTAGGGAATTCGTTGACTTTCTTTCTCGAATTTATAGGGGCTTGAGAGCAGAAGATCCTGCACACTATAAACACATGGCAAGTATGATTAAATACAATGAGATTTGTTATTCTCAAACCAAGAGATGTGTAAAGCATGTTCCAACATGCATCTCCAACTGATTTAAGTTTGGAGAAGTTAAATGATTTCAATGACATTACAAGGTTGCAATCATTAAGGAAGGATGTTTCCAATGTCAAATACTAGTAAAAATACTATAATGGATGGTGACATAATACTCCATATTTTAATGCTCCAGTTAAATGTAGAACTTCTTACATCACATTCTAGATATATAGGGGAACCATGTTACTAATCACATGCTTATTTAGTCAGAGGGCATCTCTTATTTTACACAGATTTTTAAAGAAACTTTTTGAGGTCCTAAACCACAAAAATTCTTACGGAGGTTCCAATGATGTGCATATCCTATCACACGGCCCAGTACACGGCCATGTACATTTAAACACCCCAGTTACATATCGTGTACCAAGGGTGTGTACCGAGGTTCATTTTTCAAGGACATGTTATTTTGGGCCCAGTACATGGGGGTTACGATTTTGGATGACTAGGTTCATTGATGAGGTCGTTTTGACGAGACTTAGGGAGTTAAACACCACAATAATCACTTCATTTCAAACTTTCAAAGAATTGAGAGAGAAGAGTTAAAAAGGATTTTTGGAGAAGGAAAAGCAGCGTCGCCAGAGATCTAGAGGCCCTACCAATGATTCATTTTTGTCATGGCATATTGGATACTTCCTCACCACGTTATATATCCTCTCTGTTGAAGATTTCATGACCAGACGAAAATACAAGAAGGTAACGATCCTTCTCCTCTCAATATTTAGGAACAAGATTTCTTTTTTTGCAGTTCTCTTTATTTCTTTACTGCAATTATGGCACCTAAGTTTTTTAATAAGAAGCTTATGGTGACTCGTGAACGAAATTCATATAGTGATTTAGGCCTTATTCTAGCTTGCTTTTCCATTGTTATCGCTCAACTATTTGTAGATTTCATCATAAAATCTTTTATATTTGAATTGTATGTCCTGTGAGTGCATAGAGCATATTTGAGCCATTTCGTGCATGATGGAGACCTTTTCTCCCTCTAATTTATTTTGTAAATTTAGATTTGTATATTTGAGCCATTGGTTGTGCATTTTTCTGCTCGCACTGACAGTGGCCTCCTCTACAAACTACCACTAGTGTGCGGTCATTTACAAAAATCGACTGAGAATCCCCTTAAAAATTCATGAGTTTACGCATGAGGAAAATTGCACGGCCACTAGTCATGCGCGTTCAAGATATTTTCCCTCCAATTCGCCCAAATTTTCCCTCCAGAAATTTCCTTCACGCATGACCACTGGTAGTACGTTTATTTGTTCACGCACTACCACTGGTTGTGCATGAAGGAAAATTCTACGCAACCTATAAATAGCCTGTTTCTCGATTTCTTCAGCCTGCCGCATTTTTGTCCGTCTTTTTCAGCTTTGTTTCGCCTTTTTCACCCCTCCTAGCTAGGGTTTTCCCCAAGGCTCCTACCCATCACCCAAGCTTCAAAGATCATGACTTCCTCTAAGGATTCAAGTTCTATTGAAGGTGATTTTGTGGATTTCGATGTGATCGCTGCAAAACCATTGAGAAGATGGGTGAGAGGTAATGGCAGCTTCAGAAACCCCGGACAACAGCCAAGGAGCGTGTTAGGAGCCTTGCAACCTCCTTCACTTCCGAGGAAGAAACTCTGGTAGCGTTTGTATTGCTTAACTTTTTTTTCTTCCTAATTAGGTTTGTTTCTTTTTGGATTTCTTCAGATATGGTGATGGTGGAGTTTGTATTGGATATGACATGCACTTATATTCATTTATATGTGTTTGGTCTTAATTGAAAATCATTTTATAGTCATGTTCATGAGTCATGGCTTAGAGGTGGTGTTGTGGTGATATTCTTGTGGTTTTGTTGTGTTGCTACGACAATGAGCGAAGCGGAGGCTTGCGGCCCGCGGAAGAGCAAAGCGGAGGAAGGTGACCCACGGAATGCGAAGCAGAGGCTTGCGACCCGCGGAGGAGCGAAGCGGGGGAAGGAGACCCGTGGAAGTGCGAAGCAGAGGCCGACGACCTGCAGAGGAGTAAATCGGTGTCGGCGACTCGCGGAGGAGCGCAGTGTTTTGTTGCACGTCATGTTTTTGGCGCCGTTGTCGGGGAACACGGTTGTGTGAGTTTCTAGAGAGTGAGAGAGAGACGAGAGATAATGTTCTTTTTCCATTTGTATATACAGCTTGCTTTGATTTTGTTGTTTTGATTATGTACTATTTTATTTTCCTTGTTTTTAATTTTTAAATAGCATCTTTTAAATTTTATTTATTCCTAATCTTATTTTATAATTTATAGCAGGCTATCCTTATTTAAAAAAAAATGTGTGTGTACTTAACCTGTGCAAAGATTAATATTTTTTTGTGAATCACCCCGCATCAGTATGTATGCAAATTTGCAATGCAAATTGTGCGCAATATCTAGTCATCTATCTGGAGAATGTCATTCGGGAAACTGTAGTTATGATTCTTACGGCTCTTCCTATGGGGAATCAGTATCATATGCTTCCTCATACGATTAGACTAATTATCATAACCATGACCCTCCACCACGAGCCCCACACCAATACTGACTCCCGCCTCTTCCGAGGTTAGGGGTTAATCGCGTGTGCTTGTTTTATCATAGTATGAATCATGTTTTGAAGGATATCATTGCTTTTAAATGACAAATGGAGGAAGATGATGAACCCGCTATCCGGATCGTGTCTCCCTCCCCTCTTGACTGCACTCCTTCAGCTTCTGATTCGTACTCTGACAATGTGGAGTCGTCTCTTATTGTACATTCTTAACCTATTTTTGATTCACCAGCGGAGGAACCATCACATATATTCTCTGATTATGACATTATCATTGTTCCTCCATCTTCTTTGCATAGTTTTTCTACACCTATTTTTTCAATCCTACATAAGTTATTGAGCAGGGTGATGATTTGAAGCCTGAGTTTGCTCCCAAGTGGGATGATGTTGTTCTCTCCGATGGTGAGAATGGCTACTTGGACACGAAGACGCACCGAGGTGGGAAGAGGAGGATACCTTTTCTGATGAGGAGGTTTGCACTTCTTCATTGGAGGAGGAGGTCCAACTCACCACCGAGGCCCTTGAGTTCTCGGATCCCCCTCGTTATGATTCTTATGACACCGACAGCGATCTATCTTTGGATCCTGCTGGGAGTGAGACTAAGACCACTCCCCCTATTTATGTTTATTTATGTCTTTATTCTCTTTTATTTCCTAACCCCCCCCCCCCCCCCCCCCCCCCCCCCCCCCCCCCCCCCCCCCCTTCAGTGTCTGATCCTGTCCTGGTTGATTCTTCATAGGGACTCCATGAGGACTTGGAGCATTTTGCTCATGCCAATGAGGTAAGCAACCACTCATGTGAGGAGGTTGCCCCCCCCCCCTCCATAGAGGAAGATCCATTCATAGCCTTCTTATCCTCCATCCGCCATGAAGAAGGCGACACCTTGTTGGGCAAGGACATATATTTTTGTGAGAATAGTGAGGAGGACTCCTCCTCCTCTTCTTACATTCTACTTCCTCTACTTGTGAAGTGCAGGTATTATTATTTAGGTAGAGGAGTAACTGTTTTATCGTTGTATCGGTACTCATTAATGACATGGATATTAGAACAATTACCTGTGCACTTTTCTTGATTTCATTTGTATTTTATTTTTCTAATCTAGCTTAATTAGTTAAATTTCAATTTTTGTTTCATTTTACATGTTTGTTTTTCTTTTTGCTAATCCATATTTAGTTTGTTTTTCTATTTTGTTTTGTCAACGCTAATCACAGTGCAAGATTTCGGTGATGTTTTCCCGGAAGTCCGCGACCTCTCCTTTGCGGTCAGAATGGTCATTCCTGGCGGTCTAGATTTTCAGAGATGGCCCAGACCGCCTGTCCCCTCTCCAGCAGTTTTCCTAAGGAACAGGCGGTCAGGCTCCAGCGAGACCACGAGACTGCGCGATTAGGTTTTTCCTTCTTTTTTACTATTTGCACCCCATGCAACCTCTCTTCTCTGCCCCGGTTCTCCTGTACCCCAGGCAGCCCATAATTTTTGGACCTGCATGTTTGGGCAGGCCCCCGCATCAATAAATAGAGGAGTAGGGGTACCAAAAAATGGACTTTTGCTTTGAGACTCCAGCTTGCAACCTGTGCAAGCGGTCTCGAATTTTGTCACATTCTCTACCTCTCACACTTACCTATTTTAGACCCCCTCGGTAATCCTTTTTTGAGATCAATCGAAGCAGTTTTTTCTCCCAGAGATCTCTTCTCTTGAATCCTTTGTCCCAAGTAACCTGCACACCGCATTCTTCCCCCATCTCCTCTAAGTGTGAGTTTTGTAGGTATAATTTTTGTGCCAACAGAACAAACCCCGGACCTTCAGATCGGAGTGTCTAGGCGAAATCAGCGTACAATCAAAATGTCAGATCGTGAGATTCAGCCTGGTCAGTTCGATGACATTCTCCCTTCCTCGGATGGCATGAACTCTTTGGAAGCCCTTGAGATTCATTTTGAGATTCGAGCAGCCTCGCCGTGAGACCGCCTGTTAATTGGATTCCATGAATCAAATCCTTTCTGCGATCTCCTAAAGGCTTCTCCCTCAGACCGATCTGGTCGCCACACCTGATCCTCTGGCCAGTGGTCACGCCCCTGACCACGCGACCCTCATCCCGCAGCTCCCCTACAATCTCAGGGAGAGGAGTTCGCAGCTTGCCATGCCTTCTTCAGAGCTGCAGCTCAAGGGCCTCCTGCCCGAGCCCTGAATTTTCGGGAGGATTATGTTTATCCTCCATTTCCTGTTGCTGCCCCTCCTACTCCTTCTGTTGCTTTTTAAGCGGAGGGGCCTTCCCCATTTACTGATAGAGTTCATTATGAGCCAATCCCCAATGGCTTCAAAGAGCCCAGATTACCCATGTTCACCGGATGGAGTGATCCAAGCTCTCATCATCAAGATTTTGTGTCTGTAGTTGCTCTAAGGTCTCTCCCAGATGCGATGAGGTGTAATCTCTTAATCACCTCCTTAGATGGACAAGCACGGGAGTGGTTTTACAAACTACCTCCTCAGTCCATCTCCTGCTTTGCAATCTTAAGGCAAGAGCTTCTTTTGAGGTTCACCACCTCAAAGAAGAGGAAGAGTGACCCTGTAGCCTTCTTCAGGATTAAGCAGGGGGAAGTGAGACTCTAGCTCACTTTGTGGATCATTTCCAATGGGAAAGCCTTGGAATAAGGGATGTTGATCCCTCCCTCTACATGGTGGCCTTGGTAAATGTCCTTCAGGAAGGTCCTCTCAAGTTTGAGGTCACTACCAAAGAGCCGAGATCTTATCAAGAGCTGATTAGCATTGTGAATTAGTTCATAGAAGGGGAGATCAACAACCCCAACAATGTTTCTAACTTGAGCCGGTCAGAAGGGCTCTGCTAGCTTCTTTCCATCCCAGCCATCATCAAAGCCGCCACGTCAAGAGTTCCAACCTCCTGCTCAGAGGGGAAGGAACTTTCTCCATAATCATCCCTATCAGGAACATTAGTAGTTTCAGCCCAAGGGACCTCGGCTACCGTCCCGGCTACTCCAGCTCCGCAACTGATACCTGTCCATCAGGTTCATTTCTTTCAGCCGCCTCTCCCAATTTCTTCTCAACCATCCTTCAATGAATCTCAAGAGTAATTCACCGAGCTCAACATCTCAATGAGCGAGGTGGTTCAAGTTCTTCAGAAGCATCCCTTCACTAGGAGGCCTGTCCCCATTGTAGTCAGATTCGAAGTCCATAAACCTCTCCCTCTACTGTGAGCATAACAGGGAGAGAGGTCATCTGACGAAAAACTGCGGAGCTCTCTGCATGCTGGTGGAGAAGCTCTTAAAAGAAGGAAAGTTGCAAGAACTTTTCCAAAAGGGAGATCCTTCCACGGATTCGACCTCCAAGAGCAAGGAGGTGGCAGAAGTTCATTGGGAGTGTGAAGAGGTGGATGAAGTTGGCCATCTCGGCAACGTTGGCTATCCAAGCGAGTGTGTGGATGAGAATGACGAGGGTGCTTTGGGCTACCTCTTCTGTATCCACGGAGGAGTAGGGCTAGAATCCTACAAGAAGGCTAGTCTTGCAAGAGTCTACCGTTCAGAGGTCACTGCTACCTCTTCTTCTGCTCTAATTCGAGGAACTATCACCTTTGGGCAAGAAGACCTTCCTCCAACCGCCAACCATTTCAACGGCGCAGTCATCATCAAGGTGGTAATCGAGAACTATATGGTGGAGAATATCTTAATCAACACTGGGAGCGCAGTAAACCTCCTCTTCAAACCAACCTTTGAAGCCCTGAAGACTAGAAAGACTCTTCTTTCCACTGCAGGGCCCCTCTATGGCTTTTTCGGGGAGAAGAAGGCGATAGAAGGGAACGTCATCCTCTCGATGATGCTCGGAGGGATTACCAAGCTCATCAAGTTTATAGTCATTGAACCTCCTAGCAGATACAACCCAATCTTTGTGAGGCCAATTCTAAACTAGTATCAAGCAGTGGTTTCCACATACCAACTGACCGTGAAGTTTGCCTTGAATGTAAAATAGTACCAAATCAGAAGCGAGCCGAAGAAATCCCAGGAGTGTTATGTAAAGATAGTCAATAAGACTGAATCATCTGCTCCAATGATAGATGAGATCTCCTCAGCACCTCAAACCTCCAGCCATGCAGAAGCTGCGAAAGAGATCAAGGAAGATGAAGCTAGAGATGGAGTTCGCTTGGAACTTGACCAAGCAACTCAAGACATCCCCATTAGCAACGAAGATGAGGGAAAGAAGATCTCATTCAATGTTGAGTTGCCCGAATCTGACAAGAGCTAGCTCATTTCCTGTCTCCTGAAGAATCTGGATGTCTTCGATTGGTCGACGGATGACATCCCAGGAGTTGATCCAGATGTTTCCTACCACCATCTCAACATCGATCCAAGCATCGCTCCTATCAAGAAAAAGAATAGTGCGGTGGTGGTGACCCTAGCTCAGCTAATTCGGGAGGAGGTGGAAAATCTCCTCAAGGCCAAAGTCATTCAAGAGATTCAATGCCTAGATTGGGTGTCGAATGTTGTATAGGTTAAAAAGGTCGGCGGAAAGTGGTTTATGTGTGTGGATTTCACTAAACTCAATAAAGCTTGTCCCAAAGATTGTTACCCCTTGCCTCAGATAGATTCTTTAGTTGATTCCGCTGTTGGGTATTCATGTATGAGTTTTGTAGATGCATTCTCTAGCTATCATCAAATAAGAATGCATAAGACCAACATCCCTCATACCCTATTCATCATGAATGACAGGTTCTTTTGTTTTCTCTTAATGCCTTTCGGGCAAAAGAATGTTGGTGCTACCTATCAGAAAATGTTGGACACCATTTTTAAAAACCAAAAATGAAGAAATTTAGAGGTCTATGTCGATGAACTCCTAATAAAAGCAAATCCTTCTCTGCTCGTCTTAATGATCTCAGTGAAACATTTACAACTCTCTGAACCTTCAATATGAGGTTGAACCCATTGAAATGCATCTTCGGAGAAAGTAAAGGCAAGTTTCTTGGCCATATCATCACTCCAAAGGAGTTGGAACCAAATCCTGATAAGTTGAAGGCCATCCTAGAAATGGCACCCCCCCCCCCAACTCCTCCAAGGAAGTTCAGCAGTTAGGTGGGAGAATGGAAGCTTGAGTCATTTTATCTCTCGCTCAGGAGATAAAAGTGCTCCCTTCTTAAAACTCTCTGTGGAGGAGCTAAGTTTGAATGGACAAAAGAGTGTGGAGATGCTTTCAATCAACTCAAGAAGCAATTAACGTCGACTCCTTTGATCTAAAGCCAGAGAGAGGGAGAAGATCTTTTCTTATATACTAGAGTTATCTCCGATGCTATCGGTTCTGTGCTAGTCAGGGAAGAGAAGAAGATGTAGTTTCCAGTTTATTACGTGAGCAAGATCTTGAAGGATGCGGAAACCCGGTATCCGATCCTTGAGAAGTTGGCCTTAATGCTCGTGACTTCAGCACAAAGACTAAGACCTTACTTATAAGCTCATTCAATTCAAGTTGTCACCGATCTTCCATTGAAAAGTGTGTTGGAGAAGCCAGAACATTCAGGTAGATTGGTGAAATGGGCGATAGAGCTAAGTGAATTCGACATCTCCTACCTTCCCAGAGTAGCAATCAAAGCCCAGGTGTTAGCATATTTCATGATTGCTGCAAAGGAAGCTAACTCAGAAAAAAAGGTTGGAACACCTCTAGCTTGGACGATCTTCGTCGATGGATCTTCAGAGAGGAACTCATCCAGAGCTGGAGTTATTTTGATTAACCCAAATGGGGTTTGATTGGATCAAGCTTTGAAGTTCTATTTTCCAACAATGAACAACCAAGCAGAGTATGAAGCCTTGCTCGCCGGTCTCAGATTTGCAAGAGAGCTAGGAATTGAAGATGTCCAAGTCAAAATGAATTCTCTGGTAATGGCGTCTCAAGTGAATGGAACCTTTGAGACTAGAGATCGTGATTTGAAGCAATACGAAGCTCTAGTAAAGATTGAGATAGGCAAATTCAAGAGTTTCACTATTCAACACATTCCAAGGGCAGAGAATGCAGAAGCAGATGAATTGGCAAAGTTTGGTCTCCTTTCGGGAGGAGCCACATCAGAATTGTTTCACCTAGCTGCTGAAGAGGGAGAAGTCATGCAGATAGATCAATGTCCATCTTGGATGGACCCCTTCATCCTCTACCTCTCAACTGGGGAGTTCCACCGGACGGTAAAAGATAAGAAAAGTTTTAAATTAAAAGTAGCCTACTATTATCTTGTTGCGGGAGTGCTCTACAGGAAAACCCTTCTCTCACCATTGGCAAGGTGTGTTTCTGAGGATGAGATTTTAGTTATTCTTCGAACAGATCATTCTGGAGAGTGTGGCAGTCATTCGGGAGCTAGAAATTTAGAAAAGAAGATTCTGAGGCAAGGTTACTTCTGGCCCCAAATGAGAAAAGATGCAGAGATGTTTGCAAAGAGGTGTGTTCAATGTCAGAAATTTGCTCCTCTTCAACATCAACTAGCTCAACAACTCAAGACAATAGCAACTCCATAGCCGTTTGCAGTTTAAGGGATGGACTTGATTGGACCTTTCCCTTTGGCTAGTGGCCTATGCAGGTTTATTCTATTAATGATTGATGTTGGAACATGCTTTCCGCATCTCTTTTGGTTTGACAATAACAAATCCTATTGTATCGGATCATACTTGTTTTGTGTTTAAAGTATGCAGGATTCTGTGCTTTCAAATCTCCATGGAAATGTGTTTTGTTGTTGCTACCACGTAGCGTCAGTACTACCGCTGACGCTAGTGTTCGTTCGACAAAATGGATGCTGCGTTCGATGAACTGGCGTTCGACGAAATGAAACCTGCGTTCGACGAACTGCATGCTCTACCACGGCGATCGACGAAATGCATGCTTTACCGCGGCGCGTTAGAACTACCGTTGGCGGCAGCGATCGACGAAATGGAGTTCGATGAAATGAAAGCGTCGTTCGACGAAATGGAGGTCGCCGAAATGAAAGCGGCGTTCGACGAAGATGCGCCCGATGAAGTGCTCTACCGCGATGCGTTAGAACTACTGCTGGTGCTAGTATTTGATCGATGAAATGAAAGATGCGCTCGACGAAATGCTTATCACTGCGTTCCACGAATTTGCGATCGACGAAAGTTGAATCCCGTTCGACGAAAATTTGGTTGACGAAATATGAGGCCAGATCGACAAAAATTTGCCCGACGAAAAGAGATGTACTCTACCGCGGAGCGTTAGCACTACCACAGGCACTAGTATAAATGGAAACAATTGACAGGAAGCAAACAGTGGAGAAAAAGGAATGTCGACGGGATGCTATTTTGGCAAGTACTATCGCGGCGTGTTAAGTCTAACGCCCGATGATAACTTTTGGAAACTTCCCGTCTGGAGTTGATTGAGGAGCAGATTTAGAAGAAGATTGAGGCTGAAGGAAGGATATCTCGCTATCGTGGGGAGTTAGCATTACCGCAGCCCATTAGTCGGTGCTCTAAGTTTGGCAGTCAAAAGTTGCCTAATCTGCCACAATCCGTGCCTGATCATTGCCTAATATGGCTACCGCGGGGCGGTAGTACTACCACAGGCGGTAGTGGCTGATTATATAAAAAGATGCGCGCTTCCTCTGTTGTTGCTTGCTGATACAGAAGGAATTGAAGCCACATATTCAGAGCACTCGTGAGAGCCTTCTCCAAGCAGCCCGAAGAACTCCGTCAACATTCGTGAACGCAAAGAACTTGAAGACCTATACGATCGCATCTACATCGACATCAAGTTCTACTTTTGAGGGAGTTTCTAGTTTGTGTTTTATTTTCTAATTATAACCTTTGTATCCTTTTGTTTGGTAGAGGAATTCGCCACACAGCTACTAGGGCCTTGCGGGGACTAGGGGTAATTCGCCACACGGCGACTAGGTCTGGGTAGGACTTAAGGAGTAATTCACCTCGTGTTGGTGACTAGGTCTAGTGAGTAAAACAAGGGGGTGCTCGAGGCCTTTTCTGGGGATAGGAAGGCTAGAGCGGCTTGAGGCCGTATCTGGGGAGAGATCGGCTAAAGCCAACTAGTTCATCGGGATACGAGTCGGTATAGAAAACAAAAAGGGTTTTCATATTATTCGCTTCGATTTCTAGCGTCATTGAAATCAGATTTTGTAATAAATTTTTATAAATGATAATCATGTCTTTTCATGTTTAATAAAATTGATTTCATTTCTAATTTCATTATCTCTTTACTTTTGATTTAACTTACTTTGACCAAAATATCAAAAGTTTTCTATTAAAGTTTAAAGTTTTTAAAACCCTTATTCACCCCCCCCCCCCCAACTCTAAGGGCGCCTACAGATTCAACAAGTGGTATCAGAGCTAGGTTATTCCAAACTGCTTAACAACCGGGAATAATGGCGTCTCTTGATCATGATCTCGCTTCTACTTGTGGGGAAAATTTTAATATAAATGAAAAAGTACTATTATCACCACCTTTATTTATGGGAAAAAATTTTAAAGGGTGGAAAATATTAATGAAAAAATTTCTTAAGGCCTTACATGAAAATGTTTGGAATAAGCCACCTAGCGTATTAACTAGAAACGAAATTGTGTTAAATGCAAAATCTATGAATAGTATATTTTGTGCGTTAGACCAACATATTTTCAAACTTATTTATACTTTACCTACCGCATATGAAATTTGGAATTTTCTTGAAACAACTTATGATTCTCCTTCTACAGGTATGGAACATTCACAAGAACTGTAGAATATGCAAGCCTGCACAAATGTTCAAGAAAGATACTCAAATGATGGATCCATAGAATGCTCATCAAGCGGAAAGGATGATGGAAACTCTTGTTTGGAAGAGGAAGATGAAGAAGACAAAGGAACAATATGTTCAAATCTTGCCTCATCCACAAGCGCTGTAAGGAAATCAAAATCTCTTATTTTTTGTACTTCTATTTCTACATTACAATTGCTACAAATTACTAAACGTAAGATTAAGAAACTAAAAATGGCTAATGCGAAACTACGTTTAGAAAATAAAACTTTGAATGCAAATGTGAATGTAGAATCCAAAAATGAAATGTTTGTATCTCCATCATGCTCTTCATTTGAAAACTCTATATCTTGTTTCGATTGTAATAATTTTAAAGAAAAATTCAAGGAACTTGAAAAAGAGTTTACTTTAGTAAAAGAACAAAATGAAAAATTATGTTTAGAAAACTCTTCTCTGAAAAATGATTGTGCTAAGTGTAATGACTATAAAATTGAAATTGAAGAGATGGATGAAACATTTGGTGAATATAAAAAAAATTATCAAAATCATATTGAGTCTATTGTATCCACTCTTAAAAATAGCACAATAGCCTATAATAAAGCTAGACATAATCTTAAAGTTAAGAATTATGAATTGGAAACTAAAGTCAACTTGCTTAAGGAAATTATAAAGAAATATTCTCAACACATAAATCAACAATTTCAAGAAAATTCCAAAAGCAAGTTAAATGTGAATTTTCATAGTATGTCTAAGCCTAACAAAAGAAATGAAAAATATCAAAAGATTGAAAATGAAATTCCAAAATACAACCATTACTATCATTTACAAAATCAATCTTCTCCCAACGTAAAATTAAATGTTCACAAATTTCCTATGAAAAATACTTTCAATAATCATTACAATTATAATCTTAAAGATAAAGATAATCACATTGGAAATTTGATACATAAAAATAATATTAAACCAAGGTTTGAATGGAGACCCAAAGTTAAAGATGAAACATAAACTCCACTCAATAGGGCTCATTCATTTCCATCTCCCCAAAAGCAAACATGTTATATTTGGGGACCCAAAGGAACCAACACACTTGGTCCCCTTTGGATACCTAAATCACTTATTCATTAGGTATCACCAAATGCATGAAGTAGAATATTTTCAAAAATGAAATATCAATTCTCTACTTCATGATATGCTTTATTTCCTTTTTGTTTTTGCTTTTATTTCTTTGAGCCATCATGATAAGGTCACTTTATATAACTTGTGATATGATTTTCACATATTAAACCTAAATTCATTAATAAATCAAATTGAACACAATTGAATAAAAAGTCATATTATTTTCAAGTGATCTAATTATCCTTTATTTTTTATCCTTCTAGATCCATTTCCTAAAAGTCTTATAAAATTTGAAAAACTAAATTCGTCATATGATATTATTAAGACTAAATGAAATAAGTGTCAAAATGGATTTAAAAGGTGTTTTTAGGGGTATTAGGCTAAATTTATAAAATGCGCAAGTTTTGCTTAGGTATTTAATATATTTGTGCCATTTTTGATTACCCCTAGTATGTTAAATCATAATCATGTCAAACCGGAATTGAAAAATTGCATGAATATTATTTCACTTATTTATGATCATTTCACTCATGCATATGTTGTGCAAGACTCAAGAATTAAGCTTTAATGAATGTGAAACCCATGTATTAAAATTTTAACTTCCGCAACTTTTTGCGATTTCTTCTCGTCTCTTCACTTTATTAGACATGCCTTACATTGCACAAATATAATTAAGAAAATCAGAAGCAAAATCAAAGAAAATCTAGGCTATATGATTAAAATAAGCACTCTCTGTGAGCTAACACAGGCGCTAGTACCTAACGCCGGCGCTAGTTCAAGTATCCGATTTTCTATAATTTTAAAATTCTGAAAAATCACTAAAAATATATTATTTTTTATGTACTACTCATTTTTGCCATACTGCCTGTAATTGTTTTTTGAAAAATTAAAATACAAAATTACAAAAGCCAAATTACAAAAAATATTTTTTTTTTGTTATTTGTTTGAATTCTATTCCTATATGCAAAAATCAAATACAAAAATATAAAACAAAAACAAGTATCAAAAGAAATTATTATTTTTGAACTTAACTTTTCTATTTACATGCATCTTGCGAAAGGGTGATTTGGGATATCATCCCATCACATCACCTAGTACCGAGCGAACCCCTCACAGGGTAGACCTCAGGAAGTCCATGATCAAATTATAAGAGTTCAAACTTTAAACTAAAATTATTTTTTCAAAAAAAATATCAAAATTACTGTATGGACTTCATTGAAAATCAAGCATGATTTAACCCATCTTTTTGACCTTCTACAATGTTACAATTCATTCCTTCAAACTACATTGAACATTGTTTTTTATCATGCTTTGATATATCTACTCATTTGTGCATAAAATTGTATTGTAAAAGTTGTGTAGAACTAAGCTTAGCATGCCTCTAAGTATGAGTAAATGTCTTATGTTTGATAATGATATTTATTCACTCACTTATTTTGGCATTGTCTACATATGTTTCTTAATCTAAGAATGCTTGTGTATGTTTTGTAATAGTATAATGAATTAAAATTGCACAAGTATCTTACCTACACTACCCTTATTTGCACTTTTAAAAGTTAAGAAAAGTGGTTATGTTTTCATAAATTATATTGGTTTGCAAAACAAGTGTATTCGGAGAACTTTGTACAAAATAAAATATCATAAAATAAAGTGACAAAGATAACTACACCAAGCAATACCTAAACCTCCTAATAAGTCTTAATAAGCGTTGTGAGGTTGAGCACCTTGGAAAGAATAGTAAGTGTCTTGTGCAAACCTTATCTTTCTTTCAAAATAAAAACCACTTACTCTTAAGTACACTGGATCACTAGTTTCAATATTAAAATAAAATAAAATATGTGATCCCCCAAGCACTACTTTGCACCCTGATAAGTCTTAATGAGCATTGTGTGTGCAAAGCACCTTGGTAGTTGTACATTTTTTGTGCATTGAAGTGTGTGGAAGTAAAATTATTTATGTTTTATTGTGCTCTTTACTTTACATATTTCTTGTATTTTTGATTAAAACATTTGTTTACTCTATTCAAAATACACTTATGTGCACATCATTATCATCCACAACACTTCTTCTCATGAGTATTGGATCCTAATGCTAATTCTATACTACTTTTTCTTTATGAAATGCACTAGATAACCTAGCATGCTCTCTACAATTTTTTGTATGTTTTTGAATTTGTGAATTAATATAACGTTGTAGTAATCTCTTTTTGAAAACATTATTTCATGATTGGTTACTTTATTGTCAAAATTAAAGATTTTAAATGCAAAATGATTTACAAAAAACATCTTCATCTTTGGAATTTAACTCATATATCTTCTTATGAATCGTCATGTTTATAAAAAGATGTTTTCTTGTGTTTCTATAAGTCTTCTGCATTATCATCATATATTTTTACCTTGCGCTTTCATGCTTATATCAAAGTCTTAAATACCAAAATTCCCTTTTTCAACAAATGGTAGACTTGCTTGGTAAAATTTATATTGGTTGCTCTCAACATAAAAATATTGTAATGCTAAAAATCTAATTCATTAAGGGATTTCAAAATATCTATGTGAGTTGTTTGTTTAATAAATTCAAATAAAAATATAAATCCATAGGATATGTACCTATCATAAGATTTAAAATGCTTAAATGTTTTTAATAATTATTATCCATGACTTCATATCTCACCATAGCGGGGGCGTAGGGTTGTAGACATTAGATAACCTTATCTCTAGTCATGTCTTGTCCTTAACCGGGGAGGGTTCCAGTGGGGCCTTGCAAGGCACTGGGGGGAAAGAGTGCTAGGTTAAGTTTTTTTTTTGTCTAGTGTTTGCATATGGGACCAACTCCCAAACCTACGGTAGGTATGCAGCTCCTCATGCCCATCCATCACTTAGTACGGGGCTAGGGTGTAGACATATTGTCTAGGTAGATTGGTTACTTGGAAATCATTACATTTTTTTTTGCTTCAAACTCTTATAAAGCAAAATCCTTTATGTACTTAAAATGCTACAACATCTATTTTGTTATGTCTAAAATTCTTAATCATCTACTATGCTTCACAATTCCTATATAGATGTTCACTTCAAAAAAAGTATTTCGTCATGCTTTCCACCTCTTTACTACTTGTACGCTCGATCATGAATACGTTGTCCCAACAAGTAGTTTCTTTATTAAAAATTCTTCACATTCCTTCCTTTTTCTCTCCTATCTATTGTATTTTTCCTAAGCGTCTAACTCTTTACCATGATCATTCCCTCTCTACACAGTTATTGCACATTTTCTGTTGGACTACCTCTCCACCTTCTTTTGATAATACCAAAGGGGGGGGGGGGAATTAATTTGAAAGAAATTAACATGTTTTGGGGAGTCAAATCCATAGGAAGTTTTGTTGTAGGGGGAGCATTCACTTAGGGGGAGAATTCATTTAGGGGGAGCATTTGAACATGCCTAATTTTCATGCTATCTATGTTAGTTCTCTATTATAAACACAAATTCCAATCACTTGAATTATTTCTTTCTAAGGGGATTTGTTATTATCAAAAGGGGGAGTTTGTTGGAACATGCTTTCCGCATCTCTTGGTTTGACAATAACAAATCCAATTATATTTGATCATACTTATTTTGTGTTTATAGTATGCAGGATTCTGTGCTTTCAAATCTCCATGGAAATGTGTTTTGTTGTTGCTACCACGCAGCGTCAGTACTACCGCTGGCGCTAGTGTTCGTTCAACAAAATGGATGCTGCGTTCGACGAACAGGTGTTCGACGAAATGAAACCTGCGTTCGACGAACTGCATGCTCTACCACGGCGCTCGACGAAATGCATGCTTTACCATGGCGCGTTAGAAGTACCGCTGGCGCTAGCGATCGACTAAATGGATTTCGACAAAATGAAAGCGGCGTTCGACGGAATGGAGGTCAACGAAATGAAAGCGGCGTTCGACGAAGATGCGCCCGACGAAGATGCGCCCGACGAAGTGCTCTACCGCGGTGCATTGGAACTACCGCTTGCGCTAGTATTCGATCGACGAAATGAAAGCTATGCTCAACGAAATGCTTATCACTGCGTTCGACGAATTTGCGATCGACGAAAGTTGAATCCCGTTCGACGAAAATTTGGTCGACGAAATATGAGGCCAGATCAACAAAAATGCGCCCGACGAAAAGAGATGTGCTCTACCGCGGAGCGTTAGCACTACTGTTAGCGCTAGTATAAATGGAAACAATTGACAGGAAGGAAACAGTGGAGAAAAAGGAATGTTAACGGGATGCTATTTTGGCAAGTACTATCGCGGCGCGTTAAGTCTAACGCCCGGCAGTAACTTTTGGAAACTTCCCGTCTGGAGTTGATTGAGGAGCAAATTTGGAAGAAGATTGAGGCTGAAGGAAGGATATCTCGCTATCGCGGGGCGTTAGCATTACCGCGACGCGTTTGTCGGTGCTCTAAGTTTGGCAGTCAAAAGTTTCCTAATCTGCCACAATCCGTGCCTGATCATTGCCTAATATTGCTTCCGCGGGGTGGCTGTACTACCGCAGGCGGTAGTGGTTGATTCTATAAAAAGACGCGCGCTTCCTCCGTTGTTGCTTGCTGATACAGAAGGAATTGAAGCCACATATTCAGAGCACTCGTGAGAGACTTCTCCAAGCAGCCCGAAGAACTCCGTCAACGTTCGTGAACGCAAAGAACTTGAAGACCTATACGATCGCATCTACATCGACATCAAGTTCTACTTTTGAGGGAGTTTCTAGTTTGTGTTTTATTTTCTAATTGTAACCTTTGTATCCTTTTGTTCAGTAGAGGAATTTGCCACACGGCGACTAGGGCCTTGCGGGGACTTGGGGGAATCCGCCACACGACGATTAGGTTTGGGTAAGACTTAGGGAGTAATTCGCCTCGTGTTGGCGACTAGGTCTAGGGAGTAGAACTAGGGGGTGCTCGAGGCCTTTTCTGGGGATAGGAAGGCTAGAGCGGCTTGAGGCCGTTTCTGGGGAGAGATCGGCTAAAGCCAACCGGTTCTTGGGGATACAAGTCGGTATAGAAAACAAAAAGGGTTTTCATATTATTCGCTTCGATTTCTAGCGTCATTGAAATCAGATTTTGTAATCAATTTTTATAAATGATAATCATGTCTTTTCATGTTTAATAAAATTGATTTCATTTCTAATTTCATTAACTCTTTACTTTTGATTTAACTTACTTTGACCAAAATATCAAAAGTTTTCTGTTAAAGTTTAAAGTTTTTAAAACCCTTATTCACCCCCCCCCCCCTCTAAGGGCGCCTACAGATCCAACAATTGATTACTTCAGCAAGTGGATCGAAGCAAAGGCGTTGGCTAAAACCACTACCCTAGTGGTAAGGAATTTTATCTGGGGAGAGATAGTATGCAGTCATGGAATTCCTATGGTAATTATCATAGATAATAGTCCTCAATTCAACAACTCCAATCTAATTAATTTCTATAATCAAATCGACACCGAGCTACGGTTCACTTCTGTGCATCATCTGAAAAGTAACGGGCAAGTGGAAGTGCTAACAAATTGATAATAAATCTCTTGAAGAAGAAAGTGGAGAATCCCAGAGGCAATTGAGCATAACAGTTACCTTCGGTGTTATGGGCTTTGAGGACAACTCCAACCTCAGCTACTGGAGAGACTCCTTTCAAATTATCTCATGGATCAGAAGCTCTCATTCTGGTTGAGTTCGAAGTAAGAAGTGCAAGGGTGTTATTATCTCAACAAAATCAAGATAGCTGGATGGAAGGAAATGATGAAAAGTTTAGATGCAGCCTTGACCTCATTGAAGAGATAAGAGATACCGTAACAATTAGGCAATAGGAAGTGAAGAGAAGAATGGCCAAGTATTTTGATAAAAAAGTCAGGTCAAAGAATTTGTTGTTGGTGATCTTGTCCTCAAGAAGGAGGATCCAGTGGCAAGATCTGGCTCAGTTGGAAAGCTCAATCCAAATTGGGCAGGACCATTCATCATCAAAGAAGTGCTCAAGAATGGTTCTTATCATCTCTTAACTTATGAAGGAGAAGAGTGTTGGAATTTACAAGGTGATCTCAAAGCAATCAAGCACTTAGTCTTACTGCCAATGTGATATGAGCCTATGGGGTCACACACACAAGAGTGTTTGGAGAAGTTGGAGGAAGGATTGTGTTGGCCTTACTCATATTGGATATGAGTGAAGAACCAATCCTTTGACTCACTGGAGTTAGGTCGAATCGGCTAAGTAATGCATAATATCGTCTTGATTGTCAAGATGATGTTTTGGTCTTCAAGACGATATCGTCGAGATTGTCTCGACGATATAGGTCTTCAAGATGATATCGTTGAGATCATCTGGACAATATATAAGTCTTCAACACGATATGTGTCTACGTAACAATATAGGTCTTCAAGACGATATCGTCGAGATCGTCTCGACGATATAGATCTTCAAGAAGACATCGTCGAGATCGTCTTGATGTTACATGTGATCACGACGATACTTGTTGACTACTCCAATAATAGTCTCGGGTCTGCGGATATCTTCTTTTGCACTTGGGGTATAAATCGGATACAATTCTATGTCCTAAGGGTGCTCTCCTTTTGGGAATTTATCAGAGCGGCGGAAGTGTTCCGCAAGCCAAAGGAAGCATTCTGACCGGCCACAATATCTCGCAACCTGCCGCCGCTGCCTTTCCTCTTTAACGGATCTAGCAGTCCATGGGAAACATAGAGGGCTTTACTTCTCCGACCTAGTTCTTGTTCGACAGGAAGCTAGGTTTTTCCTTCACTCGTTTTGACTTCCATAGAGGTGCAGATCCTTTTCTGTGGTCGGAACTTGACATTCATTCTCAGGACTTCATCTTGGAGCACCTTGATTGAGTAATTACTCAATCCCTTTCAGGTATATTGCAATGTGTTGCTCTTTTACTTCTTGATCCATGAATTTGCAAGATCCTGTAAATGTTTCGGGTTGTTCTTGTTTCTTTATTCCGCTGCATGCATGTGATGCGTTGTTTATTGAAAACCCAACAAATGAGTTGTCACATACTTGGAGTGGAGATGATCTCATGCGCTTCTTTTCTTGAAAGCTTGAATTTTTCACATCTTTCTTTTCTTCTTCTTGTACTGTATATATTGAAAGGGAAGCATCGAGATAGATTGTTATCAAAGGCTAAAATCTTACCAAGCGAGACATCGAAAAGTCCTACTTGATGCCCCCTCGACTTGAAGCTTGAGATTTAAATCTACCATGACCACAGGTAGCGGGAAGATTTACAACTTGTGCAGTAGTCACTCGCCAAGCTCGTGCGGAGGAACTTTAGGATACCGCATCCTTGATGACATCTAACACGCCTCTGCATTAAGGGAGGTCTAAGTAAATGTCCATCTCTGTCATGCATTACAGGACATCGTTACAGTCTTGATCATTCCTAGAGGAAAGCAATGTCGGTAAAACTCCTCAGTATGACCGCACCTGCACTACTGATCATCTTGCTTTGTGACCCTCGAATACTCATTAGTGCAAGGATAGCCAAGGGGCAGTCGGGAGCATTTGTGACCATTGTCTGAGACCTCGAGTGGCTTTGGTGTTACAATCTTAATGATCTATTGAGGAAACCAATGTCGATGTAGCTTCTATAGTATGACCGCACCTGCCCTTTTTATCATTTAGAGTTGTACACCTCTCTTCTCCTCCCTCTCTTCTTAGGGTATTACAATCTTAATGATCTTTTGAGGAAAGCAATGCCAGTGTAGCTTTTCAGCATAACCGCAACTGCCCTTTTGATCATTCTTATGTGTATGCCTCTGAACGTCAAGGTCTCTCCTTCTTCTTAGGGTGCTACAACCTTAATGATCTCTTGAGGAAAGCAATGTCGGTGTAGATTCTATAGCATGACCGCACCTGACCTTTTGATTATTTTGAGTAGTGTATCTCTCTTCATTTTCTTATTAGTGTGTTACAATCTTAATGATCTCTTGAGGAAAGCAATGTCGATGTAGCATTTCAGCATGACCACACCTGCCCTTTTGATCATTTCGGATTGTACACCCCTCCTTCTCCATCTCAGGCTTCAAGCATCTATTTTACTGTAAATGGGCTGTTTGGAGTTTTTGAGACCGCCAGTTTTCGAATCACTAGTTATTATTCAAGGGACAGTCTGGAGCATCTGTGACTACCGCCTATGCTTCTTGATTATCTATTATGTTAAAAGGCGGTCTGAAACATTTAAGACCGCCGTCTATGGTTTTTGGTTTTGATTCTATGAAGGGGTGGTCTGGAGCATCTGAGACCACCGCCCATGCTTCCTGGTTATCTAATATGCTAAAAGGAGGTCTGGAACATTTATGACCACAGTCTATGGATCTCGGTTATCAGTCTTATAGAGAAGCGGTCTGGAGTATTTAAAACCGCCATTTGGGTCTTCACTATGCATTCTTTAGTTAAGAGTTGATCTGAGATATCTGGGGTCATTAACTGCAAGACTTCTTTAATGCTTATTTTATAATGGGCGGTCTGGAGAAATTGAGACCGCAGATTGAATGCTTCTTTTACTTATCTTTTTATCAAGGAATCTGGAGTATATGAGATTATCCTTGAGGTCTCTCTTCTATTTTTCTGCTAAGGAGCGGTCTGGGAAAGTTGAGACTATTGGCTATCTATCTCTAATAAAAGTTCATGATTTTTCAAGGTCAGATTCATCATCCGCAGAAGGAGCGGTCTGGATTATTTGAGACCACCACTCATTTCTTACTTAAAGATTGTTTTAAGTGATTTGCAATGTTCAGGATCATCGTTTATGAATTATTATGATTTGATATCTTTGCATAAAGTTTTCAATTGCTGGAGATCGTTATTTACAAGCGATCTCATCTACATATAGCGATCTCATAATATGGCGATCTCATATGATTAAAGTTAATACTTCTCATTTTATTATAGTGTGGTCTGACGAACAGGAGACCGCCATCATTGGTTATTGAATATTCTCTGAATATAAGTTATTATATGATGTCTTCTCTTATGCAGCTGCCTATTCAAGTTCAGCAACATCTGAAGCATGAGATTGAATGCCAATCTTTCCTCTAGAAAGTGAGATCACGTATAGTGAGGATGATCATTCTCCTGCTATAAGTCCAGAGACTAATTGTCATCTATTGTAATCGATTTTTCTTCATTAGGGACTATGATGAGATCGCAAATAATAAGATCCACATAAGCATATTTAATAATAAGAAGAGTATTCATTCACAAGAGAAACAAAGGTATGCAAAATTTTTCTTCATTATTCCTTTTCTATGTACAGAGTTCCCGAGTCTCAAAACCGGTGGTTACAATTCAAAGAGAATAAAAGAAAGGTTGTTGTACAAAATTCTCGGTCTCTTAATCGCTCTTCAGTCTCTTCGGAGATCGATCTTCTGATGATGAAGAATCGGTCTCTTCTGATGACTTATCTGAGCTTCTTCATGGAATCTTTGAGCCAGAGGTTGAGACCACAGTAGAGCTCATGTTTTCGCCAATGACATATTGGCTCCCGCTCCCTCCGTCTGCATCCTCATCAATCTCGACATCCTCTTCCTTTTCAGCGGACTCGGTTATCATGATTGATTCCTCCTCTATCATTTTTGCCATCTCAGGAAAGAAATCGGCAAATTGTACTTCTTGGAACTCAGAGGTGAGACCACCACGCTAACAAAGCTTAGCGATCGTCATGTCTGACGCATTTTTCATATGCTTCATCATGGCCTTCTGGAAATCAGGATTTTGAACATCATAGACCTCTTTCTTTGATTGCTGCAAAATAAAATTGAATCAGATCGTGCGGTCACAAAAAAGAAAATGAGAGACCGCAGGTAAAGTATTCTTACATGTAGATCTACCTGAGGGATATCAAGGTCTTAGAGGGCCATATGAAGAGATCGCCCCATAAGATTATTCAAGACTGTGCTCCTGACGGTCGCTTGCACGACGATGTCAGGAAGCATTTCGGTCTCCATGTTATATGCCTCCCTAGCATTGCTGTCTCCATAGAGCACAGAGGTGACCGCATAAGCATGACGCCTCAACCTTCTGCTCTATAGAGGAAGGGTGGTGGACACCTTCATGCTTTTGCCTTTCACGTTCCACATTCGGATGGGCTTCCCCTTCTCGTCCTTCAGCTTTTTGCCAAAGCCGGATAGAGGGAAAGGCTTGTTGGCGGCCTCTGACTCTTCGGCGGGCTCGGCAGCCTCCCTCTCACTGTCACTTTTCTTCTGCATCTCTCTTTGGGTGAGCACCTTTTCATCCGGCGCCACCGAATTGACTATAGGGACCACAAAGGTCATTGAAAAGAGAAAAGAGTTAGAGGAAGAATCAAAGGAAAATGGTGCTGAGATCCCAGGAGACCGCGGGAAGCATCTTACTCTCTTCTGGAGTGATCTCGGCAATCTCAGACCAAATTGCCAGATAATGAAGGAGATCGAAGTGCTTGCTCACCAAGAAAGCCAGGAGCATGACCTCCTCTTCCAAGATGTTTTTGGGTATGCGGAAGACCCCTTCTGTTCAGCGGGCCGGTGTGGATTTGAGACCGCCGAGGTCGCCTTCAAAAACCAAGAACCTCTCCATCCAGAAAGGGATCTTGTTGGGAGGTTAAGCACCTTGATACCATTGAAGGATAAGTATAAGAGCGCCTTGAACTCCTCTTTCTTCCTCCCCTCCTTCAGCGACTTCACAGTGAAGGTCGCGCGGAACAGGGTAATGGTGAACTTTATTCGTGCCAATCTCAAGTAGTTGATGAAGACCATCATGAGACCGATTGAGTTTGATGGCAGCTGGGCGAACACAATCATGTAGTACTCCATCACCTCAAGAACCACCTAGGGGAGAGGGAACGTCAGACCGCAATCAAAGTGATCGATTGGGAAGACGAACTTGTTCTCCGCGCCAAAGTTCAAGCCTTCATTCTCTGAAGACAACCTGATGACGGTCTGACTTTGTATCATGTGCTACTCCAGAAAGTTCACATATTCATCTCTTGAAAGCCTGCAAGGCTTGTGATCGGCTTCAAGGAAGATCTTAGCAGCGGTAGCTCAAGCGGACACCATTCTTTGAGTTTGCTGAGACCAGTGCTTTGGGAACATTCAGAAAGTGTGAAATGAATACTCCAAGGCCAGCTATTTATAGAAGCTGAGGGATAATTTTGTAATGATGACTTTTCTGAGACCGCCCAGCAAGTTGTGCAGACCGCTGAACCTGCATAAGTTGAAAGAATTGGCAAGAAGTATAGTCGGTCTCAATATAATGGGACCGCAGTATCTCAAGCAACAAGATAGAAATATGTTATGGAAAAGAGATCGGAATCACAACAATCACAGAGATCGCATACAATGAAAATCTGACTGTCACATATATTACAACAAGATCAGATTGTTCAGAATTAATGTCTCAAGACCGCTTGTCAATAATTAAAAACTATCTCCTAGGTTGGCACTTTCTTCCAAAGAAGCCTGCGACGTCCTGCATCTCATTGACGGCGGCCAGAGTGGTCACCGAGCTCTGGTTTGCTGACATCGCAGCTCGGTGGATCTTCATGACGACCCTGTCTACCTGCTCCAAGGGAACCACGATAATCTCAGAAGACAGTCTCTCTTCTGGGAGACCGCCAGAAGATCCCGCTCTCATGGTCATTTTAGCGGGACCAACTCTGAGTGTCACAACCTCAGCGGTCAGACCAGCGACCTTCCCCTTGTAATATTGTGTCCATCTCAAACTTTCGGAGCGCCCTGTTGAGTTCGGCATTCTTCAAGTCGCACTCCTCACAGACTCGCTTCTCTGTAGCGCGCAGCCTCTCTTTAAAATCAGTGACCTGAGCCTGGAGTTTATCGTCTCGAGCTCGCATAGTGCGGATATCCTCAAACATTTGCTTGAGAATGTCAGCGAACTGTGGAGGAATCACCAACTTCTGTGGAATATCCACTTCTTCAAAGACCGAGTCGACCTCATCAACATTTGCGATCAAAAGAAGAGAACTGTTAGCTCAGTTACAACAACTTAAAAATGAAAGAGATCGCGCAGAGAGAATACTTGGAAAGAAATCAAGATCGCAGTCATGTAAGGCATTTTCAACATATTTTGTGACCGTAGGATCTGCGGTCAGCAAAAGGCGGACTGATCCCCTAACGCGTTCTAGGTTCTTTCTTTCCAACTCCCTTTTTTGCAATCTCTCTCCTTCTTTTCTTCTTCTTTTTAATTTTGCGTTGCTGACAAGAATGTCATCTATTTCAATGATGACGATCTCATGCCGCTCTTTTGGAGATCTAGGTCGAAAAGCAGGCAGAGGAAGAAAGTCAGGAGGCCTCACGATCAGCTTTGTCTTACCAGTCCGCAAGGCAGAGATCGCTGCCACGCGGTCTGCCGCTGTCTTGTCCAGCCTGGCCTCCAGATCGACAGAAAGATCCTTCAGACCGGCAGATGGTGTTGTTTTCTCCTTCTTGAGCTGTCGGGCCCCTTATTCTTCCTCCTCCTCTTTTCTTCCTTCTTGTTCTTCTCAGCGGTCTTCTTTTTCTTCTTATCCTTCTTCTTCTTCTCTTCCTCAATTCTCTTCTCCTCCTCCAACTATACCTCCTTCTCTTTCCTTTCCTTCTTTACAATGATCATCGCTGCCTTCTCCTCCTTTACTTTTTTCATCCTCTCCTCTTCCTTTTCCTTCTCCTCTCATTCTTTTATCTCCTACTTCTCCGCCTGTGCTTTTTGCCTTGCCTCTTCCTCTGCGGTCTTCCTCTCAGCGATCTCTTGCTCTTCGGCGGCCTCCCGAAGCTATTCAGATTTGAAGGGGTCGAGTACCTGTGAGATCGAACATACAAGATTGTTAGAAGAATCGTCATCAAGATAAGCAATCAACTCTAAGTTCTCTCCCCTTGAAGACGTTGAGATCGCAAGAGGAAAAGAGAGACCGGCTTGTTCACTTACCTTTTCAAATACATCCATAGCAGGATGTCAAGGACTGCCTTCTTCAGGAAGTGTGGTTGCCTTGACCAAAGAGGTCTTGGTGGTTACTTCTTTACTTTCATCACTTTTATTTTTTTTTGGACGGTCTGAATAGGGAGATCTGTCCCTTTTCTCTTTACCCCTTTTGTAGTTCCCTACTTGCCCGTGATCTGCTACCTGAGCTTTTTAGCATAGGACTTCTGCTTCTGCATTTGTGCTTTGATGGTCTCAGTAGAAGTGGTCTCACCAGACTGGACAACGACCTGGTTGAGATCTTCAACCGACTTATTGCAGTCAAAGGTAATAGTGACATCGGGGAGATTCAACACAGAAGGCCCTGAAGAGTTGGTCGATAAATCGACGATGTTCGAGGTCGCCAAGACCGCGCCTTCCTTTGCCAATTCTGGTTGTTTCCTTTCTGGGGGAGAGCTGACGATCTCTTTCGCCACATCTGCAATCGTCAGAGCCTTGGAGGCCTTGACCGCCAGCATCTTCTTGGAGCTTGCAGTCTCTTTTCCATCACCTTTCTTCTTCGAAGCGACTATATTTGGCAAACCCCTGTTCTTCGTCTGTTGAGTTAGAACATGAATCATGTCCTCCATCAAGAGCTCGTCGCGGTCTAAGAAAGGGTGATCGATGATAGTTCAAGCTCGCAATTCCTTCCCAAAAGTTCTGGATTATGAAGCCTTGAAGCAGTATTTATAGAGTTTCCAGCATTTATGGCTGGCGCGGTCTCAGCGGTCAAAGCGAACCTTGCCAAAGTTCTAGCGAAACTTGAAAATGTGCGGGGATCATGTTTGCCCAGAAGTCCACGACCTCTCCTTTTCGGTCAGAATGGCCGGTCCTAGCGGTCTCGATTTTCAGAGACCGCCTAGACCGCCTGTCTCCTCTCCAGCAGTTTTCCTAAGGCATATGCGGTCAGGCTCTAGCGAGACCACGCGGTAGGATTTTTCCTCCTTTTTTACTATTTGCACCCCATGTAACCTCTCTTCTCTGCCCCGGTTCTCTTGTACCCCGGGCAACACATAATTTTTGGACCTGCCCATTTGGACAGGACCCTGCATCTTTAAATAGAGGGATAGGGGTACCAGAAAATTGACTTTTGCTTTGATTCTCCAGCTTGGAACATGTGCAAGCAGTCTCGAATTTTTTCACCTTTTCTACCTATCACCCTTACCTATTTTAAACCCCCTTTGTAATCCTTTTCTGAGATCAATCGAATCAGCTTTTTCTCCCATAGATCTCTCCTCTGGCATCCTTCATCTCAAGTAACCTGCACTCTACAGTCTTCCCCCATCTCCTCTAAGTGTGAGTTTTGGAGGTACAATTTTTGTGCCAACAGGTGAAATCGCGGAAATCTTTTAGTCGGAGCTGGGAGCAAAGTTCAGTTTCAAATTTGGTAACTTCCGGAATGCCCCATTCTCGATCATTGGGTAACGCATTTATATCCCACTTCATTTTCCTACATTCCTCATGATTCATTCGCATATATATTTGTGTTGAGGACAATGCATCATTTAAGTCTGGGGGTAGAATATCCGATTGCTCGAACGTACACCATTTTTGCATTCTGTTAGTGCTTTCTTTTCAGTTTTTCTTCAATTTTTAAAATTTTAAATTTTTTTGCGCCCATTGCTATTCATTTACCACACCCACTATGTTATGACGCAAATTATTGTTATTTCCTTGCTTTACTATTTACTTTTCAGTGTGTATGTTTGATTAAT
The DNA here is from genome assembly GCA_033032865.1 of Dactylorhiza incarnata. Classification (NCBI taxonomy): domain Eukaryota; kingdom Viridiplantae; phylum Streptophyta; class Magnoliopsida; order Asparagales; family Orchidaceae; genus Dactylorhiza; species Dactylorhiza incarnata. The sequence goes on along the minus strand of JAWHQI010000119.1, from coordinate 6,609,387 downwards.
TTATAATAAAAAAATAGGAATCTAGTAGTGGATTGTAGACTCGTGCAGTGCTCCTAATCGAGTGCACGTGTTCTCGGGTAGAAATAAGTTTAGAATTAATTTCTGTTCATATGCTAATTACACTATTTTTTTAGTTACTATCGTTGGTTTTATATGCACTCTTCGTTAGAACATGATCGAGTCTAACGCTAGTGTAGAGTTGTGTGTAGTTTCGCTAGTGTTGTATTATAGGCTCACGATGGGGGGATGTCCTTTCTCGGTGTCTAGAACTCATTTCTAGTGATCTTCGAAGTATGTGCACTCAATAATAATTAACTCCACGAAAATGATTTAGTCCTTTAATTGGAAAGTTTGAGCATATGTATCCGAGCCCACCTTCACTACCTTTGCAAGCCAAATTTGTGCCTACATCCCTCCTCTTGTTACCCTCCGCCTAACTAACACCAAAGCCTAAAAAAGCCAAAATCCCTATCATACTTAGCATTGTGCTACATTTAAAATTTTATTTTCGGTAATTGTGATGACAGATTGATTTCAGTTAGTTCTGTGTATTTTTATTGCTTATTTGGGTGTGTTAAATGAAAAGGAAAAAAAGGGAAAAATAATAGAAATAGAAAATGGGAAATTTAGAAAATTATTGTTGTGTGTGGTGTTTGGCAAGTGGTGAGTGACCCCATACGTCAACGCTAAGTCTGGGGGTGTCACTCACCTATTTTTGCCTTCGGTAGCTATTTTCTTGCATCTCAAAATTTTTCGCTTAAGTGTGATTTAGCCTTCATGTTTATCACTTGAAATCCCCACCTTAAGCCTAAGACGAAATCTCATTGTACCTAAGTCCTAATGATTTATTTAGTTGATTAGTATCGAGTGTAGTGGAGAAGGTGTGACCGGGCGAGCCTATGGCCATCGTCATTGATGGATTTCTTTGGAGGTCACCCTAGTAGTTCTGAGCTTATTATACCACACTCAACGTTGCTACTTTTGCCTGCACTATGTTTAGGACGGATCGTTAGTTCTTTCGCTTAGGAGTGGATATAGATATTTGATAGTTGATTTAAACACAGTGTAGTTAATTTATACAGTTAAAAATTTTCCCTAACCTATTTTATTCTATGTAGGCACGAAACTTCTCAGACCACTTCCATATTTCAATTTTTTATTTGTAATTAGCCTATCTTACTCCCCGTAGGTAGATGGATTGTTAGGGATGAGCAATAATTCAAGTATAGGGGTATTTGATGAGCAAAATTCATATAGTGATTTAGGCCCTATTCTAGTTTGCTTTTCCATTATTATTGCTCATTTATTTGTAGATTTCATCATAAAACCTGTTATATTCGAATTGTATGTCATGTGAGTGCATATGGGCTAGATAGAGCATATTTGAGACATTTCATGCATGAGGGAGACCTTTTCTCCCTCTAATTTATTTTGTAAATTTAGATTTGATGTTTATGAATATGTGGATGCATTATTCTGGAGGTATTTTAGGTTTTTCGTGAAGGTACAGTTGTTGTATGGTTGTCGCCGCTCGTTTCGGCACTTTTTCATTGAGAAGGCCACTGGTCGTGTATTTTTCTTCTCACACGGACGGTGGCCTCCTCTGCACACTACCATTGGTCGTGTGCGGTCATTTGGAAAAATTGACCCGAGAACCCCCTTACAAACGCACGAGTTTACGCACTTGGATAATAGCACAACTACTGGTCATGCACGTTCAACATAATTTCCCTCCAATTCGCCGAATGTTTTCCTCCCGAAATATCCTTCACACAGGACCACTCATCGTGTGTTTATTTGTTCACGCAATACCACTGATCGTGTATGAAGGAAAATTCTGTGCGGCCTATAAATAGCCTATTTCACGATTTCTTCTGCCTGCCTCGTTTTTGTCCATCTTTTTCAGCGTCGTTTCGTTGTTTTTTGCCCCTCCAAGCTAGGGTTTGCCCCAAGGATCGTCCTCATCACCCAAGCTTCAAAGATCAAGAATTCCTCCAAGGATTCAAGCTCTATTGAAGGTGATTTCATGGATTTTGATGTGAACACTGCAAAACCACTAAGAAGATGGGCGAGAGGTAGTTACAGCTTCAGAGACCCCGGACGACAGCCAAGGAGCATGCTATGAGCCTTGCTACCTCCTTCACTTCGGAGGAAGAGACACGGGCAGTGTTTGTATCGCTTTCCTATTTTTCTTCCTAATTAGGTTTGTTTCTTTTTGAATTTCTTCACATATTGTGATGGTGGAGTTTGTATTGGATATAACATGCACTTATATTCATTTATATTTGCTTGCTCTTAATTGAAAATCATTTTATTGTCATGTTCATGAGTCTTGGCTTGGAGGTGGTGTTGTGGTGATATTCTTGTGTTTGTGTTGTGCTGTTACAGCAATGAGCGAAGCGGAGGCTTGCGACCCGCGGAACTACGAAGCTGAGGAAGGCGACCCGCGGAAGTGCGAAGCTGAGGCTTGCGACCCGCGGAGGAGCAAAGCGGAGGAAGGCGACCCACGGAAGTGTGAAGCAGAGGCCCGCAACCCGCGAAGGAGCAAAGCGGTGTCGGCAACCCGCATTGTTAATTAGAGTTCTTTTATTGCAAGTAGTTGTTAGAACCCGATCAAAACCCCCCTTATAACATTGACATTAAAAGACTTCTGTTTCAAATCTCGCCTCAATAAATTACTCCAACCCGCCGTGTTCCACGTGACTCGATACTCAGGGATTTATTCCCATTTTATTATTACTTGACAATGACCGGTTCACTTCCATTCGCACCGCAGCCTCGCTACCACCTATAGAGGAGATTTTGCGTTAGTGACCACGGTTCATTGGGAACCACTGGGGCGTGAGATTGCGACCTTAACTTGTTTGTATTAGAAATCTGATGTAAAATTCCAGATTCGACATTATGCATGAATCCTATTCATGTTTGTAGTCAAGGATCGGCGATGTTTAATTGATGCTCATTCTAGTATTAGAGACTTAGAAGCGTGTATGTTGTTTTAGTGTTGTCGGAAGAGCATTTTGGCTTTGGGGTTAGTGTAATTGTGCTAGACTAGAGACTGCTTATTAATGTTAAACTTTCGGAGATGGATCAAAGACAACATCGAAAGACTTCAATTCAATTCAAAAATAGTTAACCAATGATAATGAAGGATAAGAGAATCTCAATTGACTACTATCTTATTACAATGCGTTGCATACATGGAGAGACATGATTTATGAGAGCAAACTTAGATGAGAAGAACAAGCAACACAAGTATCTGGCAAATCAGAAAACTGAGACCACCCGAACTTAGCAAAATTGCCAGCTTCCCTGAGACCGTGCGAACAGGATAGGTCGCCGACCTGTGAACTGCCAGACCGCTCAAAGCTCGGGCCACACGAACTACTCTTTATTGCAACTGCTGAAAAACTTTCCGCACTTCTTGATTTCCCAGACCACACGGTCTCAAGATCACAGAAGTATCCCGCGAACACTTGAAGAACTGCTTACAGCTGCAAGACCGCACTCAAGACCGCCTGACCACTTAAGGTTGCCTGATCAACTGAGTCCACTGCACACAGACCAAGAACTTTAAAACACAGTTCGCCCAGATGAGATCGCTGTCGTATTAGTTTATTCAAAGCTGGAAAGAAGGAAGAATGTTGACGGTGACTGCTAGCCGCAACCTGCGAACACAACAAACTCAGACCGCACGACCTCAAAAGTTAGACTGGCACAATCAAACCAACTTTAGTTCTTACAGTCCTTGCATATGGATGGATACCCCTGCACCTCTATTTATAGGCAAATGAACGAATGTCGTCACCGCCATAGAGGGATATGGTCACCTTTCCTATTGAAGCACGCGGTCTCCAGAACCAGACCGCGCGGTCACTATAAGAGCATTATTTACTCAAGCAAAACTGTCCAAGACAGCTTGCCAAGAACGACCCGGTAGACCGCCCAGTTTATACCCGAATAGGAACACTTGGGCACAACCGGAAAACCAAACACAAGCCGCCAATACCATAGAGGCGCGATCTCAATAGCCAGATCGCCACATCGAGCTTGCGCGGTCTCCAGATTCAGATTGCCCAGACAGTCCACTTCCACTACAAAAATTTAACACTCCCCTTTGAAGTGGGAAGTGGAAGTCAGCCCAAGTTGACTCCTCAACCGATCAAACGGTCCCCTCGATAACGGCTTTGTAAATATGTTCGCGACATTATCCTTGCTTTGCATCTGTTCAATCATAAGAGACCCTTCCAACACCTTCTCCTGAATGAAATGATGTTGAATCTCTATGTGCTTAGTTCGCGCATGACAAACTGGATTGTTCACCAGTTTGAGGGCACTCTCATTGCCACCCCGATGTAGAGTAGGACCTCGCACCTCACCATGAATGTCCTCCAGAAGCCTCATAAGACATATGGCTTCCTGATGTAACACCCTGCCAGTAAGAAAAGTATAACAGCAGGTCCGACCGGGACCCCACGCCATACAAACCGCACTAGCTAGGAGTTAAAAGGTGATAACCAGAAAGTAACAACTACACGAGAGTACAAAACGTAAGTGGAATCATTAATTAAACCATCTCATTTAGAACTGTCCACTATCATAGGAATGAAACCTGAATAAAGAGTTACGGCCTTAAGGCCTTACATTTACCCAATGCACAAAGCTCCATAAAGCATACATCGGCACGCAGGCCGGCAATACATGAAAAATAGGAAAAAGGCTGGCCTTCGAGGGCCAACGCAACAAAAGGGCCATCGCCCGCTATTTCCCGCTAGGCTCACCTGCACCTGCATAAGAACATTCCACCAAGCGGTGGCAAACAAAGTAACGGTCAGCACAGCTGACCAAATTATAACGACCCCACCCCTTTCCCGGGGTGGCGGAGCTTCTACCCTGCAAGCAAGCCATACTAGCACAAGTACTAATATAAAGAAAGTGCAACTACACAAGGTGAGGTTTCAAGCACAATCAATCTTCTAGGTTGAGCATCAAGAGAAGGGAACCTAGGTATGCACATGATGTTGGTTGGGTTCACCCGAAGGTTCCCCACAACCGCCTAAGCAATCGCATGAGGCTAACATAACATCCATTTCACAAAACACTCCACCGTAAGGGCCATCGCCTTAGGTGGGGAATAGAGCTTTTGGTCGGACTAGGTAAGACACCTTCCACGACCTCTCCCATGATCACACGGCTCTCATGAGGTAGGGACCTCATACCGATCTGCATGGAAACGGGTTCGGTTTAGCTTTGCCCGTGCTCTAATCGTCGCGATCTATCGCACGACACGGGTACGGCTTCACCTCGGCCCATTAGGGTTTAGCACTTTCAAGTGCTACACTAAATATACGCTACGCACCTAACCCCCATCACAAGGATCTAGGCTTCACGAATACTCAACAAGGGAGGTACATACGCTCCGCATCAATTTCGTGGTGAAGGTTTGCCTTCATCCAAATCTCAAAGCACGGGGCTTTCGTTAGGATCATCACAAGACGCCTACACTTAATTTCCGCAATACTATAGTTGATTTCACGGAGTCATTCTCCGGCACGCATTCTAGGCCTAACCTAAATGCAACGTCGCAAATCAAGCATCACCGATTCGGGCTCGCGGCCACGAATAGGCTTCACACAAAATGCCTAAATCCGCACGACTACCGGATTTTCTACATGCAATAATGCCGGGGACGGACACAATCTACCCGGAGTTCCGAAGAACTTGAGGGAATCCTACACTTCACCCATTTGGTGAAAGAGACACCTCATGCAAGCATAGAAAGAGGAATGAAAGGAAAAATACAAGTCCAAAGTTCGGGAGGAAGAATCGTTACCCTAGACATGTTCTTTTTCGCCATGGATCCGAGATTCTACACGGAGAGAAACGACCGCACCGGGCTGCACTCTCCAAATCTGGAAACGGCTAGCGAAACGGAGCTCCGGAGCTCCGTCAATGGCGGGATCTTCCTTCTTCTTCCTTGGCTCCTTCTTCTTTCTCTAGGGTTGGAGAGAGAAAGGCTATGGAATTATGAGGGTTTAATCCCTCTCCAAAGCCCTAAGACCCCCCAGCAACCAATCCCAGCCGTTGGATCAATTTCCAAGAAATTTGATCGGTCAGATCGGCTTCTCCGCTCAAAATCGCGGAGCAGAATAAACAGGGCGCACGATCACAGGCGCACGATCACTGGTCGTGCGCTAAGAGGAGAAATGGTCGTGCGATAAGAGGAGACAGAACTTCAATTTCTTGCGAATAAGCGCACGATTGCTGGTGCACGATCACTGGTCGTGCGCGAAGAGGCCACTGATCGTGCGCTAAGAGCAGACAGGGAAAATTTAGCCTTCTTCAAGCGCAGCACTACCACTTCGCCTACTTCGCTGAACTACTATATTTTTGGGGTGTTACAACTCCACCCCCCTTAAAAGAATTTCGTCCCGAAATTCAGAAAACAGTAATAGCATGAATTACAGTTATAATTTACCTGAGAGAAATAGCTCGGGGTACTCCGGAAGCATTGCTTGCTCTCTCTCCCAAGAGAGCTCCTCTCGGCCGCAATTATCCCACCGGACTTTTACCATCCGAATGCACTTGTTCCGCAGCTGCTTTACTTCGGTAACTTCGATGCGTAAGGGCTTGACTTTCGTCGACAACCCACTATCAACCGGCACTTTGCCGACCGCAACGATATGAGTAGGCTCTTGCACTGCCTTCCTCAACACTGAAATGTGAAACACGTCGTGCAGACCGCTCAGCTCTGCAGATAGTGCAAGCCGATAAGCCGCATCACCAACACGTTCCACGATCTCAAACGGTCCTAAGTACCTTGGACTGAGCTTTTTCAAGCGTCGGATCCTTGATACCCCTTTGAACGGTTTGATCTTCAAGTAAACCCGGTCACCGATGGCGAACTCTAGGTTCCTATGCTTGGCGTTGAAATATTTTGCTTGCCTATCCTGGGCAATCAATAGCCTTTCACGTATAGTTCGGATCGTCAAAGCTGCTTCTTCAACATCCTTTCACTTCAATAGCTTAGTATCGCCCGTTTCCGCCCAAGACAACGACGTACGACACTTCTTACCATAGAGGGCCTCGAAGGGAGCCATCTTTATACTGGCTTGGTAGCTATTATTGTAGGCGAACTCGATCATATAGAGATGATCTTCCCACCTCTTCCCAAAGTCTAGAGCGCACATTCGGAGCATATCCTCCATAGTCCTGTTGGTTCTCTCGGTCTACCCATCCGTTTGCGGGTGGAAGGCCGTGCTGAACTTCAATTTTGTGCCCAACAGTTCATGGATAAGCCTCCAATCTTTCGATGTGAAACGCCCGTCACGATCGCTGACGATGCTACGAGGGACACCGTGCAGTCTCACAATACTATCAATATAGAGCTTCGCTAGCTTTTCTACAGAATCATCCTTCCGATTCGGAATGAAGTCTGATACCTTTGTCAAACGGTCCACGATCACCCAGATGGCATCGTTTCCATGTTGCGATCTCGGCAATCCGTGCACGAAATCCATCGAAATATCATCAAACTTCCATTCCGGAATCGGCAAGGACTTCAGAAACCCACCGGGACGTTGACATTCCGCTTTCACCAACGCGCAAGTATGACACTTGGCCACGTAAAGGGCAATGTCTTTCTTCATACTCGGCCACCAGAAAAGTTTCTTCATATCCATATACATTTTAGTGCTCCCCGGGTGGATCGAGTACTTGGTATGATGAGCCTCGTACATCAATTCCGCCCGTAGAGTGCCAACGTTTGGGATGCACAACCTTTCCTGTTTCCACATAAGGTCGTCTTCGAAGGATAAATCAGCGTTTAACCCCTCAACGGTTTCCGCTTTATAGCGTTTCATGCTCTCGTCCAGCTCCAATGTTTGTCGAACTCGGTCGGCAAGGGCGTACTGAACCTCCGTCCAGTTCAAGCATGCTGAAGTAGACGTTCTCCTATCAATGCAAATGATCTCCATTTCTTCCAGATCACGGATTAGACGCTCATCATGCATCAAAATCTAATTTGCTTGTGCGGGAGCCCGGCGACTCAACGCGTCCGCAAGTACATTTCCTTTACCGGGAGTATATTTGATGTCGAAGGTGTAATCCCCAAGGAACTCCATCCACCTCCTTTGACGCATATTCAACTCCCTTTGATCTAGCAAGTACTTGAGGCTCTTATGGTAGGTAAAGATATCGATCTTCACGCCATATAGATAGTGCCTCCAAAGTTTGAGGGCGAAAACCACGACCGCTAGCTCCAAATCATGGACCGGGTAATTCCTCTCATGAACCTTCAGTTGCCGGGAGCGTAGGCAATTACCTTCCCGAACTGCACTAGGACACAACCCAAACCACTTCCTGAGGCGTCGCTATAAATTTCGTAGCCTTCCGTACCTTATGGCGAGCATAGAATGGGCGTCGTGGTCAGTCGGCTCTTCAGCTCTTCAAAAGCTCGTGCGCACTCGGGAGACCAAACGAACTTATGATCCTTCCTAGTCAGTTTTGTGAGAGGAAGTGCGATCCTCGAGAAGTTTTCCACAAAGCGCCTATAATAGCCGGCAAGTCCTAAGAAACTTCGGACTTCCGCTACGTTTTTCAACAAAGGCCACGCTCGGATCGCTTCTGTCTTCGACGGATCAACAACAATTCCTCCTCCACTAACGACATGACCAAGGAATGCTACTGACGGTAACCAAAACTCGCACTTGGAGAATTTGGCATAAAGCTGACTCCTCCTCAAGGTGCTCAGAACTGCGTGCAGATGCCCTACATGCTCCTCTTCCGACTGAGAGTATACCAAAATGTCGTCGATGAAGACGATCACAAATTGATCCAAATACTCTCGGAACGTCCTGTTCATTAAGTCCATGAATACCGACGGTGCATTAGACAGACCGAACGGCATCACCGTGAACTCGTAGTGCCCAAAACGGGTACTGAACGCTGTTTTTGGAATGTCACATTCCCTTATTCGCAGTTGATAATAGCCGGACCTTAGGTCCAGCTTGGAGTAAACCGTCGACCCAACCAGTTGGTCGAATAAATCATCGATTCTTGGAATCGGATATCGGTTCTTCTCGGTCAACTTGTTTAGCTCTCGATAATCGATACATAGACGCAAGCTCCCATCCTTCTTTTTCACAAAGAGGACCGGTGCACTCCAAGGCGATGAGCTTGGACGTACGTAGACTTGCTCTAGCAGCTCTTGCAATTGTACCTTCAACTCTGCCAATTCCTTTGGCGCTATTCGGTACGGTGAGCGGGCCACAGGTTTGGCACCTGGCACCAACTCGATACAAAAATCGATCTCTCGCTGAGGCGGAGCCCCAGGGAGTTCGTTAGGAAACACGTCAGCGTACTCCGCTACAACTGGGACATCACATAACCTGGGCTTTGGCTCTGAAGCCTCCAACAAGGTGAAGAACAACTCGGCGCCTTTTCTCACCGCCTTAACCACCTGGAGAGCAGACATCAGCGTCTTGCTCGCTCCTCGCATACCGACGAACGTGGTTTCACCTTCGGTGTTCCTTCCCAGAGTGATCTCCTTTGTATTGCAATCTATGCATGCTCGCTGCTCTGAGAGCCAGTCCATGCCAAAGATCACATCGAAATCGTCTAGCGGTAATAACGATGCTTCCAAATCGAATTCCTAATTTCCGATCCGCACCTTCACACGGCTCTTCCTATCCGCACTCATTCGAGATCCATTGGGTAGCACTACTTCCAATCTATCCTCTACGAAGGTAGATGGCACTACGATTCGCACCACGAAGTCCTCAGACAGAAAAGAGTGTGATGCACCCGTATCAAATAGAGCTCTCGCCGGATAGTTGAAAATTAGGACGAAACCTAATTGTACACAAATAAAGCATAAAGTCGTACAATAGTATGAATTATATATATAGCTATAAAAGCTAACTTCTAATTCGTACCTGTGACGACATCAGTTTGTCGTATAGCTTCTTGTTGGCCAAGCGAATAGACTCTCGGCTGAGTCGGAATGTGCTGGGAAGCCGAAGACTCTGCAGCTTTGCCCTTTTCCACAGCACGAGGATAATCCACCGCTCGATTTCCAGCCTTCGGGGGACCACTTCGACACACCGCAGCTTTGTGCCCCACCTTCCCGCAGGTGAAACACGTAATAGGACCCCGCGCGGTCGTGGCTCCCAAAACATTTGAAGGAGCTGGTTCCGCCTGTTTGAACTTCCTTTTGTTCCTTCTGAACTCCGACTTGGACTGAGAGGCCGGCGCATGAAACTCAGGTTTCTTTACAACACCCCTTGCTTGTACCCTCTTCATATCCAACTCCAAAGATCTGGCAGTTTGCACCATCACTTGGAAGCCAAACGTCATAGGGCCTGCGAGGAGCAGCCTCAACTCATCCCGAAGCCCTTCATAGAACTTATTTGTCTTTGTCTCCTCATCCTCCACCAAGGACCCCGCATAGCGACTCAGTCTGGTGAACTCATGCAAGTAATCGTCAACGGAGCGATCACCTTGTGTCAACCTAAAGAACTGGTTTTGTAACGCAATGCGCTGGGCAGAGGGGATAAACCTCTAGAGGAACGACTTTGAAAACTCAGCCATTGTGATTTCGGTAATATCTCTACCGCAGAACTTATGCAGCTCCTGCTCTTCCCATCACAGCACAGCCTCTCCATCAAGAAGGAAAGTGGCTAAGGTGACCATCATGGCTTCGTCCGTCGCTGTCGCCCTCAGTGTTCTTCTAACTCTTGACAACCAGTCTTCTGCCTCCGTTGGGGACTCAGATCCCAAGAAGGTAGGAGGATTAAAGCTCAGGAAGTGCTTTAATTGTTGGTCACGCGCTCGCCCCACAGCTACTTGCGCAACTTGACGTTCCACCTTCGGCGCTACCGCAGGTTCCACTGCAGCTACTGGCACAGGGGCCTCAACCCTCGGTTCCACCACAGGTTCCACTGCAGGTTCGGTCACCGGGGCCGCATCTGTAATAGGCGTAGCAGGCTGCGCAAGCCTTTGCGGTTGAGCATTGATCATCGTGAAGACCGCTTCTGCGACCATTCTGATCATCTCAGCCGAAGGAGTGGTCGCTGGCACTTTAGCCGACCCACTACTTTCAGCAGTGTTATGGGGTCGAGACTGCCCCGCAGCACTTCTAGTCACCTATAATCATGCAAGGCACAATTTAGTGACCCACAACATATCAAACATCAATCATGGAATGCTCAGGTTCCGCAAACAAGTATGTTTTTTCATTCCTAAGTGGATATTCTTATTAGTTTTTATCGTTTTAGGTGAATGCACAACCCGTGCGCACCACCCCTTAAAAGGAATTCGTCCCGAATTCGCTAAACTACGGATCGACGCCTTCCCTCTGATACCAAATTGTAACACCCTGCTAGTAAGAAAAGTATAACAACAGGTCCGGCCGGGACCCCACGCCATACTAACCGCACTAGCTAGGAGTTAAAAGGTGATAACCAGAAAGTAACAACTACACGAGAGTACAAAACGTAAGCGGAAGCATTAATTAAACCATCTCATTTAGAACTGTCCACTATCATAGGAATGAAACCTGAATAAAGAGTTACGGCCTTAAGGCCTTACATTTACCCAATGCACAAAGCTCCATAAAGCATACATCGGCACGCAGACCGGCAATACTTGAAAAACAGGAAAAAGGCTGGCCTTCGAGGGCCAACGCAGCAAAAGGGCCATCGCCCGCTATTTCCCGCTAGGCTCACCTGCACCTGCATAAGAACATTCCACCAAGCGGTGGCAAAACAAAGTAACGGTCAGCACAGCTGACCAAATTATAACGACCCCACCCCTTTCCCGGGATGGCGGAGCTTCTACCCTGCAAGCAAGCCATACTAGCACAAGTACTAATATAAAGAAAGTGCAACTACACAAGGTGAGGTTTCAAGCATAATCAATCTTCTAGGTTGAGCATCAAGAGAAGGGAACCTAGGTATGCACATGATGTTGGTTGTGTTCACCCGAAGGTTCCCCACAACCGCCTAAGCAATCGCATGAGGCTAACATAACATCCATTTCACAAAACACTCCACCGTAAGGGCCATCGCCTTAGGTGGGGAATAGAGCTTTTGGTCGGACTAGGTAAGACACCTTCCACGACCTCTCCCATGATCACACGGCTCTCATGAGGTAGGGACCTCATACCGATCTGCATGGAAATGGGTTCGGTTTAGCTTTGCCCGTGCTCTAATCGTCGCGATCTATCGCACGACGCGGGTACGGCTTCACCTCGGCCCGTAAGGGTTTAGCACTTTCAAGTGCTACACTAAATATACGCTACGCACCTAACCCCCTTCACAAGGATCTAGGCTTCACGAATACTCAACAAGGGAGGTACATACGCTCCGCATCAATTTCGTGGTGAAGGTTTGCCTTCATCCAAATCTCAAAGCATGGGGCTTTCGTTAGGATCTTCACAAGACGCCTACACTTAATTCCCGCAATACTATAGATGATTTCACGGAGTCATTCTCCGGCACGCATTCTAGGCCTAACCTAAATGCAACGTCGTAAATCAAGCATCACTGATTCGGGCTCACGGCCACGAATAGGCTTCACACAAAATGCCTAAATCCGCACGACTACCGGATTTTCTACATGCAATAATGCCGGGGACGGACACAATCTACCCGGAGTTCCGAAGAACTTGAGGGAATCCTACACTTCACCCATTTGGTGAAAGAGACACCTCATGCAAGCATAGAAAGAGGAATTAAAGGAAAAATTCAAGTCCAAAGTTCGGGAGGAAGAATCGTTACCCTAGACGCGTTCTTTTTCGCCATGGATCCGAGATTCTACACGGAGAGAAACGACCGCACCGGGCTGCACTCTCCAAATCTGGAAACGGCTAGCGAAACGGAGCTCTGGAGCTCCGGAGCTCCGTCAATGGCGGGATCTTCCTTCTTCTTCCTTGGCTCCTTCTTCTTTATCTAGGGTTGGAGAGAGAAAGGCTATGGAATTATGAGGGTTTAATCCCTCTCCAAAGCCCTAAGACCCCCCAGCAACCAATCCCAGCCGTTGGATCAATTTCCAAGAAATTTGATCGGTCGGATCGGCTTCTCCGCTCATAATCGCGGAGCAGAATAAACAGGGCGCACGATCACAGGCGCACGATCACTGGTCGTGCGCTAAGAGGAGAAATGGTCGTGCGATAAGGAGACAGAACTCCGATTTCTTGCGAATAATCGCACGATTGCTGGCGCACGATCACTGGTCGTGCGCGAAGAGGCCACTGATCGTGCGCTAAGAGCAGACAGGGAAAATTTAGCCTGCTTCAAGCGCAGCACTACCACTCCGCCTACTTCGCTGAACTACTATATTTTTGGGGTGTTACACCTGAGCTGCCAAAGCCGAAGCTTTGTACTCCGCTTCCATTGTAGAAACAGACGTAGAATTCTGCTTCTTGCTGCACCATGATATAGCTGTAGAGTATGTCATAAAGACATATCCAGAAGTCGATCACCGATCATCTGAATCTCCTCCATAATCAGCATCCATGTATCCATGCAAGCACAAGCCAGAGTGCTTCCCATAGAAGAGACCCAAATATGAGGTGGACTTTACGTACTTCAGAATGCTCCTAGCCGCTATAAGATTAGGTCTCCAAGGCTCTGCCATAAACTGACTCAATCGGCCAACTGCATAAGAGATATCTGGTCTTGTGATTGTCAAGTATATCAGACTTCCGACCATAGCCCGGAACACCAAAGGATCAGAAAGAACATTCCCTTCATCACGTCGAAGTATCATACCAACCTCCAGTGGAGTAGAGCTGCTCTTCCCCCTTCCATGTTGAATCGCTTAACAATTCATTTTGCATAGCCTTTTTGGGATACAAGCATATCGCCCTCTTTCCTCTCCACTTCGAGTCCAAGGAAATAGTGGAGCTCACCCAAATCCTTCATATCAAATCTGATAGCCAACTCAGCCCAAAGTCTAGCAACCTCCAACTCAAAATTTCCTGTGACGATCATATCGTCAACATATAATAACACCAAGACCTGAAGCTCCCCCGTCTTCTTTTCGAACAAGCTTGAATCAGAATCAGAAGTAAAGTATCCGCAGAACTGGAGGTATTCTGATATCTTACCATACCACGCCTGAGGCGCTTGCTTCAAGCCGTAAAGAGCCTTCTTGAGCTTGCACACATGTCTTGGGTATACTTCAGAAAGATAACCAGGTGGCTGGTCCATGAAAATATCCTTGTCAATCTCGCCGTAAAGGAAAGCATTCTTCACGTCGAGTTGCCAAATTTTCCACCCTTGGCAAGTCAAGCCGCCAATGCGATCACCACCCGAACTGAAGTCATATTGGCAACAGGGCTGAAGGTTTCTGCATAATCCTCCGCATACTTCTGAGAGAAACATCGAGGTACAAAGAGAGCCTTGTATCGCTCAATGCTACCATCAGCCTTCTTCTTCAACTTGAAAACCCACTTGTAAGTCACCAGAGTAACACCCTTGACCTTAGGCACCAAGTCCCAAGTCGCATTCTTCCTGAGGGCAGCCATCTCTTCATCCATGGCCTCTGCCCACTCCTTGACTCCAATTGAGTTTTTAAAGCAAGATGGCTCTCTCTCAACCAGGGGGCCTGCGAAGAAACATGAGACGAAGCTCACCAAGTTTCCCTTGTATACCGATCTGGTGGAATGATAGTCCTCTTGGACCTCCTCAGAGCTTTACTCTGATCTACCTCCTCCAATGCAACTTCTGTACTAGCTCTCCTTTCAGGCATACCTGGAGCATTGCTCCCCCTAATTCCAGAACCTGAAGCACCTGATCCAGAGCTAGAAGCAACTGGAGCACCTAGAGAAACATGCAACTCCACCGGAACTTCCCTTGCATCTTCTTCTGGTCCACCATCCAATCTGCTATCTTGTAACTCAATAGAAGAGATACCCTGGTATGATGTCAGTTCATCAAATACCACATCCCTTGAGACCACGACTCTCCGTGTCTGGATCCATGCATTTCCAACCCTTCTTCCGGTCATCATAACCGACGAAGACTAGCTTCCTTACTTTCGCATCTAGCTTCGTTCTGAGGGCATCAGGAACATGCGCGTAGTAGGTAGATCCGAACATTCGAAGGTGTTACACCGTAGGCTTTATCTTGAACATCAACTCATGTGGGGTCTTCATATTGATTGGACTAAGAGGCATCCGATTGATGATATAAGTTGCACTAGACATTCCATCTGCCCAGAAGGACTTTGGAATACTCTTGGCATGAAGCCAACATTTGCAGGTCTCCGTGAGATGACGAATCTTCCACTCTGCAACTCCATTCTATTGTGGAGTGTGAGCACAAGAGAGCTCTCTCCGTATGTCATGCTTTCTACAAAAGTTGAAGAACGCATTGGAAGTGAACTCCCCTCCATTATCTGTTTTGAACTTCTTGATCCGCAGATTAAGCCGACCTTCCACTAGCTCATTGAGCTTCACAATCTTTCCAAAGGCTTCCGACTTCTCCTTTAGAAAATATACCCAAGTATATCTAGTGAATTCATCAATCAAGACTAGCATATACCTGCTGCATCCAAGACTGACAGTGTTGCTAGGTCCAAATAGATCACCATGAATACACTCCAATGGTGCTTTGCATCTGCTTTGTGATTTGTCAAATGGAAGGCGATGAGCCTTACCATATTGACAACCTGCACAAACGTGACCTTCACCGAAAGATGACAGACTAGGCAAGCCTCTCACAAGGCCTCTTCCCGTCATAGCCTTCAGCTTATCCATCCCAACATGCCCAAGTCTTTTATGCCAGATAGCAGCGCTATCATTTGTCCTCATCTTATCAACATAGGAACTTGTAGATAACACAAACAAGTCCTTCACCCATCATCCAACATTAGTGACATCATCCTCCACTGTTGACACGTTTTGAAGAAACTTCAGTTCTGTTGGACAATACAGAACGTGATAGCCAGCATCAACATCATTGGTCACCGAGAAGAGGTTTTTCTTCATCCCCGGAATATGATAGACACTCTTCAACATGAGTGGACCTCTATCTCCGTTTAAATAAATTACACCCTCCTTCTAAACTGTATGTATAGTGTCATCAGCAGTAATGATAGCATCATTACGTGAGTATGTCTGCAAAGAAGAGAAGTTTGACTCGTCTCCGGTTATGTGATGACAACAACCCGAGTCCACAATCCAATCATCTTGATTGTTGATGGAAGCCAAAGCCCGAACACAATTTCCCATCATAAAAGCTCCATCACTCCAACTATCTCCTGCATTGGAAGCAACCTCTTCTTTTCCTACAGCATGCCCTGGCTGAAGATTGTCTCTACAGTCCCTCTTGAAATGACCAAGCTGATTGCACCTGTAGTACCTTGGCCCTTCCTTCTTCTTCCCATCACGCTTAGGAGCATTACTCCTCTCTTGCTGATATGAAGTTGAAGGTCCATCACTAACAGAAGGATTCTTCTTTTTGTCTCATCTCTTCTTCGCCTGAGTATAGAACCTCGCTTTCTCCTCCAGAGATAGATATCCCAGCCATTTGCTTTGTCAAGCTCTCTTGCGAAGCCATCAAGTTCTCCAGCTCTAGCAATAATGGCTGATTTGCCCAACCTTGAATAGAAGTGGCAAAGGCCACATACTCCCTCTGCAAGCCGCAGATTATGTGCCTCTTTAGGCTTGCTTCTGAAATAGGTTCATCCGGGTCCAAAGATGA
Source organism: Dactylorhiza incarnata (assembly GCA_033032865.1). Lineage (NCBI taxonomy): Eukaryota > Viridiplantae > Streptophyta > Magnoliopsida > Asparagales > Orchidaceae > Dactylorhiza > Dactylorhiza incarnata. The sequence continues at coordinate 6,592,678 of JAWHQI010000119.1, read as the reverse complement.
TATCTCCGCGCAAAGGTTCTTCATCTTCAAGAAGAAAGTTGAAATGGTCAAATCTCCCTGAGTTGCTTTTGCCAACCTATTTTTAAGAAACTGTAGCTCAGCTACGTTCTTCTTGTTGAACAAACCATCCAAGGCTGTACAAATCTCAGCAGCTGACCTAAAACCAATAACGTGGTCAAACCGCTTCGGAATGATATCACACTTTAAAGTGAACTCTGCCTTAGCATTCGTTCTCTTCCAAGCTTTCACCTGCTCAGCATTCCCCTCAGCAGCTATAACAGCTTGTCTATCATCTCCTCAGACTACCTCCCACAAATCTTCACCAAGAATATAGCTCTCCATGCACGACTTCCACTTCTTGAAGTTAGTCTGCGTAAGGAGCTCAATTATGAGACCTCTTGTATAACCTCCTTCCTTTGCTATCACACTGGTTAACAACTTTTCAGAGACTGGAGTTAGATTCGGTGGATGATCACTGCTTCAAACCTCCCTCTGATACCATGTTAAAATTTCAGAGATGGATCGAAGACAACAACGGAAGACTTCAATTCAATTCAAAAACAGTTAACCAGTGACAATAAAGGACAAGAGAATCTCAATTGACTACTATCTTATTACAATGTGTTGCATACATGGCAAGACATGATTTATGAGAGCAAACTGAGATAAAAAGAACAAGCAACACATGTATCTGGCGAATTAGAGAACTGAGACCGCCCAAACATAGCAAGATCATCGGCTTCCCTGAGACCACGCAAACAGGATAGGTCGCCGACCTATGAACAGCCAGACCGCTCAAAGATCAGACCGCATGAACTGCTCTTTATTGCAACTGCAGAAAAACTATCCACACTTCTTGATGGCTCAGACCGCACGGTCTCAAGATCACAGAAGTATCCCGCAAACACTTGAAGAACTGCTTAATGCTGCAAGACCACACTCGAGACTGCTTGACCACTTAAGATCGCCTGATCAACTGAGTCCGCTGCACACAGAACAAGAACTTTAAAACACATTTCGCTCAGACGAGACCGCTGGCGAGCTGGTTTATTCAAAGATGGAAAGAAGGAAGAATGCTGATGGTGACTGCTAGCCGCAACCTGCGAACACAACAAATCGGTCAACAAACTCAGACCGCATGACCTCAAAAGTGAGACCGGCACAATCAAACCAACTGTAGTTCTTACAGTTCTTGCATATGGATGGCTACCCCTACACCTCTATTTATAGGCAAATGAATGGATGTCATCACCTCCATAGAGGGATATTGTCACCTTCCTTATTGAAGCACGCGGCCTCCAGAACCAGACCGCGCGGTCTCTTTAAGACCATTATTTACTTAAGCAAAACTGTCCAAGATAGCTTGCCAAGAACAACCCGGCAGACCGCCCTGTTTATACCCGAACAGGAACACTTGGGCACAACCGGCAAACCAAACACAGGCCGCCAACACTAGAGACGCGCGATCTCAATAGCCAGATCGCCACAGCGAGCTCGCGCGGCCACTGCGGTCTCCAGATTCAGACTGCCTGGACAGTCAACTTCCACTTCAAAAATTTAACTAAGCCCTATATGATTTGTATAATTTAATGTGATTGGGATGAAGGTGAAAGAAGTGCATATTGATATAACTGGTCACCTCCATTGAATGCTTGATAAGGTGAAAGAAGGGCTTATTGGTATAATCGGTGACCATAATTGATATTAACTAGAAGGTGTTGGGTTTTCATGGGTGGTAACACATCATATGTGCCCATCAGAATTAGGTTCTAAAAAACCCTAAACAGAATTAATGAATCTTGCGATAACCATGGATCAAGAAATAAATGTAGCAATTGCAAAGTACCTATGTCAGAATGAAGATTCATGACTGGATTGGTATTCAAAACCTGCTCCAGAAATGCCTTACTTGAATCGGAATCCAAATCCAAGATGTGCTTCCTCAATCTGCATCTAATTTGAAATCAGAGGACTGACGGTTGCTTGAGTTCACGCAGAACTAAATTTGTGCCTTTACGAGTATACACACTAACGTAGAAAAACACCTCACTTGTGCCAAACAGAAGCAGACTGGAAGTTCGTCTCCATAGATTGCTAGAACTGTCGCTGGAGAAGATCCTCAGTGCTAGGGTTCCAGTTTGCAAAACGAATCGCCATCATCGGGGTCGCCGCTCTCTGAATGCTTTAGAAAGGGCTCGGGAGAATAAGAATGCTCAACCCTAGATCTAAAATTATATCAATATGTAATTATCATTGAACCAGTTTCAGCTTCAATGGGATTTACCCTAAGAACCGGTTTCAGGGTTTTAAAATATGAGAATAAACTGTCATGACGACATCTAGTCGAATATGTTTGATCGTCTAGTCAAATTTGTCTAATCAAACGGCTAGACCATCTAGTCAATCGGCTAGACATCTAGTCATATCTGTCCAATCTATACTGAGACAGTCTAGACAAATTTTTCTAGTCGAATCTGTACAGTCTATACTGACAGTTCTTGTCGACTTTGTCTAGTCGAATCTGCAAGACCTTCTAGTCAATTCGGTCAGACAACACAGATAGTTCTTGTTGACTTTGTCTAGTCAAATCTGCTAGGCCTTCTAGTCAATTTGACCAGACAACACAGAAAGTTCTTGTCAACTTTATCTAGTCGAATCTGCTAGACCTTCTAGTCGATTTGACTAGACAACACAAACAGTTCTTGTCGACTTTGTCTAGTCGAAGCTGCTAGACCTTCTAGTCAATTCGACCAGACAACACAGAAATGCCCTGTCAACTTTGTCTAGTCGAATCTGCTAGACCTTCCAGTCGATTTGACCAGACAACACAGAAAGTTCTTGTCAACATTCTCCTACTCATCTAATTTTGGCTCTCCACTGATATGTTATATGAGTCAATCCACCCCGATCATTCATCCAATTTCTCGTGTGTTATTATGTTTGATCCCATAAGCTCATATTATGTTGGCAGTGAGTCTAACGTGACTACTTTTAGATCACAAAGACTCCAACAGTCTCCCACTTTAGCTAGAATATATCAACTATAGTCTCACAAGGAATGAGCGGCATCTAGCAATACATCATTACTACCCAAATAATACAAGAGTTCGTAACTCAATGAACCTATTGTGACCAATGTTTCAGTGATGTCTTGTTCCTTTGTCCTTTATATCCAGATTGAACACGAGGCATGGATCGTGTCACCCTCTTAATATTTCAATCTCAGTATCTTGATCTAGAATGGACTTCCAGAAATTGATAAGCTCAATATCATATATTGACTCAACCAAGCATGGTCATGCATTTCTCAGTCCCATTCCATCAAGGGGCCCATGGATGTAACTCATGTCATATAGGAGGACAAATCTCATCTATTTCCACATGCAAACACCCAAATAATTCATAACGTACCCAATAACCACCCTTATCATCAACCTTTCTCAAGGAAGACTTTATATGGCATCAAAGTATGATCTTCCTCACTTGATGAATGTTTTGACTTCAGGTCAAGGAACCACAAACACCATGGTTACTTGAGACCTACTTGTGATACATTCACATAACAATCCACAAAGTAGTCTCAGGGTAGGTCTGTCCATAACAACTCATTGATCTAGCATGATCATCATGCTTCCTTTGCGCAAGAGGCTTTGTTAGTGGATCTGCTTGTTGAAACCGATTTCTCGGTCTTTTGTGAAGCTCGGGCCCTCAACAAGTTGAGGGGAAGCTACCCCTTACTAGTCCCTTAGAAGGAGCAGACTGGAGACTCAGAAACTGACTAAGACCTTTGTCGAAGCGAGGAGGTCCCACCACAAACCCAGAAGATCGTTGAGCGCTTCCCCTCCTAAGCCAAAGCTGAGACTTGGGCTCCTTGGAGAGCTAGAGAGCTAAACCAAAGGATCCGAGGGAAGAAGAAGCTTACAGAACTTAGATTGGAATCCTCTCCCAAGGTGCCCTTTGAGGTCTATTTATAGTTTTTTGCTCGTTGTCTGTTAATAGCGGATTTCCGTCTTTTGATTTTACTAAATGCACCCCAATTTGGCCTGCTAACAACCAAACACCACTGTTTGGAGAGGCTAACGGCAGACCATCCGGGGTGGAGGGGTAATTTTGCCTCCTTAGCCTATGGGCAAGTGGCCCGCGAGAGGGCTACTCGCGAGAGCTCCTGCGAGTCTCCTCGCAAGTGTGGCTCGCAAACCCCTCTTAAGGCGAACGCTTAGTGAAATCCCGCTCGCCATTCTTCTGATAACATCCCCCGAGGTCGGGTCTCGCACTTCCTCCTGCAAGCTCTCCCGCTGAGAAGGTGCTTGAGCCCGCTGAGACAATTGCTTGTCTCAGCGGGTCCACTGGGAAGGGACAGAAATAGCTGCCGAGACGGCCGACCCTCCCAGTCCAGCCGCTGAGATGATTCCACCGAGGCTGAAGCGTGGCGTTCATCGAACTAAGAAGCAAGTTTGTCAAACTGAGAAATGATGTTCTCCGAATGGATTTCGTCGAACGCAGAACGGAGTTCGTCAAACACCGAAATTTAGAAAGAAACAGCTTTGCCCAGAACACCACTGTAAACGGCCCGTGACGATCTGGATCGCCCATCCTCCTTGCAAGCGGTCGGTGGGTGTCTGGCTTGCCTGTCTCCTGGCGGATAGTTGGCGAGTGCCCGGTTCGCCTACATTCTTGCGGGCGGCCTTTGAGACTCGGGCTCGCAGGGACTTGACTCGCGTGCCCTCCTGCGAGCTCCCCTCGGCCTTGTGTAAATCTGCTGAAACGGCGTGACAATTGAGTTCGCCGAGCTGAGAAACCAATTCATCGAACTAAGAACGTGACACGAGTTCGTCGAACGCAGGACAAATTTCGTCGAACGCTGAGCTGATTTCGTCGATCTCAACTGAAGTCGGGCGTTCGTCGAACGCAGAACGGATTTCGGCGAATGCAGATTGGAGTTCGCAGAACATGAGAATTTGGAAAGGATCCGACTTGTCTAGAAGGTCGGTGCAAGCGGACCGCGAAGAGCTAGCTCGCCCGCCTTCCTTCGAGTGGTCGACGAGTGCCCGACTCGCCCGCCTTCTTGCGAGCGAACTTCGAGACTCTTGCTCGCCTCCTTTGTCACCTCCTCCAATTGCTGGCTTCTCAAATCCACGCCCAACTCCTGGTGAATATCAGGATTGTACACAATCCCTGCTCTTCGCGAGGCTACCTGGGCTCGCGAAGAATCATCCAACCTCGGATATTCGCCAGCCTTTCGATGACGTGGCGCGAATCTTTTGGTGGGGCCCACGCCCACCACTATAAGTACCACCCTTCCCAGCTGGTGCACATGCTTTTCATCCCTCTTTCTTCTCTTGTTGCTCGCTGCTAGACCCCTGTGCGATGTCTAAAAGGGAAGAAATTTTGGCTCGCCTGAAGGCCTCGCAGGCAGCGCAAAAGGGAAAGTCCACAACACTAGCATCCTGGGCCTCTCCACTGCGTGCGCCGTCTCCGATCCTCGTCAAAATGGCAAAGAACGTAAGCCGCTCGCCTGGCGAGGATAGGTCCCCATTTTCATCTTCATCCCCTTCTGACGAGCTCGCCTCGCAGGTACCACTGTCAGGTTCACCGATTTAATGCCCTTCCCCTCTGACCCTGCTTCTTGACTCGCAGAATGCTTTCCCAGGAGATGCCCTGGGGAAATCAATTACAGAGACCAACATTTCTACCCCTGGCAGGGCCAATATTCTCCTCGCGGATGTGGGGGTTGCCGACCTGCGGGACCCGCCTCCGCCACAGGGTGAGTAGTTCTCCTCGCCTTCCTAAGTGGCATATTCTCTTACTCGCTAGGTTTTTCTTCTTCATACAGTGTCTGATGTCGCAAATTTGGAGGACCGGATTCCTCCTCCCTCGAACTCGCCGGCCCCGCCGAATCAAACTATCATCACTCCCAGATTCAGCACGCTGGGACTAAGGAGACCAGGAGGCACATTACTTCCCGAGCCAGGACTGGCTGTAAGAACTGCGTTCCCTCCCAGGCGGGGGAAGTCGTCACCCCTGCCTTCGTCGAAGCGTTCCAGGGCCGGTCGGGCATCTCTCGCCAGCGACCCAGTACCCAAATTTCTCCATCAGGTTAGAAAATCTCTATAGGGTGTCGCTTCTACCTCCTTGCCGATTTCTGCCTCGCAGGTGATCCCCTGACCCCGCCCACCGAGTCGGAGCCTGGTGCGTTGGAGATTACGCCACCCCCTCGCCGAGTCAGGTCGTGGATTTTCTGGGGGACCCCAGTAATCCAGAGCAAATGAAGAGGCGAGTCACCGAGATATTCCAGAAGCATACCACCTTGTTACGGGATCTACATGAACAAAATCGGCAGGATCGGCTCGCGTTTGAGGAAAGGTTTGCTGCGATGGAGGACGTGAACGCGCGCATCCTCGCTGAGGTGCGGCCGACCGATCATGGCAAGGTGACTTCCCTCGGGGTGTACATTGCTAGGATTGAGGATTACGCGCGGCTGATGATGGACGCAGCCCGGTCGGTTAGCGAGTACCACTACCCACGAATTCCCCCTCGCTCAGGTGTGCGGGGTCGTGGTTGCTGGAAGTGGTTACGCTATTGAGGAGCCTCTCTTCGCAGTTTGCTTGGTATTCATTTATTTTTCTTTACCCACCCCTTCGTAGGGAGGGGTCGCGAACAATTTAATGGTTTGTAATAATGATATTTTGACTCGCCTGCGAGCCGGTGCTTTCTGCTTTTATTTATCTCTTTCTTTGTTATGTCTGGCTCGCTTGCTCATTTAATACTTCCGTCGATTATTATACTTTTATCGCTCGTCGACGTGACCTGCTCTCGCGCTTTGCTTTATTTCTTTATCTAGCCCTAGCTCGTCGATGACTAGAGGGAGGAACTTTGGCGAGATGCCAACTCGCTAGGAGCGGGTAGGGCCTCTGGAAGAAGAAAAATACCGCGCGCATCCGCTATCCGCAGCTACCGACGCTTCGACTTCTTCCCGCTCCTTTCCTTTCTATAAATAGTCTACCTCTTTACTTTCTAACCACCACATTTACTGTTCTTCCTTCGTGTTTCTCTTCTTCTATCTCTCTCGCAAACCCTAGCTCGCTCTTGCAAATCCCCTGACTCGTAGCCCTTCAGCGCCATGGTCGCAGGCGTGGAGACGGAGGGGCGAGCCAAGTTTGCCGGAGCCTTTCGCGAGGGCCCCTTCTTCTATGCCAACCTCACAAAAAGAGGAATATTTGGCCACAGTGGACCGATACCTGCACCCTGGGTTCATGTCCCGCTGCCCCACCGATAGAGATACCATCAATGATCCCCTCGGTGAAGAGCTCGCCATCCCCATTGCTCACTTTGAGAATGGGTTGCGACTCCCGATATGGCCTGAAGTGCGCCAGGTACGTTTTTCTAGCTCGCCTAGCGAAGTGTACTGTTAGTATTTTCTGGCTCACCTCGCAAAAGGCGTACTAACCCTTAAGGACTCTTCCAGGTACTCAAGTACTTCGGTATACTGCTCAGCCAACTGACGCCGAATGCGGTCGCCGTCATGGTCGCGTTTGCCAGCTACTTGCGAGCCGAGAAGATTGAGTTTAATCTACTCGTCTTCCGCAAGGTGTTTTCATTCCGCGCATACAGGGATGGGACAGCTCATTTCGCGAGCCAACATGCCACCCTATGCAAAACCATCAACAAGTCCCACTACTGGACGCAGAAGTACGTCCTGGTGAAGGGTCCCTTCGGCAACCTCTCTTACACCCCACTCCAGCGAGACGAGGCCACTTTCCGCCCTTCTGCAACACTAGGGGGCGACGACGAGAAGTTGTATCAATACCTTCTGGGGAAGAACTTCGAGGTCGTCTATCTCCGACAGCTGGTGGACTCGCTAATGCCTGTCCCCCCGGGAGAAGGCCTGCACTCGCAAATTTCCTTATTCTTCTTACCCCCTTTTCGTTAACTAATGTCCTTAGTCACCGTTGCAGGAGAGCGCGACCTTCCGCTCAACCCTCAGCACGTGCCTTCTTCCTCCCTCGCCACTGCCCCGCTCGCGAGCGTGGCCGCTGAGGCGTTTCATGACCTCCCGAGCTCTTCGTCGGGAAAGAAGCGCCCACGCCCTACAAGACAGCCCGCCTCGCAGGGACAGGCAAAAAAAGCCAAGAAGGCCCCCTTTGCTACTAAGGGGAAGAATATTGTTGATCTATCCAGATCTGAGCTCCCTCCTTCCCCGCGGGCAAACCAGGAGCCTGCCTTGGAGGGTGGCGAGCCTGAAGAAGCGACCGGCAAGCCTAAACCGACGAGCCACAAGAACTTTGGGCTCAGTGCGAAGCTCCCGGACGCAGTTGGCGAGCCACTGCTCGCATGGGACCCCGAGAAGAATAAGATTGTATGCTCCTCCCTCCTCCCGCACTGGGTGGAGAGTGACAACATCGGAGGCAAAGCATTCGCCCTCTCCTTTGGTCTCTATGGTCATGAGGACGCTGCCCTCTTACGGACCTTCACGCCGAAAGGGCTCGTTTATGAAGCCATGCGAGCCCAGTTCCGGGCTACGGAGCTTACCCACATGGTGGGCCGCCGGTACTTCACCGCGGACAGGGAAATCAGGGAGCTCAATGTCGAGCTCCGGAAGTCCGCATATGAGGTCGCGGAGCTTAAGGGAAAGGAGGCCTTGTCTGAGGGCCTCCTCGCCAGCCTTCAGGGCAGCTTGGTAAGTAATGCTTGCAAAAGTCTTTTCTGTCTCGCTTCTCTTTGCCTTTGCTAACTTCCTCTCTGCATGATACCGAATCTGTAAGCAAATTAACCACGAGGATCTCCGAGCTGGAGATGGAGAATACTTACCTCAAGGCCCAGGTTCGCGACCTGACCCTGGCGGTGCTTCCCCCGCCCCCTTCACGAGTCGGGACCCGAGGTCAGTCGTGGGGTGAAAAAGAGGCAGACCGTAAGAACTCGATAGGGATTGCCGAACTCGTCTTCGACACCCTTAAAGGAGCGGGTCTGATCGTCCCTGACGCAATGGAGCTCACCGCCGAGGACATCGTCCCTGATCTGTTCGCGCCAGTCACTGAAGCGGAAGATCGCAGGAGCGACTAAAAAATTCTCCGACGGGCCGCTCTGATGTTTTTATTTTTTCCCAAATGTAAAGACTTTTGTTTTTGACCGGAGAGCACCAAAGGACTTGTAACCTTACCAGCCTCTCCAGAGATCAACTTGACCCACCGTCTATGAGAGCCCGGCAGCGGAATCGATCTGGGGCATTCCAGCACCAAAGGACTTATAACCTTGCCAGCCTCTCCAGAGATCAACCTGACCCACCGTCTATGAGAGCCCGGCAGCTGAATCGATCTGGGGCATTCCAGCACCAAAGGACTTGTAACCTTGCCAGCCTCTCTAGAGATCAACCTGACCCACCGTCTATGAGAGCCCGGTAGCGCAATCGATCTAGGGCATTCCAGCACCAAAGGACTTATAACCTTGCCAGCCTCTCCAGAGATCAACCTGACCCACCGTCTATGAGAGACTGGCAGCGGAATCGATCTGGGGCATTCCAGCACCAAAGGACTTGTAACCTTGCTCAAGAACTACTTCAAAATACATGTATTAAGGAGGAAACATACAAAAGTTAGTTACAAAAAATTTGCTAAGGATAAAATCTCTTCAAATCATCCCCACTCCTGGCTCAGCTGAGAGATACCCCTTCCACATCCTTGAGGTGGTACCCCCCAGACTTGAGCACTTCGCTTACAATGTAGGGCCCTTCCCAATTGGGGTTAAGCTTACCCACCGCGACCCCTCTCCCGGCCGCATCGACCTTCTTCAAGACCAGGTCCCCTTTCTGGAAGTGCTTTACTCTGATGTGCTTGTCAAAGTACCAAGCCATTCGCCGTTTGATTTCCTCCTGCCGAATGGTGGCCAGGTCTCGGAGCTCTTCTACCAGGTCTAGAGACAACCTTTGCTCTGCATCATTCTCCGCTAGCCATTCTTCATCTCCCTCGCCTGCGGTGGTCACCGTGGGGGTCTTTACTTCGAATTCTATCGGGAGGATGACCTCGGACCCATGAGATAGTTTGAAGGGGGTCTCCCCTGTGGCCGTGTTTGGGGTAGTCCTCAAGGCCCATAGGACCGAGGGTAGCTGCTCCACCCAATTGCCTCTGAGATTCTCCACCTTCTTCTTCAGCAGGTTGACAATTATCTTGTTCGCTGCTTCTACCTGACCGTTACTCCTTGGGTGGTGGACCAACGTAAACCTGAGATCTATGTCGAGTTGGGTGCAAAAACTAACAAACTCTTCACTGGCAAATTGCGACCCATTATCCGTCACGATGGCCAACGGCAACCCGTGCCTGCAAATTATTTTACCCCAAACAAAGATTCTCACTACCTGGGATGTTACCTTGGCCAGCGCCTTTACCTCGATCCATTTGGAAAAGTAGTCTATCATCACCAGTAGGAACTTCCTTTGCCAGCTTGCCTGGGGGAAAGGTCCCACCAAATCCAACCCCCATATCGCAAAGGGCCAGGGGGCTGTAATTGTCCGAAGCCTCTGAGCTGGAAGGAGCTGGAAGGGGGCATAGAGCTGACACTTGGAGCAACTCTTAGAAAACTCCACCGCGTCTTTGCTGAGGGTGGGCTAGAAGTAGCCCTGCCTTAGTACCCTTCCCTCCAGGGTCCTGCCTCCCGAGTGGCTGCCGACTCCCCTGAGTGAATCTCCTCCAGGACCCTCGGGGCTTCCTCCTCCGAGACACAATGAGCAAGGAGCCCCGAGAGAGTTTTGCGGAATAGCAACCCTGCATGTAAGGAATAATATGATGATTTGTACCTGAGCCGCATCTCGTCTATCCCATCCTCGGGGAACCTCCCTGATGTCAAATAAGTGATGAAGGGATCCATCCAAGACTCCCGTCGATCCTCCTCCATCAGCTCTCCCTCCTTGTTAGATGGCTGGAAGAGTTCCGACACTGTCCCCCCTGCCCGGGGACCGAACTTGGCCAGGAGGTCCGCCTGGGTGCTCTCCTCTCTTGGGACGTGCTTGATGGAGAAAGTGCGAAATTTCTCGATGACCCCCTTGACCTTCTCCAGGTACCGTTGGAGAGTCGGCTCTTTGACCTCGAACTCCCCCTTGATCTGGCAAGCCACAACCATGGAGTCCGTTGAGACCTCCACGTCCTGCACTCCCAACTCTCGAGCTAGGCGGAGGCCTGATACACGGCCTCATACTCAGCTTGGTTGTTGGTGAGGGGGAAATGAACGTTGATGGCTTGCTCTATCCTGGTGCCCTGGGGACTTACCAACACCACCCCTCCCCTGAAGGAGTGCTTTCCTGGCGCGCCATGAACCAGCATCTTCCAGGCCACTGGGTGGGGTAGCTCAGACTCTTCCAACTCAGTCACATAATCAGCCATGAAATCTGCCATCGCTTGCGCCTTTATGGATACCCTGGGCACGTAGGAGATATTGAACTCACTCAGCTCTACCGACCACTTGGCCAATCTCCCGGAGTGCTCCACCCCCTCCATGATAACGCGAAGGGGGTGGTCGGTCACTACTTTGATCGAGTGTGCCTGGAAGTAGGGCCGGAGTTTCCTAGCCGACACCACCAAGGAAAATGCTAACTTCTCCAAGATAGGGTATTTGAGCTCGGCCATCACCAATACCCTACTAACATAGTAGATGGGGAGTTGTTTCTTCCCTTCTTCTCGAACCAACACCGAGCTGGCCCCTTCCGAACCCACCCCTAAGTACAGGTATAGGTCCTCCGCTTGTCTTGTCCCTTGCAGCAGCGGGGTCTGGGTTAGTTGTTCTTTTAGTGCTTGAAAAGCTTTCTCGCACTCGGGGGTCCACTTGAATTTCTGGTTACCCCTCAGTACCCTGAAAAAAGAACATTTTTCTCCCGCCTTGGAAAGGAACCTACTCAACCCGGCTATCTTCCCTATCAGACGTTGAACCTCCTTCGCATTCCTTGGAGATCCCAACTCGGGGATCGCCCTTACCTTGTCCTGGTTAGGCTCCACCCCGAGGGGGGGGGGGGGGGGTGAGAAAATGACCTAAGAATTTCCCTCGGCTGGCCCCGAAGACACACTTTAAGGGGTTAAGCATCATTTTAAATTTTCTCAAAGTCCCAAAGGTTTCCTCGAGGTCCCTGAGGTGGGCTCAAAGTCCCGACTTTTGATCATCAGGTCGTCTACATAGACCTCCAGGTTCCTGCCCTTCTGTTCGAAAAAAACACTATCCATCATTCGCTGGTATGTTGCCCCTGCATTCTTCAAGCCGAACGACATCATTTTATAACAATATCACCCACCCCCAGTGATGAAGGATACATCCTTGATGTCGGGAGGGTGCATGCAAATTTGGTGGTAACCTGAAAAAGCATCTAAAAAAGACATCACAGAGAAACTGACGGCTAAGTCAACCAGCGCGTCGATTCTAGGCAAGGGGTAACAATCCTTGGGGCATGATTTATTAAGTAAGGAAAAATCAACGCACATTCTCCACTTACTGTTGAAACCGATTTCTCGGTCTCTTGTGGAGTTCAGGGCCCTCAACGAATTGAGGGGCGACTAGCCCTTACCGGTCCCTCGGAAGAGGTAGGCAGATAACTCGGACAAAGAACAAAGACCCTGGTCTCAGCAAGGAGGTCCCTCCACTAACCCGGAAGATCGTTGAGCGCTTCCCCTCCCAAGCCAAAGCTAAAACTTGGGCACCTTGGAGAGCTAGAGAGCCCAAACCAAAGCGACCTATGGAGAGAAGAAGGCTCAAAGATTTTGAAACCGGTCCTCTTCCAAGGTGCCCTTTAAGGTCTATTTATAGATTTTGGTTTTGTGGTCTGTCAATAGCCAACTCCCGCTGTCCATTCTTACTATCCGCACCCCAAATTGGTCTGCTAACAGCCAAACTCCGCTGTTTGGAGGGGCTAGCCGCAGACCACCAGGAGTTTTCTGGTAAAAGACCACCCCAGGTACCGGCGAACCAGAGACCCTTGACCTGTTCTAGCGAACACGGGGCTCGCTAAAATGTCTGGCTGGCTCGCCTGCCTAGCGAACTCCTTCGACTGACTGGCTCGCCTGCATCTAGGGCTCGCACGCCGAACCGCTCTTCAGCGAGTCGGGCTCGCCAAAATGGCTAACTGTACCCCAGAAATGGCTATTCGCACCCCAAAGTCCCGGGCCTTCCTAGCGAACTCCTTCGACCGGCTGGCTCGCCTGCCTCTAGGGCCTCTCGCTCTTCTTGGGCTTGCCCCGCCTGGCTCGCTCCCTTGGGTGTGCGAACCAGGGACCCTTCCCAGCGAACATCGGGGTTGTACACAATCCCCGCTCTTCGCGAGGTTGTCTTGAGCTCGCGAAGAAACATCCAACCCCTGGTGTTCGCCGATTCGGCTGACGTGGCGGGAATATTTCGGTTGGTCCCATGCCCAAAACTATAAATACCGTCCGCTGCGGCTAGTGATCGAGCTTTTCCTTCCCCTTCTTCCTCGCCGTAAACAACCTCTCCCGAATGTCTTCTAAGCCGAGTGCGTTGGATCGGTTGAAGGCTTCCAGGGAGATGGTGAAGGCCCAGGCCGCCGGACGCAACGCCTGGATGTTCAACCCCGCCACATCCCCTTCCCCCCAGACTAAGAAGGCCAAGACGGTTTGGAGGTCGCAGGGGTAGGACGTGTCGTCACCTCCTGCCTCGCCTCCGCTGCTGAATACCGGGTTCGCGCAACAGGTATTCTTTGTCTAGACTTTTTATTCCGACTCCCTATTCGCTCCTTCCTCTCTCGCAGAATCCTCCACCTGAGGAACGCCTGGCGGGCATCACGCTGACCTCTTCTCACGCTCCGTCCCCAGCGTAATTGGGATCGCTAGATGCTGGGACCGGGACCTCAACCCTACAGGCGCCTCTCTCGCAACCCCGTACGTCATAAGTACTTTCCTTTATCCCCGCTTAAGTCTTTGTGCGATATCTATGCGCTTATGACCCGTGCAGATACCCCACCGCCGAGCCCCGATAAGAAAGGCTCCACACCGGCGCACTCGCCGATTCCGCCTAAGGTTAACGTGGAGATCCTGGGCTTCGATATGGTGGGCAGGCAAAGTCCAGGCGGCTCGCTTCTCGACGGCGCCCAGGTCGCGGAGAGGGTGGTGTATCCCCCTGGTCTGGGGAAACCCCACGTCCCAGGGTTCCGCGAAAACTTCCACGGTCGACCGGAGTCCTCTCGGAAGCAACGTCGCGAGTCCCCCTTCTCCCAAGGTTAGTACATTTGTCCGGGCTCGCTTTCCCGCTCGCCCCCTGATCCTACTAGTTCTTCCTTCGCAGACATTTCGGAAGCCACGCCTGAGTCAAAGCATGGGAGGGTGGAGATGTCACCGCCGCCCTCGCCGAGCCAAATGGAAGACTTCTTGGGCGACCCAGGCGACCCCGAGCGAATGAAGAGACGAGTGTCAGAGGTGCTTCAGAAGCATGGTATGATGCTGCGTGAGCTGGAGGAGCGATACGACGCGGACCGAGCTTCCTTCAACAAGAGATTTGCCGTGATGGAGGACGCGAATGCGCGCTTGCTCGCCGAAGCGGGGCCGGTTACTCGCGCAGATGTTACCATGCCCGGCGTGCACATCTCGCGGGGCGAGGATCAAGCACACTTAATCCTGCGCGAGTTTAAAGCACTTCGTGAATACCTTTATCCGAGAGTGCCGCCGCGCGCAGGGAAGCGAGGTCGGGGTCGCTGGAAATGGCTTCCTTACCCCTGAGCCTGCCACGGGTTTATTTTTACTATCCCCTTGCTTTTATTTCTTTCATGACGCTTCTGTTTGAACAATATCTGTGGTGTGGTAATACTTGCGAGTTCATCGTGACTCGCCTTTTATCATTTTTTGTTCTGCCCTTTATTTTTGTGGTGCGCCTTTGGCTTATTCCATTCGCTCGCCGTGTTTGATACAATTGCCCTCGTGGAGCGCCCGCGAACTTCTGGGCGATGTTGTGCCCAAACTTCCCTTCCCTCACGGTCCGGCCTCAGGCGGGGCTTAATTATCGCGCGGTGGCGAGCCCGGGCTCGCAAGACTGTAGTTTAATCGAGTAGAAATCTACTTTATTTTCTCTATACGCACCCCCGACGCTTTGATTCCCGTGCCCATCTTAGTTTCCTATAAATAGTTCGGATTCATTTTTCCATCCGTCGCATTTATTTCTCTAATCCTCTCGCGTCTACGCTCGTTTCTGTTCTCGCAAGCTTGTGCTCGCGTTCGCCGCTTGCAGGCTGCCCCTTCCCGACTCGATGCGAACAAATTAGTCAGTGGGAGCGGATGGCGAGAGTGAAGGGCGGTCAAGATGCGCCTCAGCATTTCAAGCCCATGAATTCTACTGCGCGAACATAACGGCAGAGGAGTATAAACATGTTGTGGATCGTTATCTCCCGGAGGGTTATTCGGCTCGCTGTCCAAGCGAGAGATCTACATTGAACGTGACCGAGGCTGACGAACTCGCGATCCCCATTGCTCACTTCGAGAATGGGTTGCGACTCCCTTTATGGCCTGAAATTCGTCAGGTACTTTGCTTAGCCTTCTCGCCGTTCCCTGTTCGCCATCGCGACTTTTTTACCGTTCTTTGCAGGTGCTGCGGTATTATGGGGTGCTGTCGAGCCAGCTGACCCCGAATGCGATCGCGGACATTGTCGCGTTCGCCAGTTACATGCGGGAGGAGAGGATCGAGTTCAGCCTCCTCGTCTTCCGCAAAGTGTTTTCCTTTCGCGCCTTCCTGGACGGGACCACCTACTTCGTGAGTCAGCACGTCACCGTTTGCGAGATGGTGAACAAGAGTCACTACTGGACTCAGAAGTTCATCCTGGTGAAGGGTCCCTTCGGTAACCTCCACTTCACCCCTCTTCAACGGGATGACGCCACCTACCGCCCTCCGAGCTCGCTGGGCGGTGCCGACGCCAAACTCCTCCAATACCTCTCCAGAAAAAACTTCGAAGTCGCCCATCTGCGGCGCAACGTCGACTCGCTACTCATAGTTCCTCAAGGGGAAGGTATGGCTCGCTCTCGCCCCACTTTCCTTTCCTTTTTCATCGCTGTGTAACGCTTTTACTCTTCAGGCGAGCGCGAGATCCCCGTTAATCCTCCGCACGCGCAAGGCACCACTCATACGGCGGACTCTCTCGTGACCGCGGCGGCAGAGGCTTGCCGCGATCTTCCCACCACCGGGTCCGGCAAGAAGCGGCCTCCGTCTGCGAGCCAGCCTGGTTCGCAACCCTCCTCCAAGAAGTCGAAGGGGAAAACCCTCGCCGTCAAAGACAAGAGAGCGGTCGTCGATCTGAGTGAGACCGACGGCTCGCCCCCTTCTCCTGCGAAACAGCCGGACCCGTTGGCGAGCCAGGGCGCTGGGAGCTCTTCCACAACCCCCCAACCTAAGGGCCACAAGAACTTTGGTCTGGGTGAGAAGGTTTCTGATATCCTTGGCGAGCCCCTGCTCGCTTGGGATCCTGACGCCAACCGGATTTCTTGCTCCACCCTTCACCCCTCCTGGGTGGAGCTCGGTAAGGCCGGGGAGGAGGCGTTCTCCATCTCCTTCGGCTTATACGGCCGTGAGTACGCCGCCGCCTATAAAGAGATGGGGCCAAGGCAACTGGTCTATGAAGAAATGCGAGCCCAGTTCCGCTCGACGGAGCTCGCACATATGGCGGGGCGCCGTTATCTGCAGGCGGATAGGGATATCCGCGCATACAGGGAGGAGCTTAAGAGGGCTCGAGAGGAGATCAAGGGCCTTAAGGAGAGAGAGGAGACGTCGGAAAGCCTCCTCGCCGGGATGCAGGGCAAGATGGTAAGCAGCCCTTGGGCCTCTTTTCTTCGCTGTTCGCGACCTCCGATCTTTGTCTTAACTCGTTTGATGATAACTCAGGATGCCGATGTAGCAACCAAGCTTCTCGCTCGCAACGGCAAGCTGGAGTTGGAGAATGCCATGTTGAAGGCTCGGCTGGACGAGCTGGTTCGCAGCGTGTTGCCTCCTTCTCCTGGGCGAGCCAGGTCTCAACAGAGGGTCGCCGAAAGTGAGGAACAGAGGCGGCGAGATGCACAGGAGGTCGCCAACCTCGTCTTCACGACCCTTAAGAACGCGAGTCTGCTAGCGGAAGACGCGATGGAGTTTACAGCCGAAGACGTCTGCCCGGACCTCTTCGACTTGGCGCCATGGTTGGGGGCTCGCAAGAATGGCGAGGGCCCCCCAGAATGAAACCCCTTAGCCTCTCTTCTCCCTCTTTCTTTTGAATGTATATTATTCTTTTTGGGCTGGCGAGATCGCCGCCGAACATAGAAAAATCTTGGGGAATGATAGTTATGATTTTTTTTCGTTAGTATTCATGCGCGTGCTCGTGTTTCTTTTTTCTCTCGCATTTGATCTCTTTCTTCTGAACTCTCATGACTGGTTATGCGGCAGTGCTTCCGGGGGGCTCGCGAATGCGTGTGTCTGGGCTCGCCTCGCCAGGGTTCTCCTCTTGTGGATCTCGCGAACCCGGGCTGTTGCCGCCCGCGGATACTGCCCGGCGAACCCGACCTTGGCGAGCTTGAGCCTCGGTTTCCTGCGAATCAAAACTACCCGACCTTAGTATCTCAACCCGCTACCTCAGGCCCTACCAGCCTCAACCCTTTCAATTTTGCGAACCAAACCCTTCTGGCTCTAACACCTCAACCTGCTATCTTAGGTCCTGATCCCTATTGCCAGCCTCTCCAGAGATCAACCTGAACCCCCCGTCTAGGTGAGAGCCCGGGAGCGGAATCGATCTGGGGCATTCCAGCGCCAACATATCCAACCTTGCCAGCCTCTCCAGAGATCAACCTGAACCCCCCATCTAGGTGAGAGACCGGAGCGAAATCGATCTGGGGCATTCCAGCACCAACATATCCAACCTTGCCAGCCTCTCTAGAGATCAACCTGAACCCCTCGTCTAGATGAGAGCCCGGGAGCGGAATCGATCTGGGGCATTCCAGCACCAACATATCCAACCTTGCCGGCCTCTCCAGAGTTCAACCTGAACCCCCCATCTAGATGAGAGCCCGGGAGCGGAATCGATATGGGGCATTCCAGCACCAACATATCCAACCTTGCCAGCCTCTCTAGAGATCAACCTGAACCCCCCGTCTAGATGAGAGCCCGGGAGCGGAATCGATCTGGGGCATTCCAGCACCAACATATCCAACCTTGCCAGCCTCTCCAGAGATAAACCTGAACCCCCCCCCCCCCCCCCCCCCCCCCCCCCCCCCCTGTCTAGATGAGAGCCCGGGAGCGGAATCAAACTGGGGCATTCCAGCACCAACATATCCAACCTTACCAGCCTCTCCAGAGATCAACCTGAACCCCCCGTCTAGATGAGAGCCCGGGAGCGGAATCGATCTGGGGCATTCCAGCACCAACATATCCAACCTTGCCAGCTTCTCCAGAGATTAACCTGAACCCCCCGTCTAGATGAGAGCCCGGGAGCGGAATCGATCTGGGGCATTCCAGCACCAACATATCCAACCTTGCCAGCCTCTCCAGAGATCAACCTGAACCCCCCGTCTAGGTGAGATCCCGGGAGCGGAATCGATCTGGGGCATTCCAGCACCAACAAATCCAGACTTTGTCACGTCGGCACGGCAGTAGTTATAAGCATTATAAAAAAGGAGTAAGACATTCAGTAAACAATATAGCAAAGTTTTTAAGGGTAAAATCGTTTCAAATCATCCCCACTCCTGGCTCGGTCGAGGGGCACCCCCTCCACATCCTGGAGGTGATATCCCCCCGACTTGAGCACCCCGCTTACAATATATGGACCCTCCCAGTTGGGGTAAAGCTTACCCACCGCGGCCCCTCTGTCGGCCGCATCGACCTTCTTTAGGACCAGGTCCCCTTTCTGAAAGTGCTTTATCCGGATATGTTTGTCAAAATATCGAGCCATCCGCCGCTTGACCTCTTCCTGCCTGATGGTGGCCAAGTCCCGGAGTTCTTCCACCAGGTCCAAAGATAGCCTCTGCTCTGCATTGTTATCTTCCAGCCACTCTTCATCCCCCTCGCTCGCAGCGATCACCCGGGGGGTCTTTACCTCAAACTCTATGGGGAGAACGACCTCTGACTCGTGAGAGAGCTTGAATGGAGTCTCCCCGGTGGCGGTATTTGGAGTAGTCCTCATGGCCCAGAGGACGGAGGGTAGCTGTTCCACCCAGTTTCCCCGAAGGTTTTCCACTTTCTTTTTTAATAGGTTGACGATTATTTTGTTCGCCGCCTCCACCTGCCCATTGCTCCTCGGGTGGTGGACCGATGCGAACCTGAGGTCAATGCCGAGCTGAGTGCAGAAGCCAACAAACTCTTCACTGGCAAACTGCGGCCCATTGTCCGTCACTATAGCTAGAGGGAGCCCGTGCCTGCAAATTATCTCTCCCCACACAAAATTCCTTACAACCTGAGAGGTTACCTTAGCGAGTGCTAGCACTTCTACCCACTTGGAGAAGTAGTCGATCATGACCAGCAGGAACTTCCTCTGGCCGCTGGCTTGGGGGAAGGGACCGACCAGGTCCAGCCCCCATATGGCGAAGGGCCAGGGAGACGTGATGGTTCGGAGCCTTTGAGCTGGGAGGAGTTGGAGCGGAGCATAGAGCTGGCACTTCGGACACTTTCTCGCGAACTCTGCCGTATCCTTGCTGAGAGTGGGCCAGAAGTAGCCTTGCCTCAACACCCTCCCTTCCAGGGTCCGACTCCCGGAGTGACTGCCGCACTCCCCGGAGTGGATTTCTTCCAGGACTCTCGGAACCTCCTCCTCGGAAACACAACGGGCCAGGAGTCCCGAGAGGGTCTTCCTATATAGCCCTCCTGCATGTAAGGAGTAATAGGCAGACTTATACCTGAAGCACCTCTTGTCCACGTCCTCTCCAGGGAACTGCCCGGAGGAGAGGAAGGTTATGAACGGATCCATCCACCAGGCTCGTTGATCCACCTCCATCAATTCTCCTTCCTCGATGGAGGGCCGGAAGAGTTTCGAAGTCGTCCCTCCCTCTCGGGGACCGAACTTGGCTAAGAGGTCCGCCTGGGTGCTCTCCTCCCTCGGCACGTGCTTGATGGAGAAGGTGCGGAACTGCCCGATGACCCCCTTAACCTTCTCCAGGTATAGCAGGAGGGTCGGGTCCTTTGCTTCAAACTCTCCCTTGATCTGGCATGCTACCACCATGGAGACCGTGGAGACCTCCACGTCCTGCACTCCCAGTTCTCGGGCCAGCTGAAGGCCCGCTATCACCGCTTCGTACTCAGCCTGGTTGTTGGTAATTGGGAAACGGATGTTCAAGGCTTGCTCAATCCGAGTCCCCTGAGGACTTACCAGGACCATTCCCCCTCCATAGGAGTATTTTCCCGACGCTCCGTCCACCAACATCTTCCATGCCTCTGGGGGAGGTTGCTCTTGCTCCCCCACTTCGGCCGCATAGTCGGCCATGAAGTCTGCCACCGCCTGAGCCCTGATGGACGTCCTGGGTACGAACATGATATTGAATTCACTTAACTCCACGGACCACTTTGCTAACCTCCCTGAGTGCTCCACCCCTTCCATGATTTTACGGAGTGGGTGGTCCGTCACTACCTTGATTGAATGGGCTTGAAAGTAAGGCCGGAGCCTCCGGGCTGACACCACCAATGCGAAGGCCAACTTTTCTAAGATCGGGTACCGGAGCTCTGTCTTCTTTAGCACTCGGCTGACATAGTAGATAGGGAACTATTTCCTCCCCTCCTCCCGGATTAATACGGAACTTACTGCTTCGGACCCTACCCCCAAGTACAGGGATAGGTCTTCTCCGGGCCTCGGTCCCTGGAGCAGAGGGGTTTGGGTGAGCTGTTCTTTCAGAGCCTGGAAGGCTTCCTCGCACTCCCGGGTCCATTCAAACTTCTTGTTGCCCCGCAGCACCTTAAAAAAAGGTGCACACTTTTCTCCCGCCTTGGAGAGGAACCTGCTGAGCCCAGCCAACTTCCCTGTAAGGCTCTGAACCTCCTTCGGATTCCTTGGCGACCCCAACTCCATCACCGCCCTAACCTTGTCCGGGTTAGGCTCCACTCCCGCGGGGGTGAGCAAGTGGCCTAGGAACTTTCCTCGGCTCGCTCCAAAGACGCACTTCAAGGGATTGAGTTTCATCTTGTACCTCCGCAGGGTCCCGAATGTCTCCTCAAGGTCTTGGAGGTGAGACCCAAGGTCTCTGCTCTTCACCATGAGGTCATCAACATAAACCTCCAAGTTTCTTCCCTTCTGCTCGCGGAAGACTCTGTCCATCATACTTTGGTAGGTGGCCCCTGCATTCTTGAGCCCGAACGGCATCATCGTATAACAGTAGCACCCATCCCCCGTGATGAAGGAGACATCTTTGATGTCCGTGGGGTGCATGCGTATTTGATGGTAACCTGAAAAAGCATCTAAAAAAGACATCACAGGAAAACCAACGGCTGAGTCAACCAGCGCATCGATTCTAGGCAGGGGGTAACAATCCTTAGGGCATGATTTATTAAGTAAAGAAAAGTCGATACACATCCTCCATTTACCTCCTCCCTTTTTCACCATAACGACGTTGGAGACCCAGCCCGGATACTGGATCTCCGATACAAAGCCTGCCTGTAGGAGCTTGCCCACCTCCTCGCGGATGGGTCCGTCCAACTTGTCAGCGATGGCCCTCCTCTTCTGGTGGATCGGGCAGGTGCCGGGGTCGAGGTTGAGGCGATGGCAAGCCACATCCGCGTCGATCCCGGACATTTCCGCGGCGCTCCAAGCGAAGACGTCTACGTTCTTTTGTACGCAAGCCAGAATCTCCTCTTGATCTTTCAGGTTGAGACCTCCGCTGACCCGGACCTTCTCCACCACCCCCAGTCGGGTGGTGACCTCGAGCTCCACGACCTCGTCCACAGCCTCCAACCGGGACTGTTCTCCCCAAGCCCTCTCCTCCTCGGCACGAGTGAGAGCCTGGGTTCCTTCCTCGACCTCCTTCTCTACCAGCATTAGCTCCTCTGCCCCTCCCTCCTGGGCCTTCTCTCCTTCTTCCTCTCCTTCCGCCCGGGGTCCCTCAGCTACCCCTTCTTGGGCATGGACTTCATCTCCCGCCAACCTTTCCTCGGCTACCTCTTTACCACCGGCCTCGGCCGCTTCCTCCATCATCTTATCCCATTCCTCCGCTTCTCCCATCCAGGAGATGGTGTTGACAGCTGTCACGTAGCACTGCCACGCCACCTTGGGATCCCCCCTGATCCGCACCTGAACCCCTCCGTCGTTGAACTTAAGGCATTGATGAAAGGTGGAGGGGACACAGCGGAACGCGCTGATGAGCGGCCGTCCGAAGATGGCGCTGTAGCTGCTTGGGGCGTCCACTATGACAAAACGGCAGTTTCTGGACTGCCCACCCAGGGTGACATGAATTCCTACTCCCCCTTCTACTTCTTTCCTCTCCCCCGAGAATCCAAACAGAGGGCCATCCGAGGCCAACACCCTTCTGGGTTCCACCTCCATTTTGTCAAATGCCTTCTTGAAGATGACGTTGACCGAACTCCCGTTGTCCACCAGGATTCGGGAGACGGTGAAGTTCTCGATCGCCGTCTGAATAACCAGCGCATCGCAGAACGGGTCCTCATAGCCCGGCATGTCTTTCTGGGTAAAAATGATTTTTTTGGCCGGGGGCGGAGTGGTGGAGGTAGAAGCCACGCTCCGGTGGTAGATGGTATGGAGGCTAGCCTTGTGGGTCGCCTCTACCCCTACCCCCCCCATGGATCACCCCGATCCCTCCTCTACTTCCCATATCGGCTCTATCCTCACACCTTTCCTCATCCTCCTCTCGAGGTTCGACCTCAACGATCCTTACTGGCTGTTGCTGCGGTGGTGCGGGCGCTCTGCCCCTCTTTACTTCTAGGAACTCCGGACAGGTGTCCGTCGAGTGACCTTCCACATCATGAAAGATACAATATGCCAACGTCACTTCCCCTGCATCGGCCTCTGCCACCCTATTCCTTCTCCTCCTAGCTGCTGCCGTTTCCACCTCTCCTCCCCTTCCTCTTCCTCTTCCTCTTCCTCTTCCAATTGCCATGGCCTGTTGGGGAGGGGGAGGCATTTGCATCGGACCTTGCCTCCACCCTAACTGGGGGGGGGGGGGGGCTTCATTGACCTCCGACATGGTTACCCCTTCCTGGGCCGTAACCCCTTCCCTGCCCTTGCATTCCTCCACCTTACGGCCTCCATTCCCCCTCTGGGGCCCGGGGCTCTTCCCTTCTCCTGACCTCCTGCTGCCTCACCTCCGGCTCACTGAGCTTTGCTAGCCTCGTGGTGAGCTCCGGATTGGCTTCCTCACTCGCGACTTCCTCTGACACCCTCTCCATCAGCTCTTCAAAGGAGACGGGGGCTTTTCTCTTCAACGCCATCTTGAAGAAACTCTCTTTCAACCCGACCATGAAAGCGAATTGGAGTGCAAACCCAGGCATCTCCTGAGTGAGCTGCACTTCCTCCTGGATCCGATCGGCATACTGAGCCAGCGACTCCCTGGGTTCCTGCTTCACTGCAAAGAAGGAATCAGCGTCCTTCTTCCTCTTTTTTGAGGTCGAGAACCTCAGCAAAAAACTTCGGCGCAAATCCTCGAACGAGTAGATTGACCCTGCAGGGAGATGATGGAACCAGTCCCTGGCCTTCTCCTTGAGGGTGACGGCAAAGAGCCAACACTTGAAGGCATCTGACATCGGCCTGATGGAGACCGAGTCTTCGAAACTCTGCAGGTGCTGGACAGGGTCATCTCTACCGTTGTAGTACACCCGGTCCCATTCTCCAAATCCCCCCGGGACGGGTGCGGAAAGCACCAGCTCGCAAAAGGGGCTTCCCCCTCCTGTCACTCTTCCTGGCTCCACTCGTCCCCCGAGCTCGCTCGCCAAACTTGAGCTCGCCGGGACTGTGCTCGCGAGGGCGGTGCTCGCCTGAACTACCCCGACCGTCGCCGCTTCCTCTTGGCGCGCACTCGCCTGCGTCGTGCTCGCTGGGACAGAGCTCTCCAGCACTGAGCTCGCCGGCACGGAGCTCGCCGGACTGGCGAACAACACTCGCCCTTCCTTGCCCTGACCTAGACTAACGACAACTTCCTTTCCAGCCCTCCCCCCTGGTGCCTCCTCGCCGACTGTTGTAGGGGGAGGGGGCGCCCGACGGGCTGGGGTCGCAAACTCGGTTCGCAGAGCTGTGACCGTGAACCCCAAGGTGTCGAGCACCTCCTTTCTGAAATCTGCGAGCATTCTGGCCATCGCCTCCTGAGGTGTCTCGCCGAACTCCTCGCCTTGCTCTTCATCGCCCGCCATGTCCCTTCTCCGGAACTTTCTTGAACCAGCCACACTCCACGCTCACCGCACCAAAATGTTGAAACCGATTTCTCAGTCTCTTGTGGAGTTCGGGGCCCTCAACGAATTGAGGGGCGACTAGCCCTTACCGGTCCCTCAGAAGAGGTAGGCAGATAACTCGGACAAAGAACAAAGACCCTGGTCTCAGCAAGGAGGTCCCTCCACTAACCCGGAAGATCATTGAGCGCTTCCCCTCCCAAGCCAAAGCTAAGACTTGGGCACCTTGGAGAGCTAGAGAGCCCAAACCAAAGCGACCTATGGAGATAAGAAGGCTCAAATATTTTGAAATCAGTCCTCTTCCAAGGTGCCCTTTAAGGTCTATTTATAGATTTTGGTTTTGTGGTCTGTCAATAGCCAACTCCCGCTGTCCATTCTTACTATCCGCACCCCAAATTGGTCTGCTAACAGCCAAACTCCGCTGTTTGGAGGGGCTAGCCACAGACCACCAGGAGTTTTTTGGTAAGAGACCACCCCAGGTACCGGCGAACCAGAGACCCTTGACCTGTTCTAGCGAACACGGGGCTCGCTAAAATGTCTGGCTGGCTCGCCTGCCTAGCAAACTCCTTCGACTGACTGGCTTGCCTGCCTCAAGGGCTCGCCCGCCGAACCGCTCTTCAGCGAGTCGGGCTCGCCAAAATGGCTAACTATACCCCAGAAATGGCTATTCGCACCCCAAAGTCCCGGGCCTTCCTAGCGAACTCCTTCGACCGGCTGTCTCGCCTGCCTCTAGGGCCTCTCGCTCTTCTTGGGCTCGCCCCGCCTGGATCGCCCATCCCTGGCTCGCTCCCTTGGGTGTGCGAACCAGGGACCCTTCCCGGCGAACATCGGGGTTGTACACTTACCATCCCCTTTCTTCACCATCACTACATTGGAGACCCAGCCTGGGTACTGGATTTCCGATACAAAGTCGGTCTTGATGAGCTTGTTCACCTCCTCCCGGATAGGCACCTCCAACTTGTCCGCAATGGACCTCTTCTTTTGGAGAATGGGGCGAGTGCCGGGATCGAGGTTGAAACGATGGCACGCCACATCCGCATCGATCTCCGGCATCTCCGCAGCACTCCATGCGAAGACATCCACGTTATCTTGGACGCAAGCCGAGATCTTCCTCCGGTCTTCCGGGCTGAGCTCCTCGCTGATCCGGATCTTCTCGATTGTTCCGGCCTTGGTGGTGACCTCCACCTCCACCACTTCCTCCACAGCTTCCAACCTTGATTGTTCCCCCCAGGCTCTGTCCTCCTCTCCGCCACAAGCGAGCACTTTGGCTCCTTCCCCCATCTCTTCCTCTCCCACCACCATCAACTCCCCCGCCCTTCCTCCCGGGGCCTCCTTTTCTTTATCTCCCTCTTCCCCCTCTTCCGTCGTGGGCCCCTCAACGACCCCTTCCTGGGCATGAACAACTCCTTCATCCATCCTTCCTTCCAACCTCTCCTCCTCCTCATCCTCGGCCACCTCTTCCATCACCTTATCCCACTCCTCTGCTTCCTCCATCCAAGAGATAGTGTTGACGGCAGTCACATAGCACTGCCTCGCCACCTTTGGGTCTCCCCGGACCCGGATCTGGATTCCACCTGTGCAGAACTTGAGGCACTGGTGGAAGGTGGATGGGACGCATCAGAACGCTCTGATAAGACGCCGTTCGAAGATGGCACTGTAACTGCTAGGGCATCCACAATCACGAAGCTGCAATTCCGGGACTGCCCCCCCCCCCCCCCCCCCCCCCAAGGTCACATGGAGTCCCACTCCGCCTTACATTTCCTTCCTTTTCCCCAAGAACCCAAACAGAGGGCCATCCGAGGCCAACACCCTTCTGGCCTCCACATTCATCTTGTCGAACGCACTCTTGAAGTTGACGTTGACCGAGCTCCCATTGTCCACAAGAATTTGGGACACCGTGAAGTTCTCGATGGCGGTTTAGATGACCAATGCATCGCAGAATGGGTCCTCATAACCCGGCATGTCCCTTTGAGAGAAAGTGATTTTTTCTGCTGGGGGTGGAGCCGTGGATGCCAAAGCCATGCTCCAACGGTAGATGGTATGGAGGCTCTCCTTGCAGGTTGACTCTATCCTTACTCCCCCGTGGATCACCCCGATCCCTCCTCGAGTCCCCACATCGGCCCGGTCCTCGCACCTCTCCTCCTCATCCTCCAGAGGAAGGACCTCCTCAATCCTCACCTGC
Source organism: Dactylorhiza incarnata (assembly GCA_033032865.1). NCBI lineage: Eukaryota > Viridiplantae > Streptophyta > Magnoliopsida > Asparagales > Orchidaceae > Dactylorhiza > Dactylorhiza incarnata. The sequence continues at coordinate 6,566,199 of JAWHQI010000119.1, read as the reverse complement.
TGCTGCTGTCGCAGCGCCGGCATTCTAGCTCTTTTTGTCTCTAAGAATTTGGGGCAGGTGGCCGTTGCGTGACCTTCCTCATCATGGAAGTCACAGTATGGCAACGCCGCCTCTCCACTCTCGGCCTCCGCCACCCTATTTCCTCTTCTCCTTCCCGCTCCTTCTTCCACTCCTTCTCTCCTTCCACTTCCTCCTCTTCCTCGTCTGATTGTCATAGCCTGCTGAGGCGGGGAGGCATCTGCCTCGGACCTTGCCTCCATCCTAACTGTTGGGGTCTTCCTTGCCCCCCATAGAAGTTACCCCCACCTGGGGCATAGCCTCTTCCTTGACCTTGCATCCCCCCTGCCATGTTCCCTCCATCCCCCTCCGGGGCTCGGGGCTCTTCCCTTCTCTGCACCTCCTGTTGCTTGACCACTGGCTCACTGAACTTTGCTAGCCTCTTGGTGAGCTCCGGATTGGCCTCCTCACTCTCGACCTCCTCCGCCATCCTCTCCATCAACTCCTCGTAGGAGACGGGGGCTTTCCTCTTCAGGTCCATCTTGAAGAAACTCTCCTTCAGCCCCAACGTAAAGGCGAGCTGAAGAGCAAACCCAGGCATCTCCTGGGTGAGCAAAACTTCTTCCTGAAACCGATCTACATAATGTGCCAACGATTCCTTGGGCTCCTGCTTCACCTTGAAGAGGGACTAGGCATCCTTCTTCCTCTTCTTCGAAGTTGAAAACCGCAACAAGAAACTTCTGCGCAAATCTTTAAACGCGTAGATCGACCCGACAAGGAGTTGGTGGAACCACTCCCTGGCCTTCTCCTTCAGGGTGACGGCAAAGAGCCGACACTTGAAAGTGTATGACATCGGACTGATAGAGACTGAGTCCTCGAATGACTGCAGGTGCTGGACTGGGTCGTCCCGGCCATGGTAGTAGACCCTATCCCACTCCCCAAACCCTTCCGGAACGAGTGCAAAAAGCACCAACTCGCATAAGGGGCTTCCTCTACCTGCTGTCTTTTCCTGCTCCACTCGCCTCCCGAGCTCCCTCACCTGGCTTGAGCTCCCTGGGGCACTGCTCGCGAGAGCCACCTTTGTCGGAGCTGCTCCTATGGGAGCCACACTCGCTAGGATCGCGCTCATCTGCTCCGCACTCGCCTGCGCCGCATTCACCTGCCCCGCACTCGCCTGCTCCGCACTCGCCTGCGCTGCACTCGCCCGCTCCGCACTCGCCTATGCTATACTTGCTGGTGCCAAGCTCGCCGGACTGGCAAACAGCACTCGCCCCTCTAGGTCCTGCACTGGCCCTCCGACCATCTCCTTTCCAGCCCTTCCTCCCGGGGCACCCTCATCACCCGTTGCCGGAGGATGGGACGCTTGAACCGCTGGGGTCGCGAACTCGCTGCGTAGAGCTGCGACCGCGAACCTGAGGGTGTCGAGGACTTCTCGTCTGAAGTCCGAGAACATATTTTGCATCGCCGCTGGTGGCAACCTACAGAAATCCTCTCCATGCTCTTCATCTCCTGCCATGTCCCTTTCTCGGAATCTTCCTGGACCAGCCACGCTCCACGCTCACCGCACCAAAATGTTGAAACTGATTTCTCGATCTCTTGTGAAGCTCGGGCCCTCAACAAGTTGAGGGGCAGCGAGCCCTTACTAGTCCCTTGGAAGGAGCAGAATGGAGACTCAAAAACTGACTAAGACCTTAGTCGCAGCGAGGAGGTCCCACCACAAACCCGGAAGATCGTTGAGCGCTTCCCCTCCCAAGCCAAAGCTGAGACTTGGGCACCTTGGAGAGCTAGAGAGCTAAACCAAAGTAACCGATGGAAGAAGAAGCTCAGAGAACTGAGATTGGAATCCTCTCCCAAGGTGCCCTTTGAGGTCTATTTATAGTTTTTTGCTTGTGGTCTGTTAATAGCGGAATTCCGCCTTTTGATTTTACTAAATGCACCCCAATTTGGCCTGCTAACAGCCAATCTATGCTGTTTGGAGAGGCTAACGGCAGACCATCCGGGGCAGAGGGGTAATTTCGCCTCCTTAGCCTATGGGCAAGTAGCCCGCGAGAGGGCTACTCGCGAGAGCTCCCGCGAGTCTCCTCGCAAGTGTGGCTCGCAAACCCCTCTTAAGGCGAACGCTTAGTGAAAGCCCGCTCGCCCTTCTTCTAATGACATCACCCGAGGTCAGGTCTCGCACTTCCTCCTGCGAGCTCTCCCGCTGAGAAGGTGATTGAGCCTGCTGAGACAATTGCTTGTCTCAGCGGGTCCGCTGGGATGGGACAGAAATAACTGTCGAGAAGGCCGACCTTCATAGCCCAGCCGCTGAGACGATTCCGCCGAGGCTGAAGCGTGGCATTCCTCGAACTAAGAAGCAAGTTTGTCGAACCGAGAAATGATGCTTGCCGAATGGATTTCGTCGAACGCAGAATGGAGTTCATCGAACACCAAAACTTAGGAAGAAATAGGTTTACCCAGAACACCACTGTAAGCGGCCCGCGATGATCTGGCTCACTCATCCTCCTTGCGAGCGGTCGGCGGGTGCTGGCTCGCCTGCCTCCTGGCAGATAGTTGGCGAGTTCCCGGCTCGCCTACCTTCTTGCGGGCGGCCTTTGAGACTCGGGCTCGCAGGGACATGACTCGCGTGCCCTCCTGCGAGCTCCCCTCGGCCTTGTGTAAATTTGCTGAACAGGTGGGACGATTGAGTTCGCCGAGCTGAGAAACCAATTCGTCGAACTAAGAACGTGACGTGAGTTCGTCGAACGTAGAACAGATTTCGTCGAACGCTGAGCTGAGTTCGTCGATCTCAACTGAAGCCGGGCGTTCGTCGAACGCAGAATGGATTTCAGCGAACGCAGATTGGAGTTTGCAGAACACGAGAATTTGGAAAGGGTCTGACTTGTCCAGAAGGTCGCTGCGAGTGGACCGCGAAGAGCTGGCTCGCCCGCCTTCCTTCGAGCGGTCGGCGAGTACCCGGCTCGTCTGCCTTCTTGTGAATGAACTCCGAGACTCTGGATCGCCTCCTTTGTCACCTCCTCCGATTGCTGGCTTCTCAAATCCACGCCCAACTCCAATCGAATATCGGGGTTGTACACTTCTATATTATCTCCAGTCAGTACTCTGCATATGCTCACATATGCTCTATTGACAATCTCTTGAATAAGATGTAACCGCCAAAGTATGTGTTTGGAGTGCTGATGAGATCTAGGTTCCTTGGCCTATGTAATGACATCATCGTTGTCACAGTAAAAAATTATCGGATCAACAATGATAGGAACTACTTCAAGCTCGCTGAGGAATTTCCTAATCCATACATCTTCCTTCGCCGCATTTGCAGTAGTTATATACTCGGCCTCTGTTGTAGAATCGATAACTATCTTTTGCTTGGAACTCTTCCACCTCACATCCCCTCCATTATGGCAAAATACAAAACCTGACTGAGACTTTGAGTCATCCTTATCAGTTAGGAAGCTAGCATATGTGTAACCCTTTACAACGAGCTATTTCTCTCCACCAAACACCAAGAATACGTCCTTAGTCCTTCTCAAGTACTTCAGGCTATTCTTGACTATTGTCCAAAGAATATCACCAGGATCAGACTAATATATGCTAGTCATGCTCAAAGCATATGAGACATAGGGTCGAGTACATCGTATTGCATACATGATTGATCCAATTGTCGAAGCCTATGGAATCAATTTCATGCGATCCTTATCTTCCAAAGACTTAGTACATTGGTCCTAAGAGAGACTCACACCATTAGACATGTATAAGAATCCCTTCATGGACTCAAGCATGTTAAACCACTTCAACACCTTCTCAATGTATGTACTCTGGGTCAAACCAGTAACTTCTTCGATCAATATCTATATATCTTAATACCAAGTATGTAAGTCAATTTGCCCAAGTATTTCATAGAAAAGCAGTTCCCTAGTCTGTTCTTAACTGCTTGCAGGGTCGGAATGTCATTCCCAATCAATTGTATGTCATCTACATACAATATTAGGAATACAATAATGCTCTAACAAATCCTCTTGTAAATACAAGGCTCATCTTCATTCTTTATGAAACCAAACAATTTGATTTTCTCACCAAAATGTAGATTCCAACTTTAAGAAGCTTGTTTCAATCCATAAATGGATCTCTGTAACTTAAATATTTTAGTGGCTTCATCTAAAGATACAAAAGCCTTGGGTTGTGTCATGTACACTTCCTTAAGGAGGTTTCCATTAAGGAAAGCCATTTTGACATACATTTGACAAATCTCATAGTCATAATACGCAATAATAACAAGCAGAATTATGATGGAATTTACCATGGCAATAGGGGAAAAGGTTTCATCATAGTCAACACCATGAATTTTCTTAAAACCTTTAGCCACCAATCACCCTTTGAATGTCTATACATTCTCATTCATGTAGGTCTTCTTCTTGAAGACCCATTTGCACCATATGGGTCGTACCCCTTCAGGTGGTTCCAACAAGGTCCAAACTTGGTTTGCATACATGGAGTCTATTTTAGATTTCATGGCCTCAAGACACTTCACAGAGTCTTGTCCATTCATAGCCTCTTGGTAGGTTGCAGGTTCATCATCATGATCCATAGAAAACACATTACCTATTTGAGACATGAAAAATCCATATCTCTCGGGCTCAATTCTAGCTCTACCAGATCTATGTAGGACTTATGTTTCTTGAGGAGGATCTCCAGCTACAACACCTTGTAGTCCTTGCTCAAGTTATAATTATGGTTCATTCATCGTTTGTGGTTATTATACCTCTTCAAGTTCTATTTTAGCAGTCTTCCTAGCTAGAAACTCTTTCTCTAGAAAGACACCAGTCCTTGCGAAAAACACTTTTCCCTTAAACTAATTATAGAAATAATATCCTTTAGTTTCCTTAGAATACCCCACTAGATAACACTTGTCTGATTTGGCCTCAAGTTTGTCAGGCATTTGACATCGTACGTATGCCTCATAACCCCAAATATTAATGAAATACATACTAGGATGCTTCCCAGTACATATCTCATATGGTGTCTTTTGAACCATTTTAGTCGAAACTCAATTTAGTGTAAAAGAAGCCGTCTCTAGAGCATATCCCCAAAAGGAAATGGGCAGATCTACATGACTCATCATCGACCGCACCATGTCTAACAAAGTACGATTTCTCCTCTCAGAAACACCATTATGATGTGGTGTTGTAGGTGGAGTGAACTATGATACAATACCATTCTCTTTCAGATGATCACGAAATGCCTGACTCAAATATTCGCCACCTCAATCAAATCAAAGTGCTTTAATTGTCTTTCCTAGTTGGTTCTATACTTCATTCTAAACCTTCTTGAACTTTTCAAAGGATTCAGATTTTTTCTTCATAAGAAACACGTATCTGTATCCACTGGAATCATCAGTAAATGTAATGAAGAAGTGGAACCCACCTCTATCCATAGAACTCATGGTTCCACATACATCATTATGTATGACACTCAAATGATCATCAGCCCTCTCAGTATGACCAGTGAAAATGGGCTTTAGTTATTTTACCTAATAAGCAAGATTCGCATCTCTTAAATGATTCAAATGAGTTCAGCATTCCATCTTTATGGAGCCTGGATATGCGTTTCTCATTTATATAGAATAAATGACAATGCCAAAGGAATGTAGGATTTAAGTCATTTGTCTTTAGTCTTTTAGTATTTTCTACGTTATAGATCGGCTGGTCTAAGTACAAAACATATAAACCATTAAAAAATTGAGCTACACTATAATAAACATCATTCATAAAAATTGAACAACAGTTGTTCTTAATTATAAATGAATACCTTTCATGTCAAGACATGAAATAAATATAATGTTTCTAGTTATGACTGGAATATAATAGCAATTATCAAGTTCTACCACAAGCCCAGTGGGCAAAGAAAGGCGGTAAATTTCTATGGTAATGAAAGAAACTCTTGCTCCATTTCCAACACGTAGATCCATCTCTCCTACCCAACATTATTCTCTTTCCCAGTTCCTGCACATTTGTACAAATGTGAAAACCACATATGGTATCCAATACTCAGGATGAAGGAGCAGAAAGGTTTATCTATATAACATAAATACTTGAAGTGGAAGTCGCACTTCCCTTCTTGTTCTGTAGATCCTCAATATAAAAGGGACATGTCCTCCTCCAATGCCCTACTGAAAGTAAACAGTGACTCCCCTGAGTATTCTGTAGAGGGGGTGAATAAAGATTTAAAACTTTTCCATAATAAGTGCACAGAAAAACTGTCCTAATTTCTAAGCATCCAGAATTCCAACCAGAATAAAAGTAATCACAGAATAATGAAACTAAATAAGAGACAAGCACAGAAAATTCCACAACACAGAAGACACAAGAGCTATAGTGGTTCCCCAAAATCTGGGTACTCCACTCTTCTACCACCTTGGTAGGAATACACTATCACAGTGCATGAGTCTTTTGATAAGGAGACTCTTAGAACCAGGAACTGAGTCTTTTGTTAAGGAGACTCTCAGAACCAAACCCGATCTTTTGATAAGGAGATCTTGAACCAAACCAAATCTTTTGATAAGGAAATCTTGAACTAAGCTAAATCCTTTGAAGAGGGATTCTTAAGACTCTTTACTCAATTTACAGAAAATAGGAAATAGAGTAAGGAGAAGAAGAAGAAGATGTTGATGAAGTGTATTCTTCTGAATTGAATCCTCTTTCAGCAGTCACTGAAGATTGTAGGCACTAAGTGTTCTGGATCCTTTTTTACAGAATGAATCCTTGCTTAGAAGAATATGCAAGGATTATAATAGCACTGATCCAGTCTTAATCTTTGTATTCTTTGTTTGATTCTTTCAGAGATAATGGACGAGGAAGCCTTATGTAGCTTGTAGAAGAATGTTGTGCAGAGATTTGTCGTGCGTGATGTCAGAGAGAGAGCTGGAGAAGAATGGTATCACCTTTTTTTAATTATGTATGTATATTCTTCTGTTGATTGGACATGAATGACTTTCTTTTTCTGATCCTTCTCCAGTTGAAATGTGCAAGAAGAATAATTGCTCTCTTCTTATTTATGTTGACAGCCCATCAATATCCTTTTGTATAACTTCCAATTTCATCACTTTTGAATCTCTAGAATTATTCTTTATCTTTTTGTACATGTGCGGCCCGTTATAATTCAAATATCTTCCATATATACCTTCTGAATAAGCATCAAAATCTATTCCCGGAAGTTTTCCAAAACTGTGACTATATTCAACATTTTGTCAAATAACTTATAAATTATTATCGATGCACCTTTGAATTCTACTAGGAGCAGTTTCGTAATCTTCCTCAGCCTTGAATTAAACTTTGCTATCGATGTTGCGTCAATTCCTTATCAACATATCCATCGAGATAATGAATGTAGACTTCAAACTCTGATTCTGTCTCGAATACAATTTGATGTTGCGTCGACTTCCAATGATGTGCCGATTGCCAATCTGAGTTATCTTTACTTCTATTTGAAGTCACTTCGACTTACAATCGAAGTTTCGTCGACTTCTTTTCGACGCGGATTTAACTTAACTGGATTTTGATCTCTTTTTGACTAGACTTTGACACTCAAATGTGAGTATGTCATCCTATGACATTTAAAGGCCACATTACCCTCACTATACAACATGGGTAATAAATCCTAGAGGATGAAATCACTTTTATAGAATTTGTAAGATAAATCAAAAGGATGTTTTTCCCAACACCTGACTTACCACAATGGTGGCATTTCCCTTCCTTATCCAGTCCCTTTTTCTTCAGTGCTAAAGACTTGGGATCAAAATAATACTTAGATCCTATCTTCATCTTCTTAGATCCCTTGACCTTACCCTTGCCTTTATGCACCATTAGTATGGGGCTAGCAGGCTTTGCCATCTATAAATTATTCTCGGAAGTTCTCAACATGTCTAGGAGCTCTGGCAGTGTCTTGTCAATCTCATTTATATTGTAGTTTCAGACAAACTGCTCATAACTGTCCGACAATGATTGCAGGATCAGATCAGTGGCCAACTCTTGGCATAAAGTAAAACCAGTCTCTCAAGGTTCGCAATGTACCTAATAATCTTGAGTACATGAGTCCCTACTAGGTCTCGAGCTTCCATTTTGCACAAAAACAAGGCCTTAGATATATGAAACCTCTCTTGCCAAACTTTCCCCTCGAACATTTTCTTGAGGTGCCCGTTATCTCATAACTACACATGCTCTCGTGTTACTTATGAATCTCATAAGTCATGGTAGAAAGCATGAGGCATTCAACATCCATGGAGTCGTCATGATACTTCTTGTAAGCATCTTTATCTGCTTTGGGTGCATTCCAGGCTGGCTCTGTAGGAGGATCCTCTTCCAAGACATAGAGCTTACGCTCTTGCCTGAGGAACATCCTCAGGTTCCTATACCAATCAAGGAAGTTCATCTCATTGAGCTTGTCCTTCTCAAGGATGGCTTTCAGGGACAAGGTGGAGTGTGAACAACTCGCCATGGAAATTCTAGAAGAATAATACAAAATAGTTCTAGTACTATATTTTCAAATACATTTTATTTTAATAAGCTAAGTCTTTTATTAAAAACTCCTACTGTTTTCTTCAAATTGATAACCCTTAATATCAATTCGGAGAGTTTATGCGAGCTAATCTCTAGTGGACAAGATTTGTGTTTCACCCCCATCATAAGTCAGCTTTGGTTGATCACCCATAATGTGGCTCACCATGCAACTCTTGTATAGTTGGTGAATAACATTTATTCACATCCATCAAATGGTGGATGCCAACCTTATGCATCTAGGAACTCAAATGTTGAGGTCACCTAGTTAAGTTGGACCCGATGTCGGCAGCGGGATATCACAATTATCCACTCACACCCTTACCAAGATAGATTAATGGACCTTACTTTGGCAAGCCCACACTTCATTGATCGAGACAGGAAGAGTGTCGTCCATCGGTAGGCATACGTACACTTTGGTTAAGGGATTTTCATGACATTTGATTAAGACTTCATCACTGTTAACATTTAATCATTGTGCACACATTTTCACAATCATGAAAATAATTACAACATTCACAATCCAGATACATTCCAGATACACAATAAAGAAAACCATCAACAATTGATGTCTTGCACTAAATCTGAACATTAAGAACACTTCTAAATTTTCGGTTTTACATGTACTGGATGAGCACAAGCAATCTTCCTCGTGGCAGTAGACAAGCTCCTCTCTCTATGTTTATAGTTTCACAAACTAACATAGAAGGACAGTTACTTTAAAAGGGAAGCAATTTTTGAAACATGGAAATCACAAAACCTAGCTCTGATACCACTATTGGGTTTTCATGGGTGGTAACACATCATATGTACACAGCGGAATTATTTTCAGAAAACCCTAAACAGAAATAATGGATCTTGCGATAACCATGGATCAAGAAATAAATGCTGCAAGTGCAAAGTACCTATGTCGGAATGAAGATTCGTGACTGTATCGGTCTTAAAAACCTGCTCCAAAAATGCCTTGCTTGAATCAGAATCCAAATCCAAGATCTACTTCCTCAATCTGCGTCTGATTCGAAATTAGAGGCCCGACGGTTAGTTGAGTTCAAGCAAAACTAAATTTGCGCCTTTATGAGTATCCACGCTAACGCCAAGAAACACCTTGCTTGCGTTGAACAGAAGCGGGCTATAAGTTCATCTCCACAGATTTCTAGATCTATCGCTGGAGAAGATCGTCAGCTCTAGGGTTCCAATTCACAAAAGGAACCGTCGTCATCGGGGTCTCCGCTCTGTAAACACATCAGAAAGGGATCGAGAGAATAAGAATTCTCAACCTTAAATATGAAATTATATCTATATATAATTATCAGTGAATCAGGTTCAACTTCAACAAGAATTACCCTAACAAAAGCCAAACCGGGTTCAGGGTTTCAAAACAGGAGAATAAACTGTCAAGAAAGCATCTAGTCAAATCTATTTGATCGTCTAGTCAAATGGCTAGACTATCTAGTCGATCGGCTAGACATCTAGTCGAATCTGTCCAGTCTATACTGAGACAGTCTAGACAAATTCTTCTAGTTGAATCTATCCAATCTATACAGATAGTTCTTGTCAACTTTGTCTAGTCGACTCTACTAGACCTTCTAGTCAATTTGGCCAGACAACACAGATAGTTCTTGTTGACTTTGTCTAGCCGAATCTACTAGACCTTCTAATCGATTCGAACAGACAACACAGAAAGTTCTTGTCGAATTTACCTTATCGAATCTGCTAGACTTTGTAGTTGATTCAACCAGACAACACAGAAAATTCTTGTCGACTTTGTCTAGTCAAATATGCTAGACCTTCTTGTCGATTCGACCAAACAACATAGAAAATTCTTATCAACTTTGTCTAATCGAATCTGCTAGACCTTCTAGTCGATTTGACCAGATAACACAGAATTTTTTTTTGACATTGTCTAGTCGAATCTGCTAGACATTCTAGTCGATTCGACCAGACAACACAGAAAATTCTTATCGACTTTCTCATACTCATCTAAGTTTGGCTCTCCACTCATATCTTATATGAGTCGAGCCACCCTGATCATTTGTCGAATTTCTCGTGTGTTATTATGTGCGACCCCATAAGCTCATATTACATTGGCAGTGAGTCTAACTCGTTGACTACTTCTAGACCACAAAGACTGCAACAGAAGATTGGAAGAAGGGCATATTGGTATAATTGTCCTCCTTCATGGTTTGGGTGTTAGAAGGTCCTATTGGTAACAAGACATAATCATGTTATGGATATTGTAGTAGAAGGGCCCATTGAAATAGTATAACTGCCTAGTCTCCAATATGCAATTAGTAATGCTTGTATGTGATACATTTTTGGGATATGATGGCATATTAGATTCATATGTGATTGGTTATAAGTAGTGGAGATTTTATAGTGATCTCCTGACATGCATACATGTTGCATAGTAGACACTTATTTCACATCCTCAACCTATGGAGAACATGACTTATACATGAGACACCTAATTATTGCATATTATATATAAAATTTTGATGTGTGCTAAATTATACTATTATTTAATATCATTTTCATTAAGGAAAAAAACTCATGTTATATTCTTTTTATATATTTCATATGATATTTCACTTGTTTCTGTATTTTCAGGAACAAAAAGCAGAAAATCAGAACATTGCCAAAAAGGGACCAATTTCACCATTTTGGGCATAAAATGGGCTCACGAACTCGGAATGACGCGATTCAGCACAAATGGAAAGTTGGCGTAAACGGCTGCAAATTTGCTAAAGGCGGGAAGGACACATGGGCAGAGACACACATTTGTGTGCCCTTACCATGTGCAGTTATTTTTGCAGTTTCGGATAGTTGAAGACGCGTTAAATGAGGGAGCGCGATTGTTGGGACACACGCCCAAGACACACGGGCGTGTGCCCTTAGCGTGTGCGAAGGTTTTTCACAAAATTATATATTCTAGCTCGCAACACCGAAAGAAACATTTTTCCCTCCTGTGATAAAGTCATTTGGAGTCATCTTAAGGCCGAAAACAACAATGTAAGTGGAAATCCAAGGAAGGAGGTGATCGATGAGGGAAGATCTTTATCACTATTTTTACCTCTCTATATTCCTTCTATCATCTTAGGGTTTTATCTTAGTGTTTATGTCTATGTAATTCATACATTGTACATGTTAGTTTGATTATTGAAATGTCATTATTTATCTTCTCCGGGTTTCTTACTTACTAAAGATTTATCTGTTGGGTTTTCCTTGAGAGTAGACAAATCAAATGTGCGCAGCGAAAAAAACAAGAACAACCCAAAAGAAAAGCATATAGGATCTTGCTCAAACCATGAATCAAGAAATTGAAATAATAAATCTGAATACCTGTGCTGAATCGAGTAGAGACTCGATCAGACTGCTCCAGAAATTGGATTCCATGAGTCGGTTTCTTAATCCACGGCTTCTTCCTCATTCTGCGCCTTTGTCGAGATCAGCAACAAGGTCTGATGGAGTTAGCACAAAAATATATTTGCGCCTATACAGTAGTCCACACGAATGTCGGAGAACCCCATGGTCTTGTCGAACAAGATCTGGGTCAAAGAAGGAATGGCCTCAGCAACTCCACGAATTACTAGATTCGTCTAAGGATAGGCACCAATGGTGGCGATGGACGGACGGGTGTTCTGAAATAAGCGGCGGGATCTCAAGAATGCTTCCATCTAAATTTTGGGAAAAGGGGCTTATCAAAAACCTAATCGTCTGGCTATTTATACCCATGGACATAAAAGCAGACAATGGCTTCCGTTATCCACAGACCCAAACCCGAATAGAGTATACAAAGAGTGTCGGTAGGATGACCAAAATATCGTCGAGACAATATCGACGATATCATCGTGATGATCCACATCATCGAGACAATCTCGACAATATCGTAGTGAAGATCCATATCGTCGAGACAATCTTGATGATATCATCGTGAAGATCCATATCTTCAATACAGTCCACTCAATGTTAACATTTGGTTCCATTCGCCATGACGTCTCGACGATATTTATAATATTGTCATAATGATCTCGATGATATTCACAATATTGTTTGATCTTGTAGACAATCAGACTTTGCCGGCTAGTCGTCCTGACTATATGACGACGGACCATCTGTCATGATGACATTCACAATGTTGTTCTCAAGTCTTCTCGATGATATTCACAATATCATCTTGAAGTCATACCAACATGTTCCATACAATATTCACAATATTCAAGGAGCATTTTACTGAACCAACTCAATTCCAATTAATCATTGGATTGGTCCTTTCATTCATATCCAATATGAGCAGGCCAACACAATCCTTCCTCCAATTTCTGCAAACGCTCTTATATGCGACCCTATAGGCTCATATCGCGTTGGTAGTGAGACTAACTGCTTGATTACTTTCGGGTCAGCGTAGAAACTCTGAAAGTCTCCCACTTAATCTAGAACGTATCAACAAAAGTCTTACATGAAATGAGCGGCATCTAACAATGCATCATTGCTACCCAAGAAATAAGAGTTTTTAACTCATACAAGCATGTATGTGACCAATGTATCAGTAATATCATGTATCTTTGTGCTTTGCATCTAAATTGAACTCGAGGTATGGACCGTGTCACCCTCTTAATAATTCAATCTTAATTTCTTGATCTAGAATGGACTTCCAGAAATTGGTGAGCTCAATATCTTATATTGACTCAACCAAGCATGGACATGCATTTCTCAGTCTCATTCCGTCAAGTGGCCCATGGATGTAACTCATGTCATATAGGAGGACAAATCCCATTTATGTCTACACCCAAACACCCAAATGATTCATAACGTACCCAATAACCACCCTTATCATCAACCTTTCTCAAGGAAGTCTTTAGAAGATATCAAAGTATGCTCTTCCTCACTTGATGAATGATGTAACTTCAGGTCAAAGAACCATAAACACCATTGTCACTTGAGATCTACTTGTGACACATTCACATAATAATCCACAAAGTAGTCTCAGGGTGGGTATGTCCATTATAACTTATTCGTAACAAGTACCTATGTGTTGACTTGATATCCAATATCATGACAAGTGAAAATCGGTCATCAGTCAACCCACATACTAGTCTCAATGTATCATTATCGCTCTAATTTCTAAGATGATACCTCGAGTAGGAATCATTTAAGAACAATGCTTCTTATAAACATAGGCCCTCAAATTCAAGTCATGTACTTGAATTCATATAAAAGCAAATATTCTAAGGACATTTATTATGTTAATTAATATATCACATAGAAACAAATTCACATAACAAAAGAACTTGCCATAATTATAAATGAAATATATAGTACAAATCACAATTCATCATATGAATAAACAACTCACAAGACTCCCACTAAAGATGATCATCCAGGTATCTACTAGACATTGAACTAGCATGACCAACGTGCTTCCTTTGCGCAAGAGGATTTGTGAGTGGATCTGATATATTCTCTTCTGTCGGTACTATGCATATGCTCGCATCTCCTCGATCGATAATCTCTCGAGTAAGATGGATCCGCCAAAGTATATGATTGAAGCACTGATGAGATCTAGGTTCCTTGGCCTATGTAATGTCACCATTGTTCTCACAGTAAAGAACTATCGGATTAACAATGCTAGGAACTACATCAAGCTCGTCGGTGAATTTTGTAATCCATACCGCCTCCTTCGCCGCATTTGCACTAGCGATATACTCGGTCTCTGTAGTAGAATCGGCAACTGTCTCTTGCTTGGAACTCTTCCAGCTCACATCCCCTCCATTAAGGCAAAATACAAAACCTGACGGAGACTTTGAGACATCCCTATCAGTTTGGAAGCTAGCATCTGTGTAACCCTTTACAATGAGCTCTTCCTCTATACCAAAAACCAAGAATACATCCTTAGTCCTTCTCAAGTACTTCAGGATATTCTTGACAGCTATCCAGTGACCATCACCCAGATCAGACTGATATCTGCTAGTCATGGTCAAGGCATATGAGAGATCAGGTCGAGTATATAGCATTGCATGCATGATCGATTCAATTGCCGAAGCATATCGAATCAACTTCATGTTATCCTTATCTTCCAAAGATTTAGTACATTGGTCCTTAGAGAGACTCACGCCATGAGACATGGGTAAGAACCCCTTCTTGGACTCAAGCATGTTGAACCACTTCAACACCTTCTCAATGTATGTACTCTAGATCAAACCAGCAGCTTTCTCAATCTATCTCATAGATCTTAATACCAAGTATGTAAGTCGTTTCGCCCAAGTCTTTCATAGAAAACTGTCCCCTAGCCAATTCGTAATAGCTTGCAGGGTCGGAATGTCATTCCCAATCAACAGTATGTTATCTACATACAATATCAGGAAGATGACAATGCTCCCACTAATCCTCTTGTAAACACAAGGCTCGTCTTCATTCTTAATGAAACCAAACTCTTTGATTTTCTCATCAAAACACGGATTCCAACTTCGAGAAGCTTATTTCAATCCATAAATGGATCTCTACAGCTTGCATATTTTAGTGTCTTCATCTAGAGATACAAAACCATCGAGTTGTGTCATGTACACTTTCTCAAGGAGGTTTCCATTTAGGAAAGTTGCTTTGACATCCATTTGTCAGATCTCGTAGTTATAATACACAGCAATAACAAGAAGAATTCTGATTTACTTTACCATGGCGATAGGGGATAAGGTTTCATCATTGTCAACGCCATGAATTTTCTTGAAACCTTTAGTCACTAGTCGCCCTTTGAATGCGTGTACATTCCCATCCATGTCAGTCTTCTTCTTGAAGACCCACTTCCACCATATGGTCTGTACCCCTTCAGGTGGTTCCACCAAGGTCCAAACCTTATTTGCATACATGGAGTCCATTTCAGATTTTAAGGCCTCAAGCCACTTCTCAGAGTCTGAACCATTTAAGTTTGAACATAATTTTGTGTGAAAGCAGCTGTCACTAGAGCATATCCCCAAAAGGAAATGGGCAGATCTGTATGAATCATCATCGATCACACCATGTCTAACAAAGTACAATTTCTCCTCTCAGAAACACCATTATGATGTGGTGTTCTAGGTGGAGTGAGTTGTAATACAATACCACACTCTTTCAGATTATCACGAAACTCCTGACTCAAATATTCGCCACCTCGATCAAATCAGAGTGCTTTAATTGATTTTCCTAGATGGTTATGTACTTCATTCTGAAACTCCTTGAACCTTTCAAAGGATTTGGATTTGTTCTTCATAAGAAACACATATCTGTATCTACTAAAATCATCAGTAAATGTAATGAAGTAGTGAACCCACCTCTAACTATAGAACTCATGGGTCTGCATACATCACTATGTGTGACACCCAAAAGATCATCAGCCCTCTCAGTTTGACCATTGAAAAAGGTTTTAGTCATTTTACCTAATAAGCAAGACTCACATCTCTCAAATGATTCATAATCAAATGAGTCCAGCAATCCATCTTTATGGAGCTTGAATATGCGCTTCTCATTTATATGGCCTAAACGACAATGCCAAAGGTATGTAGGATTCGAATCATTTGTCTTTAGTCTTTTTGTATTTTCTAAGTTATAGATTGTCTGGTCTAAGTTCAAACCATACAAGCCATTAAACATCTAAGCTATGTCATAACAAACATCATTCTTATAAATATAACAACTATTGTTCTTAACTATGAAAGAAAAGCCATTCATGTCATGAAATAGAAATAATGATTCAAGTTATAGCAGAATCATAATAACAATTATCCAGTTCAATAAAAAGCCCAGTGGCAAAGAAAGACGGTAAATAACAACGACAACGACATCAATTCTTGCTCCATTTCCCAACATTCTTCCCCTTCAAAGTTCCTGCACATTTGTACAAATGTGAGAACCACATCTGGTATCCAATACCCAAGATGAAGGAGCAGAAAGGTTTATTTCTATAACATAAAAACCTGAAGCGGAAGTCACACTTCTCTTCTTATTCTGTAGATCCTCAATAAAGAGGGGAAAGTTCCTCCTCCAGTGCTCTGCCTTACCCAAGTGGTGACATTTCCATTCCTTGGCCAGACCTTTCCTTTTCAGTGTCGAAGACTTGGGATCAAGATAATACTTAGATCATATATTTGTCTTCTTTGATCCATTGTCCTTGCCATTGCCTTTATGCACCATTAGTATGGGGCTACTAGGCATGGCTTTCTTCATGTTGTTCTCGATAGTTCTCGACATTCCAAGGAGCTCGGGCAATGTCTTTTCTATTTCATTCCAGTTTTATTTCAAGATGAACTGCTCATAACTGTCTGGCAATTATTGCATGATCAGATCAGTGGCCAATTCTTGGCCCAAGGGAAAACCGAGTCTCTCAAGGTTCTCAATGTACCCAATCCTCTTAGGTACATGAGTCCCTACTAGGTCTCGAGCTCCCATCTTGCTCTAAAATAATGTCTTGGATATATCAAACCTGTCTTGTCGAGCTTGCCCATTGAAAATTTTCTTGAGGTGCTCAATTATCTCATAACCACATTGCTCTCGTGTTGCTTCTGAAGCTCAGGGGTCATGGTAGAAAGCATGAGGCATTCAACATCCAGGGAATTATCTTGATACTTCTTGTAAGTTTCTTTGTCTGATCGGGGAGCATTCCCGGCTAGCTCTACGAGGGGATCCTCTTCCAAGACATAGAGCTTGCAGGAGAGCAATCCTAAGGTTCCTATACCAGTCAAGGAAGTTTGTCCCGTTGAGCTTGTCCTTCTCAAGGATAGCTCTCAGGGATAGGGTGGAGTGAGATCCACTTGCCATGGAAATTCTACAAGAAATTTGCAAAATAGTTTTAGTACTATATTTCAAAATACATTTTATTTTAATAAGAACTTTTATTAAAAAATCCCACTATTTTCTTCAAATTGAAAACCCTTAATATCAATTCAGAGAGTTTTTGCGAGATACTCTCTTAGTGGACAAGATCTGTATTTCACCCCCATCATTAGTTAGCTTTGGCTGATCACCCATAATGTGGCTATTTAGGTAGACAACATTTTCCAATTGCATCACCATGCAACTCTTATATGGTTGGTGAATAATATTTATTTGCATCCATCAAATGGTGCATGCCAACCCTATGCCTCTAGGTACTCAACTGTTGGGTTTTCCTTGTTAGTAGTAATATAGAAGGATGGTTACCGCTAAGGGAAACAATTTCTAAAACATGGAAATCACGCAACCTGGCTCTGAAACCACTGTTGGGTTTTCCTTGAGAGTAGACACATCAAATGTGTGCAGTGGAAAAAACAAGAACAACCCAAAAGAAAAGCGTAGAGGATCTTGGTCAAACCATGAATCAAGAAATCGAAATATAAATCTGAATACATGTGCTGAATCGAGTAGAGACTCGATCGTACCGCTCTATAAACTGGATTCCCTGAGTCAGATTCTTAATCCAAGTCTACTTCGTCATTCTGCGCCTCTGTCGAGGTCAGCGATTAGGTCTGATGGAGTTAGCGTAAAAATAGATTTGCACCTCTGCAATAGTCCACATAAACATCGGATAACCCCAAGGTCTTGTCGAACAAGATCTGAGTTAGAGAAGAAATGCCCTCAGCGTCTCCATGAAATACTAGATTCGTCTAAGGAGAGGCGTCGATGATGGCGGCGACCAAATGGGTCTTCTGGAATAAGCGGCGAGATCTCAGGAACACTTCCATCTCGATTTCGGGAAAAGGGGCTTATCAAAAACCAAACCTTCTGGCTATTTATACCCAGGAATATAAAAGCAGATGACAGCTTCCGCTATCCGCAGACACAAACTCTAATAAAGTATACAAAGAGTGTTGTCGGGATGACCGAAATATAATCGAGACAATCTCGACGATATCATCTTGATGATCCACATCGTCGAGACAATCTCTACTATATCATAGTGAAGATCCATATCGTCGATATAATCTCGATGATAACATTGTGAAGATCCATATCTTCAAGACAGTCCAGTCAATATTAACATTTGGTTGCGTTAGCCCTGATGTCTTGATGATATTCATAATTAAGTCATGATGATTTCGACGATTTTCACAATATCGTTTGATCGTCTAGACAATCAGACTTTGTCGGCTAGTCATCCTGACTACTCGACGACAGACCATCTGTCACTATGACATTCACAATATCGTCTTAAAGTCTTCTTGATGATATTCACAATATCGTCTTGAAGTCACGCTGACATGTTCCATACAATATTCACAATATCTAAGGAGCATTTTGCCGAACCAATTCAACTCCAATTAGTAATAGGATTGGTCCTTTCACTCATATCCAATATGAGAAAGGCTAACACAATCCTTCCTCCAATTTCTGCAAATGCTCTTATGTGCGACCCTATACACTCATATCGTGTTGGCAGTGAGACTAACTGCTTGATTACTTCTGGATCACTGTAGAAACTCCAACATTATCTGTGTTTATAATAGAATTATTCGGTAGTTTGCAAATATCAATTTCAAACAAGTTACTTAACAACTCAAGCCATATGATTTTAGGTATTGTTGCCAAGTTTGATCATACATTGGATAAAAAGGGTAGGAAATTTCCTGAAAGAATATCCAACCTTGCTCTTCGGTTTAGGACGTAGCAAAACCTGGTGATGGGGTTCATAGTGTGATAAGGAGATCTTTAAATCCCCTTCTCATAGTTTAAATCTCAGGTAGGACAATCTAAAATCAGTGCTTCGGTTGTCCTACCTAAGGAAGCCAGAGTGGTATGGAACCCCAGTGGCTTAGAGAGTACAAAGAAGAGGGATAAACCTTTAAACAAAGATATTAATATTCATAATCTAACATCTTTATATTTTATATGGTCAAATTTTTATCCTTCAAATGAATCTCATGGTTAGGATTAGTCACAATGAATCTTTACTTTATTTCTATCAAATATATATATAATAAGATAACAAGAGAGGAGCGCAGTAGGGTTGTTAATGACGATCCCTGGTAATATGACCATTATGCAAACATCTCATATTCATGTATGATGTGTGCAACATCAAGTTTATAAATTTAAAACTTGATTTATCTACAAACTCCTATATGATAACATATGTGTGCTTGCCTTTACACAAATATATCATTTTTATAGGTGCGATCTGATCGTATCAAGTTTCTGGCGCCGTTGCCGGGGAGACGACGGAGTTTAATTTTCAACCAGAATTTTTTCCTTACTGGTTAAAAGAAACTATTTTATCTTGTTAATCTTATATATCAGTATGTTGTTTTGCATATTTTCTTTGAACCCATAAAAACCCAAAAATAGTTATTTTCTGGGTTTTTTTTTTGAAGAAATTTATTTGTATGAGTTATCGTTATTGCTTTCAGATCTTGTTATAACAAATTTCTTTTCTTAATAAGCATTATCTTTAATCCGTCAGGGAACTAGCGACTGATTTCATACAAGTAGATCCGGAGCCAGAGTGTTCGTTGAGGAAAAGGTTGTGCCTACTCAAGGAAAGGGAAGTGGCAACAAATCTCTTAGTAATTAACGACACTTCACATTCTCACAGTATGGATGACACGGACGAAGAAGATGGTGAACAAGCATGGGCTATGTACAATTATGCTCTACCACATCTAGAAGGAACTGAATCCAACATTGTACATCTGGCAATATCTGCTAACAACTTTGAACTCAAACCTAGTATCATTCATATGGTACAATAATCTGTGCAATTCGATGAGCTGCAAGACGAAGATCCAAATATTCACATCACAAATTTCTTGAAATATGTGCTACGTTTAAGATAAATGGTGCCATTGATCACCCTATATGTCTTTGTTGGTTTCCATTCTCCCTAAGAACCAAAGTCAAGCAATGGTTAAACTCTCTCTCTAAATAATCAATCGCCACTTGTGATCAAATGATGGAGAAGTATTTATTAAGTTATTTCCCTCCCACTAAGACAGCTAAATTAAGTGTTGGAACACAGTTTTCCGCATCTCTTTGGTTTGAAATTAATAAATCCTACTTGTATTTGATCAAGTTTGTCATTATGTTTTTTGTATGCATGAATGAACAACTATGACACTTGGATGATGCAATTGGTATGGTTTAGCTCAATTTGCTAAATGAGAAGAAAGTTGGTCTAACGCCAGGCGTTATAGCTAACGTTGCCATTGACCCTCGATCCCGTCAATATGAAAATATTATGTAGGGAAGCTGTCGTGATTGTGGAAGCATTTTGGGAATGACTTATGCAAGTGCCAACGTTAGCCCTAATGCCACTGTTAGGCTTGCCTTAAGATCCAACAAGTGGTATCAGTGCCAGGTTATTCCAAAACAGTTTTACCATCTGGAATAATGATGCATCATGATCTCGCTTTCTACAAGGGGCAAGGAATTAGTATACCACCACTATTTATCGGGTCCAATTATAACTACTGGAGAACTTGGATGCGGTATTTTCTATTTACTTTAGATATAGAAGTTTGGCAATGATAGAACAACGTTATTCTCCTCCCATCGTTGTAGTAGGAGAAGCCACTGTTCAAAAACCTAAAGATAAGTGGGATGATCGAGATAAACTTAAATATAAAAATAATGCTAAAGCAATGAACGCATTATTTTGTGTTTTAGATAGAACTGAATTTAATCGTGTTTGTGTTTGTGAGACTGCATAAGATATATGGAATTCTTTGGAAATTACTCATGAAGGTACTTCGCAGGTGAAGGACTCAAAACTTTTCCAACTGGAATCAGAGTACGAGAAATTCCTTATGGATCCAGATGAGGAGATCGACGTCATGTACACAAGGCTCACAAAGATCGTGAATGCATCAGGAATCCTAGGAAAGACCTTCTCGAATGGAGACATGGTGACGAAGATTCTCAGATCTCTCCCAGCAAAAGTTAATCCAAAGGTGATGGCCATATCGAAGTCTCATAATCTAAAGCAACTCCAAATTGAGAGCCTCATTTGCAATCTAAAAATCCATGAGGTGGAATTCCATAATTCAACATGAAGAGTACCATGCAGAGCCAAAGAAGAAGGCATTGGCATTAAAATCCAAGAAGGAGGTCAATGAAGATGAAGAGGATTAAGACAGCCTCTTTGTGAAGAATTTCAAGAAATTCATGAAGAATCCAGAGAGAAGAAACTCTTTCCAAAAATACTTCGTGAAAGATGAAAAATTGAAGGAATCATCCTTTACAAAAGAAAAAGGTAGCAACGACGACGAGCGACCACCGCCGGAGTGCTACCACTACTGAAGGACCGAACACATCCGGAGCCAGTGCCCAAAATATCTGAAAGAGAGAAAGGAAAGGAGACACAAAGGAAAAGAAAAGAAGAAGGTTCTAAAGGCGACTACATGGGATGACTCCTCCTCCGAGGAATCAAGTGGATCTTCTTCAAGCAACGATGAAGAGGCAAATATGTGCCTCATGGGTAGGAGTAAAGATCTCTTTGACGACGAAACCAGTATCCAAAGTGACACTGAGGTACCTCCTCCTTCTTACGATGATCTCTACGATGAATTTCTTCAAACTTGCAAATATTTTGAAAAAAAGTCTTAAGGATATTGATCTCTTAAAAACTGAAAATAAGATTTTATTAAATGAAAATAAAAAACTAACTAAAGAAATAAAAGATTTTAGAAAAGAGAAGGTAGATTGCCAAGATTGTGATCTTTCATTGGCAAGATTTCAAGAACATAAAGAATCTCTCTATAAAACCATCTCTGAACATGAATCTCTAATGAATGAGAAGGGGGACTTAGAGATAAAGCTAAATACCTCTCTTCTCCAAATAGAAAATGGAAAGAAATCATTTGCAAATCGATATGTGATGCTAGTTACCAAAAAAACCTCTTTAAAAGTCTGAATCCATGATATAAATATGGCTATAGAATAATTTGGTGTTGGCCAAAAATCACTGAACATGATGTTGGCCAACCAACGCCAGGCTTCTACAAAGTTTGGGTTGGGGTATGGTTCGGGAGGCTACCGCCTATCGTTAACTCCTAACATTAGCGTTAGCCCTATTTCCAGAAAACAAAATTCGTTTTATAAAAATTCATCTATCATCCCTACTAACTCCTTTTCTTCCAAAAAGAGTCAACAAAATTCTCAGAAAATGGTCTCAACCATTTTTATTGCGAGTGCCAATTGTTTGATTTTTGGTCACACCACGGACTCTTGTAGGAAGAAGAAAATATGCACTTTAAAGTAAATCTGGATACCTAAGGTCTCCACTTATACTATGGGAGGAACCTCCTGGGTATATAGATCTTTACTATCATCCTCTTTTTAGGTGTGTTGGCAGGCTAAGGACAAGGAAGACATGTGGTACTTGGACTCAGGTTACTCCAAGCACATGACAGACGATAAAGCAATGTTCCTAAGACTCATGATGAAGAAAGGAGGGACAGTGACTTTTGGTGGCAATGAAAAGGGAAGGATCATGGGCATTGGTACAGTGGGTAACGACTCTTTTTTTATTTCAAATGTTTTATATGTTGAAGGTTTGGAACACAATCTAATATTTATTACTCAATTATGTGATAAAGTTCTAAATGTCATATTTGAATCTTCTACAAACCTTTGCAAAATCATAAATCTTAAAACAAATGAAGTTGTACTCACCGCACCAAGAACTCATAATGTTTACATGATTGCTTTTCATGATCTTTCACATTCATCTATCCAATGTCTTATTTCAAAAAAATGATGAATTAGAATTATGACATAGCATCTTGGTCAAACTAGCACTAAACTTATTTTTAAACTAGCCAAAGATAAATTAATTAGAGGATTAACAATGCTTAATGAAAATTTATCTTCACTTTGCTCGCCTAGCAAAAAAGGAAAATTTTCCAGATTATCTTTTAAAAGTAAAAAAGAAATTTCTACTACTAGACCCGTACAATTAATTCATATGGATCTGTTTGGTCCAGTTAGCACCGCTAGTCTAAGTGGTAGGAAATATACTTATGTTTTGATTGATGATTTTTCTAAATATTGTTGAACAATCTTTCTTACCTTAAAATCCTAAGCTTTTTGTGAATTTTCAAAATTATGCAAGCGTATTCAAAATGAACTTGATTTAAAAATTCAATGCATTCGCACAGATCATGGAGGAGAATTTGAAAATGAAAAATTTACCACTTTTTGTAGTGATCTAGGAATTAAACATGAATTTTCCGCTCCATGCACCCCACAACAAAATGGTGTTGTGGAGAGGAAACAAAGTACCCTTCCAGAATTAGTTGGCACCATTCTTTCTGAATTTGGGTTGCCTAGACCATTTTAGGACGAAGTCGTTAACACATCATTCTATGTTATTAATCGTGTCATGCTTCGACCCTTTTTAAAATTAACCCCTTATGAATTATTTTATCAAAAGAAGCCTAATGTATCCTATTTTAGTGTATTTGGTTGCAAATGCTTGTTATTAAACACAAAGGATTCATTAGGAAAATTTGATGAAAATGTGATGAAGGAATTTTTCTTGGGTATTCTTCAACTAGTATGGTCTATATAGTATATAACAAAAGGACAAAAATAGTTGAAGAATCTATTCATGTTAGATTTGATGAGCTTGTTCCATGCGTAGTGAAAATTATTGCAGGAAATGAAGTGGAACCCCTCTCCCCATTGGAGCATGAGGATGACGAGTTGCCGAAAAAGGATAAAAAGGAAGAGGAGGACAAGTAAAAGGAGTTTATGCCTCCTAGCATGTTAAAGTTCACAAAACATCATCCAAGGAAGCTTGTCATTAGAGAGCCATCGAAAGGGGTAACATCTCGCTCTTCCTTACATGAATCTTTTTCAAACCTTTGCTTTGTTTCAGAAATTGAACCAAAAAACATTTCAACCACTTTAAATGATGAATTTTGGTATTTAGCTATGAATGAAGAATTAGAACAATTTGAATGAAATAAAGTTTGGAATCTTGTAGAAACACCATCTAATCATCAGGTAGTATGGGTAAAATGGATTTCTAAAAATAAAGTAGATGGTGATTCTAGGATTACTAGGAACAAAGCTCGCTTGGTAGCACAAGGGTATTCTCAAATTGAGGGTATAGATTTTGATGAATCATTTACCCCAATTGCTCGCTTAGAATCCATTAGAATTTTTCTTGCATTTGCGAGTTTCAAAAGATTTTAACTATTTCAAATGGATGTTAAAAGTGCCATTTTAAACGAGATTATTAAGGAAGAGTTTTATGTTAAACAACCCCCTGATTTCATCAATGAAAAATTTCCAAATCATGTATACAAACTAGATAAAGTGCTTTATGGTTTAAAATAAGCGCCACGTGCTTGGTATGAAAGATTAACTTCATTTTTATTAAAGCACAGTTATATAATGAGAAGTGCCGATAACACGCTCTTCTTTAAGCATGTTGATAATGATTTGATCATATTACGAATTTATGTGGATGCCATAATTTTTGGAGCCGCTAATGAAGAGTTATGTAATGAAGTAGTACTAGTAATGCAAATAGAATTTTAAATGAGCTTGGTAGGAGAACTCACATACTTTTTAGGCTTTCAAATAAAACAAAGAAATGATGGAATATTTATTAGTGAATCTAAATATGTTCATGATATGTTGAAAAGATTTGGATTTGAAAACTAAAAACAAGCTTCTACTCCTATGAGTGCATCTCTAAAGTTAGGAAAATATGAAGCTAGAATCTGTATTGATCAAATGTTATATAGAGGAATGATAGGATCATTATTGTATCTAAGTGCTTCTAGGCACGATATTATGTTTGTTGTTTGCATATGTGCTAGATTTCAAGCTAATCCTAAAGAATTTCATTTAAAAGAGTTTAAATGAATCTTTAGATATTTAATCGGATTATCTAATCTAGGCTTATGGTATCCTTATAATAATTCCTTTATTTTGCAAGGTTATTACGACTCGGATTATGCGGGATGTTTACTAGATCGTAAGAGCACAAGTGGTACATGTCACTTCTTAGGCCCTTCACTTGTAGCATGGTCGAGTAGGAAATAGAATTTTGTTGTCCTCTCCAGCACCGAGGCAGAATATGTCACTCTAGGTAGTTGTTGTACACAAGCCCTTTAGATTAGCCAAACACTAGAAGACTTTGGGGTCATCTAAATAATATTGAATTAAAATGTGACAACAAAAGTGCAATCAATCTAACCAACAATCCCATTAAGAAAGAACATGTGAGAGTTAACTTCATAGGCATAGAGCCCCAACTTGCAGACAAATTTACCAAACCTCTCCACGATGCTCGTTTCAATATGCTTAGGTTAGAATTGGTCGTCTTAGATATATCACATTAAATCCTATAAAAAGCTACTTGTTCTCAAAACAATTTTTTATGCTATTCTCTCATGCTTGTTGTGTCTCATCATATCTTAAAGTGCATGATTCATTAGTCATAAAAAATTTCATATTTGAACTATGAGTGTTAACGCTCCGTGTTGTGTCTAACGCCTGGAGTTAGCCTATTTTTCCTGAAATTTGCTCGTTCTTTCTGCCTTTATCCTTGTATGTCACTTTATATCTCTGATTGCATCTTATTTTTATATTGATCTCTCGAAAAACCAAAACCCAATAAAAATATAAAAACCACTTTTAAACCAACAAAAACATACTTAAAGAGCCTCCAAATCATCTCTATAAAGAAATCAATTACTATTTTGGCGTTAGGAAAAAACGCCCAGCGTTAGCCCTTTTGCTCCAAAGTGCATTTTTTCACTTTTGAAAAATTTCTGGTATTTTCTCATGCATATTTTTCTGTTTGTTTCTCTGTTTTTGAAAGTTTTCAATTTTTCTTTTAATTTTTGTTTTCCTTTATTCAAAAATCCACAAAAAAAATCAAATCATTAAAATTTTTAAGAAATATGATTTGTCATGCTTTTGTTTTATTATTTGACTATAGAATTTCACATGAGCAAAAATCTTATTATTTTCTTCTCCAATAGTCAAAATTGACTAAGCATACTCTTAAAGATTTTATTCAATATTTAATTTTAATTCAAGTTTCCTAAACAAATTTTTTTTGCTGGTCATGCCTTGACCTTAATCTTGTTATGTGCAATTAAATAGACTATAGAAAATTGTGTAAGATTGCATAACATGCCTCTAAGTATGAGTAATGTTTTTGCTAGATAATGATTCATTCACATAGTAATGTTTTATGTTAGATCTTTTGGTAATCTACATGTGATGTTAATCGTAGTCTTGCATGATTGCATAGTGTAATAGTTTAACATGTTAAGATGTATGTCTAAATTGCCTACACCTTTTTCAAAAATATATTTCTTGCACATATTGAAGTGTGTTTTCAAAAAATTTAGACGTTTGCAAAAAAACAAGTGAATTCGGAGACCTTTGTCCTAAATAAAAAAATTAATATATGAATAAAAAGACAAAGATAACTCCACCACACTACTCAGCCTCCTGATAAGTCTTAATGAGCATTTTGAGGTTGAGCACCTTGGAAAGAACTGTAAAGTGTCTTGTGCAAACACATCTTTTTATCACTTCTATTTATACACCGGATCACCCAAAATAAAAAATGTGTATGTGATCCCCAAGCAATACTTCGCTCCCTGATAAGACTTAATGAGCATTCTGTCGGCGAAGCACCTTGGTAGTTGTACTATTTTATGTGCTTTGAAATAAATACTAGAATTGGTGTGTGGAAGTAATTCTAAAATTACACTCTTAATATTGTTTTACTACCTCATTTCACATGTCATGTACTTTGATTATATCACGTGTATACTCTTATCAAAGCACTATTTGTATACATCATTATCTTTCACAAAGCTTCTACTCATGAGAATTGGATTCTAATGCATATATACATAATTCTCTACAAAATTTAAGTAAAAGCACTATATTGCAATGCATGATCTCTACATTGTTTTCTTTACTTGACGTGTGAATTACTTTCATTGTAGCTATTATCTTTTTGGGTATGACGAATCATACTTGCCCTTAGTGTTTGAAAGTTTTCAAGATCATTGTTACTTACATGTGAAAATCTTAAAAATTGTTTGCATTTTTTTTACAAAATCAAAACTAAAAATAAAAAAAAATCTCTAAACACTAAAATGACTATCTTGGCTACATTGTTTCCGCTCTATTGCCATGTACTTTTATCATGCATTATCATGCCTATCTCAACTCTTATTTTGAAGTTTTTCTTCACTTGTGTTTCACTTTTTCTTTTTCAACATGGTAGACTTTCTTGGTAAAATACAATGGATTTTCTTACAAGCTTATAATATATTTTCGTTGTGCTAATCACTCTAAGCTCGATCATGACTTCATTTATTTACAACAAAACTCTTAACCCTCTCTTATTAGTCCTAACTTTCACCTCTTTACCTTATTCTAACCTAGTTTTTGTTTTCTCCACCCACTTTTGCTAATAACAAAAGGGGGAGAATAAAATGATATATTTTAATGATGAAGGAATAGGATTCACTAGATTAAGGGGGAGCATACACTAAGGGGGGCAACATATATTAGACTAGTCTTTATTCTAGAAAGACTATAAATTGAATAGTGTCATATGTCCTTATAAAAACGCATCATTTACCTTTGTAATCTGCTTTATCTTAATGGATTTGTTATTATCAAAAGGGGGAGATTGTTGGATATTGTTTTCAGCATCTCTTTGGTTTGAAAATAACAAATCCTACTAGTATTTGATCAAGTTTTCCATTGTGTTTTTAGTATGAGGAATGAACAACTATGACTCTAGGATGTTGCAATTGGTCTAGTTTAGCTCAATTTGCTAAATGATAAGAAAGTTGGTCTAACGCCAGGCGTTAGAGCTAATGACGATGTTGACCCTCGATCCCGTCTATATGAAAATGCTATAGAGGGAAGCTGCCGTGATTGCGGGAGCATTTTGGGAATGACTTATGCATGCGCCAACGTTAGCCTTAATGTCAGCATTAGGGTTACCTTAAGATCCAACAAGAGTTGTATAATCATTTCTTAATTCTTCAAATGTTTCTTCCATCTCTTTAATTTCAATTTTATATTATTTGCACATAGCACAATCACTTTTCAAAGATGAATTTTCTAAACATAATCTTTCATTTTGTTCTTTTACAAAAATAGGCTCCTTTTCAAGCTCCTTATATTATCTTTTAATTCATTATATTCTAAACAAGGTGAAGCAGTTTTCATTGAAGAGTACGAGGTGGAACTAGACATGTCAAGATTAATTTCTACATTAGCTTTTGCTTTTAAACTTTTATTTTCTAAATGCGATTTTGAGTTAACGTTTTTCAATTTCTTAATTTTATGTTTATCAATTTCAAGCACACAAAATGTAGAAATAGAATTAGAAACAAGAAAAGAGGAATTTATTTTGCTTACAGTGCTATTTTGTTCAGAATTTTGATTTGAACACAAGGTTCCTTTATCATCTTCTTCTTGGCTTGATGTGTAAAAATCTTCCCTTTCACAAGATGAGCACTCCATGGATTCATCATGAGAGGAGTTTTCTTGAACACTTGTGCAAGCTTGAATGTTCTCCAAATCTTGCGTTTGCTCCATACCTATATGAGTAAGACTATAAATCTCTTAGGACCATTCGTTTGGACGGAATTGATGACTTGGAATTGGAATTCGACAATGAATTCCAATTACATCGTTCGGTTGTTAGGTAGCTATAATAATTGGAATTTGAGTTAAATATCATAGAATTGATTTTAGCCTAGGCACAAAATCTTTCGGGACATATCAGAATTGGGTGAGTCTGGCTCACTCTATTTACCCCCGATAAAAAAGAGAGGACCAGCGACTCCTTTACTGCGCTTCCTGTTCCTCCTTAACATTCCGGCTCGCTTGGGCTCCTCTACTTTCCAGCAGCGACTCGCTAGGGCTCCTCCTCCACTTTCCACTAGCAGCGACTCATGCGTTTTTTTCCCGGGCACGGATTATTCGCCTGGGAGCGCATTTTTTGCTCGGGCGTGCATTTTTCGCCCAGGAGCGCATTTAGTCGCCCGGGAGAGCGTTTTCTCGACCGGGCGCACAATTTTTTGCCCGGGTGCAGGTTTTTTGCCCGAGCACGCATTTTTCTCCCGGGGGCGCATTTTTCTCACGTGAGCGCGTTTTGTCGCCCGGGTGCCCAATTTTATGTCTGGCGTGAGTTTTTTGCCCGGGAGCGCATTTTTCGCCGGGGTGCGCGTTTTGTCGCCCGGGCGCGAGTTTTTCGCCAAGGCGAGCATTTTTTTACGGAGCGCGCGTTTTTCGCTCGTTGGTGCATTTTTTGCCAAGGTGCGTGTTTTGTCGCCCGGGCGCACATTTTTCGCCCGGGCGCACGTTTTTCGCCTGAGCGTGCAATTTTTGCACTGGCATAAGTTTTTCGACCAGGCGCGCGTTTTTGCCCGGGCGCGCAATTTTTGCCCGTGCGCGCATTTTTCACCCTGACGCGCGTTTTGTCCCCCGGGCACGCAATCTTTCCCTCGTGTCCGCGTCTTTCGCCCGGGCGCGCAATTGTTTGCCCGGGCACTCGTTTTTTGCAGGGGCACGTGTTTTTCTCACAGGCGCGCATTTTTCGCTCTGGCGCTCATTTTTCGCCCACGCACGTGTTTTCCCCCAAGGGCGTGTTTTTCGCCCGGGTGTGCGTTTTGTCGCCAAGGGGCGCAATTTTTCGCCCGTGCGCGAGTTTTCGCCTGGGCGCGCATTTTTCGCCCGGGCGCGCATTTTTCGCCTGGGCGCGCATTTTTTGCCCGAGCGCGCGTTTGTCACCCTGGCGCGCATTTGTTGCCCGATCGCGCTATTTGTTCCTGAACACATGTTTTTTGTCCGGGCACGGGTTTTTCGCTCGGGAGCGTAATTTTCTCCCGGGCTCGAGTTTTTCGCCCTCGCGTGCATTTTTCGCCAAGGCGCGAGTTTTTTGGCAAGGCGCGTGTTTTTTGCCAGGGCGCGCATTTCTCGCTCAGGGCGTGTTTTTCTCCCTGGCGTGCTTTTTGTGCCCGAGCGCGTGTTTTTTCTCCGGGCACCCGTTTTGTTCCCGGGCGCTCATTGTTTTGCCAGGATGCGCATTTTTTATTATATAAGTAAAAAATATTAGTTTCTTCATAATATTTTCCAATTCTTAGATTGAATTTTATTTAACAAACGAACAAAAGAATTGATCAATTCCACAACATTCAATAATATTGTTTATTATGGGAACGTTGTAATTAGAATTAGACCAATTCCAATTCTGAATATTGAATCTCTATATCGAATTCCAATACCAAATTCCAATTTGGTCCAAACGAATGGGTCCTTAAAGAAATTTCCAAATATTGTACGCATTAGAAAAAAATAAACCAATTTAAAAATATCTTGTTACATTGCACAAAATAAAATATTCGTAGCTTTTGCATTTAAATGACATTCCTTTAATTTAGTTCATCCGGTGGTTTTATTATTGTGATATTCTAAACTTTGATATTTAAGGACTTAAGAAATTTTTCTATTGGAATCTTCTACCCTTTGTAATTTTTCCCTTCAAATAAAGGTGGTGCTAGTGATTTTTTATTTATATACAATTTCTCCTCTCTAGTAGAAGCGAGATTAAGGTTTAAGGAATTGCTTTTTCATTTATTTCCCTCTCGCGAAGACCGCTAAATTAAGGAGTGACTTATCATCTTATAGTCAAATAGATTCTGAATCATTATATGTTGCTTGGGAAAGGTTTAAGGAATTGATTAGACGGTGCCCTCATCATGCTTTACCTCTTTGGATTCAAATCCAATGGTTTTATAATGGTCTTAACCTCAGTACCATACAAATGATTGATTCCGCCATAAGAGGAACATTGAACAATAAGACACCGGAGGCCGCCCAGGATTTAATTGAAAAATATAGCTGTCAATAATTATGAATTGACCACCATTATGGCTAAGTCAGGAAATCAAGCAGGCATCTATATCATCGACGCAATGACATCCCTAGCTATACAAGTAGAACATTTGACAAAGAAGATAGAAAGTATCTCAAGACCACCACAACAAGTTTATGTGCTTCAAGAATATTCTGAGGGATGCTCTCCCGAGCAAGACCTTTAAGAACTGACCATAATTAACTACCATGAAATGGAGTACCTTGCATATATGAAGAACAATAATAATCCCAGACCAGCACGTCACTCATAAAATAACTATATATATTCCTAAACATATAACTCAGGTGGCATAATCATCCTAATTATTCCTGGAGCAATTCTGACAATGCTCAAAGACAATCAAACAATAACAATTCTAGTAGTAACTAGGAATATATGAGGCCTAACCTAGAAGACGTAGTTGGGAAGTTGACGGTGAATTTCAAAAAAAAGAATCCTTGCTCTAGAAGGTTCTATGTACAATCAAGAAGGTTCCATTCAGAATCTTGAACAAAAAATCGGACAATTAGTCATGATGATTTCTGAGAGACCATACAAAACTTTACCTGGGAACACATGGGTAAATCTGAAAGAGCATGTAAATACTATATTTTTAAGAAGTGTAAAAACTCTCTTTGGAAATACCAAGGTTTTAAAAGAAAAGAAATACCTCGGGGATAATCTTAATAAAACACCGGTTATGAGCACTCCATGTATTGCTTACCCTAAGGGTACAAAGCGAGAAAATTGTTGGCACCAAAAATGTACCAAGCCCACAATTGCTCAAGCTGAAGGATGAGGGGTGATTGTTGAGTAGCCGGTTACTTTGAGCCACGAGTGAAAGAGTGAGACAGGAAGAAAAGAGATGGACGCGAGCAAGCGGCGAGACCAAATCTACCTGCCATGGTGAATGACTCTGCGGAGGGCAATACTATTCATATAAAAACTATATTACAACTGAGATTACATTAAGATGCAAAGAAAAATAGTATAAGGACTGAAGAAAAGAGCTGGAGATCAAGAAGGAGGTCGCTGCGATCGACGGGAGCTGAAGGAGACCGCTTGGCAGGGTTGAAACTACATGATAGGGGTGAGAATGCACGGCAGAGGCGAGACTGTCTGGCAGAGGCGAGACCGCCTGGTAGAGGAAATACTGCCTGGCAGAGGCAAGACCGCCTGGCAGAGGTGAGATCGCCTGCTCTACACAGTCTGAAAACTTGAGACCGCTCAGGTCACAAGGTGGGGGCTGGAAACTCCCCGAAGTCCCTTTTCTGAGTACCCCCTCCTCTATATTTATAGATGCGAGGGCTTTCCCAAATGGGCGGGTCTCAAAATAATGGGCTGCCTGGGTTTGCTGAGACCGCTTACTGAGATTGACGAGACCGCCGAGATCATCAGGTATACTGAGATCGCCTGGGCCTTGCTGAGACCGCCAAGTATGCTGAGACTGCAAGGCATGCTGAGATCACAAGGCATGCTGAGATCGCAAGGCATGATGAGACTGCAAGGCATAATGAGATCGCAAGGCATGTTGAGACAGCTAGGTACGCTGGGATCGCCAAGCATGTTGAGACCGCAAGGCATGCTTAGACCGCCAGGCATGATGAGACCGCCCGGGCTCTGTTGAGCCTTCCCTATATTGGCTGAGATCGCCTGGGATAGGCTGAGACCTCCTAGGATAGGCTGACACCGCCTAGGACAGGCTGAGACTGCTGATCGCCTGCAATGGCCAGCTCAGAGTGGGTCGCCGATTTCTGGGTAAACAAAAGTAATGAGAAAAATTTTAAAGTTGTTGGGAAAATGATTTCTCTTAACCCCTAGAAATGAATTCTAAGAATGAAAAAAACAAGGCTAAGTAAATATGCGTCGAATAGTATTCGACGTTTCCTTCAGGTTGAGTCGAAGTAACTCTAGGAAGATTTCGACGTAAGTCTAGTCGACGCCACTCTGATTTCTAGTCGACGCATCTAATGAAGTCGACGCACCTTCCTTATTTTTCTCTCAACGTCCAGAAAGGATGCTCTCGACGCTTGCGTCGAATAGTAATCGATGCACGTCGATTTCCATGACAGAATTTAAATATGCGCCAGATCTCTTTCCTTCTTTCAATAGATCTGATTTATATGGAATAAGTGTCAATATTTTATAGCCGTTCTGAATCATTCTTTCCTTATATCTGATTCTTGGCTAATTTGATTTAACTTATTTGGATATTATTTGAAATCTGAATTGGTTCTTTCCTTCTACAGAAATAAATATTATGGAAACATTTTCATCTTTCTAGTTTTCTGACTGCTAATTAATTATCCTCCTATAGCATTATTTTGAATACACAGAGCTATAAATAAAGAGGAGGTCGGCAGAAAATGACAGTTGAGTGATCCACCACATACATTTTGAAATAGAGGAAAAGCTCCCAAGAGAAAAGAGAGAAATTGAGAAAAAGCTCTGCAGCAACATTCAACCACTTCTTCTTCTTCTGCTTCTGAAATCACACTGCTGCAAAATCTGATAGCTCTCACAAAGAGAGAAAGTCTGCAAATCTTCTTCTCTCTATAGAAGAAAGATTCAATTCACTTCTTGTGCTTCCAATCTTCTTGCTAGGAAGAAGATTCATTCTTGTCCTTATATCTTTCCTGCTTTCTTTCTTACATCTAACATTGTAAAAGAGTTTTTAGAATCTCTCTTCAAAAAATTCAGTGTACTGGTTCTAAGAGTCTCCTTGTCAAAAAACTCAGTTGGTTCTAAGAGTCTCCTTGTCAAAAGACTCAGGGTGGTTCTAAGAGTCTCCTTATCAAAAGACTCAGTACAAGATAGTGAATTCCTACCAAGGGGGTAGAAGAGTGGACTACCCAAAGTTTGGGGAACCACTATATTTTCTTGTGTTGTGATATGATTTATTTTCTTGCATTTACTTTATTTTCTTGCTTAATTCTTGTTGGTGTGTGGGAAGCTCTAATCTGTGATTATACACACATATATATATATTAACTTTGCACAAAATATTTTTAATCTCTATTCACCCTCCCCCCCCCCCCCTCTAGGGAATTCTAGTGAGGTTAACTGTGCACTTTCAATTGGTATCAGAGGGAGGTTGATCTAAAAAGGATAACTCCTTGATCAAAAAGATCTTACCTCTCATATATATATATATATATATTTTTCAAAACTATTTTATCATATGGCACAAATCAAAGATTATGCTTCCACCAGACCTCCAATGTGCAATCTTGAAAAGTTTGCAGTTTGGAAAACAAGAATTAGAATTTATATGAATTCCATTGATGCTGACTTGTTTGATATTACTATGACATGTCCCCCAAAGCCTTATAGAAAGGATGCAAATGGAAATGTCACACAAACACTTGTTCCAAGATCTGAGTGGACAGAAGATGAAAAGAAGGCAAGAACATATGATCTAAAGGCCATGAACATACTTGTCTCAACTCTCTCAGATGACATTTTTCAAAAGGTTGTTGAATGTGAATCATCCAAAGAAATTTGGGATGCTCTCACAAAGATGGTGGAAGGAAGTGCTGATGAAAAGAAAGATAAAAAGGCTCTATTGATCTCTCAATATGAGAACTTCCAAAAGAAGGCTGAAGAAAGCATCTCTGAAATGTATGACAGATTCAGTCTGATTATCAATCAACCAAGAGACTTGGATAGAGAAATCTCTCTCACTGAGATTAATGACAAATTGCTAATGAGTCTCCCTAGTTCATGGGACTCAAGAATATGGGCAATAAGAGACACAAGAGGACAAAAAGAGATCTCAACAGATGCTCTCTTAGGAAAACTCAGATCCTATGAGCAGTTGCTGAAAACTAGATAGGAGAAGGAAAGAAGAGAAAACACTCCAATTTTCTCAAAAAGCAGGAACATTGCTCTAAAGGCAACATAAGAAGGTACCCCTGTCACTGAAGAAGAATTATTCAGTTTCTTGGCCAGAAGATTTAAGAAATGGGTCAAGACAGATGGATCAAAAAGGAGGGAGTCAAAACCAAGGTATGACAAAACCCCCACTAAAGAAATTATTTGCTATTCTTGCAGGAAACCTGGACACATTGCCCCAGAATGTCCAGAGAATGCTGAAACAGAAAAGGATCTGAAAAAGAAAGATCTGAAGAAAAAGGGGAAGAAGAAAGAAAGAGGCTTCATTGCAGAAGTCTGGAGTGAAACAAACTCTGAGGATAGTTCATCCTCTAAGAGTGACAATGAAGAATCTAGGCAAGAAGACCTATGCTTGATGGCCTTTGAAGACTCAAAGAATGATGATAAATCATGGAGTGAAACAGGATCAGAAGAAAGCATATCTTCTGATGATGAAAAAGAAAAGAACCTCATTCTCATTGAGGAATCTGAGGATGAGGATGAGGTAAGCATGTTTGATGAAATAGATTTTCAAAGTGATAATTTTAGAAATGATTTTATGGGAATGTACCTAGATCAACTAAAAACAAAACAAGAAATTAAAGATCTAAAAGAACAAATCAATGTAGCTAAAAACCAGAGAAACACAGAAATTAAATCCTCTAAAGATTATGAATCAATAGCTAGCAGAATAGAAAAGGAAATAGAAAGGGCTAGAATAGAAAATCAGTTCCTTAAGGATAAAGTAACCCAGGCAAAAGCCTTTGAAGAATCAATAAAAATGAGAAGCCAAACTCTTAAGGAAATCACTGAAAAACAAACAATATGACACAACCATCTTGGGCTAGGGGCTGATCCCTCAATCAGCCTAATTCCATCCAACAAACCTGCTTGGATGAGCCCTGTAAAATTCACTAAACCTGTCAAAATGACAAACCAAGAAAAAGACCCAAAAGATAAGGAAGAAAACTCCTTCAAAGAAATAAAGGAATTTGATGAAACATCTTATTATTCAGCTGATGACTCACAAACTTCATCTGAAGAAACAATCAAACCAAGAAAAACAAGACATAAAGGAGTAAAAACAGAGAAAGGCAAAATGAAAATTTATGAAGATACAGTTGCGTCGACTTCATATCGACGTATGCACGATAATGCGTCGACTTCTACTCAACGCAATCTCTCAGATGCTTCGACCTCTTCTAGATGGATGAACAAAAGCACGTCGACTTCCAATCTACGTAACTTTTTTTATTCGTCGAAATCAGATCGACACCATCTGGAGAAAGCGCTGAATACAAATCAACGTGACTATCAACATGCGTCGAATGGATATCGACGCACAAAAATTCAGAACAATTTAAACATCTTTCCTCCAAAAGTATTTCATCCTAACCCTTATTCAGGACCCATTCATCCTAATCATGAATTCTATCCAAATCAAACCCTCTATTCTAACCAACACTCTTATCCTCATCAACACTTCTATCCTACTCTAAACTCAAATTCTCATAATAATAGGATAATCAAATGCTATATATGTAACAAAACTGGCCACCTTGCCAAACAATGTTGGCATAATCAATCAAACTAACTGTAAAAATTAGTCCTAGGCTGTCTTTGAAAAGCTTTAGGACTAGGAAGAGACAACAAGAAATAAGAACATAGAGTGGTTCAGAAAAATCAAAAGTCACGTCAACTTCTACTCGACGCTCCGTAGATGACTCAGATCAACAGGTGTAATCGACGCATACGTCGACTACTATCGACGCATACGTCGATAGGAAACCCTATCATACCAAATCAGACCATATCGACGTTCATGTCGAATTCCACTCGCCGTAACGTCGACTTCATAAAAACGAGCGGCAATACTAAAATATTCTCAGTCACATCCACTGAAGTACCGAATAAGCCTCGAATTGAGTCCCGTTTCGACGCTTCACCTGACTTAAATAAACTCTTCAGTTAGAAAACCTTCGCGATTCTGCATCTATCATCCTTCTTGCTCCTCTGTCCAGCTGATTCTTTTTCCCTCTCTCACCGATCTTCAATGGCTCCCAAGATAAATTCTGGGTTCGATATCGACCTCGAATCCTTCCAAGCAGCAGCAGAGAACTATAAGAACATCATAGCTCTCTTCACTGAAGCAGGACTGGACAAGCTCATCTCCACTAGGTGCAAGCTTCTGGAAACTGAGCTCACAGAGCTCATAACTCATGTTCAGATTTCTGAACAAGGAGAAATCCAAGGAACACTATATGAGACACCAGTCTCAATCTCAGCAGAACACATTAGGGCCACCTTTGATCTCCCATCAGGTATATCCTAATGTCATCTTTGTTCAACTAAAATAGGGAAAGGAAATCTCATAAGTCTTCATCATTTCCTATTAGGTGATGAATCTATAGACCTCACACCTGATGAAATCAAACATCTGCTAACCACCATGAAGTTCTCAAGGGATAAACCAATCCATCTAAAGAAAATAGACTTTTCTGAGGAGTATAGACTACTAGCAGATATAGTAGGAAAGATACTACTATGTAAGATATCTGCCCATGATGCAGTGCCCAAGCAGCAACTGAACATCATGGGAGCTCTGGTGTTAAAGAAGAAAATAGACTGGGCCAGTTGTTTGCTAAAGATGATAGGCTCTAGATATTCCCACAAAGAAAATGCCTACATGAGAATGATGAGTCAAGTACTGTTCCACTCCTTCCCTGACCTATGTAGGTCAAAAGGAATTCCCATCCCTCCAGGAAAAAGGATGTCCATAGCCCTATTTTCTAAATGGGCCAGGCAAATCCCTAAGTCTGGTTCCATCCCTGAAAGGAATCCATCTCCTCCTATCTCTCCTGCTCATCCTCCTCCTCCCCCTCCTTCTCAAACAGTCACATCTTCTGTCCCAGCATCATCCTCACCAATACCTCCTCAATCATCTGCTCAACCTTTTTCTATTCCTCCACCTCCTCCATCAAATATACCTCCTCAAGATGATAGAATCCCCTCTCCACATCCATTATCTCCTCCTCCTCCTCTATCACCTCTTCCTCCACCATCACCTCCTCATCAACTCTCACACAATGAACCATCTGAATCCACTGAGGCTCTCATCACCCAGTGCATACAATCCACAGCTCAAAGATTCCAAGCAATGCTAGATGAGCATTGCTCCCAGATTTATTCCTCCATCCTTCACATGCACACCCAAATAGATGGGGTCAGTGCCTCTGTGCAAGATCTGAAGTCATCTCTCTCTTCCTCTTGAGTGACTAGGTCTTTCTTAACCTCCTTGGCCAAGAAGGTCAAGAAGGGGGAGAATCTAGATGAAGATCAGCCCTCCAATCCTAAATCTCCTTCTCACAAATCCCTTCCTACCTCAAAAACTGACAGTCTAGCACTGCTCAAAACCCTTGGGAATGAGATAGTACCTGAGCTCCATATTGATGAACAAACAATAGAGGTACTCAGCATAGCAAGAGAGGCTGCAGACCAAGTGGCACTACTGCAAGGGGAAGCAAGCAGAGCTAAAAAAGAAGATGGGGCAGATGATGAGAAAGTTAAAGAAACTAAACCTCAGGGGGAGCTGGAAATTGTGGTAGCTGAAGTAGGAGCTAAGGAGCTGGATACCATTGTGAATACAGCTGAAAATGAAAAGGAGCAGCCAGATGCTGTGTTACCTGAAGCTGAAACTCAGGGGGAGCTAGATGAAACTCAAAGGAACTCAACTGCTGTGACTCAGGGGGAGATGAGGGTGCTATCTGTTGTTGAGAAAGAGCAACCTACCAAAGTCTTCAAAAGAAAAAGAAAGACTCCCCCTACCCCTCCTGAGTGTTAATTTGGTTTCTAAAAACATTAATGAAAATTTTTATGTTCAAAACATTGATTGGTCAATATATATATATTCTCTTCTGAGTTGATGTATATACAACTTTCTTTCCTTCTTTCCTTTTTGGTTACTCAATATATTTCTTATCTTTACAAATGCTGTGCTGGGTTAATTATATGCTAGTACAATTTCCCTCTAAATAGGGTTAAGACAAATAGAGGGAGATTGTTGGGAAAATGATTTCTCTTAACCCCTAGAAATGAATTCTAAGAATGAAAAAAACAAGGCTAAGTAAATATGCGTCGAATAGTATTCGACGTTTCCTTCAGGTTGAGTCGAAGTAACTCTAGGAAGATTTCGACGTAAGTCTAGTCGACGCCACTCTGATTTCTAGTCGACGCATCTAATGAAGTCGACGCACCTCAGTCGATGCACCTTCCTTATTTTTCTCTCAACGTCCAGAAAGGATGCTCTCGACGCTTGCGTCGAATAGTAATCGACGCACGTCGATTTCCATGACAGAATTTAAATATGCGCCAGATCTCTTTCCTTCTTTCAATAGATCTGATTTATATGGAATAAGTGTCAATATTTTATAGCCGTTCTGAATCATTCTTTCCTTATATCTGATTCTTGGCTAATTTGATTTAACTTATTTGGATATTATTTGAAATCTGAATTGGTTCTTTCCTTCTACAGAAATAAATATTATGGAAACATTTTCATCTTTCTATTTTTCTGACTGCTAATTAATTATCCTCCTATAGCATTATTTTGAATACACAGAGCTATAAATAAAGAGGAGGTCGGCAGAAAATGACAGTTGAGTGATCCACCACATACATTTTGAAATAGAGGAAAAGCTCCCAAGAGAAAAGAGAGAAATTGAGAAAAAGCTCTGCAGCAACATTCAACCACTTCTTCTTCTTCTGCTTCTGAAATCACACTGCTGCAAAATCTGATAGCTCTCACAAAGAGAGAAAGTCTGCAAATCTTCTTCTCTCTATAGAAGAAAGATTCAATTCACTTCTTGTGCTTCCAATCTTCTTGCTAGGAAGAAGATTCATTCTTGTCCTTATATCTTTCCTGCTTTCTTTCTTACATCTAACATTGTAAAAGAGTTTTTAGAATCTCTCTTCAAAAAATTCAGTGTACTGGTTCTAAGAGTCTCCTTGTCAAAAGACTCAGTTGGTTCTAAGAGTCTCCTTGTCAAAAGACTCAGGGTGGTTCTAAGAGTCTCCTTATCAAAAGACTCAGTACAAGATAGTGAATTCCTACCAAGGGGGTAGAAGAGTGGACTACCCAAAGTTTGGGGAACCACTATATTTTCTTGTGTTGTGCTGTGATTTATTTTCTTGCATTTACTTTATTTTCTTGCTTAATTCTTGTTGGTGTGTGGGAAGCTCTAATCTGTGATTATACACATATATATATATATTAACTTTGCACAAAATATTTTTAATCTCTATTCACCCCCCCCCCCCCCCTCTAGAGAATTCTAGTGAGGTTAACTGTGCACTTTCAATTGGTATCAGAGGGAGGTTGATCTAAAAAGGATAACTCCTTGATCAAAAAGATCTTACCTCTCATATATATATATATATATTTTTCAAAACTATTTTATCATATGGCACAAATCAAAGATTATGCTTCCACCAGACCTCCAATGTGCAATCTTGAAAAGTTTGCAGTTTGGAAAACAAGAATTAGAATTTATATGAATTCCATTGATGCTGACTTGTTTGATATTACTATGACAGGTCCCCCAAAGCCTTATAGAAAGGATGCAAATGGCAATGTCACACAAACACTTGTTCCAAGATCTGAGTGGACAGAAGATGAAAAGAAGGCAAGAACATATGATCTAAAGGCCATGAACATACTTGTCTCAACTCTCTCAGATGACATTTTTCAAAAGGTTGTTGAATGTGAATCATCCAAAGAAATTTGGGATGCTCTCACAAAGATGGTGGAAGGAAGTGCTGATGAAAAGAAAGATAAAAAGGCTCTATTGATCTCTCAATATGAGAACTTCCAAAAGAAGGCTGAAGAAAGCATCTCTGAAATGTATGACAGATTCAGTCTGATCATCAATCAACTTAGAGACTTGGATAGAGAAATCTCTCTCACTGAGATTAATGACAAATTGCTAATGAGTCTCCCTAGTTCATGGGACTCAAGAATATGGGCAATAAGAGACACAAGAGAACAAAAAGAGATCTCAACAGATGCTCTCTTAAGAAAACTCAGATCCTATGAGCAGTTGCTGAAAACTAGAGAGGAGAAGGAAAGAAGAGAAAACACTCCAATTTCCTCAAAAAGCAGGAACATTGCTCTAAAGGCAACAGAAGAAGGAACCCCTGTCACTGAAGAAGAATTATTCAGTTTCTTGGCCAGAAGATTTAAGAAATGGGTCAAGACAGATGGATCAAAAAGGAGGGAGTCAAAACCAAGGTATGACAAAACCCCCACTAAAGAAATTATTTGCTATTCTTGCAGGAAACCTGGACACATTGCCCCAGAATGTCCAGAGAATGCTGAAACAGAAAAGGATCTGAAAAAGAAAGATCTGAAGAAAAAGGAGAAGAAGAAAGAAAGAGGCTTCATTGCAGAAGTCTGGAGTGAAACAAACTCTGAGGATAGTTCATCCTCTAAGAGTGACAATGAAGAATCTAGGCAAGAAGACCTATGCTTGATGGCCTTTGAAGACTCAAAGAATGATGATAAATCATGGAGTGAAACAGGATCAGAAGAAAGCATATCTTCTGATGATGAAAAAGAAAAGAACCCCATTCTCATTGAGGAATCTGAGGATGAGGATGAGGTAAGCATGTTTGATGAAATAGATTTTCAAAGTGATAATTTTAGAAATGATTTTATGGGAATGTACCTAGATCAACTAAAAACAAAACAAGAAATTAAAGATCTAAAAGAACAAATCAATGTAGCTAAAACCA
Organism: Dactylorhiza incarnata; assembly: GCA_033032865.1. NCBI lineage: Eukaryota > Viridiplantae > Streptophyta > Magnoliopsida > Asparagales > Orchidaceae > Dactylorhiza > Dactylorhiza incarnata. The sequence goes on along the minus strand of JAWHQI010000119.1, from coordinate 6,524,133 downwards.
GAGAAACACAGAAATTAAATCCTCTAAAGATTATGAATCAATAGCTAGCAGAATAGAAAAGGAAATAGAAAGGGCTAGAATAGAAAATCAGTTCCTTAAGGATAAAGTAACCCAGGCAAAAGCCTTTGAAGAATCAATAAAAATGAGAAGCCAAACTCTTAAGGAAATCACTGAAAAACAAACAATATGACGCAACCATCTTGGGCTAGGGGCTGATCCCTCAATCAGCCTAATTCTATCCAACAAACCTGCTTGGATGAGCCCTGTAAAATTCACTAAACCTGTCAAAATGACAAACCAAGAAAAAGACCCTAAAGATAAGGAAGAAAACTCCTTCAAAGAAATAAAGGAATTTGATGAAACATCTTATTATTCAGCTGATGACTCACAAACTTCATCTGAAGAAACAATCAAACCAAGAAAAATAAGACATAAAGGAGTAAAAACAGAGAAAGGCAAAATGAAAATTTATGAAGATACAGTTGCGTCGACTTCATATCGACGCATGCACGATAGTGCGTCGACTTCTACTCAACGCAATCTCTTAGATGCTTCGACCTCTTCTAGATGGATGAACAAAAGCACGTCGAGTTCCAATCGACGCAACTTTTTCTATGCGTCGAAATCAGATCGACACCATCTGGAGAAAGCGCCGAATACAAATCAACGTGACTATCAACATGCGTCGAATGGATATCGACGCACAAAAATTCAGAACAATTTAAACATCATTCCTCCAAAAGTATTTCATCCTAACCCTTATTCAGGACCCATTCATCCTAATCATGAATTCTATCCAAATCAAACCCTCTATTCTAACCAACACTCTTATCCTCATCAACACTTCTATCCTACTCTAAACTCAAATTCTCATAATAATAGGATAATCAAATGCTATATATGTAACAAAACTGGCCACCTTGCCAAACAATGTTGGCATAATCAATCAAACTAACTGTAAAAATTAGTCCTAGGCTGTCTTAGAAAAGCTTTAGGACTAGGAAAAGACAACAAGAAATAAGAACATAGAGTGGTTCAGAAAAATCAAAAGTCACGTCAACTTCTACTCGACGCTCCGTAGATGACTCAGATCAACAGGTGTAATCGATGCATGCGTCGACTACTATCGACGCATACGTCGATAGGAAACCCTATCATACCAAATCAGACCATATCGACGTTCACGTCGAATTCCACTCGCCGTAACGTCGACTTCATAAAAACGAGCGGCAATACTAAAATATTCTCAGTCACATCCACTGAAGTACCGAATAATCCTCGAATTGAGTCCCGTTTCGACGCTTCACCTGACTTAAACTCTTCAGTTAGAAAACCTTCGCGATTCTGCATCTATCATCCTTCTTGCTCCTCTGTCCAGCTGATTCTTTTTCCCTCTCTCACCGATCTTCAATGGCTCCCAAGATAAATTCTGGGTTCGATATCGACCTCAAATCCTTCCAAGCAGCAGCAGAGAACTATAAGAACATCATAGCTCTCTTCACTGAAGCAAGACTGGACAAGCTCATCTCCACTAGGTGTAAGCTTCTGGAAACTGAGCTCACAGAGCTCATAACTCATGTTCAGATTTCTGAACAAGGAGAAATCCAAGGAACACTATATGAGACACCAGTCTCAATCTCAGCAGAACACATTAGGGCCACCTTTGATCTCCCATCAGGTATATCCTAATGTCATCTTTGTTCAACTAAAATAGGGAAAGGAAATCTCATAAGTCTTCATCATTTCCTATTAGGTGATGAATCTATAGACGTCACACCTGATGAAATCAAGCATCTGCTAACCACCATGAAGTTCTCAAGGGATAAACCAATCCATCTAAAGAAAATAGACTTTTCTGAGGAGTATAGACTACTAGCAGATATAGTAGGAAAGATACTACTATGTAAGATATCTGCCCATGATGCAGTGCCCAAGCAGCAACTGAACATCATGGGAGCTCTGGTGTTAAAGAAGAAAATAGACTGGGCCAGTTGTTTGCTCAAGATGATAGGCTCTAGATATTCCCACAAAGAAAATGCCTACATAAGAATGATGAGTCAAGTACTGTTCCACTCCTTCCCTGACCTATGTAGGTCAAAAGGAATTCCCATCCCTCCAGGAAAAAGGATGTCCATAGCCCTATTTTCTAAATGGGCCAGGCAAATCCCTAAGCCTGGTTCCATCCCTGAAAGGACTCCATCTCCTCCTATCTCTCCTGCTCATCCTCCTCCTCCTCCTCCTTCTCAAACAGTCACATCTTCTGTCCCAGCATCATCCTCACCAATACCTCCTCAATCACCTGCTCAACCTTTTTCTATTCCTCCACCTCCTCCATCAAATATACCTCCTCAAGATGATAGAATCCCCTCTCCACATCCATTATCTCCTCCTCCTCCTCTATCACCTCTTCCTCCACCATCACCTCCTCATCAACTCTCACACCATGAACCATCTGAATCCACTGAGGCTCTCATCACCCAGTGCATACAATCCACAACTCAAAGATTCCAAGCAATGCTAGATGAGCATTGCTCCCAGATTCATTCCTCCATCCTTCACATGCACACCCAAATAGACGGGGTCAGTGCCTCTGTGCAAGATCTGAAGTCATCTCTCTCTTCCTCTAGAGTGACTAGGTCTTTCTTAACCTCCTTGGCCAAGAAGGTCAAGAAGGGGTAGAATCTAGATGAAGATCAGCCCTCCAATCCTAAATCTCCTTCTCACAAATCCCTTCCTACCTCAAAAACTGACAGTCTAGCACTGCTCAAAACCCTTGGAAATAAGATAGTACCTGATCTCCATATTGATGAACAAACAATAGAGGTACTCAGCATAGCAAGAGAGGCTGCAGACCAAGTGGCACTACTGCAAGGGGAAGCAAGCAGAGCTAAAAAAGAAGATGGGGCAGATGATGAGAAAGTTAAAGAAACTAAACCTCAGGGGGAGCTGGAAATTGTGGTAGCTGAAGTAGGAGCTAAGGAGCTGGATACCATTGTGAATACAGCTGAAAATGATAAAGAGCAGCCAGATGCTGTGTTACCTGAAGCTGAAACTCAGGGGGAGCTAGATGAAACTCAAAGGGACTCAACTGCTGTGACTCAGGGGGAGATGAGGGTGTTATCTGCTGTTGAGAAAGAGCAACCTACCAAAGTCTTCAAAAGAAAAAGAAAGACTCCCCCTACCCCTCCTGAGTGTTAATTTGGTTTCTAAAAACATTAATGAAAATTTTTAGGTTCAAAACATTGATTGGTCAATATATATATATTCTCTTCTGAGTTGATGTATATACAACTTTCTTTCCTTCTTTCCTTTTTGGTTACTCAATATATTTCTTATCTTTTACAAATGTTGTGCTGGGTTAATTATATGCTAGTACAATTTCCCTCTAAATAGGGTTAAGACAAATAGGGGGAGATTGTTGGGAAAATGATTTCTCTTAACCCCTAGAAATGAATTCTAAGAATGAAAAAACAAGGCTAAGTAAATATGCGTCGAATAGTATTCGACGTTTCCTTCAGGTTGAGTCGAAGTAACTCTAGGAAGATTTCGATGTAAGTCTAGTCGACGCCACTCTGATTTCTAGTCGACGCATCTAATGAAGTCGACGCACCTCAGTCGACGCACCTTCCTTATTTTTCTCTCGACGTCCAGAAAGGATGCTCTCGACGCTTGCGTCGAATAGTAATTGACGCACGTCGATTTCCATGACAGAATTTAAATATGCGCCAGATCTCTTTCCTTCTTTCAATAGATCTGATTTATATGGAATAAGTGTCAATATTTTATAGCCGTTCTGAATCATTCTTTCCTTATATCTGATTCTTGGCTAATTTGATTTAACTTATTTGGATATTATTTGAAATCTGAATTGGTTCTTTCCTTCTACAGAAATAAATATTATGGAAACATTTTCATCTTTCTATTTTTCTGACTGCTAATTAATTATCCTCCTATAGCATTATTTTGAATACACAGAGCTATAAATAAAGAGGAGGTCGGCAGAAAATGACAGTTGAGTGATCCACCACATACATTTTGAAATAGAGGAAAAGCTTCCAAGAGAAAAGAGAGAAATTGAGAAAAAGCTCTGCAGCAACATTCAACCACTTCTTCTTCTTCTTCTGCTTCTGAAATCACACTGCTGCAAAATCTGATAGCTCTCACAAAGAGAGAAAGTCTGCAAATCTTCTTCTCTCTATAGAAGAAAGATTCAATTCACTTCTTGTGCTTCCAATCTTATTGCTAGGAAGAAGATTCATTCTTGTCCTTATATCTTTCCTGCTTTCTTTCTTACATCTAACATTGTAAAAGAGTTTTTAGAATCTCTCTTCAAAAAATTCAGTGTACTGGTTCTAAGAGTCTCCTTGTCAAAAGACTCAGTTGGTTCTAAGAGTCTCCTTGTCAAAAGACTCAGGGTGGTTCTAAGAGTCTCCTTATCAAAAGACTCAGTACAAGATAGTGAATTCCTACCAAGGGGGTAGAAGAGTGGACTACCCAAAGTTTGGGGAACCACTATATTTTCTTGTGTTGTGCTGTGATTTATTTTCTTGCATTTACTTTATTTTCTTGCTTAATTCTTGTTGGTGTGTGGGAAGCTCTAATCTGTGATTATACACATATATATATATTAACTTTGCACAAAATATTTTTAATCTCTATTCACCCCCCCCCCCCCTCCCTCTAGAGAATTCTAGTGAGGTTAACTGTGCACTTTCAAAAGTGTTCCTAGAGATGATTAAGAAGGTGAATATTAATGTTCTATTACTTGATGCTCTAACTCAAATGTCGAGTTACACTATATTTTTGAGAGAAATGCTATCTCGAAGATAAATTTGGAAGAATTCGGTACTATGACGATCACGGAAGAAAGTACGGTGATATTTCAAAATAATATGTCACCTAATCTTAAGGATCCATGGAATTTTATAGTTTCCTGTGTTATTTCTCATCTCACACTAAACGTGTTTGTGATTCTGGAGCATCCATCAATATGTTGCCCCACTCTATCTACCAAAGTCTAGGTTTGAAAACCTAAAATCCACAAACATCTCACTTCAACTTGCTGATAAATCAATTCACTAGGATACTACATGCATAGTTGAAAACATATTAGTCAAGTTAGGACCTTTCATTTTCCCACTTGATTTTGTGGTGTACTTAAAAATTAAAGACAACATGGAATCCCCTCATTTTTGGTATACAATTCTTAGCCACCACAAGGGCTATCATAAATATGGATGAAGGTACTCTTACCTTACGAGTCATGGATGAGTCGATAATACTAAAGAAATATAATACAAACACCATTTTGACTCAAACTTATCATTGATAATTCAAGAGCCTTCAAGTGTGGAAGTTTATCAGGACCTTAGTTGGGTTGAAGGATCCATAAGGGTTGATTACATAGGAGGAGAAGACATTTTAAGGAGATAAATGATGAAAGGAAGATTGATGAAGTAGAAGGAATTGGGTATAAGAGTGAGAGCAAACTTTTGTTCATTAACAAGGCTGATCAAGCATGAGAGCCGCTTAAAAAATGATTTCTTTTCATCGTTCGTATTATTCATTTGAGATAAGAATCACAACTGAACCATTTTGTTTTGTGTTGTTTGCATTTCTTTGATTTGTTTGTTTGTTTGTTTCTAATAATTGCAGGGCCACATGTTGGAGAACAAACCTCTTGATATTTTGATACTTCCAAACAATGAACTCAATCAAAGTTTATGGTGCAGAGAAGATAGCAAATGCGAATTGGGTAATTTTGTTCATTTTCCCAAATTTATTAATCATTCATATCATAAGAACGTGAGTTGTTGGTACTTCTTCAAGGATTAATTTTCTTTAAAAATGGTTTAACATTCAATAGTACTATATTATATCAACTTGAATTTTTGGTAATTTCAGGGCACAGAATTCAAAAAATGGGTATGTAAATAATTTTTGAAAATAACTCTTATTGTAAATGACATCATCTTCTAAGGAATGAAATAGATTTTTTTGCTTTGTAAATTTAGAAGAAATTGAAATTGCTTTGTTAGTAAAAAGAGATTTTATGAAAAAATTCAATTTCTCATATTTACTCTTTAAAAAGTTGATCATCCAAAGTGTGGGGGTGTATGATGAACACGTATTTATAGTAAATTTATATTTATTTCATCATTACTTTTCGTTATTAAAATACACTAGTCATGTGTTATTGACTTATTTTCTCATTTTTCAGGACAATGTAGCGTGAATCAGGTGTCAGCTCAGAAGGAGAAAGTAATCAAAATGAAAAATCCTTGAAGATAGTAAAATTTCATATATTTTTGGCACACAAACCATGACACATGACCGTGTGTTTTGAATGTGTCACAGTTGGAGATGGTTCCAGGATGGTTTGTCCATGAAGCAACGTGATTTCTAAGGCACATGCCCAGATACACATGCTGGTATGCACAGACCGTGTGCAAAACTGACTAATGGATAAGAACTAGTGACGCGTTTGGAGGTTGTGGACGCGATGGTTGGGACACACGACCGGAGGCACACACACCCATGTGAGTGGACCGTGTGTTGCTATAACTGCATGGGATGGTCCAAGGGCACGTCTGGAGGCTATGGATGTGATGATTTGGGCACACCCCTGAGGCACACGACTGCGTGCCGCTGACCATGGAAAATCAGAAGACAAAAGGGAAAATCCAAGGAAGGAGGAGACAAGTGCTCAATTATACTATTATTTAATATATTTTCAATTAGTAAAAGCACTCATATAATATTTTTTTTATACATTTCATATGATATTTCACTTGTTTCTATATTTTCAGGAACAAGGAGTGGAAAATCAGAACATTGCCAAAAGGGGACTAGTTTCACCATTTTTGCTCATTGAATGGGCTCACGAACTCAGAATAATGTGATCCAAGCATCAATGGAAAGATAACGCAAAGGGATACAACTTTGCTAAAGGTGGGAAGAACACATGGGTAGCGACATATGGCTGTGTGGCCCGACCGTGTGCGGTTATTTTTATAGTTTTGGATAGTGGAAGTTGTGATGAATGAGGGGGTGCGACCGTTGGGACACACACCCAATACACACGGGCATGTGCGATAGTTTATCATGAAATTATATATTCTGTCTCGCGACACTGAAAGAAACACTTTTCTCTTCTATGATAAAGTCATTTGGAGTCATCTTAAGGTCGAAAACAATAATGTAAGGGAAAATCCAAGGAAGGAGGAGATTGATGAGGGCAAATCTTTATCTTTATTTTATCTCTCTATATTCCTTCTATCCTCTTAGGGTTTTATCTTAGTGTTTATGTCTATGTAATTCATACATGTTATTATGATTATTGAAATGCCTTTATTTATCTTCTCTGGTTTTCTTACTTCCTAAATATTTTTCTGTGTTTATAATTGAATGATTCGGTGGTTTGCAAATATCAACTCCATACAAGTTACTTAGAAACTCAAGCCATATGATTTTGGGTATTGTTGCCAAATTTGATCATATATTGGATAAAAATAGTAGGTTAATTTCTTGAAAGAATAGGAAACTTTGCTCTTCCATCTAGGACGTTGCAAAATTTAGTGACGGGGTTCACAGTGCGATAAGGCAATCTTTAGATGCCCTACTAATAGTTCAAATCTCAGGTAGGCCAATCTACCTAGGCTCAAACAAGGTTTAGTAGTGATAAAGAATGCTCCATGTTTTATCCTTACTCTTTATCACCTAAGACACACTACAACCAAAGGCAAAATCGATGTGATACATGATTGGGAGTCAATTTTTCATTAAGTAGAGAGGGTGTAGAAAATAAGCATATAGTATTTGTATATATTTATGGTATTAATGAATTTTACATAATCCAAATTAAGATGGATGAAGTTGACTCAATGCATGATTGTTAGAAATTATTTGGCTAGAGAAGTTTTTAAAATTTATATATTTTCATTTGATCTCCTCTGAATGCAAGTGTTATTCCTTAGATTCTATTTTTAATTAGTATATGTTTTATTTCAACTTGAAGGGTAAGACGCATATTTAGGTTTGAACCAGATAATATTTGCATATTAAACTTTCTATCATTATTTTTTTATTATACTTTGCTCTTGAATAGCAAAGACTTAAGTGTGGGGGTATATGATGAGTGCTAAATTATACTTTTATTTAATATCATTTCATTAAGGAAAAGCACTCATATTATATTCTTTTTATATATTACATATGTTATTTCACTTGTTTTTGTATTTTCAGGAACAAGAAGCGGAAAATCGGAACATTGCCAAAAAGGAACAAGTTCATAATTTTGGGCATAGAATGGACTTACGAGCTCGGAATGATGCGATTCAAGTGCCAATGGAAAACTGGCGCAAAGGGCTACATCTTTTTTGAAGGCAGGAAGGACACATAGGCAGCGACACATGATCGTGTGCCCCTATTGTGTGCGGTTATTTTTGCAGTTTTGGATAGTGGAAGACGTGTTAAATGAGGGGGCGCGACCATTGGGACACACACCCAAAACACATGGGCGTGTGCCCCGGGCATATTCCCTGGGAGTGTGTGACATTTTTTCACAAAATTATATATTCTGGCTCTCGACACCGAAAGAAATCTTTTTCCCTTTTGTGATAAAGTCATTTGGAGTCATCTTAAGGCAGAAAACAACAATGTAAGGGAAACGTCAAGGAAGGAGGAGATCGATGAGGGAAGATGTTTATCTCTATTTTTATCTCTCTATATTCCTTCTATCCTATTTGGGTTTTATCTTAGTGTTTATGTCTATGTAATCTGTACATTGCACATGTTAGTTTGATTATTGAAATGTCTTTATTTATCTTCTCTGGTTTTCTTACTTACTAAAGATTTATCCATGTTTGTAATAGAATGATTCGGTACTTTTAAAATATCAATTTCATAGAAGTTACTTAGCAACTCATGCCATATGATTCTGGATATTGTTGCCAAGTTTGATCATATATTGGATAAAAGGGTAGGTTGATTTCCTCAAAGAATAGGGTACCTTCCTTTTCCATCTACGACGTTGCAAAACCTAGTGACGGGGTTTACAGTGCGATAAGGAGATCTTTAGATCCCCTACTCATAATTCAAATCAAAGGTAAGCCACTCTAAAAGGATGCTCCGTTTGTCCCACCCAAGGAAGCCAGAGTGGTGTGGAGTACGAAAAAGAGAGATAAACCTTTAAACAAAGATATAAATATTTATAATCTAGCATGTTCATATTTTACATGGTCAAATCTTTATCCTCCAAATGAATCTCATAGTTAGGATTAGTCGCAATGTATCTTTACTTTATTTCTATCAAATATATATATAATAAGATAACAAGAGAGGAGTGAAGTAGGGTAGTTAATGGAGATCCCTGGGAAATACGGCCTCGATGAAAATGTCTTATATTCATGTAGGATGAGTGACACATCAAGTTTATAAATTTAAAACTTGATTTATCCAAAAACTCATATACGACAATGATACGTGCACTTGCCTAAAATTATGCATATCTATCGCTTTTATAGGTGTAATCGTAGTGTGTCATGATTATATTATTATTATTATACAAGGTGTTAAATTGTAGGGTGATGTGGTTCCCCGAGGTCTGATAGGATGACCGGGTGGAGTGAGATTTGTTACACCATTGTTGGTCAGTTTGCGAATGACTCATATTTTTTTCTTATGTGCATTTGGTTATGGAACTTACTATGCAAGGTGGAGCTTAGCCGTTGGAAAAGAAAAGTTTATGAAGTATTTTACTTTTCTTTTCCTCCATTTTTATTTATAGTATTCATGGTTGCAAGCCTTTGTGAAACTATTTATCAATTTGGCTTTGTATTATATGACCATACGGCCATGAACATTGGTCTTTTTTTGTAGCAATAGTAATCATTTACTATTTTTTGATGTTACTACTCTGGGATCATGTTTAATGTTCAGAACGTTCTTTTATAATATCTTATAATATTCTACATGTGAGTGTTGTATATTATCAGGCCCGACCAGACCTTTATTATATGATAAATTTGGGTAGGGCATTGCACAATTATACATGATATTACTAGTGTTATGGTGCCAGCGTCTATCCTTCATAACATGGAAAAATTCACTACAATTTTTTTGTGCATTAAATTAAGAATGAGACATATCAAAGATTCATAATGATTGTTAGTGAACTTAGAAGGATTGACAAGGAAATCTCCACCATTAAGATCAATGATAAGTTACTCTAGTGCTTCCTTAGGTCATGAGACTCAAGTCCATGGGCCATCAAGGAGTCCAGATTCTACAAATAAATATAAATGGATATCCTCCTTGGGAAATTGTTATCATATGAATTCCACCAGACAAAGAGAGTGACTAAATAAAAATAGAAATATATAACCATTCCTAAAGGAACTTTGTTGCACTCAATGTAATAGATAATAATATTCATATAATTGATGATGAGTTGGTGAGCCTAGTTGCCAAAAGATTTAAGTAATCAATAAATGCATAATATCTTAAGAAAAAAAGGATGGAAGATCCAAACACAAATCAAGGTATGAAAAATCACCTCAAACTGAAATAATTGTTATACATGTGGAAAGTCAGGTTTGCCCCTTAGTGTCCTGAAGGCAATAAAGACAAGAAGGACAAGGGGTCTAGAAGCAAATATGATCACAAAAGGAGAGGAAGGAAATAAAAATATTGAAGTTTTGTTGCTAACACATAGAGTGATATTGAATCTAACAACTTCTCATGTTCTAACAGTGAACAAGAAGCTCCAAAGAGCAAGTGGCTGGTGTCTTTGGAAATACCAACGAAGCTGGATGAGGTAATGAATCTTGACATCCTAGAATGTGATATTCACTTATATTATTCGATGGCTTATAAAAATGTAATATCTGATTATTAAATGATGAGCTTGGATATATTAGACTTTTAAAAACCAAAACATGGTACAAGCTTAAGGAGATATAAATAGTTTTGAATAAAACTCACTTAATTGTGCATATATTAGAAGTAAATACTTCCTTGAGGATGCTAACTCTCATCCGGCTAAACAAACATGAATTTGGCCCCAAAACGAAATACTTCAAAAATATGGACATTCCTTGAATCACGTTATAATCATTAATCGTGGAATAAGATGGATGCCCTATTTGGGAGAGCAGTTTATGTGTGGTGGAGGTTCTGAATGCAGTTATAAAAAATGCATACAACATTAATATAAGTGTGGACATGAATATTTTTTTAAAACTCCATTTTAGGGTAAAATTCCATCACGATCATGCAGGTATTATCAACTTTTAGTGGCCATGGATGTCAAAAACCTATAAAGTGTAATTTTGGTTACAAAGGCTATCACATAAGTTGCAAATGTAGGTAAACTATCAAAACTACATTTTTACCACAAATTCACATTGTCTCCGCTCAAATGCCACAACTGTCCCAAACATGGCTGAAAGCTCACAAAAATGGTGGTTTTACATTAAAAATACAAGGAATTAATAAAATCTCCACGTGGCTGTGACTTCTCATGGATATGGTGCATCCTTACTTTGCCCTAAAGGAGTCTAATCAGTTGGAAGGGTATTGGAAAGAAACTTGCCACATATAGGAATTTGCATAAGATTAATACGTATTTGTCTCACTTTGTGCCTATTATGATCTACACTTCATAAATTCTTGTGACTATCAATTATGCACAAGTGAGCTTGCTAAGAAAATTTGGGACTACTTTGAACATCTTTGTATATGACAGGCTGTCAGTCATCTCACATTTTCAGAACAAGATATCTAACCAACCCAACTTTGCATTAACCGTAGTAGAAAAATCAGATAATTACATTTTTCCATTCCAAATCACTGCACTTTTATATTAAGTTGAAAGATGTAATAAAAAAATTTAAGGTCAAAGCAACTACTCAAAATAGGATGTTACGCATCAAGACCAATATCATACGATCATACACTCACCCAACTAGTCCATAAACTCAAACTTATGGAAAGGGAAGAACCATTTCCCATAAATAAATGACAGTGCAAAGCCCCTTACTAAGAACCAAGTGAACATGAGGTGCAACATCATAAGCTTCGTAGACTAGGCGGTTAGTCCCGCTCATGTCAAAAGTTGGTGATGAACCCAAAAATCCCCCCAGTACCACACAACAAAACTACGCAAGGACCTTGGAACTCAATCAGGTGAAGAGGACCCACACTGGTTAAGATTGAATTACAAGAAAATACCCACCCCCAACTATTGGAACATGGTTTTCTGCATCCCTTTGGTTTGAAAATAACAAATCTTATTTATAATTGATCAAGTTTGCCATTGTGTTTTTAGTATGAAGGATTGAACAAGGGTGACACTAGGATGCTATATTCTGGTCTGGACTAGCTCAATGTAGAAAAAGAAAAGGATGTGGTCTAACACCAGGCATTAGAGCCAACGCCTGCGTTGACCCTCGATCTCACCAGTATGAAAATGTTATGGAGGGAAGCTGTCGTGATTGCAGGAGTATATTGGAAATGATTTGGTTTAACGCCAGGCATTAGACATAACATCGGCGTTAGGGTTTCCTAAAATGAGAAGTTTCTAAACATGCAATATCTCCTTCCTGGAATGAGGATACGTGTCATCAAAACATTTCTAAACTGACTCAAGTCTAGCACTAGCGTTAGCTTTATTTACTATAAAAAGGTGTCATTCATTCTCTTCAACTTTACAACTCAAGGACCCCTAATCCACCTCTATGAAATCCCTGTGAGGGTCGTATTTCTAGACCATAAATGTTCTCCCATTCAAATTTAGGAGAAGAAATCAATGGAGGATTGGATCAATGCTAACTCAGCGCAAAGAACGCACACTTCGACTTCAACGATCTTCAGCGGTTCTTCGTCGTCTCCTTCAGATTTCTTCATATGGAATTTTTAATTTGCCTTTCATATTTTGTAATACCTTTTATCTTTGTGATCATTTCGTGAATTCGTCGTGGTTGTTGGGGACTAGGTTCGTGTGTTGCTTAGGGGGAATTCATCTTGTGCGTTTGTGATTAGGTCTAGGGCTTAGTTCTAGGGGGTGCTCAAGGCCTTTCTATAAATAGAGAGGCTTGATGTTGTATCTGGGGATAGATCGGTTAAAGCCAACCGGTTCTTAGGGAGAAGAGTCGGTATAGAAAACAAAAGAGTTTTTCATATTCGCCTTAATTTCTAGCGTTATAAAAATCAGATTTTGTAATCAATTTTATCAATGATAATCAAGTCTTTATTTGTTCAATAAAATTGATTTGGTTTTCAATTCTAGCAATTTACTTTTGATCCATTTTATTTCATATAAAATATCAAAAGTTTTCATTAATAATATATTGATTTCTAAAACCCGTATTCACCCCCCCCCCCCTCTAAGGGCGCCTTAAGATCCAACAAGTGGTATCAGAGCGAGGTTATTCCAAAACAGTTTCACCAGCGGGAATAATGGTGCTTCATGACCATGATCTCGCTTCTACTAGTGGGGAGAAATTTTATATAAATGAAAAATCACTACCACCTTTATTTGAAGGGAAAAATTATAAAGGGTGGAAAATTCTAATGGAAAATTTACTTAAGTCCTTAGATATCAAAGTTTGGGATATCACAATAATAAAACCTCTGGATGAACTAAATATAAAGGAATGTCATTTAAATGCAAAGGCTATGAATAGTTTATTTTTCGCAATGTCACAAGATATTTTCAAATTGGTTTATTGTTTTTCTAATGCGTACAAAATTGGAAATTTCTTGAAGAGATTTATAGTCTTCCTCATGTAGGTATGGAGCAAGCAGAAGATTTGGAGAATATGCAAGCATGCATGTGTATTCAAGAAAACTCCTCATTTGATGAATCCATGGAATGCACTTCAAGCAGAAGAGAAGATGATAACGCATCAATGAAAGAGGAAGAAGAAGATGTTAAAGGAACTTTGTGTTCGAATCAAAATTCCAAGCCAAATAGCATTGTAAGCAAATCAAATTCATATCTTCTTGTTGCTAACTCTATTTCTTATTTTCACATGCTTGAAATGGACAAATGAAAATTTAAAAAATTAAAAAACATTATTTTCGAATTACATGTAGAAAATAAAACTTTAAAATTAAAACATGTTGAGAACTCCAAAATTGATTTATCTAATTCTCCACCTTCCTAATCACTTGAAAACACTATTCCCTGTCTTGATTGTAACTCTCTAAAAGAAAATTTTAAGGTTTATGAAAGAGAGCCTCTTAAAGAACAAAATGAAAAATTGTCTTTAGAAAATTCATCTTTAAAAAGTGATTGTGCTATGTGCAAAAATTATAATATTGAAATTAAAGAGATGAATAAAACATTTGAAGAATTGAGAAATGATTATCAAACTCATATTAGTTTTATAACCTTAATTCTTAAGAATAGCAAACCTCCTTATAATAAAGCTAGACATAATCTCAAGATTAAGAATAATGAATTAGAAACAAAAATCAACTTGCTTAAGGAAATTATGAATAAAAACTCACAACACATAAATTCACAATATCTTGCAAAATCCAAAAGCAAGTTCAATATGAATTCCCATATCTTGACTAGGACAAACAAAGGGAATGAAAAACATCAAAAGCTTGTAAATGAAATTCCAAAACATTAGCATCATTATCATTTACAACATCAATCTTCTCCCGACATAAAATTGAAAATTAACAAATTCCCTATCAATAATGTTGTTAAAAATCATCATGGAAATTTGCACTATAAAAACATTAAACCAAGGTATGAATGGAGACTCATACTAAAGAATATCGCATTAATGTCAATTGAAAGGGTCCACTCATTCTTATTTTCCTAAAAGCCAACACGATATATTTGGGTACCCAAAGAAACCATCCCACTTGGTCCTTTTTGGATACCTAAATCACTTATTCATTAGTATCCAAAATTTGCATGAAATAGAAATAAATTAAAATGAAATATCAATACTCTACTTCATGATATGCTTAATTTTTGTTTTATTTGTTTTTATATTTTCTTGAGCCAAAATGCTATGGCCACTTCATATATTTTGAAATATGACTTTATCACATAAAGCCTAATAATCAATAAATCAAATTGATAAAAAGTCATATCAATTTTCAAGTGACCAATCAACACTCTTTTTTGCTCTCATCCTTTTAAATCCATTACGTATAATTGAATTATAAATTGAATAATAAATTTGTTATGTTATATTATCAAAACTAATATTTTCAAAAAAAGGATTTAAATAGTCTATTTAGGGGTCTTTGGTTAAAAATATAAAATGCATAACTTTTTCTTTATTTGTTTGATTTCGTTGCTGCATTTGATAGCCCCTATCATATTAAATCATAATCATGAAAAATATTCAATTTTTGGAAAATTATTTTGCCACTTTAATTATACCTATCTTTGCCTTCAAAATGTTTTATCTGTTTTGGCTAATTTTTATAATTAAAAACCAATTTCTTTTCCTTTTTGGTTTGTACAATTTTTTTTTGTGAAATTTTCCTTTTTGTACAATTTTTTTTTTGTACAAATATCTATTCCTTTTTGAGAAATTTTCCGTAGATCTAGGAGTTTGCAGGAATTGTATAACTAAAAGTTCAAGCCAATCAACCAGAAGCACATGAAATAAACACAATCTTTATTGATCAAGCAAAGTTCTTCATTACAAGGCGAGGTATACATGGCGAGACATGATTTCGCCAGTACACAAAAAACAGAAGAGAAAAACAACTGAAAGGAAAACCAGCGGTCTGCCAACTGAGACCGCCTGACCGCTCGACCTGACAGTCCGTTCGGCTAGAAAACAAGACCGCCCAAACTGCCTGCCTGCGCCTTGAACAACACCAACTGAGAACCTCGCGAACTCCCAAACTCCACTGATCCTCCCGAACTCCAGCAACCCGCACTACAAACCGCGAGACCGCCCGAACACCAACAGAAGAGGAGGTGACCACTGCTACCCGCACAATCCGCAGAAGCTGCACAAAATAAGTTTGATCAGCTAACCGGCCGGTCACAAAAAAAGAGACCGCAAGAAAAGGACGCGAGCTCAGCTTACACTTGGTGCTATATTTTTGCTGCTACTGTGGCTCCTATTTATAGGCGTAGGACCTGATCCAGTCACCACACTAAGAGATAAGATCACCACCCCTTGATCGCGCGACCAGACCGGTCAACCCGCGCGATCAGCAAAAGATCCTCCAGCTTAGTGAGCTCGCCGACATCAACAGAAGTCGTGCAGTCATGACAACTCACCCGGTCATGATGCTCACCACCTGTGTTCGCCACCCGACCTACTCCAGAGACCGCGAACACATCAGACTGACTAGGGCAACAACCCGCCAAGTCGACCAAACACCTGTGACCGCATATGCCAGCTGATCGCCGAAAGACCAGCCATGCGAACACAAACCAGAGACCGCGTGATTAAGAAGACCTTAGTCCACGCGCACCACAAAGAAACCGGATAGCCACCAGACCCGGCTGCCCCCACCACGCGATCACAAGCAAAAGATAGCACGGTCACACCGAACAGAAGACTGCTCGCCATGCGGTCACGCGACAAGACAGCGCGGCCTCACCTCGGCACCCTTGGACAGAAGAACGGCGGTCATGCTGAATAACCCGCGGCTAGACCAGAGAGGTCAGACCGCCAGAGGAGACCGCAAGACCGTGTGGTCAGACCAGACTGTGCGGTCTCTCCCCCAGACCGCCAACTTCACAAACTTCCACTTCAACATTTTCAACACTCTCCCTTGAAGTGGGAAGTTGAAAACAGCCCAAGTAAACTCCTTAGCCGAGTGAACGACCACTTCTCCAGCGCCTTTATGAAAATGTCAGCAATGTTTTCATGATTCCGAACATGCTCGACCGAAAGAAACCCCTCCAACACCTTCTCACGAATGAAATGATGCTCGATCTCGATATGCTTGGTCCTCGCGTGACAAACTGGATTAGTAACCAGTTTGTGAGCACTCTCATTGTCTCCGCGGAGCAGAGTCAGACCCCGAACCTCCTTATGGATGTCTCCTACCAACCTCCTAAGCCAGATGGCTTCTTGAGCTGCCAAGGTCGAAGCCTTGTATTCCGCTTCCGTGGTGGAGACCGACACTGAATCCTGCTTCTTGCTGCACCATGATATAGCCGTGGGGCCCACCATGAAGACATATCCAGACGTCGACTTCCGATCATCTGAATCTCCCATGTAATCAGCATCCATGTACCCATGCACCTCGAAGCCCGCATCCCTCTTGTAAAGGAGACCCATATCCGAAGTCGCCTTGACATACTTCAATATATTCTTGGCCAATAGTAGATGAGGCATCCGTGGTTCCGCCATATAATGGCTCACCCTGCCAACTGCATATGCAATATCCGGCCTAGTGATCGTCAGATAAATCAAGCTCCCAACCAGAGCTCGGAACACCAGCGGATCTTCCAGAATCCTCCCATCATCCTTGCAAAGTTTCATGGCCTTCTCCAGAGGTGTGGAAATGCACTTCCCTTCCTTCATGCCGAACCGCTCCATGATTCGCTCCGCATATCCAGCCTGGGACACCAACACTTCACTTCCCTTCCTCTGCACCTCGAGTCCAAGGAAATGGTGAAGCTCACCTAAGTCCTGCATCTCAAACCTGATAGATAGCTCAGCCTGAAGCCTTGCTACTTCCTCCTTCGAATTTCCCGTCACGATCATATCATCGACGTAAAGCAGCACGATGACTTGAATCTCCCCGCTCTTCTTGATGAACAAGCTTGAGTCTGAGTCTGAAGCACCAAACCTGCAGAATAAGAGATATTCTACTATCTTTCCATACCACGCCCTCGGCACTTGCTTCAACCCATACATGGCCTTCTTCAACTTGCAGACATAGTCAGGAAAATCTTCAGATACGAAGCCTGGCGGCTAGACCATGAAGATGTCCTTGTCAATCTCGCTGTACAAGAATGCATTCTTTACGTCGAGCTGCCAAATCTCTCACCCCCAACATGCCGCCAAGGCAATCACAACCCGAACTGAAGTCATTTTGCCACCGAACTGAATGTCTCTTCATAGTCTTCACCGTATTGCTGCGAGAACCCCCAAGCCACAAGGCGAGCATTGTATCGCTCGATACTACCATCTGCCTTCTTCTTGAGCTTGTAGACCCACTTGCATGTCACATGGGTGATACCCTTGGGATTGGGCACCAGAGACCAAGTCTCATTCTTCTCAAGAGCACTCATCTCTTCCTGCATAGCTGAATCCCACTGTTCCACGCCTTTGGCCTTTTCAAAGCTCGACGGCTCCCTCTCATCCAAGGGTCCAGCAAAGAAACACGAGACAAAGCTCACCATGTTTCCTCATGTATAGAGATTAGGGGCAATGATTGTTCGCTTCAATCTCCGCAACGCCTTCCCCTGACTCGTAGTATCTTCAGCTGCTTCTTCCCTAGCTCCCCTTCCAGACGTACTCAAAGCATTGCTCCCCCTGCTTCCTGATCCAGAATCCTCCGCCTCAGAACTAGATATTGATGGACCACATGGTGACACATGCAGCTCCACCTGAAGATTTTCCACAGCTTTCTCTGGCTCCTCCACCCTACTTTCTGGTAGCTCAACACCAGAACTTCCCTTGAAATATGTCACCTCGTCGAACACGACGTCGTGAGATACAACAAATCTCCGCGTCTCCGGGTCCATGCACTTCCAGCCCTTCTTCCGATCATCATAACCCACGAAGACTAGCATCCTTGCTTTCGCATCTAGCTTCGTCCAAAGCGCATCTGGAATGTGCACATAGCAGGTGGAACCAAACACCCGAAGGTGCGCCACGCTTGGCTTTTCCTTGAACATCAATTCATGCGGGGTCTTCATATTGATGGGACTAAGAGGCATCATGTTGATGACGTAGGTAGCACAAGACATTCCCTCTGCCCAGAAGGACTTTGGGATACTCTTGGCATGCATCCAACACTTGCAGGTCTCCGTCAGATGACGGATCTTCCGCTCTACAACTCCGTTTTGCTGTGGAGTATGCGCACAAGTAAGCTCCCTTCGGATGCCTGCCTTCCTGCAAAAAGTAGAGAACCCACCAGAGGTGAACTCCCCTCCGTTATCAGTCCTCAGCTTCTTAACCCGCAGACCAAGCCGACCCTCCACAAGCTCCTTGAACTCCACGAACTTGGCAAACGCCTCCGCCTTCTCCTTCAAGAAATATACCCAGACATATATGGTGTAGTCATCGATCAACACCAGCATATACCTGCTGCCCCCGAGGCTTGGGGTAGTAGTTGGTCCCATCAAGTCACCGTGGATGCACTCAAACTACACACTACTCCTTGTCTGTGACTTATCAAATGGCAGTCGATGAGACTTGCCGAACTGACATCCTGCGCAAATATGACCATCTCCGTAGGAAAATAGACTAGGCAGGCCCTTGACCAGACCTTTAACCGCCATAGCCTTCAGCTTATCCATCCCTACATGCCCCAACCTCTCGTGCCATATATGACAGCACTATCATTCGTCCTCATCTTGTTGACATAGGAACTTGTCGTCGATAAAACGAACAAGTCTTTTGCCCTTCTCCCCACATGAACGACCTCCGCTTTCACGGTTTCAACATTCCAAAGAAACCTCACTTATGTTGGACCAAACAGAATGTGATACGCAGCGTCTACAATGTTGGTCATGGAGAAGAGGTTTTTCCTCATTCCAGGCACATGATAGACACTCTTCAACGTAAGCGGCCCTCTATCACTACCCAAGGAAACAACCCACACCACCTCGACACTATGCACGATATTATCAGCAGTAGTAATGGCATCATTACCTTTGTAAGGCTACGCTGAAGTAAGCTTCGACTCATCCCCGGTGAGGTGATGACCACACCCCTAGTCCACGATCCAGTCCTCCTGATAGTTGATAGAAGCCGCAGCTCCAATAAAAGCCGAGAAGGCTCCTCCCCATCCTCCATCATTCTGTCTGGCCTTAGCTTTCTCCTTTCTTGCAGCAGCATGCCCCAGCTGAAGATTCACCTGGCACTTGGGTCCTTCTCCCTTCTTCTTCCCTTCAGCCTAAGGAGCATAGCCGCTCTCCTGCTGTCCAGAAGTTGAAAGCCCATTGCCTCCTACAGCGGTCTTCTTCTTATCCCACTTCTTCTTCTTTCCCATGAAGGGAACCTCGCCATCTCCCCCAGACACTGACATCCCCTCCATCTGCCTTGCCAGACTCTCCTGCGAAGCAAGCAGATTTTCCAGCTCCAGCATAGACGGCTGATTTGCCCAACCCTGCACCGACATCACAAATGCAACATATTCCTTCCGCAAGCCACGGATGATGTGCCTCTTCAGCTTCGCCTCAGAAATTGGCTCATCAGGATCCAGTGCTGAAATCTCGGCGCACAAGTTCTTCATCTTCAAGAAGAACGTAGAGAAAGAAAGATCTCCTTGAGCCGATCTGGCTAGCTCATTCTCCAGAAACTATAGCCTCGCTACATTCTTCTTGTTAAACATCCCATCCAGGGCTCTCCAGATCTCTGCAGCTGATCCACACCCCAAGATGTGATCAAACAGGTCAGGTGATATTGCCCTCTTCAGAGCGAACTCAGCTTTGGCATTAATCCGCCTCCAGTTCCTCACCTCATGACCATTGTCCCCAATCAGGATAACTTCCTCCGTGCTCTCTCCTCCAACCACATCCCAGAGGTCCTCACCCAGAAGATAACTTTGCATACACGACTTCCACTTCTTAAAGTTAGTCTATGTAAGCATCTTAATTCCAAGACCACTTGCTTCCATGGCTCTACCACTGGTTCCTTCTTCACAAAGGCGATGACAACTTTTAGTTATTCACTGCTCTATCCACTCCAACCTATCTCTGATACCATGTGAAATTTTCCGTAGATCTAGGAGTGAGAAGGAATTATATAACAAAAAGTTCAAGCCAATCAACCAGAAGCACATAAAACAAATACAATCTTTATTGATCAAGCAAAGTTCTTCATTACAGGGCGAGGTATACATGGCGAGACATGATTTTGCCAGTACACATAAAACAGAAGAGAAAAATAGCTGAAAGGAAAACCAGCGGTTTGCCAACTGAGACCGCCTGACCGCTCGACCTGACAGTCCGCCCGGCTAGAAAATAAGACCGTCCGAACTGCCTGCCTGCGCCTAGAACAACACCAACTGAGAACCTCGCGAACTACCGAACTCCACTGATCCTCCCAAACTCCAGCAACCCGCACTGCAAGCCGTGAGACCACCCGAACACCTACAGAAGAGGAGGTGACCACTGCTACCTGCACAATCCGCAGAAGCTGCATAAAACATGTTCGATCAGCTAACCGGCCGGTCACAAAAAAAGAGATTGCAAGAACAGGACGCGAGCTCAGCTTACACTTGGTGCTATATTTTTGCTGCTACAGTGGCTCCTATTTATAGGCGTGAGACCTGATCTAGTCACCACCCTATGAGATGGGATCACCACCCCTTGATCGCGCGACCAGACCGGTCAACCCGCGCGATCAGTAAAAGATCTTCCTGCTTAGTGAGCTCACCGACTTCAACAGAAGTCGCGCGATCATGACAACTCGTCCGGTCATGACGGTCACCACCTGTGTTCGCCACCCGAACTCCTCCATAGACCACGAACACACCAGACCGACTAGTGCAATAGCCTGCCAAGTCGACCAAACACCTGTGATCGCATATGCCAGTTGATCGCCTAAAGACCAGCCATGCGAACACAAACTGGAGACCGCGCGACTAAGAAGACCTTAGTCCACGCGCACCACAAAGAAACCGGAGAGCCACCAGACCGGGATGCCCCCACCACGCGATCACAAGCACCAGATCACGCGGTCACACCGAACAGAAGACACCTCGCCACGTGGTCACGCGACCAGACCGCACGACCTCACCTCGGCACCCTTAGACAGAAGAACGACGGTCACGCAGAATAACCCGCGGCTAGACCAGAGAGGTCAGACCGCCAGAGGAGATCGGAAGACCGTGCGGTCAGACCAGACCGCTCGGTCTCTCCCCCAGACTGCCAACTTCACAAACTTCAACTTCAACATTTTCAACACTATCATATTATATCATAATCATGAAAAATATTCAATTTTTGGAAAATTATTTTGCCACTTTAATTATCACTATCTTTGCCTTCAAAAGGTTTTATCTGTTTTGGCTAATTTTTATAATTAAAAATCAAAATAAAAACAAATTTCTTTTCCTTTTTGGTTTGTACAAAATTTTTTTGTTTTTCACTTTTTGATCCAACATCCTTACGGTTACTTTATGCAAAATGTGATATGACGCAATCACTTTGCATAAGCTTAAAACTCTAATAAATAAAATTGAAAGAAATTGAATAAAAGTCATATCATTTCAAGTGATTTATTTATCCTCTTTTCTAGTTTGTATCCTTGTTAAATCATTTACCTATAAATATCTTATATTATCATTATAAATTGAATACTAAATTTGTTATGTGATACTATCAAGAAAAATAAATTTATTTTCAAAAAAATGGCTTTAAATAAACTATTTAGGGGTCTTTGGTTGAAATATAAAATGTGCAACTTTTTGTTTATTTGTTTGATTTCGTTGTTGCATTTGCTTTCCCCTATCATATTAAACCTTTTAAAATAACCAAAAATATTTTCTCATTATATTTATATTCATTATTAACCTTACAATCTTGTACCTTAATAATTTGAAAAAGATGAATATGAATATTCTCGTAATACTTCACTTACATCGTCATGAAGAATTGATTATGAGCACTTAATTTCAATGTGTTAAAGTAAATGATCATGTATAATAATCATGCTAAATCAAAAGATCTTTTAAGTCAAACATTAGACATAATAGGAAAAGATCCAATTGCTTTCAAAGTATGTTTTGTGATCATGATCATTATATAAATGTTCTCTGTATTGTGTTTGCATGTATCTTTCTTATATGTACACCCTACCAACTTTGTACCAATAAAAAAATCAAATAGAATCATCACTTTATTCTAGGTCAATAAATTGAAATTCTATTTTTGAATACATGCAACATCATCAATATTAATCTTATGGCATAACATTGCATTCAAACTCATCATTCTAGCATCATCTCTTACTATAGCTAGAAATCAATTTCTACGATAGGTATATCATACCATGATGTGGTAAGGTAAAATTGAATAATGAAATATTAAAAATCATAAAAATTATTTGGCTTTAAAATCATCTATCCTAATTACAATAATTATTCTAAAAATTCCTAATAATAAAGCCAAAGTTTATGAATCGGTCCTTAGTCTTAAAATGCTTAGTATGTCCATGGTCATTCACCCATGATATGTATCTCGCAATAGCGGGGGTGTGGGATTTTATGCATTAGAAGTCATAAACTATAAGTCATGTTTTGTCCTAAACTGGGGAGGGTTCTAGTGGGGCCATTGCGAGGCACTGGGGGAAAGAGTGTGTCATGTCTTATCCTTAATCTACATGTGATCATAATCTTAGTCTTGCATGATTGTGTAGTGTAATAGTTTAACATGTTAAGTTGTATGTCTAAATTACCTACACCTTCTTTTCAAAAATAAATTTCTTACACATATAGAAGTGTGGTTTTAAATATTCAGATGTTTGCAAAAAACATGTGAATTCGTTAACCTTTGTCCTATATAAAATATATATGAATAAAATGACAAAGATAACTCCACGAAACACTACTTAGCCTCCTGATAAGTTGTAATGAGCATTATGAGGTTGAGCACCTTGGAAAGAATTGTAAAGTATCTTGTGCAAACACATCTTTTAATCACTTCTAATTGTACATATCACCAAAAAAATATCAAAATGCTTATGTGATCCCCCAAGAAATACTTCACTCCCTGATAAGTCTTAATGAGCATTGTGTGGGCGAAGCACCGTGGTAGTTGTACTATTTTATGTGCTTTGAAATATAAATCTAGAATTGGTGTGTGGAAGTAATTTTAAGACTACACTCTTAATATTGTTTTACTACTTCATTACATATGTCATGTGTTTTGATTATATCACTTGTATACTCTTATCAAAACACTATTTGCACAAATTATTATCTTTCATATAGCTTCTACTCATGAGAATTGGATCCTAATGCATATCTACATAATTCTCTAAAAAGCTTAAGTAAAAGCACTAGATTGCAATGCATGATCTCAACAATATTTTCTTTACTTAAAATATGAACTAATTACATTATAGCTATTATCTTTTTGAATATGACAAATAATGCTTGCCTTTAGTTGTTGAAAAAATTTCAAGGTTAATGCTCCTTACATGTGAAAATTTTAGAAAACTTGTTTGCATTTTTTTTCAAAATCAAACCTAAAAATCAAAAATTTCTCTAACAATTCAAATGCTTATCTTGGTTACTTTGTTTTCTGCAATATTAATACGATTATGTATTTCTACCATGCTTTATCATGCTTATCTCAAGTCTTAATCTTGAAAATTTTTTTATCACTTGTGTTTCAAAACTCTTTTTCACTTTTTTTCAACAAGTGGTAGACTTGAATAATAAATTACCAGGGATTTTGTTTCTTACATACTTATCATACCTTTTCCACTGCACTAATCCCTCTATGCTCGATCATGACTTCCTCTATTTACAACAAAACTCTCAACCCTCTCTTGGTAGTCCTAACTTTCACCTCTTTACCTTATTCTAGTCTTTTTTTGTTTCACTCCACCCACTTTTGCTAATAACAAAAGGGGGAGAATAAAATGATAAAAATTAATGATTAAGGAGTAGGATTCACTAGATTAAGGGGGAGCATAAATCAATTATATGGGAGCATACACTAAGGGGGAGCACTTAAATAGGGGGAGCACATATCTCTAAATATATTTCTCATAAAAATCTCTAAGTAGCATAGTGTCATATCTCTTTATAAAAATACATCATTTACCTTTGAAATCTGATTTATCTTAATTGGATTTGTTATTATCAAAAGAGGGAGATTGTTGGAACATGGTTTTCCTCATCCCTTTAGTTTGAGAATAACAAATCCTACTTGTATTTGATCAAGTTTGCCATTGTGTTTTTAGTATGCAGGATTAAACAATGCTGACACTATGATGTTATATTCTGGTATAGACTAGCTCAATGTGCTAAAATAAAAGGATGTGGTCTAACGACAGGTGTTAGATCCAATGCCAGCGTTGACCCTCGATCTCATGAGTATGAAAATGCTATGGAGGAAAGTTGTCGTGATTGCAGGAGCATTTTGGGAATGATTTTGTTCAACGTCAGACGTTAGACTTAGTGTCAGCGCTAAGGTTGCCTAAAATGAGAAGTTTCCAAACATGCAATATCACCTTACTGGAATGAGGATACGTGCCACCAAAACATTTCTAAACTGAGTCAACGCATGACATTAGGTCTAACACCAGCATTAGGTTCCTTTCCTATAAAAAGGTGGCATTCGTTCTCTCAACTTTACAACTCAAGGAGCCCTAATCCACCTCTCTGAAATCTCTGTGAGGGCCGTATTTCTAGAACACCAAAGTTCTCCCATTCAAATTCAAAAGAAGGAATCAAAGGAGGATTGGATCAATGTTAACTTAACACGAAGAACGCACGCTTCGATTTCAATGATCTTCAGCGGTTCTTCGTTGTCTCTTTCGGATTTCTTCATCGGGAGTTTTCAATTTGTCTTTCATATTTTGTAATACCTTTTATCTTTGTGATTGTTTCGTGAATTGGGCATAGTTGTTGGCGACTAGGTCTGTGTGTGGCTTAGGGGGAATTCACTGCGTGTGTTGGCGACTAGATCTAGGGCTTAGATCTAGAGGGTGCTCGAGGCCTTTTTGGGGATAGAGAGGCTAGAGCGGCTTAAGGTCGTATTTGGGGATAGATCGGCTAATGTCAACAGGTTCTTAGGGAGAAGAGTCGGTATAGAAAACAAAAATTGTTTTTCATATTCACCTCAATTTCTAGCTTTATAGAAATGTTATTTTGTATTCAATTTTATCAATGATAATTATGTCTTTAATTATTCAATAAAATTGATTTGGTTTTCAATTCCATCAATTTACTTTTGATCCATTCTATTTCTTATAAAATATCAAAAGTTTACATTAATAATACAAATATTTCTAAAACCCTTATTCACCCCCCCCCCCTCTAAGGGTGCTTTAAGATCCAACACCAATCCCCTCAAGCATTGCCATTTGTTCTGGAACTCATGACCCCATTCTGATACCACTTGTAGAATCAAACGCTTAGATAACTATACATAAGCTCAAATTTATGAAAATTGCAAAACATTCCCCTTAAGCAAATAACAGTGCAAAGCCCCATAATAAGCATCGAGTGGACATGATGTGATGTGTCATAAGCACGGTGGGCTAAACAATTTGTCTCACTCGAGTCAAATGATGTTGATGAACTAGCACTGACACTTTCAACACCCACTTACAGAAAATAGTTAAAAGAAACCTAGTTATCATAAAAAACATCAACTCTCACTTTTTTTTTACATATTGAGAGGCATATCTGCACTGCGTACTGTAACTAGAAGGAGAATTGTGTATTCATGCTTGGCAAAGCTCATATCGAGTTAACCATGTCCAGCATCAACATTATGATGAATTTTGTAAAAAATCTATAGCCATAATTCAAGAACATATGATTCAAGTGAGAACCCTAGACATATAGCAAGATGATATTAAAGATTAAAATAAAATATAATTATCAATTCTACCGCATTTATAGGGAAGAAAACAAATGGTTGATTCTACAACACGATATGCTATTAAAGCTAATCAAGATTTATTTTTGAAAAATGGAAGAGTTGTTTGCAACAATTGCTAGGACTTGTTATCATGATTTTAATAAACTCTTTATTAAGAAATTTTGAGGTCTAGTACTCTATAATTGAAATCAAGATATGATGATTACTTACCTAGTTTTGTTCTCTATCATTTGTATTATTTATATAGTTGTTAATGCAAAGTGTGTCTTAGAATCTTTTAATATATAAATAATATATAATATTTTTAAAGAGCAACTATAGCATAATATGATCAAATATATTTTGACAATCCAATCACTATAAAGTAAACTGAAATATAAATGAAAAAAACTTAATATAAAAAAGTTAAATAAAACTAAGTAAATTAAAATAATATAAAATGGAAAGAAAAGCAACATAATATATATACTAACGAGCATCTTTGCATGGGCTTCGACCGTGCTCTTCGCATGGGCTTCCACTCTCCCCTCTCTCATTTTCCTTCCAATTCCATCGACTTACAAAAATAAAATAAAAATTGATGGCGCGCTACATTTGGACAAGGCGGCACTGTAGCAAAAACATAATTCCTTTATTAATATAGATATATAAGCAAATAGGGACTTTGAACATGTAACACCCTGCCAGTACGAATAGTATAACAGTAGGTCCGGCCAGGACCCCACGCCATACAAACCACACTAGCTAGGAGTTAAAAGGTGATAAACAGAAGGAACTACAACAGAGTATACTAAACACTAGCGGAAGCATAATGATTAAACATTTCATTTAGAACTGTCCACTATCATAGGAATGAAACCATAAAATAGAGCTATGGCCTTAAGGCCTTACATTCACCAATGTACAAAACTCAGAACATACTTCGGCACGCAGGCCGGCAATACATGAGAAAGCAGAAAAGGGAGGCTAGCCTTCAAGGGCCAACACAGCAAAAGGGCCACCGCCCGCTATTTCCCACTAGGCTTACCTGCACCTGCATAAGAACATTCCACCAAGCGGTGGCAAACAAAGTAACGGTCAGCACAGCTGACCAAATTATAACGACCCCACCCCTTTCCCGGGGTGGCGGAGCTTCTACCCTGCAAGCAAGCCATACTAGCACAAGTACTAATATAAAGAAAGTGCAACTACACAAGGTGAGGTTTCAAGCACAATCAATCTTCTAGGTTGAGCATCAAAAAGGAGGGAACCTAGGTATGCAAATGATGTTGGTTGGGTTCACCCAAAGGTTCCCCACAACCGCCTAAACAACCGCATGAGGCTAACAACATCAATTCCACAAAACACTCCACTGTAAGGGCCATCGCCTTAGGTGGGAAAAAGAGCTTTTGGTAGGTCTAGGTAAATCACCTTCCACGACCTCTCCCATGATCACACGGCTACATGAGGTAGGGACCTCTTACCGATATACATGGAAACGGGTTCGGTTTAGCTTTGCCCGTGCTCTAATCATCGCGATCTATCGCACGACTCGGGTACGGTTTCACCTCGACCCGTAAGGGTTTAGCACTTTCAAGTGCTACACAATTTATAAGCTACGCACCTAACCCCTTCGCAAGGATCTAGGCTTCACAAATACTCAACAAGGGAGGTACAATACGCTCCGCATCAATTTCGTGGTGAAGGTTTGCCTTCATCCAATCTCAAAGCATGGGGCTTTCGTTAGGATCTTCACAAGACGCCAACACTTAAATACCGCAATACTATAGATGACTTCACGAAGTCATTCTCCGGCACGCATTCTAGGTTTAACCTAAATGCAACGTTGCAAATCAAGCATCACCGATTCGGGCTCACGACCACGAATAGGCTTCACACAAAATGCCTAAATCCGCACGACTACCGGATTTCTAAATGCAATATGCCGGGGATGGACACAATCGACCTGGAGTTCCGAAGAACTTGAGGAAAATCCTACACTTCACCCATTTGGTGAAAGGGATTCCTCATGCAAGCATAGAGAAATGAAAGAGAGGACAAATGACAAGTCCAAAAATTGGGAGGAAGAATCGTTACCCTAGGAGCATTCTTCTTAGCCATGGATCTGAGATTTTACACAAAGGGATAGGACCGCACCGGGCTGCACTCTCCAGATCTGGAAACGGCTCGCGAAAGGAGCTCCAGAGCTCCGTCAATGGCGGGATCTCTCCTTCTTCTTCCTTCCCTCCTTCTTCTTTCTCTAACCTTGGAGAGAGAAAGGCCTTGGATTAATGAGGGATAAACCCCACTCCAAAGACCTAAGACCCTCTAGCATCTAATCCTAGCCGTCGGATCGGATTCCAATATATTTGATCGGCCCGATCTTTTTCTCCGCTCAAATTCATGGAGCAGAATAAATAGGGCGCACGAGCATCGGCGCACGGTCAGTGGTCGTGCGCAAGCACTTCCCCTGATCGTGCGCACTTACCGCAACAGAACTCTGAATTCTTGCGAATTAATGCACGATTGCTGGCGCACGATCACTGGTCGTGCGCGAAGAGGGATAGTGGTTGTGCGTGAAGAGCTGCTATGAAATTTCCAGCATAATCTGAGCGCAGCACCACCTCTCCGCCTAATTCGCTGAACTATGAAATTTGGGGTGTTACAACTCCACCCCCCTTAAAAGAATTTCGTCCCGAAATTTCGAAAACAGTAATAGCAGGAATTACAGTTATAAATTACCTGAGAGAAATAGCTCGGGGTACTCCGCAAGCATCGTTTGCTCACTCTCCCAAGAGAGCTCCTCTCGGCCGCAATTGTCCCACCGGACTTTCTCTATCCGAATGGACTTGTTCCACAACTGCTTTACTTCGATATCTTCGATGCGTAAAGGCTTGATTTTCATCGACAACCCACTATCAACCGACACTTTGCCGACCGCAACGATATGAGTAGGCTCTTGCACTGCCTTCCTCAAAACTGAAATGTGAAACACGTCATGTAGACCGCTCAGCTCTGCAGATAGTGCGAGCCGATAAGCCGCATCACCAACACGCTTCACAATCTCAAACGGTCCCAAGTACCTTGGACTGAGCTTCTTCAAGCTTCGAATCCTTGATACCCCTTTGAAGTATTTGATCTTCAAGTAAACCCGGTCGCCAACGGCGAACTCTAGGTTCCTATGCTTGGCGTTGTAATATTTTGCTTGCCTATCCTGGGCAATCAATAGCCTTTCACGTATAGATCGGATCATCGAAGTTGCTTCCTCAACGTCCTTTCGCTTTAATAGCTTAGTATCGCCCGTTTCCGCCCAAGACAACGGCGTACGACACTTCTTACCATAGAGGGCCTCGAAGGGAGCCATCTGTATACTGGCTTGGTAGCTATTATTGTAGGCGAACTCGATCATATAGAGATGATCTTCCCACTTCTTTCCAATATCTAGAGCGCACATTCGGAGCATATCCTCCATAGTCCTGTTGGTCCTCTCGGTTTGTCCATCCGTTTACGGGTGGAAGGTCGTGTTGAACTTCAATTTAGTGCCCAACAGTTCATGGATAAGCCTCCAATCTTTCGATGTGAAACACCCGTCACGATCGCTGACGATGCTACGAGGGACACAGTGCAGCCGCACAATACTAGCAACATAGATCTTCGCTAGCTTTTCTACAGAATCATCCTTCCGGTTCGGAATAAAATGCGATACCTTCGTCAATCGGCCCACGATCACCCAGATGGCGTCGTTTCCCTGTTGTGATCTCGGCAATCCGTGCACGAAATCCATCGAGATATCATCAAACTTCCACTCTGGAATCGGCAAGGACTTCAAAAATCCACCAGGACGTTGACATTCCGCCTTCACCAACGCGCAAGTATTACACTTGGCCACGTAGAGGGCAATGTCTTTCTTCGTACCCGGCCACCAGAAAAGTTTCTTCATGTCCATGTACATTTTCGTGCTCCCCGGGTGGATAGAGTACTTGGTATGATGAGCCTCATACATCAACTCCGCCCGTAGAGTGACAACGTTTGGGATGCACAATCTGCCCTCTTTCCACAAAAGGCCATCTTCGAAGGAGAAATCAGCGTTTAACCCATCAACGGTTTCCGCTTTATAGCGTTTCATGCTCTCATCCAGCTCCAATGCCTGTCGAACTCGGTCGGCAAGGTTGTATTGAACCTCCGTCCAGTTTAAGCATGCTGAAGTAGACGCTCTTCTATCAATGCAAATGATCTCCATTTCTTCCAGCTCGCGGATTAGATGCTCATCGTGCATCAAAATCCAATTTGATTGAGCGGGAGCCGGACGACTCAACGCGTCCGCAACTACATTTCCCTTTCCAAGAGTATATTTGATGTCGAAGGTGTAGTCCCCAAGGAACTCCATTCACCTCCTCTGACGCATATTCAACTCCT
Organism: Dactylorhiza incarnata; assembly: GCA_033032865.1. Lineage (NCBI taxonomy): Eukaryota > Viridiplantae > Streptophyta > Magnoliopsida > Asparagales > Orchidaceae > Dactylorhiza > Dactylorhiza incarnata. Next base: position 6,492,995 of record JAWHQI010000119.1, on the reverse strand, counting down.
TTTGATCCAGCGGGTACCTGAGGCTCTTGTGGTCGGTAAAGATGTCGATCTTCATGCCATACAAATAATGCCTCCAAAGCTTAAGAGCAAATACCACGGCCGCTAGCTCCAAATCATGGACCGGGTAATTCCTCTCATGAACCTTCAGTTGCCGGGAGCCGTAGGCAATTACCTTTCCGAACTGCACTAGGACACAACCCAAGCCACTCCCCGAGGCGTCGCTATAAATTTCGTAGCCTTCCGTACCACAAGGAGAGCATAGAATGGGCGCCGTGGTCAGACGGCTCTTCAGATCTTCAAAAGCTCATGCGCACTCGGGCGACCAAACGAACTTATGATCTTTCCTAGTCAGTTTAGTGAGAGGGAGTGCAATCCTCGAGAAGTTTTCCACAGCGCCTATAATAGCCGGCAAGTCCTAAGAAACTTCGGACTTCCGCTACATTTTTCAATAAAGGCCACGCTCAGATCGCTTCTATCTTCGACGGATCAACTGCAATTCCTTCTCCACTAACAACATGACCAAGGAATGCTACTGACGGTAGCCAAAACTCGCACTTGGAGAACATGGCATATAGCTGACTCCTCCTCAAGGTGCTCAGAACTGCGTGCAGATGCCCTACATGCTCCTCTTTCGACTGAGAGTATACCAAAATGTCGTCGATGAAGACGATCACAAATTGACCCAAATACTCTCGGAACGTCATGTTCATTAAGTCCATGAATACCGACGGTGCATTAGATAGACCCAACGACATCACCGTGAACTCATAGTGCCCAAACGCTGTCTTAGGAATGTCACATTCCCTTATCCGCAGTTGGTAATAGCCGGACCTTAGGTCCAGTTTGGAGTATACCGTCGACCCAACCAGTTGGTCGAATAAATCATCGATTCTTGGAATCGGATATCGGTTCTTCTTGGTCAACTTGTTTAGCTCTCGATAATCAATACATAGACGCAAGCTCCCGTCCTTCTTTTTCACAAAGAGGACCGGTGCACTCCAAGGCGATGAACTTGGACGTACGTAGCCTTTCTCTAGCAGCTCTTGCAATTGGACCTTCAGCTCTGCCAGTTCCATTGGCGTTATCCGGTATGGTGAGCGGGCCACAGGTTTGGCACCTGGCACCAACTCGATACAGAAATCAATCTCCCGATGAGGCGGAGCCCCAGGGAGTTCGTCAGGAAACACGTCGGCGTACTCCGCTATAACTGGGACATCACACAACCTGGGCTTTGGCTCCGAAGCCTCCAACAAAGTGAAGAACAACTCGGCCCCTTTTCTCACCGCCTTAACCACTTGGAGAGCAGACATCAGCGTCTTGCTCGCTCCTCACATACCGGCAAATGTGGTTTCTCCTTCAGTGTTCTTTCCCAGAGTGATCTCCTTTGAATTGCAATCTATGCATGCTCGCTGCTCTGAGAGCCAGTCCATGCCGAAGATCACATCGAATTTAGCTAACGGTAATAACGATGCTTCCAAATCAAAATCTTGATTTCCGATCCGCACCTTCACACGGCTCTCCCTATCCGCACTCATGCGAGATCCATTGGGTAGAACTACTTCCAATCTATCCTCTACCAAGGTAGACGACACTCCGATTTGCACCAGGAAGTCCTCGGACAGAAAAGAGTGTGATGCACCCGTATCAAATAGAGTTCTCGCCGGATAGTTGAAAATTAGGACGAAACCTAATTGTACACAAATGAAGCATATAGTCGTACAACAGTATGAATTATATATATAGCTGTAAAAGCTAGCTTCTAATTCGTACCTGTGACGACATCAGTTTGTCGTATGGCTTCTTGCTGGCTAAGCGAATAGACTCTCGACTGAGTCGGAGTGTGCTGGGAAGCCGAAGACTCCGCTGCTTTACCCTTTTTCGCAGCACGAGCATAGTCCAATGCTCGGTTCTCTGCCTTCGGGGGACCTCTTCGACACACTGCGGCTTTGTGTCCCGTCTTCCCGCAGGTGAAACACGTGATAGGACCCCGCACAGTCGTTGCTCTCGAAACATTTGAGCGAGTTTGCTCTGCCGATTGGAACTTCCTTTTGTTCTTTCTGAACTCTGACTTGGACTGAGAGGCCGGCACATGAAACTCAGGTTTCTTTGCCATGGATTTTGCTTGTACCCTCTTCATGTCCAACTCTAGGGATCTGGCAGTTTGGACCATCACATGGAAACCTAACGTCATTGGGCCTGCAAGGTGCAGCCTCAACTCGTCCTGAAGACCTTCATAGAACTTGTTTGTCTTTATCTCTTCATCTTCCATCATAGGCCCTGCATAACGACCCAGTTTAGTGAACTCGTGCAAGTACTCATCCACCGAGATGTCGCCTTGAGTTAACTTCAGAAACTGGTTCTACAATGCAATGCGTTGGGCAGAAGGAATATACCTTTGATGAAATGACTTTGAGAACTCCGCTATCGTGATCTCGGTAATCTCCTTGCCTCCAAACTTGTGCACTTCCTGTTCGGCCCACCAACGCTCTGCCTCTCCGTTAAGGAGGAAGGTGGCTAAAGTGACCATCATAGCTTCTTCTGTTGCTGTCGCCTTTAGAGTTTTTCTAACAGTTGACAGCCAGCCCTCCGCCTCCGTTGGGGATCCGGTCCCCGAGAAAGTTGGATGGTGGAAGCTTAGAAAGTGTTACAGTTGTTGAATACGTGCTCGCGCAACGGCTACACGCTCTATAGGACGCTCCACCCTTTGCACCACTGCAGGTTCCACTGCAGCCACTGGCACAGGGGTCTCAACCCTCGGTTCCACCGCAGGTTCCGCTGTAGGTTCGATCACCGGGGTCACATCTGTAATAGGCGTAGCAGGTTGTGCAAGCCTTTGCGGTTGAGCATTGATCATCGCGAAGACAGCTTCTGCGATTAACCTGATCATCTCAGCAGGAGGAGTGGTCGATGGCACTACAGCCGACCCACTACTTTCAGCAGTGTTATGGGGTTGGGACGGCCCCGCACCACTCCTAGTCACCTATAATCGTGTAAGACACAATTTAGTGACTGAAAACATAGCAAACAACAATCATGGAATGCTCAGGATCCGCAAACAAGTATGTTTTTCCATTCCTAATTGGACATTCTTATTAGTTTTTGTCGCTTTAGGTGAATGCACATCCCGTGCACACCACCCCTTAAAAGGAATTCGTCCCGAATTCGCTAAACTACGGATCGACGCCTTAAGTCCGATACCAAATTGTAACACCCTGCCAGTACGAATAGTATAACAGTAGGTCCGGTCGGGACCCCATGCCATACAAACCACACTAGCTAGGTGTTAAAAGCTGATAAACAGAAGGAACTACAACAGAGTATACTAAACACTAGCGGAAGCATAATGATTTAACATTTCATTTAGAACTATCCACTATCATAGGAATGAAACCATAAAATAGAGCTACGGCCTTAAGGCTTTACATTCACCAATGTACAAAACTCAGAACATACTTCGGCACGCAGGCCGGCAATAAATGAGAAAGCAGAAAAGGGAGGCTGGCCTTCAAGGGCCAACTCAGCAAAAGGGCCACCGCCCGCTATTTCCCACTAGGCTCACCTGCACCTGCATAAGAACATTCCACCAAGCGGTGGCAAACAAAGTAACGGTCAGCATAGCTGACCAAATTATAACGACCCCACCCCTTTCCCGGGGTGGCGGAGCTTCTACCCTGCAAGCAAGCCATACTAGCACAAGTACTAATATAAAGAAAGTGCAACTACACAAGGTGAGGTTTCAAGCACAATCAATCTTCTAGGTTGAGCATCAAAAAGGAGGGAACCTAGGTATGCACATGATGTTGGTTGGGTTCACCCGAAGGTTCCCCACAACCGCCTAAACAATCGCATGAGGCTAACAACATCAATTCCACAAAACACTCCACCATAAGGGTCATCGCCTTAGGTGGGAAAAAGAGCTTTTGGTCGGTCTAGGTAAATCACCTTCCACGACCTCTCCCATGATCACAAGGCTACATGAGGTAGGGACCTCTTACCGATCTGCATGGGAACGAGTTTGGTTAAGCTTTGCCCTTGCTCTAATCGTCGCGATCTATCGCACGACGCGGGTACGGCTTCACCTCGGCCTGTAAGGGTTTAGCACTTTCAAGTGCTACACAATTTATAAGCTACGCACCTAACCCCTTCGCAAGGATCTAGGCTTCACAAATACTCAACAAGGGAGGTACAATACGCTCCGCATCAATTTCATGGTGAAGGTTTGCCTTCATCCAATCTCAAAGCATGGGGCTTTCATTAGGATCTTCACAAGACGCCTACACTTAAATCCCGCAATACTATAGATGACTTCACGGAGTCATTCTCCGGCACGCATTCTAGGTTTAACCTAAATGCAACGTTGCAAATCAAGCATCACCGAATCGGGCTCACGGCCACGAATAGGCTTCACACAAAATGCCTAAATCCGCACGACTACCGGATTTCTAAATGCAATATGCCGGGGATGGAAACAATCGACCCGGAGTTCCGAAGAACTTGAGGAAAATCCTACACTTCACCCATTTGGTGAAAGGGATTCCTCATGCAAGCATAGAGAAATGAAAGAGAGGATAAATGACAAGTCCAAAAATCGGGAGGAGGAATCGTTACCCTAGGAGCGTTCTTCTTAGCCATGGATCTGAGATTTTACACGGAGGGATAGGACCACGCCGGGCTGCACTCTCCAGATCTGGAAATAGCTCGCGAAACGGAGCTCCGGAGCTCCGTCAATGGCGGGATCTCTCCTTCTTCTTCCTTGCCTCCTTCTTCTTTCTCTAACTTGGAGAGAGAAAGGCCTTGGATTAATGAGGGAATAACCCCTCTCCAAAGACCTAAGACCCTCCAGCATCTAATCCTAGCCGTCGGATCGGATTCCAATAGATTTGATCGGCCCGGTCTTCTTTTCCGCTCAAATTTGCGGAGCAGAATAAATAGGGCGCACGAGCATCGGCGCACGGTCAGTGGTCGTGCGCAAGCACTTCCCCTGATCGTGCGCGCTTACCACAACAGAACTCTAAATTCTTGCGAATTAATGCACGATCGCTGGCGCACGATCACTGGTCGTGCGCGAAGAGGGACAGTGGTCATGCGCGTAGAGCTGCTATGAAATTTCCAGCCTAATCCGAGCGCAGCACCACCTCTCTGCCTAATTTGCTGAACTATGAAATTTGGGGTGTTACAGAACAGTTGTTTTTTAAAAATTGAATACAAACTAATACCATAACTTTCAAACCGTCCGTCAAATCGCGATGTTCTTATTATGTAAATGGATCGTATTGTCTCGATGACATCTATCCAACAACATATTGAACTGTAAAATCCGACGGTGGATAAATCTTGTACGAATTAAAATGTTTATAAAATAATTAAATTATGTATATTTATACGAGTGACAATGTACGGGGGTCCAGGCGATAGTACATATCCACTGCATTGCCCTGATGCGATGGCACTCCTGTCGCTCGCCAACCACTGTCGCATGACAAAATTGAGTGACG